>OX637702.1:25464415-26664415 GCA_951802165.1 Adalia decempunctata | reverse complement strand
ACAGAAAATTCTCGCGAGAATTCTCTGTCGTTGCAAGAGGCCTTTAGACAAAGGTTGTCTTAAGGGTCGTTTATACTGGCCCGTAACTTATGCCCTTAAAATTTGTTCTCTTTAAGGGAATAAGTTAAAGTTCGAGTATAAACCATAGCATGAAATTTCTATGTTTCAACTCTTAGGGTAAGGGAAAAGTTTAAGTTACGGGCCAGTATAAACGACCCCTAAGGTTGTTCCAGATATGTACCTCCATGCGTTGGTCATATATAACCAAAAATCTCTTTGACATAACGCTCCTCACATCTGGCGCCATCTAGAACGAGTTTAGTCAATAATCCGGTTCTTCTATCAGTTTCCGATTACTTCAGCATAGAGTAATATGGATACAAGCAAGTAAATAACAAATTTCAATGAGTTTTCAATAATACATTTATTGATTCCGGATACATTCATTTGTTATTAACAGTCTAGGATGTCTGAAGAATTAGGTTCATACAGCACGTGATATTGACTTATTGACAACTAATTCGATTAGTTCTATGATCATTATGCGCAATGTACAAAATGGCCAACTGTGGTTATCCGCATAGGTTATCCGTAAGCGTGTATACGAGTAGTGTTGTGTACCGGATCCAGTTTTCGAATTTGTCAAATTGTTGAGTTACGGTGTTCTTCGACTTCGAGGAAATACTCGAACTCGAATATTGTTTGAAAATGCCAAGGCAGAAAAGTTTTATTTGGTATTATTTCACTAAAAATGAAGACGGAGAAGCCCATTGTGACGCTTGTTATAAAAGGATTAAAGTAAATGGTGGATCTACTTCGAATTTGATTAAGCATCTCAGATCCAAGCACAAGGATTTATTGGCAAGTAGTAACATTATTAAGGAATATTGATTTTCGATTTATTTGGTAATTTATCGATAATGTAATTAAAGAAATATCGATATTTCAATCATGTAGAACGAACACGAATCGTGAATCAGTATGCCGAATTCTATTCTGCCTATCTATGAAATAATGAAAGACGGGTTGGCGGGTTCGGTTTGGACCTTCGGATGCTGTGAATTGTGTGTGTGTGTGATTTCTTAAAAGGATTTATTTGTCATGCTTGAATAGTATGAATTATGAAAACAAGATTTATCTATTGAAACTAATTTATGGACGAATCACAAACAAGTATCAATTTCTTCAACTTTCAAACCATTTTGATATTTCTTATCTTCTCTAGAGCCCAAAAACTTCAGTCCATGTTTTTTTTTTTTTGTTAACTGTTCCAATTTTTGGATGCCAACATTGCAGATTGCTAACCCAGAACCCTAAATTATGATTTCAAGACCAGAATCCAAATGTCTTTCGCAGAATCTGTAGAATTCTGTACTCTGAACAACAGGGAGAGTAGGGAAGCACCCTCATGGTTTATCTGTGTTAGGCAACCTTTGATACAATGCCGCGTATTGCGTGTGTACTACATCCTACATCGTTTCCGAACCAGAACGCCGAATGAATAATCCGGTTCCGTCCTTCGTACTCGATCACATGGGCGACAGTTCGAAACTTGAAATATGCAATAACAAAGTTTTAAATCGACACATTTTATTGATGTAAATTTCATTCCTGTACGATTGAAGACATGAATAGGGGATGAGGAAAGGATTATTTTTTCATACTGTTGGTGACATTGACAAATGACAATCCCCTCGATTTTATTCTATGATACAGTCATTCAAAATGGCCACTTATTCGTTAGCATACGAGTTGCGAATTGTGCTGAATACCGGATGTTTACGATTTAGTGAGAAGTGTTACAGTGTTCTTTAAGAAAATATTCGAATTCTATTTGAAAATGCCGAGACCAAGAAGTTTTATTTGGAATCATTTTACCAAAAATGAAAAAGGAGAAGCTCATTGTAATACTTGTAACAGACAGATAAACATAACTGGTGGATCTACATCAAATTTGATAAATCATCTGAAACGAGTGCATAAAGATTTAGCGGTAAGAGTACCTAATCTAATATTGATTCATTCGGTATTTTCATGATATCAATCACAAATCAGATTATACAACGAATACGAATTGTCAATTTGTCTGGGATATACCTCAACGAATTTCGGATGAGCTTGACGAAAGCATGAAAGGATTATTTCGAGTTTCGACTTTGTGTTTTGTGAATGCGGTAAAGTGCTACACCATATATCTAATAATTCCTATATGGGTAATAGCCAATCAAAATTGAAGCTGGGCTTTGGTAAAACTCCAGATCTGCGCATGTTCAGAAATATTAAGAATAAAAATAACGTAGTTATTCTATCTCTCTCTGGCACCTTGTATTATGTCATACACGTAAAATTAATGATGTGATGTATTATTTCATACGCTCATAACCAAACAAATTATTTATTCCGTTTGTGAAAATTCGTTAATCAATAGTTCGTTCGTTGTTTAAATCCTCGTTCATTTTTCACTTATAATCGTCGTTATTGTTCATTTTCGCGTTTAATATAATCATAGTTTATTTACCTAGTTGAGTTGGTTAGTCTTTATAGGTATAGTTGGTCCGTTTTTGAATAGTATTTATATCTATTTGAAAATTTTGTTGTGTTCTTATATTCAATAAGGAATTAAACATGTCTTTAAGGAGCTCTACTCACAAATGTTACATTCGTGACCCTACACGCTCGAATTCATATCACAGGTAAAAAATTCAAATACAACTGTTATACGTTCATGCTTTCTCCTTTACCACTATATTTTTTTCAGGTTCCCTCAGAATCACCTACAAAGATCTCAGTGGATGGCCCTATGTCACCTAAATGCTGATGTCGCACAGCTGAGAATTTGTGGAAGACATTTTGTTGAAAATTATTTTACAGAGAAAGGTACTAATAGAAAACACCCAGAGAAGTCAATTTTGGTTTGGATGGAGGACATCTTTTAAAGTATAAATCTCTTTCTGAATAGTAACCCACTGAAAGGGTTGGCTCTAAGTTTTCAATGGCCAATGTACCGTTAGGTGAAAGAGCTGTTCAACACACATATTGGATGTGTTTTTCTTTTTACCAAATGAATGAAATCAGTCAGTTAAACTGACTCTAGAATAAATGCATTCTGAAACTTAATAAATCATTTGTTACATATTATCTGGGTTCTGTATTTATGTTCATCGTATTGAGAGGTAAACTTGCCTTGGCTTTTGATTACGTCATATCAATACTCAGTGGAACCCCGATATAACAAATCGGAAGGGAGCAAGTTGAAATTCGTTAAACTGAGATGAGATTGGTCTAAAATTTGTTATATTGAGGTTCCACTCTAGGTTTATTCACCTCAACATTACGTACTCATCTTGTTTTAGCAAAAAACTTGCATGATTTTAATCTTCTACTGTTTACAGGCAATCCTTCCAATCAACGGTATGTCTTTTTAGTTTCAACTTTGTGTTTTAGATTACATATCATCCTGCTCACTATTTAGATGGTATTATTGAAAATTTAACAAAATTCAGCAATTTCAACATCTTTTTATTTTAGGTCATGGTTCAGTATTTTTGCAATACTGTATTACTTAGTGTATGTACTGCTACCTCCACTCCCGTGTTCTCGATATGTCATAATAATAGCCTCTCATTCAATTTTAATGGAATATGCAGTCCCCGGGTTGTTAAAAAATTGCATATTTCCATGAAGGTACTCGTAACAAACTCCAAATCACATATTCATATAATAATCCAATCAGAAAAGTTCAACCTGTTCTCGAAAGTGCCCTTCTGAGAAAAATTTTGGGTTTACCCTTGTCTGACGGTTATTTCCCTTACTATGTAAGCAATTATGATATGGATCATGGACTAAAAATTCATAGTTTACCTGAAAACTCAGTAAGAAAATATTTCGAAGTAATTTCATGTACCATTTCAAAATTGGAGGAGGATTCAATCTTTTCTAATACTTAACTCATGTTGAATATGTCATGAAAGCTTATTTCCCCAAAAACCTTATCAAATAGGCCCCATATTTTCCAATCTACCAAAGTGAACAAAACTTCATATGTCTCAATTAAGAAGTAAGTTCATCCAAATCTACCTACCTCAGCATGTAAACTGGTTTGTTCTCTTCCTTGACAATGATTTTTGGTATGAAATTGTAATGAAAAAAATGTGTAAATAAACTGTAAAATAGTTATTATTTGTTTTATTACATAGAATGATTGAATACATCATTTTAAGAAATTGCGTAACACAAATTTGAATAATTAATGTTCATGGCCTCTACTTGATAGTACTTCAATAGTTGCTATAAAAAGGATCTCAAAATGGAATTTTTGAAACAAAGAAGGAATTTTTCATTCAGAATTGAAACCTTTCAATAAACAATCAAAAATTATTAAATCCTGAGCAAGTAGATCAACAAGACAAAAATTCAAGACTTCTTATCAAACAAAAATTGTGAAGAGAATAACTATTGGTAGGTAACATTGCGAATAAACATATCCTTGAATACCTACCTGAAAAAACACATTTCAATTTTGTTTCAGTAATGAAATATTCAATTCAGCTAAAACACAAGAATCTTTTTGACTCATTACTTTGATAACAAGAGTTCATTTAACTATAGATAGATTTACGATGGATTATTCAATAATGTGAGTTACCATTTTATCAACCTCTCACAGCAAAGATGTTCATACCTATACCTACGTTTTATTTTATCGGGTAGTCGGAATTCCATTAGAACTTCTGACGAAAATTTCTCGATGAATCATTCATACATGAATTATCAATATTTATTCCGGCTAAAAGAATGCATTCCCTTCAATACGATGAAACAAATAGTTTTCTGAAAACTTATAACATTCATTTCTTTGCGAAAACTAAAATAGAAATGTTTCAGTAGAACGTTTTCATCCAAGCAAGAAAATCTTGAAGCCTAAAATGTAAATAAATGATGACATAACCTCCAAGTCTATTGTCATAATTGAATTTCGAGTTGACGCATGCGTACAATTCAATCTTTACCAAAGATCTGACTTCACTTTCAGACAACTATTAGCAGGCGTATAATCCATATTGGTATTAGTAGATATATGTGCTACACAGCTTGCACTTGCACAATTGTTTGTGAGGTTATGGATCTCTTCATGTTGGCAAATTGTTTAAAAATATGTACCTGAAAATCGCTTGCCTTTTTTTCGCAATGATTCAACTCTTACCTGGAAGCTGTAATCCTAATGAGTGTATCCTGAAAATATTAGATGTCAGTGATGTCACGGATGAAGAGTGTATTGTCGAGGTGTATAAATTGGCTTTTTCCTTCTATTTGGATGGAAATTCTATGAGGAATTCAAAGGAATGAAATAACATCCATTGGTTTTCTTTTTGTAGCCTTCCAAAGATAAAGCTTGTAATACTTTCATAATTTTCATTTGAAAACCTGGAGGCCGTACAAAGGCCAAAATTGTGCTAATGGGCTGTCAGAATGACCCAAATAGAAATATTAATTTAAAAACAAAAAAAAGATTTTTTCAAAATACTTTGGTGGGATCGAACCCTCTGCGAGTTTGAATTGGATTTATTCTGATCTTAGAAATTTTCGTTACTAAAGCAGCGCTAGTGAATCGAAAGTGAAGAGTTCTATTCTCACCAAAGTTTTTTGAAAATTTTTTTTGTTTAGAAATTCCTATTTCTAGTCAGGTTATTTTGGCATCCCTTTAGCAAGATTTTGGCCTTTGTTTGACCTCCAGTTTTTCAAATAAAAATTATGAAAGTTCACCGAGCATAATCTTTGGAAGGCTACAAAAAGAAAACCAATGGATGTTATTTCATTCTGTTTTCACCTCAGAATTCAAAATGACTTAGGAATCCAACTCGGAGAAATATGGGAAGGATTAGATCAGAACATTTTAATATCACTCATTTTGAGTATGAACCGTCGTTGCCGAGCTGTAATTAACGCAAGGGGGGGAAATACCAAGTATTAAATCACTTATCAGCATTTCAGTATTTTGAAAATTGTTCATTTCTCTTCTTTCACATAAGATTCGGTGAAATCCTGAATTTTTCTTCCATTTAATGTGTCTTGTTTTGTTCAAAACCTTCCCGAGAGAACATAAAAAATAAGTTATAAAGTCAAATGTAGAGTTAAATTTCATTAAAATTGAGATTTTCAGAATGTGCGTTAATTTTTTTGCGCAGTGTATGTTTGTACAGTTTATAATGAAACACCTGTATATTAATATATCCAGATCTGGGGCTAACAATCTATATGAGGTATTGCGTTCTATTCGTTCGACAATCAAGAAACCATAGTCCTTTCATATCAATGGAATCATATACCTCAAACTAAGATGAATCAAAATGTCACGAATGTAAACACAAATTATTGCTTGAAAGAACTGTCGACTATTAACATTAACACAACGCGTTCACCAGCATGAATTCCAAATATTTGAAATAAATAATAAAAATCAGTCAGAATTTGTGAATAGCGCCTCCTGAAGTGGAAAGAACGAAACTTTTATAATATTCTCAATTTTGGCGAAAATCTAATCAGCTCCTACACCATTATTTTAGACATCTTATGTTCAGCGTTCAGCTTAAAATAATGGGGAAACATCTCAGTAGGTGGAACGGTGAGGTTTTCATGGTCCCCATGGATATGAGATAGATGCATATAATATGAGATAGATGCATAGAAAGAAATACCTGGTGTTGGCACTGATTAGATTTTGTCTAAGACTTTCTTGTCGATCGAAAACGTGATATTTTGTGCAGCTTTTCATTTCTCCCGAAAGGGGTCGCGTTTTTTGTCGTTACCGCAGTAGCGCCACGACCGATAAATATTGCGGATTTATTCCGGAACTAATCCAAAATCTGAAATCTAGGATGCCGTTTTGATCTACAAATTTTGGTCACGATTTTTAGTAGGGAGTCGTTACACCAGGTGTTCTATGCATCTATAATATGAGCTATCATACAGAACAATAATATGTCAATTACCAATTATGGGCTATTTAGGCTTCAGTGATTTCCGCAAATATGTATATTTATAACACAAACAGCAATTCAAAAACATTTCATAAATGATGGAAGATGAAGATTGACAACTCACGATTGAAACTAATCGTCAAAATCCGATTTACTGGACATTTCGGTAAAGATCCACTGTTCCATCAACTTGAGATGTTTTCCTTCTTTTTAATCGGGTGATAGCATGTTATAAGTTCTTTGCAGAATATACAACCTAATTACTCAACTACAAACGAATCGAAACTGAAACAATAGCGTTTCAGTGATGTCTTGTTAGGAATTTGTACATTATACATACTATTCTTCCGCAAGACCGCAAATCGTTTAAAATTCGACAGCTGACGTAGGTTGGCACTCGTGAAATATCGGCAATGTCAAAATAATTCTCAGAGACGTTGCCAACGCTTTTGAGTTTTAACTCTGACACAGGTTTCGTAGTACTACTTCATTTTCATACTGTATTTCAAGTTGTGTAAAAAGGTATTTCAGTGTCTTCTGTAGGCTTATTTCTTGAGAATTTTGAAAAGTGGGGAATTCCATACGCCCGTCTGTTTTTCTGTACGGATATTCGAGTACTTTTATTCTCTTTTCGAATGAACTATCACAAAGTAACGCACTATTTTGTCCATGATTTCTCAGTAAAATTCCAACATTCGATTCTTGATTTCCGTAAAAGAAAATGGCATAACTGAATCTTCAACCATGTTTATATTCGTGAAATATCTCATTGAGTGTCGTGTTTGATCGTTTGATGTGTAGTTCATTCTTTAACATTCATATTCATTTGTTACAGCAGGATCAATCCACCATCAACGAGAACGAAACAAGCGAAAAACACGAATATATAGTTGTTGAAGGTGATATCGAAGAATATATTGAAGATGGCGAAATGAAATCAACGCCACATTTTCAGATAGTTTCTTCATCGCCTAAAATGAAAAAACCGAGGTTATCTCAGATGGAAACTAATAACTACAGAACCTCTAAAGTATTTTCCGATCCATCAAAGACGTCAAGTAACAGAACTAGCTGCAACGAGGAAAATTCGAAGGATGACTCCTTGGACATTTTCGCCAGATACATGGTGTCCTTAATGAAGGGCATGACGAAGAAAAAATGTGAAGAAGCACAACTTAAGATTGTTTCTGTGATCTTAGAAGTGAAGAGAGATGAAGGAGCGAAGGCAGAAGAGAGTTCAGAAGAACACCATCATTGATTTTCATTTCTATTCGAAGAACCTGTATATATTTCATATTCTTGAACGAGTATTTGAATGAATTCTTTCCATACACATGATGTAAATTGAGAGGGGAAAATGTAAGTAAAGCATGTTTCATAATTTTCGCAATTCTTGAAAATGCAAACTGTTAAAATAGAAACAAAATACGTAGATTTCATTTTGATGAATTCAAAATTAATTGCGATTGGATGTTTGAAAATAATACAATCCTACGGAGTATGGACATTCCTCAAAATTTGGGATCACTCTGTTGCATACCTATGTTTCTGTTCTGAATCATAATGATTTGTTCAACTTCATGTTTCAATTTTATTTAGCATTCTAATCCAATTTGTATGTTCCACTTCAAGTGGAGACAATTCATTATTTCAGAACAGGTCACTTCAATTGCTCTACATCCTGAAATTCATGATTATGAGATGTGACTTTATCTTAGTTCACTGAAATATCGTGGAAAGCCACAAAAACGTCTAAAAATAGTCAGGATTTTCATAAGAGTAAATACCTCTTAACAGCTCAGAAACATCTTAAACCCATAAATCACAATTTATGAACACAAAAATTATAAAATCAAATATTTGAGTCCTGTGTAAAGGGTACTGAATCTTGTCAATGGGTTGAGAATCACATGCCGAATTAGAAAGAACAGAATATTCTGCAAAACTTAACATATTTATATCTTTCTGAATTATTATTTGTAATGAAATTTCGTTTCAATTCTACACAAAATTATTTCAACTACTGTATTGAGGCAAAAACTTGATTATCTGTCTCTCAAATTGATTTGATGGAATCGATATATTTTGTGTAGAATACATGTATTCCAGAAGCTGTATTGTAATGGAGTATCTGTCAATGAAAATATGAGTTCTTTCTCTCAATTCATTATTTCAGAACAGGTCACTCCGATTGCTCTACATCCTGAAATTCATGATTATGAGATGTGACTTTATCTTAGCTCACTGAAATATCGTGGAAAGCCACAAAAACCACTAAAAATAGTCAGGATTTTCAAGAGAGTGAATACCTCGTAGCAGCTCAGAAACATCTTAAACCCATAAATCACAATTTGTGAACACAAAAATTATAAAATCAAATATTTGAGTCCCGTGTAAAGGGTACTGAATCTTGTCAATGAATTGAGAATCACATGCCGAATTAGAAAGAACAGAATATTCTGCAAAACTTAACATATTTATATCTTTCTGAAATATAATTTGTAATGAAATTTCGTTTCAATTCTACACAAAATTATTTCAACTACTGTATTGAGGCAAAAACTTGATTATCTGTCTCTCAAATTGATTTGATGGAATCGATATATTTTGTGTAGAATACATGTATTCCAGAAGCTGTATTGTAATGGAGTATCTGTCAATGAAAATATGAGTTCTTTCTCTCGATTCATTATTTCAGAACAGGTCACTCCGATTGCTCTACATCCTGAAATTCATGATTATGAGATGTGACTTTATCTTAGTTCACTGAAATATCGTGGAAAGCCACAAAAACGACTAAAAATAGTCAGGATTTTCATAAGAGTAAATACCTCTTAACAGCTCAGAAACATCTTAAACCCATAAATCACAATTTGTGAACACAAAAATTATAAAATCAAATATTTGAGTCCTGTGTAAAGGGTACTGAGTCTTGTCAATGGGTTGAGAATCACATGGCGAATTAGAAAGAACAGAATATTCTGCAAAACTTAACATATTTATATCTTTCTGAAATATAATTTGTAATGAAATTTCGTTTCCATTCTACACAAAATGATTTCAACTACTGTATTTAGGCAAAAACTTGATTATCTGTCTCTCAAATTGATTTTATGGAATCGATATATTTTGTTTAGAATACATGTATTCCAGAAGCGGTATTGTGGTGGAGTATCTGTCAATGAAAATATGAGTTCTTTCTCTCAAGGTTTCAGTATATCTGATAACAGAATAAGGGTCGATTCCTTTGATTTCTCATGTAAACATGTGTTATTTCCTTGATAAATTTCGTGGAGTATAAGCCCGTTAGGGGTTGCACATTTTTCAGTCCCCCAGTATCTGAGTATATTTTCCTTTAAATGCATGATTTTCATATTCAGATGAAATATAAATTAACGGGTTATTTTATGGTCATCAACAACATGCATAAAAATATCTACAGAGCTATCAATGTGAACGTTATGGAAACAGTTATTGATTTTATTCAGAGTGCAACACCACATTTTTGGCATTTTGTATGGGTGAAGCCCTTACATTTAGGACACCTGCAACGCATTTTTTGTCTCTATGATTGGCGATTGTCCATATTGGTACCTCCTGACATGTTTCGGGGGAACATATTGCGTTGGGCCTCTTTTCTTCTTATCTTGAAGTTCCTTCTCAAGATAACTGGGTCTGCCTCTTTTCAAAGTTGTACTTCCCATCTTACACAGATATTCGATCTCCGGAATCCCCAATGAGTTCAAATACATATAAAATCAATTCTGAAAACTTTGTTCTACGTTTTAGGAGTAATAAATATATCACTTAATTGTATCGATCTTTATTCGAACTTGTCAAAGGTACAACTACTACAACTAATTATCCATGTACACCTTATATACTTTATCGAGATAGTTCTCAAGTAAATGTGACACATCAGAGGTGTAACCTAAATTTTTCTCAGTTTCCTCAGATTTTCCGTTGTGTACATGAAGTCAATGAAACGAACACATTTTTATTTTAATATTTTAATCATTTTACGATTTCGTGTATTTGACATCGTATTTATGGTTTTGTTTAGAACTCTCATGCGAAAATACATTTTGCATTTGAAAAATGAGCTTTTGGCCTCATCACTTAAATTCACATCGTTAGCTAATTGTTTTAATTGCTTTATATAATCTTTTGAAATTTTAACATTATCACCATTAAATTGACCGAAAATATCGTCAAGCTCTTTACATTTTGTGAGAAAATCCTCTGTGGGTTTCTGCAATCCACCTTCTGATAAATGGTTAATCCAAGTAAAGGAACAATGATTAGTGTCAGGAATGTATCCTAGTGATTCCCTTTTCTTTTTCTTCAATTTGAAGGCAATAAAGCCTGCTAAGTTTTCTAAACCATCCCATTTGAGTTCTTCCAAACAACTAACATCTAGTGATTCAGAAGCCACAGCACTGGTTGCTGTAATTTGCTAGAACGGCGGGTAGCTGCAAGTCCCGATCCGCTGATAGAGGTTGAGAGATCTGAGAAATGCGCGTTTGTCAGTAACATCGTTGCAGCGTGCTGCGTGGGCTTGGAGTGTGCAGTAGATCAACTGCTACACGGTGACGTTGGCGGACATCCTAAAGTCTCTAAAAGTGATAGAGTGGAATAGAAGTGTGCAGAGATTGGCTGCACTGTAATTTCCGCATTATATCTGGAAATATTTGAGCCGGGGGTATGATCTTAAGACAATGTTTGATGGAACCTTATCATACGTAACCTTGGCATCAGAGTCACCATCCTTTCTGAAACGTCGGGTGGGACGTTTCGAAAACTTGCGTTTCAGTGGTGGGGGTCTACGGGATCCTGACGAGGGACCAGATCGCGAAGCAGATGGGCTTCGGGCTCTTCGCTTGAGATTTGGACGCGCATTACCGTCTTCGATGGAATTATAGTTGTCCATGACCACAGTGTTGGAAGGGCGTTTCCCACACTCTTTGAATGAGCATCCGCTTCAAAATAGTTTTATATCGTTTCAAATGATTATTATTCATTTGAATTTGAAATTTTTTATTATGAGTTATGGATTGATTCTTCTGCATTTTATGATAAGATTGAATTTGATTGCTAACCAGATTCAACCATCTTTTCTAATCATCTATTCGCGATTCAACCTCATCTCCAAGCCACTTAGCGGCAAAAATTCTAAAATACCCAGTTAGGCTTCGAAGTTTGAGATAGTGGCAGATAGTGGTGATTGTACTAGATATTAGTTGGTGTTACCAGTTGTTTGTGAGAGTTGAGAGCCTGAAAGTTTATTTTCCTCTTGTGTTTGGAAATAAGTTCTCCAAATGTCTAATTCCAGAATATATTGTTGTGTTTATGGATGTAAAAGTCGTGCCAACAAGGAACACGTGTCCTTTCATTCTTTCCCCAAACATAATACTTATACAGTTGAAATAAGCAATAAGAATGGAATTTTAGAAAAAGTTGATGTTAGAAAAGTTTGGGAAAAAATTTGAAGTGCGGGAAGAAAATTTCAAATTCCATGAAAGTCTGTTCCAAACATTTTGAAGATTCTGATTTCCTTCCCGCTGGATGAAGGTAAATTGGTCATCACAAATTTTCTTGTTTCTTCTTCATCCTGCGATGAAAAATTATATTTCATAGGAGCTTTACCTCTCAAACAAGATGTTTTGAGGAGAGGTAAAGCTTTATACATGGTTTTTGTTTCAACCTTCTTTTTTTTCCACCAGCACAGATTTAAAATGCTGGTGGAAAAAAAAGAAGGTTGAAGCAAAAACCATGTATAAAGCTCATTCCTGAAACAAGAAAAAACACAACGCAAAGCAAAAAAACTAACAATTATATTGTGTATATATTATTGTTCAATTGCAAGTCCTGATTCAGACATCAAATACATTGAATTTCAACAACCTGGTGCAATATAAGAGCAGGGCTGAGATGTGTTTGCATCTCCCTCCTAATCCAGCCTTGCATGAACAGCGGAATGCCGATACTATAGGAGATCCTTCATCAAAAAATATTTTTCCTCTTATTTCATGAGGATCAGCTGCAAGAGCTGATGTTTGAAGGCACAGTGCAAAAACATCCAAAGGTTTGCTTTTACTCCTCTCCAAATTTCCACACATAATTAAATGCCCAGCATTCAGAATTGCTTCTCCTGTAATGGAAAAAGGTTAACGGAAATATTAATAAATTTTTATGTGCTTACCTTCTATAACATTCCTACTACTCGGCATGGAATCTAAATATTTGAAAAATTCCCCCAAGCTGAGGAAAACTTTACTACCATCTATCATTGTCCAAACAACACAAACTAAACGAATAAAATATTTCAACTACACAAATAAAATATCCTAACTAAACAAATAAAAAATCCCAACTACACTAATAAATTATCTAAACTACTTAACACTGTAATAACACAAATACTAATCTCACAAACAACTTATATCTAGTACAATCACCACTATCTGCCACTATCTTAAACTTCGAAGCCTAACTGGGTATTTTAGAATTTTTGCCGCTAGGTGGCTTGGAGATGAGGTTGAATCGCGAATTGACTCAATTTTCTCCAAATATTTAAATGCTCTATGAAAAACTGACATAATATCATCATTTGCCTCCATGATTCCTATGAACTGAACTCGAAATTGGCTACTGGATGTTCCGTGCCGATATCCACCAATCCAGTGAATTTCAGATGAATATTTCCCTCGTTGAGATGAATTATGCTGTCCTCTAAGGCACTAGTAGATCTTCTAGGTAGGAATACACGATAACTCTCCAATTCCAAAAGTATGCTCTTGCCGAACTTTGTTTGCACCAGCTTCGCCTTAACAATGAGAAATTTCCCCGCCAGTGGTAATTGATGAGAACAAAGGCATCACCTACTTTTGTTTTCTCTACAAATATTTTTGTATTATTTTCTTTATTTTCTTCATTTTTTTTTCTTAAATTTATTTTAGATTTTCCTTAAAATTATTATAGTACTATTTTATATATTTTATTGTATATTTCTTTGTTTGAACCACATATCATACACTCACTACACTAACACCAAAATTATTATTATAATCTTATAATACATATGATATGCAAAATATAAATTTTATAAATATATTTATTGCCAACTTAATTGTTGATCTACAATTGCCCTACTATGGCTCGCATTGGCATTAGATCTTCCAACAATTTGTCTTCTTCTGATCAATGGAGAATGGCTATCTGGTGGTTTGGTGATGTCCACTTCAACTTGAGATCCAGTTGCAGAGATATTGCTCTCATTTAAGATCTCCTCAAGACCCTTCATATCAGACTTCTTTCTGTGGATTTTTCTGAATAACTTTTTAGTCTTGCCATAGAGTTCAGATAGTCTATCAGATTCATCTATCTTTGCAAATTGAAAGCCAATCATTTTTGGTGCCATATAAAGCAAAGGAATGTCTGTATGGCAGAATTCATATAGAGTTATGAGTTTTGCTATAATAACATTTTCAACAGTGCACCCAGATAATTTGATGTTTATAAAGAGGGAGTTTTTGTCTTCAGATGCCACACAATGGGACATGGCCCCAACAAATCCCCACATTTCATTGAGTCCACCAGTTCCTGTGAACTCATTTTTATCGCAAGCATTTTTGTATGCATCACATCTCAGGGAGATGGTTGCACTGCCAGTATTTTTTGGAAACAATCCAAGCATTATAAAACAAACTCGAGATATTGTGATATAATCTCTCTCTTCTTTGAACTTTGAGAAATCAATCATGTAGTTTTGATTCTCATCAGCTGCTATAGAGAATTCTTGAACGTGGAAGAGAGTATCAATTTTGTCAGGTCTAAAGCTGACAGTTGAAGGCTTCATGCTAATAATTGTCGATATACTCTCAAGTTCATCTCTTGGGAGTTTTTCTGGCTTCACTTCATCAGGAATCCTAAAATCTTTTTTAGGTTTCCTTGATGATTTACGGAATGTAGCCAAAGACATTTTTCCTTCTAGAATTATACTTTAAGTTTCTCGACTTTGTGTTTTAGACAGTCAAAGAAATCGTTTCAGATTTATTATAATCCCCGTTCTAACTCTACCCGAAAACTCGGATTTCGCATCTTTCCACTTTAGTCTATCAGAACGATTATTTTTTGATAAATTTCCCCCACCCTCTTTGAATGAGATCATCCGCTTCAAAATAGTTTTATATCTTTTCAAATGATAAAATTGAATTTGATTGTTAACCAGATTCAACCATCTTTTTTTATCATCTATAATATTTTTTCCATAAAATATGATGACGAATAATTAACTGAAAAAAATCTAATATTTGGTAATGCCGCCTTTGGCTGCAATTAAGGCTTCCAATCGTCGGGGCATGCTCTCTACAAATTTTTGCATTTTGCTGTATATTGGGGCTGTGATGCCACTCCCTAATAAGTTGCCGCTTGGTGGTGATAACTTCTTTGGCAACCTGACGTTTCGTGAGTTCCCAAAGGTTTTCAATGGGGTTCATATCTGGTGAATTCCCAGGCCAGGGCAAAACCTTCACATTCTTGGCGGCCAGAAATGCAGTTACACTCCTGGCTTTATGGCACGGTGCCGAGTCGTGCATAAACACCTATTCCTCATCATCAGTAAACCATGCTTCAACCTGTGGTTAGAGCCGACTTTCAAGTACTCGCCTGTACTGGTCCTGCCTCATGGACCCTTCGAGGATGTAGAGACTTCCCATACCCTTGGCTGACACAGACCACACCATGATGCTAACAGGGTGTTTAACCCTCTCTACAAGGCAGTCCGGGTGGAACTGCTCCCCTGGACGTCGGCGGACGAATGAGCTCTTATCAACCAAAATTTGAAAAGTCGACTTATCAGATAAGCATATTATTATTACTATCTACTAAAACACTATTGAGGAATACCACAAATTATTGAAATCATAATTACTCGACTCCAATCCGCAACTGTCATATTTCGGTGTTGTCTGGCCCATCGCAATCGCTTTTTCGTCATTGCCTCGGTGAGACGTGGTTTTTTGGTTGGACGATGACCGATCAGGTTTTCTTCGGCCAAGCGCCTCTGGACTGTCCTTTTGGAAATGTTGATGCCCTCGTTGTTCATCGTGGTAGTCAGCCGAGCCACACTCTTTTTACGATTTTGGAGACAGATGTCCCTGATTTTGCGGTCAGTACGAGGAGTGGTGATTTTTTTTCTGTCACATCTACCGACTCGGACCGATTAAAGTGGCAGGTTTTTATCGGTTTTCATATTGATTCGGTTGACTACTGACTTCGGAACACCTGTGAGTGATGCTATCTTTCTCTGGGAATATGTAGAGTGAAGAAGTAAGTATCTCTCTACATTTTCCTGGGGATATGTCCGAAGACTTGCCCATACTGAAAATATAAAATTTTGAGGTTATCATGGCACATTGTTCAGCATGCTGACATTACCACAATATATTTAGCAGAACCAATAAATTAAGAAATGATACTTACGATCAGATAATCCTGCACTGAAAAAACTCACAAGGAACGATTTTGAAAACCAATAATCAAGCTAACTCTGACAACTGTTTTCACCGAAGGATAGGGAAACGTGTTATACCTGTATTCTACTATATTGATGCCTACCCGTTACGAAATCTGTTTAGCAAAAGAATAATAAGTGCTGTTGGACCAGACCATTTAAAGAAAATCTGTAATGGGAATTCATATAGTGATGTCGAGAATTTTATGTTTTCATCCATGGATTTGAAAGAGTTCATTCTGTTCTCCAGATATTCTTTTTCTATATGCTCAAGTATGGGGTTTACATCCACTCCTCTAAACTCAAAATCAGCTGAACCCTTTATAACTGAAATGCGGTCTGGCTGATGAAATATGCTGTAGTTGAGGGCCCTAATGTTGTTGGGGCAAAATGATATACCTTCATAGTGGGCTTCCTTAAATGAGCAGTGCATTTCTGGATCACAAGGACACATCTCGGACACCTTCTCATTTATTTTCCTAGAGTAGGTTGGTGCATTGCTTTTGAAGCTTAAAATATTAGGGTTGGACGGCATAAGATTTAATACCAACTCGTTAACAGTTATTTTAAGTTCTAGGATGTCTTTGTTGAATATGTAAGTGTTTTTCATATCTACTTTGGAATAGAATGAAACAGTTTGAGCCAGTTCCTTGATGTCTGAGATGGTGGCCGCTAGATTTATATTGCTGCTTATTTCTTTTGATTGTTGTTTTCTGTTAGTGCAATAGCTTATACTACCCCATGACCCACAATTTTGCCCAGCCTCCAGTGTGAAATATCTAAACTTACCCTCATCCACTTTGTCCTCGCACATGAGTTCTAGATTATTTTTGAAGCATTCTACTGTTATAGTCTCTGTGCTTGGTTTTTTAAACGGTCCATAAGCAATTGTTCCTAGGGATCCCTTCTGATAATGGTCGTTGATGTCAAAGTAGATGATTTTCCAGCCCTTACCTAAATTTATCAATGGTGCTCCTTTATTGTCAGGAAATATGTTGTAATTCATCTTTTCTATGTCGCATTCCCAGTCCATTGTGCAGGCCTCATGAAATGAAGTGTCCCACTGTCTATCTTTGTATTGGTACACTCTGGTCTTCACACAAGTTGCAGCGTTATCGCTTCTACATCTATCTGCATCTGATCCCCAACATTCACCGTTTAATTTGCATAGATCTCCGATGCAGCACATCACCCTCAGTTATTTGACATAAAGGACAGACTACCAGTGTTGCCACCTTTCAAAACAAATAATAACTAAATCGCCAAGAAAATCGCGAAGGAAAAGCACATTGTGATCAATTCATTTACACAGAAAATCAATTTGACCTTGGCAACCTACTGTATATCATAAGTTATTAGACTATTTTAGAAAATATTTGTATTGCATCTTGTCGGGTATCCATGTGAAGTCCTATTTTTTCGGAAAGATTCTGGATTTTTGAAAATGAAGATCAATCATTATGAGAACTTCAACTGTTACACGAGAGAATTAGTATTTCAACTAACACTACCCATGGCTGAAACAGTTCATACCCAAATAAAAATTCGCCAATTCTCGTTTTGAAGTGAAGAGCGTCACTGAAATTCTTTGTCCATGAATTTTGAAGAATTTAATGGGAAATGCCACATACTAAATATACACTTCAAAATTTGATACTGAAGAAACCGATTTAACGAAGCTGAAGATAAACAGATATTTTTTTGGTATCAATCAGTTATGCAGGATAAAATTAAATCTGCAAGTAAAGGTCGAGGTGGTTTGGAAATAAATGAAGTCAATGAAACGAACACATTTTTATTTTAATATTTTAATCATTTTACGATTTCTTCTATTTGACATCGTATTCATGGTTTTGTTTAGAACTCTCATGCGGATGCGAAAATACATTTTGCATTTGAAAAATAAGCTTTTGGCCTCATCACTTAAATTCACATTGTTTTAATTGCTTTATATAATCTTTTGAAATATTCACATTATCACCATTAAATTCACCGAAAATATCGTTAAGCTCTTTATATTTTGCGAGAAAATCCTCTGTGGGTTTCTGCAATCCACCTTCTGATAAATGGTTAATCCAAGTGAAGGAACAATCATTAGTGTCAGGAATGTATCCTAGTGTTTCCCGTTTCTTTTTGTTCAATTTGAAGGCAATAAAGCCTGCTAAGTTTTCTAAACCATCCCATTTGAGTTCTTCCAAACAACTAACATCTAGTGATTCAGAAGCCACAGCAGATTCAGAGGATGTATCTAAAACACTTAACATCTGCCCAGTAACAACTGCTTCACATCTTTGTTCTGCAGAATTGTTGATATCACTCAAACCTGCACACAATGTTCCCTCTGGTACTAGAAATTTTATATCAAGGAGGTGATAAAATATCGTTATCTGTCTTCGACAACCCGAAGTAACATGCCAGAGATGACTCCCAACAAACAATGGTTCAAATTCCAATTTTAATATTCAAATTGAGCCAGAACTCCTATTGCTCTACTACTGCTGAAGAAGGTGGCTCGTGTGTGGAGGAAGTTTGATAATCGTTTCATTATTGGCAGTTGCCAATTCTATTAGAGGAATATTAACATGGGTGCTATGACCATCATAAATAATCAGAACAGGTCTGTATGGTCCCAGAGCAGGCAGTAGAGTTTTTTCGAAGCAATTTAATAAAATGTCTGTCTCCATCCAGCCTTTTTTGCTGACAGCAAATGACATTTTCGGTTACGAGTCTTCTTCATTTGGAACCGAGTTTGGAACCTAGACGTCCCAAATATTTTTCCCTTCATACACAATGAGTAGAGGGGCTTTTAATCCGGAAGCAGACACACCAGCTAAAACCGTTGTATTTTCCCGGCTCGGACCTGACACTGTTCTAAAAAGATCTTTTCCCCTTTCACCAACAATTTTTGTTTTATAAGGATCATGAGAAAAAGAACTCTCATCTAGGTTCCAAATTTGTTCGGGCTTGTTATGAAGTGATAAATCTGTTGAATATAATAAAACCTACTTGTACATAAATGGATCTTTTATTGTAATATCTACTCTACATGTTTCGCCTGGTTAAGGGCATCCTCAGCAGCTCTACAATTATGAAATAATAGATGTGTGATTTCCTTGCAACAACAAAGGGGACTTACTCGTCTAAAATATACAGATATCATGTATCATCCAGCTTCCGTTTTTTACAATATTAAGAGGATTGAACAAAATTTCCTTGGTTTTAATTTAAGTTCTAACACAATTAAATCTTTCTCCACTACAAACATCGATAAATTATACATTGGCAGCGTCATATACTTGACAAAATTGACAATTCACAGAATATCAAAACAATGACATGACATATACATCAGCAACGTTCCGAATATCAACATACAAAAACAAACAACACTATATCAGACTCTCGAAAATGGGGTGATAGCTGAGGTGAGACTCCACTTGTGTGTTAAGGCATTTATTAGGACACAATTTTAAATTTTTTGCAATTTCATATATTTCCATCAAGTCAAGTTGGCTACCCCTATCCAAGCTGTGTCTGTTCTACATTTTCGTCCTTATCAAATTCATGGTTGTTAATTTTGGGATGTTTTCCGAAGGAACTTTTGTCGTTGTGGTTCCTTATGTGTTCAGATATCCTTGTGCCTAGGGCTCTAAAAGTTTTAAATCTGTTAAAGTTTGATTCAAAATATCGAAATATGCGTTAATGATGAACGAATCTGTCATCTTTTTTCGGGCCTACTCAACTGATTTGGGCTTCTTTATACTCAGGTGGTGACGTATTTTGAAGTTTCTGAACCAATCATCACCATCTTGAATGGTGTCTTAATATAATTTAGTTCAACATAACTTGCAACAACCATCCGCAATTCTTTTCTCGTGATTCCAAAGCCCCACTTCTCAAGTGTGCGAAGAGCATTTGCTAATCTGAATTAATCCTCTTTTGGAATCACTGTAGAACGGCCTTGTGTCTCGTTTTTTTTTTTCCTCGGGTACCTTTCAGGTGATAAAATAGAGTGGTTTTCGGAACATGATATAATCTATGGACTCTATGTATGGTCAGAGCACCGCGTTTGATTTCAACTACAGCTAAATTCATATATTCCTTTGAATAAGCCCCTCTTCTTTTAATCTTTCTTACGTAGACTCTTGGCATATTCTTAAATGAAAAGTTTTTATTGAGTTCTTACACCGCAAAAATGTACGTTCACACTTGCACTGATAAAATGTTCACACTTACCTCATTATGCGAAATACTAAGGGGTAAGTGTGAACACGGTATTTATCAACAGTACGAAAAAACATATTACAAATACAATAGCAATAATCAAAAATAACTTACGTTGGTAAATGTATTTTTCCTTGTATTTTCAAAATAACACGGTGCACTCATCAACTGTGATCACTTTATGGCATGAATTGAATAGGTTATGTCGCTCCCGCCAATTATAGCACTGTCGTTTTTTTTTAGCGGGCAAATGTTCTAGGATGATATACTACTACGAACAACAAATCGCACTTCTATCGGTGTACTCCTGTCATTTTAAAATGATATGTTCACAGTTACCCTTGATTTACACTTACCCAGGTTTACCCTATATCAAAAGTTATTGATTCTTTATTCTCGTCCATTTTCCCAGGCTCTACGAGCTAGTCTTTCCCTTTCATCTTCATTTAGGCCTAATTCGTGAGGAAGCTTTCCCTGTAACACCGACCTAAAGTCAAACATCCTAAAAGCCCTGGGAAAACCATGCACCAAGCCATTCCTCACATACGGCTCCTGCAGCATACATATACAGGGTTGGGATAAAGTTTGGCACCAAATTAATATATTTAAAACGGAACGGACGGTAATTTTGAAATTTGGCAGCTGAGTGAATGGCAAGCACTTCGAACATTTAAAATGATTTTTTTTTAATTATTTTCAATAAATTTTTTCTACTAGTAAAAGCCCTGTATTTCTTCTCTTTATAGATTTTCATAAAAAATACGTCATGAAAAGCATGGAACCCGATATATAACCTATCAAAGTTAGGAGTCTTAGGCTGAGGCATTTTTTCGTTGTTGTTCAGATGCAGTAATCTCAGAACTTTCAAGAATCTTTTTACCGTGAAAACTTTGGTCACACGTTCAACACGAAAATTCTCCTTGGTAGAAAAATAAGACCTCAGTGTGGGAAGTCTGTGAAAACCCATTATAATAAGAATACCTAAAAAAGCATCAAATTCTTCTGCACCTAATCCTAAATACGTTTTTTGTTGGCATGCATATAGATTCGATTGGTTTATTATAGTTTCACAGATACTTCTATCGAAATAAACCTTGAATAAATCGATAGGTTTATACGAATTGACTTCAATGTTTACCACTGAGAGCGAAATATACCCACTGTTTATATGAAAAAAAATTTTGGGTAATTTTTTCAGGTTATTATCATTCAGTAAATGAATGAATTTTTTTTAGGTGTTGGAGATAACTAACACAGAAGTTTACTATCAGAAGGAGATGCGAAAATATTAACGAAATACTTACCCCGATTATTTTGCATTCAGCAACAATAAAGAAAGCTTGAAAGTAATAATAGCAACACCACACGAAATCAATCATTCGTTGTAAACGGAAACAATCACTGGTAGCTTATGCTACCGCAGGTGGCGGCAAATTATCATGGCATGGTATATGCGCATGCTTGGTATGTAGAACTACCGTTGATCATTCAACGAACTGACTAAATGTATAAAGACCAAAATCGCGTGAGCGGTCCCGCTAATATCGACCATAACCTGTACCGGTAAATATAGCTACCGGAGAGCTTTAAAGGGTTGAATGCGTGATTTTTTATTTTATCGTTAAAAAATTATACAAAATATCATCCGAAATTGAAAAAAAAAAAAACGTTCGTCGAAATCAATCTTAGATATGTTGCAAAAATGCATCACAATGCATTTTCAGATACACCAAGTTCATTAATGGAATTACTTAAAACAACTGTTTTTCTTATTGAAACATAAAGTAATACCACATTTTTCACATTTTGTGCACTCGAACATATGGGGAACTTGCATCTGGTTCTTGTTTATGAATATGGTTGAATATGGGTCGATGCTCAACTTGATCAGTCCTCGCATCTTGTGGTGGAACGTGCTGAGTGTTTCCCCTATGCCTCTTAGCCTCAATTTCTTGTTCGAGAGAGCCTAATGGCCTACCTCTTCTCGGAGTATTCCTTATCTCAATGTTACCTGTACAATTGGCTATCTCACTCCTGAATTAAGATTGCGATAGAATTTCCTTCTGTAACCCCTTTTGATTCCTCTTCTGTAGAGAAGCCACGAATTTGCCATGTTTAGGTACGTGGTGGAAATGCGTAGATATCATTTTCTGCTTTTCAGTGTAATGGGATACCTTCCGATCAAGCTGTCCATCAAATCAACGCCTCCCATATGCTGGTTGTAATGGCTGATAATGGCCGGACATTCTACATTTATGCTTTGTGCTTCTTATCGTAGCGTCCAACTTGTGTCAACGGATTTTTTCCTGTATATGTTCATAATAGTGTAACGTACTTATTATCCTTCCACATAACGGAAGTCACATCAACACAATCTTTTGTGGTCATTCGTCAGAAAATCTTCTTTCTTTTCGACCAAGGTCTATTGGTGCTGGGAATTCTATCTCGTCTAACAGTACCCAGAGAGAAAATCCCTTCGGTTCTGTTCCAAAATTTGTTCGGCGTATTCATTATTATGGTCAGTACTTATTGCTTGTCCATCGTCTTCTTCTTGAATCACCTCTTCAACTTCATGAATTTAGACCTCCTCTTCCATATCAGAAACACTGGGTACGAAATTTGGGTCACCAATACTATCAGTATCTGAAAAATCTAGCCCATCTTCACTTTCCCAAATATTTTCAGCTATTTCTAGCAATTCTCTTTCTGAAAGGCGACGCCGATCTACATACTTTGCACTAGATTTATCTCATCTTCCTCGATGCATAGGACTTCCCGCAGACGCAATGGAAGTCCATTCATGATTATTATTTACAGATTATATGAGTATACAATACTAGAGTATTTTTTTGAATTTAAATAAACAAAGTACAAAGCCAAAAGAAGGGCTGGTAGTACTCAAGAAGGAAGGAGCAAAACAGGATTGCGTGACAGGGTGACACTTCAGCTGCGAATCTGGGAACGAGGTTGACAGAACAGTCGCGTAAGGCTACTCCTATCGGTTGTTCTCCAGAACTGTGGATGGTTCGGTGTGGAACTCGTAGGCGGTAGTTGTCTGCTACTTGGGGGATGTACCGTGTAATTGCGTCAAGCGGGAGAGTACCTTGCATGTAGAGTGAGTTGTTTTCGGTCAAACTCATTCTGATGTTTGGAACTGGGACGGAAACTCCATCTATATCACCATTTTCGATCAGTAGTCCTGGGGTTAGGGCATATTTGATGGCGCTGGGATTTTTGACATATGGCTGGAACCATAATACGTCAGGGTAGATGTGGAGGTGCTTATCAAACGTCTCATAGGTAAAGACAGGGTGGTCTTTGTCGTATGAGTCTTTTCCTACTAGGCAGAAGACGGCGTCGATGGCATCTGGTGGCGGAGCACGGAACACCAAATATAAGAAATGCAAACTTCCTACTAAACGATGGCAACAAAATTGGCCGCCATGTTAGGTGGCTAAGTAGAGGTGGTAAGGCGGGAATATTCAAATAGGATTTGAATCTCTTTTGTTTGTTTACACTTGAATGAAAGCGGGAAATTATGAAAACAAGAATGTTGATTAATCAATTTATTAAATGAATGTTATTTTCAACATGAGTAAAAAACACCTACATAAAAATTATTATTACAATACTTGTGAAAACCTTTAAATTATTATAATTATTTAATTTAATAACTTGTCTCACATGTCAGTGAAATTTATGTCAGCTCTCAGCTTTATGAATAAAATCATTGTCATTTTTTCAGAAACAGGAGGCTTGTATCGTTGTATCGTCTGGATCGTGTAACTGCGAACTATTTAATGAATCAAATAAATTATCAATTAAGTGACAAAACTCAGCAGTATGTAAAGCAGTTGTCTGCAAAAACCCCGATGCACAGAATGTCTCTATTGCTGCTGCTACAGAGTGACTGTTGGGCAGCCACTTTCACCTACATCTTCATGTAGGAATCTGAAATATTAAAATAATTTTCTGACAATTTAGTGCAGCATCTATACAACCTATTAGAATTATTGAGAAGAAATGCTTGCTTTATATGGTCCATACAAGCAAACTTCCCTTTCTCAAACTCTAATTTTCCATTAATAATGGAGTTACGAGTACACTTTAAAAGATGAGAAACATCAAATATTGTGAAAACTCGCTGTCCATTTACCACAAAGTGGAAGGGTGAAGGTTTTTCATCGGTGGTATCTGAAACTAAGGAATTCAAGGCAGTTTTATTCGTACTGCCTTGATCACAAACTGTTGCTATAATGTTCAATCCTAGTGCTTGTAATTCCTCAATTATTTCTACTATTATTCTATTTTTTTCACCAGGCGGTAAATTTCTTCTGAAGACACTATTGCAGGACGGATATTTACAAGAATAAGAAATCTTAAGAGCAGATGACGACTTCACTGTACTTCCAGACATATTTGAGGAATCAGAAGCATAAAATTAATCTAAGAAAACAGTCAACTAGGCTAGGAACGATACTTTTACCAATAATATCAACTATGTATGGATAAATACTTACCTGCATACATCGAGAAAAAGGCTAACTGCATACAAACATTCTTTGAATTAAATTTCGGAGGTTTTCAATCTTCGATTACAATAGGGGGCTCAAGAGATCTGAAATACATAATTTGTTTAATTTCTTTTTTCAAATGAACTTTATCATGTCAATCAGAAGAAACTTACGTCGAATCTTATATCCAGGTTCTTGAACAAATAATGATTTCACTTTAGATATATTCAAATCAAACTTAATCAAATCACATTCATCACCAGGCAAAAGTAAACAAAAACTGACTGACAGTTGGCACCGGCCACCAGCACTACAAGTTCTGCGCATGTTTGGCGGCCATGTTAGGTGGCAACCAATCAAAAGCTGCTTCCCAATTTTGTACTTCAGTTTCATACCCCTGTGGCGGAGTTAGGCTTGATTTAAAAGAGGTACCAGGAACAAGGAATTTGACATGGCTTGCGAAAGCAGTGTCGGAGACCAGGTTCGTATCGTGTTGACTTTCAACAGTCGGAGGCGGAAGTAAGTGAGCCGTGGGGAGGCTGGCACTCCAAATCGAGTGGTATAGGATTGTGATACCAGTTGAGTTGTCTAGGGCTTGTCCTAGCTTCTTAGCGCTGGGGTTCTGTTCTAGGACGAAACTGGACACATCACTAAGTATGTCAGTGAGTGGTTCAATATTATCGTCGTTGAAACAAAGAAGGAAGTCATATGGGTTTATGTTATGATCATGTTCTGGAACGGTGAGGCGGGTCTTTGCGAGAGTCGGGCGTTGGATGAGAGCGCGGCCGATTACGGGATTGAAGACTTTTCCAAATCTGGAGTTTAACCAGTTTGAGTGGGCCGTTGGTCGTTGGTTGATATCGAAATATCCACCAAGGAAGTTGCTAGCGGTGTAGTTCTGCCCATTGATAGCGATGATCGGCGTTGCGTAAAAGCGACGGAGTATCGTTTCGGGGTCAGCATTCGAGCGGACGCTTGCGAGAAGGTGGTGGCATGTAATCATTAGCTGGGGTGGTACGGTTCTGCCGAAGTCCAATAGGAAGTCGAAGCCTGCAAGAGTTGGAACATATAAGGTACCGGCGGGTTATAAGGCCCACCTAAGCTTCTGTGAGTGATTTTTTTTCATTTTAATATATTTTACTGAAACGCTTTATGAAAACCAAACCTTTATTCTTTTTCTGTTCAAATATAAAAATAAAACTTTCGAAATTCAACGTGATAAATTTAAACAAAAGATATAAGAAAAGTAGAATATTGGGCCCTATTTCCGGTCGCTCTCGAAATAGGGCCCAGCTTGCATTTATGGAGCACAATCCCACAAACGAAATCTTCATTATCTTCTGCAGTATATCCAATACATTCTTCGTGTGCCCAAAGATTGCAACTTCTGTCACTTCTGGTTGTTTTTCAACATTTTTTTTGGAAGATCTTGAACTCAACGGAATGTTTTCTTTATTTTTATCAGAAAACAAGTCTCTACAAAGAGTCTGTGCCTTGTAATTGATTGCTTTTCTTCTAGGAGTTGAAGTAATTTTTTTCAATTTGCCCTCCGGGGTAGGTAAAATGGAATGAAATGTGTTTTCCTTTGAAGAACAGGCTGGTAAAATTTTCGATGATGAGCTCGGTAAAATTGAAGCAGGAAAACTAGATGATGCTTCTGAGGTTTCTGGAACTGTACCTGAGCCGCTTTCATATTCCCTGGATTTTTGGAGTTTGACTTTTAAACTCATTAATGGCAAATTATCTTCTTCATCACTTGAGCTTGAAATGTCCGAAATGGGCGCATCAAGGTTTTGATTCTCTTGATGTGTTGGTAGTGAAGGCGCAAAGGCAGTCTCTGCTATTGCATTTGGGTTGTAGGGATAGATACCTGTACTTCTGAAGCCATTAGTGATATTGTCAATTGACATACACTTATTCCAGGTTGGTGTGAACACGAGTCCGAATCTATCTTTCGTCATTCTTCGATCTGGATATTTGTCCCAGTAGAATAAGAGTTCTTGATCCCAGTTGTGTTCGAACGATCTGAACACTGACTTATCTAGTGGTTGCAATTCATGTGTGGTATTGCTTGGTAGACAGAAAATTGTAATATCAAATTCTTCAGCTTTAAGGACAATATCTATATCCAAGTGACAAGAAGCTCCATCAAGAATCAACAAAACTTTACCTGGTGCTTTATAGGTAGCGAAATGTTCCAGCCACTTGACAAATATTTCAGAAGTCATGCTGCCTTTGGGTGCCATATGCACGACAGCTCCGTCAGGCAGATTATCTTTGAAAGTATAGGTTTTAGCCGCTGTCCTTTGAAAAGAATCATGGGTGGTATTGTATGGCCAATCGCATTTACACAAGCTACAATTGTTGCATTTTCAGCGTGTTCGTGAGCTACCAAATGAACACGGCGGGCACCTTTCTGAGCAAGTACTAACTGGGAATGATGGAGAGTTAACCTGCATCCTTTTTCGTCTAAATTGTATATTCGATGTGGGGAGTGGCGTACTTGCAATTTATCCATAATATTTCCGAGTTTTGTGAAATAATCTTTGACAATAACGGGATTGAGCTTTTGGGCCCTGGCAGGGTTCATACTTTGCGCCTTACGCTTCGACAGTGCAGGATGACGTTTTAGAAATCGCTGGAACCAATCATTCCCCGCCATTTCTTTCTGAATATTAAACTTGTTTTCTATGGAATTTGCTTTTGTAAAATTGTACACACATCTTCGCAGTTGCTTTGGTGTTAACGGAACACCTACTTCCGAAAGCCGTATTATACGATTATCTAGTTCGTTCTCTTGATCAGCAGTCTTTGTATTTCCAGATTTCAAATGATTTCGTAAGGTGCGCCTTGGAATACCACAGTGCTTTTCAACATAACGCTGTGATTTACCTTGTTTCAACAGGTCGATGGCTTCTTCCATCATTTCGGAAGTCCAATTGGCCCGTATACCTCTACACTTTTTGCCCATAATCTAGAATAATAAACGAAAAAATGCATATCATTCGAATAAACAAAGTGACTGGAAACAAGGCCCACTGACTGGAAATAAGGCCCAGTAGTGGGCCTTATTTCCAGAACAGCGATATTGATGATTTTTAGGTTAGTTTCAATAGAACCCAGGATAAAAACGATACTTACTGAGGAAAAAATTTCACTAGATATTCGATATAATCAGAGCCCTAAATAAAAAACTAGGAAGCATTCACTCGAATAAAGCCCGCAACGGACGGCGAGCGATAATATAATATATATTATAGCTTTGCATTGACATATGTCATTTTAGTATGGAAAAATATCGTAATATCGGAATATATATTATAGCGTCGTCCGCGGGGCTTGGTGCATTTTCATAAGGAGCGATATTGGTGAAATATATGAGATATAATATATCGCTCGCCGTCCGTTGCGGGCTTCAGTCTGGAAGCGAATATACCTAGAGCAGTATTTATAACAGCACTTAAATATTTAGCGTAACCGAATACAAATGGCTGCGGAATCGAAACAGTGTCCTCTAGCAGCAAAAAAGCAGCTGATATGAAGTTCTTTGTTAGTACTGAACCTATTTTTCGCTTTTGATCCGCTAGATGTCACTTTTTCAACAAAAAACTTGATCTGGGCCTTATTTCGAGCCGGGCCTTATAACCCGCCGGTACCTTAGTTGTAGTTTTCTTTGCGGGTCGTAAGTTGGAGCAAGGGAGTTGAGGAGCGGCTCAAGGTGGGGGGGGGACGTAACATTCCATGAGTTTGGCGAGGTAGTCGGAACGGAGGGTTTCGCTTTTATACGGGAAGGTATGGTATGAGGGAATTTCTCTGGAATAGAGATCACATATTAATAAGTATGCATTAAGCAGGAGTTGGTCATAAGCTATTAAGGTAAAAGTGCTAGTGAACGTGTGTCCTTTGACATTTAAATCAGGGTACCTTTCGGTCCATTCATGATCATCGACAAGATGAAGGCCGCTGCATTATTTGTTATTTTTGGGAGTCGTCTAGGTCCTAGACTCTAGGACGTACTCTAATCCTTTTTGATGGAAACCCGACGCTAAATCAAGGACTGTAAAATATTTTTTATTTCCAAGTTTATCTAAAATGTTATTAATTTTTAAGTATTCAGCACTATTCTGTCAGGGGATGCATCTAGGAAAAGAACACCAGTATTAACACATATACCACAACTGAATGCTTTATAATGGCGATATTTCTCCAAGTATTTATCTACTGCTGCTTTTTCATTTTCTATTCCCATTTTCATGATACCAGTTTGAATGCGATTTTTCGTCCAAATGTTATCGATCATTTTTTGATTCAGAGACAGTTTTATTTTAATGATTTCACCAAATTTACTGGCAGTCAATCTTTTTTTCTTTCTTCGAACCATAATCTGCATTGATTTTTACCTCGAGTCAGTATCTCCAATTCTATAGCATCTCCCTCCGTTATTTGGCAGTGTTTCAGCAACGTTAAATTAAGGTCATACTCTTCCACAATTCGGTGAAATTCATGTTCCCATTTTACTGACAATGGAATATTGATATTGTCCCGATTATAATCCTCATTTGGTATATTCATTGCATCTTCATTGGGATTGAGAATAGCTAGTGGTTTGAATTCATTTGCTTCTATTACCTTTCCTAAAAAACTCAACCCATGTCTCTTAAAAACTTCTACATGTTCTCTGAGGACTTATTGGGTACGCGTTTCTGCAACACGATGTCTATTAGACAGTTTTCTACGATTTTCCCAGTTTTTCTTCTGAAAATGGTACTAACATCGCGAAGTTCAACACTACCATAATTATATTTTAAACCGTGATAATTATTTTCCAACCATCTCGCTTGCTTCTGATCACGCACAGACAAAGATGAGAATTCTACCTCAGATTTCACTATAAAATGTGCAATTTGATTCCCTTTACTTATTATGCTTATCTCTTTCGGTTGAAAGTTACCATTAATAATGAAACCTTGAAAATCTACTACGGCTACTTTCATCTTGTTATTGCTACAGCTCATACTACACTGAATTCTCAAAAGTTCGTTAATTTCCTTACAATTTCACTGAGCGGATGGTACTCGATGACGTTATCGTGAACGATGATGCAATACGCTCTGGTGTTGGCTGGAAAACCTGTTCTGGCTTCAATCTCCAATTTGACATCTACAGTGGATAATTTAAAAGTTTCATCTCGTTTAGAACAATCAATGACAAATAGGAAACGAGACTTGTATTTACAATAATCAAGTACTGCAGTACTTCCTTTTCTACCAGTATAAGTGGTTGCAAATTCGCAATAATTTTAATGTGCTTCACTGTAGTCATTTCGACCGAAATTCAGTCGTAGTCTTTCTTGAGGATAATATTCACCATTGAGTAAAACGCGTATATCGGAAATGTCAATATTTTCAAAGTAATTTGGGTCTTTAGCAGGGTTATCTTTTCGATCAGAGTGAAAGCAGCATATAACATATCGAGGACATTCCACAACTGCACCCGTTTTAATACTCCACAATTCTTAAGTAGCTCCGACAGTAAGGGCAGGAAGTTGATGAACTTCCCATTTCCTAAAGGGGAGCAAGATAGATTTATCCCTTTTTATCATGGAAAGCAGATTAAGTTTTAGCTCGTCGTTTGGGTGGACGTGTTTAACTCTCAACTCTATATCACTGATTGTAATTTGACCTTTCGTGACTCCTGGATTTTCTTCTGTACCAGGGGTAATAATCATGGAATTGCTATCGTCACGAGCTCTGACTAATCGAATCAATTGTTTGCCACATATTGCCTTTTGATAATCATTAAACACGTTGAGCAAATGTTTAAGAGGAATACCTATAGCAAATGTACCATCAACGTTTTGTAATGGTTCATCAGGAAAATTCCATCCTGCTTCATTTAATTCACTATTATCCTCTTTCTCATAGCACAAAAAGCCCCTTATCAACGATACTAGTCCAGGGTCTTTAACAGTTTCCACTTCTGAGCCACATAATTCGTAGGTTATCGAGTCAAAAAGAAAAGCTCCATAATTATTTGCCAACTTCAAAGTTCCGGCGCCTGCGGTTTTTTTCAATTGTCCTCTTATGAAAAGTGCCGAGTCGTACATCAAAAACCATATATCTGGTCGGTTAATAGCAATTTCAATGCTATCATTGTTGTTGAATGATTTTATGAAGGGTAGGTAAGTACGGTTTTCCACACGAACGATAGAATCATCTCTATCTATCGGTTGATAAATATCAAACGTTCGAGCGGATAACATAGCCAAGCGATCGTAGAATTCTTCTATCTCTCAAGGATATACGTGACTGCTGTTGCTGCTGCTGCTTCTCTGAGGAATGTTTTTGTACTAATGGTTTTTTATTTGGCTAAACTAAGTATTTATTATGATTGTGCTGTAGTTTCAACTGCTGCAGTTTCAACTGCTGCAGTTCCAACTGCGATAGCGCAGGATGATGTTGAGGAAAAATAAGGACCATTTCTTCAGTTCTAAGCGAACAATAATCTCTTCGCCACGAAAATTTACAAAGTTAAAATCCTGATCAAGTATATTCAGGGTGATATTATCAATTGTTCTTCTGCTGCTGCTCACAGGTAGATATATCAAGGTGTTATGTCTATAGCGTAACCAGGATCGACGCCAACTGAGAATTCAAATATTGTGTGACAAATTTTATCGTTGTAGAAAGATCCCTGAGCGAGGCTGCAATCGATACGAATACAGCGTACAGGAACTAAATTGACAGGTAAATCTGAATGATGCTCAACACCTGCTGACAAATGTTTTCGGGAAAAACCTAAAAGACTACCCAGTACAATACTTTTAGTAAAATCAATAGATATGGAGCGGTGAAAAATCTCGCACTTCAAAGTTGTATTGTTTGGCCTCAAGTAAAAGATCTTATCTCTTTCACTCGTTTCGCTCCCTTCTACCAAGTATTTACTTAGATAATTTTCAATATCGGAAATTTCATATGTACCACTAGGAATAAGAAGCTTTCTCTCCTCTCCTCCTTCTGAATAATGTAGATACGTATTCTCTTCAATGTTCGGTATAGAATTATATGAATAAAAGCCAATTAAGGCGATACCATACTGATAACTAGGATCTAACTCGATAGGTGGAACGAAATCAGTTGACAGCGTTGGCTTACGCCCTTTCAATGTGAATACTAACGACATGACTGAACAGGGATGATAAAAATACTTCTATTTAAGCTTCTTTAATTTTTACTAAGCAAAAATTCCAAACACAATTTACCACAATTTGTTGTACTATATGTCTGATATGCATCTCTGTTGTAGATAATTTCGCTCTTATCACCAACACCAGCTAAGTACTTAACCAATTCTTTTGGTGGTTTAAGATCACCGAAAGAATCAAAGTACTCTATCTTGTTTCCTTTTTTGCTATAGGCTACCCAATGTGTTCCAGGACCGCCTGATGAATCTAAATTGATGATACCACATTCGTGCATCCGGGGTTGCCTTCTTAATAAATCATCACGCATGAATACACCTCTGAAATGTGATATTTGTAATTGTTTTGCATAATCGGCCAATTCATAGTTGAACAGCGCTCTATTGGGTAGCTTCAAAGCTAGTTTTTTTGCCTCTTAACATAGAGTCCATATCCCTTATTATATTTTTTTACATATAGTCCATGTCCTATTGCTTCCATTGACTTGTTGTGGCGTTGCTGTTCAGACAACTTTTTTGTTGCATTTTTAGCATCAATAAAAGTCTTGACAACAGCGCTTCCACCACCGAGTAAGCTTCCCAAAGTGCTCAAGCCTGCAAGAATTGGCATCAATGGCAATATGCCCCCTGATTTGAATGGAATAATGCGAGGTATTTTGATGTTTTTCTTGCCTCCAGCTTTCTTGATGGCAGCTCGAGCAGCTCTTAGTGCTATCAATGATGACTTTTTCACATCATCAGTGGGATAAGATTTGCTCAACACCTTTGTTAATGGTGTTATTAAGCCTGTCTTGAATGTCTTCTTTTTCACTTCACATCCCATTCCGGCTATGCGTTTAGCTTTCATTGCGTTGTTAACTATAAGTGCAGCAGTTTTTTCACCAACTGAAGCGTCCTTTGATTTTACACGTTGCCAAGCCTTATCCTCCAGAAGTTTATCCGCTTTATGTCGTTCCGCTAGATTCTTGTGTTGTGAATAAAATATATCATGTTGTTTACAATTCTCGTCGAGAGGGTTGATACCTTTTTGACCCTCCTGCAAACGTTTTTCTAACTTTGTACCAGGACCGCAGAATCTGTAACCGGGTATATGCAGTTCAATAGGTAACTTATTAATTAGTGTATCAACTAGACCTCCGCCCTCTTTAAACGTCAGCATACTAATGAGTTTAAAACTAACTGTGGGCTCTCATATAACTTATTTACCTAGTGTCAGACGCCATGGAAGAGTCATTTAATGAAATAATCGTGAGATGTTTTTTCATCACCCTATACTTTTTCAGTACACTTTTATTTTTGACAATAATTCACTGTCTGAAATCAATGAAAAATGCACAATGTTCGAGTAGCAAATTTTTATTCGATAAAGAACACGTAAAATGTCTGAGTTGTGGACTAACTCTATTCTGCATGGAAAGTACTAGTAACCTAATGTGCAGTAAAATGAATGAGGAAAGAGATGACCACATCATAGATGGACGTAGATATTGCTGTCCCCTTAAATGTATTGGTACAGACTTATGTATAGATGTTGTGGACGGAATGGATTGTCTTATTTGTGAATCTTTTGGTTCTTGTAGATGTGCTTGTATATTGTATCAGCATATGAGGAATAAAATATAAAAAACATCCTATACAATATAGTTTATTTACATTTTCTAAAAATCCGTATCACTATCTTCATCCTCTGAACAAATAAAAAAAAAACAACCTATACAATATAGTTTATTTACATTTTCTAAAAATCAGTATCACTATCTTCATCCTCTGAACATACAAATCTTTTGAAATTAGGTACTTCTACATCATCATGTATTGACGCATGAAGTCTATCACAACACTCATCTTTTTTATAAATATCTATCAATAATTCACAGAAGTCATAGTTACACCAATTAACCCTTTTTCTGAATAGGTGATGAAGATTTTCAGACTTTATATACAAGTGTGCGTGGTCGCGAAAGCTATACAACCCAGACTTGAATCCTGCCCTTTTAAATTCTTTCAAAAAAATTCTATAATGAATTTTACAAAAGAACAAATTAAATTCCCTAATACGATAATAGTTTCGCCACACACACACGCTCCGCATTGTCATATTCATCGCTCGAATCAAGTTTACCAATAATACCTTCTGTATAAAAAGTACCCGGAATTGTAAAAAAAAACACATAAATTTAAATTTAATCATCAATATTTATTTTGTCTCCTTCAAAATAGTCCCCATTGCTTACAATACAACTATGATATCGGCGAACCCACTTTTCCATGCACCGCTCATACGCCGCCAAAGGTATGGCCTTCAGTTCTCGTTGCGAATTTGTTTTGATGGCTTCAATGGACTCAAAACGCGTTCCACGTAGGGGCAATTTGAGTCTTGGGAATAGAAAAAAGTCGCACGGAGCTAAGTCAGGTGAATACGGCGGTTGTTCGATGGTATTTATTGAGTTTTTGGTCTTGTATTCCTTAATTATTATGGCTCGGTGCGACGGCGCGTTATCATCATGCAAAATCCACGAATTGTCTTTCCATAAATCTGGCCGTTTACGACGAACATTCTCACGCAAACGCCTCAATACACCCAAGTAATACTCCTTATTCACTGTCTGTCCTTCAGGAAGAAATTCTGAGTGCACAACACCACGATAATCGAAGAAAACAGTGAGCAAAACTTTAATTTTCGGGGCAAATCTTCGACCACCTCACGACCGTCTTTGAATGATTTGTACCAATCGTATGCTTGTGTTTTTGACATACAATTATCACCAAAGGCTTTTTTTAACATTTTCAATGAATCGGCACAAGAAAATTCGTTTGCAAGACAAAATTTGAGGCAAACTCTTTGATCAACTATTTTTTCCATTGTAAAATTCGCAGAGCACTTTTGAGGTCGACTGATACTGACAGCTGTTGTAAACACACTAGTTGACAGATTGCGCTCAAATTTGGCTTGGTAATAAAGGAAGGTCCTACCAACTTTAAGAAAAAAAAAATTACCGATTCCTTTTTGGCGGTTCATTTAAATAACATTTTCCGGGTACTTTTTATACAGAGAGTATATGGTATAGCTTTATGACTCGAGATGTATCTAGGAGAAGAAAAAAGGGGCTCCTCTGGAAGGGGGCCTGTAATGCGCACATCTGATTTTATTTGATTCCACTTGGAAACGCTAAATTTCTTAAAAATTTCACATGTTACATGTTCAGGTAACTTCAGCCGGAACACACCAAATATTGAACCAACACTTTGAATGATTACATTCATTGCTGAATCTTGAAGTGAGCAAACTTTGAAAGGAATAACAAAGTTTAACTTGTTACATTGATTCAGTTCTTGCTGATTAAAATTGTCCATTCTGAAAAGAATACAAAGTTTTCACTATTGCTGTGACGTTGGAGATGTTGGCGATTGAAGAGAATAATGCCCCCAAGGCAACGTATCAAACGATGATGGAAAAAGGTAGCGTTTATCATCATGTGCGCTTAATGCTATTCTTGATTGTTGAATTGAATAGAGTTTATGTGCAAAGGACATTATTGTATTCTGGTTTAAAATAATCTTGGAATTTTGTTTGAGACAATTCACATAATCATCGAAAGATAATTTACTTCTAACAACACAAGATTTTACTCCTTTTGATTTTTTCGTGACTTTTCCCCCTTGAACTTTAAAACTATACATTTTGGCTCTCAAACCTGCAAAATGTGTAATGATTTTTCCATTCATTTCATCTTTCATTAAACCAGGTACCTTTTTATTCACTAATGGAATATTGTGAACATTATCTTCTGGGTAATCGCTAGTGTCAAAATGTGAGTGACAATCATTTCTAATGAGATCGTAGGGGTTGAAAGCGCTAATTTCATAAAAAAAGGAGTCAGTGTCAATATACATGATTTTACAACCCCCAGGACTTTTTGGCATCATGTAGTTATAATGAAAATTGTACATGCACACCTTTGATATGTCGAGAATGGCCATATCTATGTATAGGGGTTTATTGAACAAAAGTTCATTCTTTTTAAGTTCAACTGCTAATAAATCTTCACCGAAAACTGTTCTACTATGGAATCTCGGAGATGCTATAAGATTTTTTGCCCCATAACGCCCTTCATATTTATTAACTAACCGTACTACCCTGTGCAATCTGATATTCTCCATGGTCTTACCAAAAATTGAATTATTGGCAAATTTAAATTGGTTTTTACCGAAATCGGTAGTCGCTTTTGCTCTTAATTCGGTATTGAGGTCTATATATGGTTTCAGCCAGGGAGATTGCTGAAATTTCAATACCTTTTTAATTTTTTTCAATTTCAATCCTAATTCAAGCACAGTTTTTAAATTACGATAATGAATTACGTAATCTTTTTTATCAGAGAGAGTACATAATAATTTTGGTAGCTTTGAACCAGGCGGAACACTGTGCTCTGGACACAACGGCAAGTCTTTATGCAAATCGTGTAGGTGTTGTGGGTACTGCAGGTCCACCTGAAGGATGTATCCTTCGGGACTATCATCAGGAATGGTTGTCACATCAACAGGCATATCACACCATTCAAAACCCCCAAATGGCAGAAATTCTGCCATGGCGAAACCGTATAAATTATTAACATCTAGATAAAGCAAATACGACTCTGGCTTTGATATGTCATAATTATTCATTTGGGGGTTTATTGGCTTCGGAAAACCTGTGCATGCAACAACTGATTCCACCCCGTATACCCCGCTCCACAAACATGATCATATCAATATCTTTAAGTAATTGTAATTTACATTTTGTGTACTTCAGCCATAGAGATAGAATAGAGAGGAGACGCTATGAGATTCAATAGTGCTAGAAAAAAACGGTACTACTGGGCGTGGCTTAGTCTGGAACCAATATGGCGGATAGAACAGGGTAGGATTAAGTAAACTTTCAATGAGATGCAGGTATATTCTTGATTGTGAGCATCCAAATAAAGTTTTTGAGAAATCTGAATATAGTTTGATATTTAATAGTATTATATCCAGATAAACAAGAGGGAAATATTAAAAGATTTATGAAAGTAAATGATTTATTGGCCTTTAAACAAAATAATTTTATTACTATGGTGCCTCATACTAATTTTTTCATTCTGCTTTTCTTTCATTAAATATGTCATTCTTACATTAATATACTTATAAACAACGCTTTTAATTAGTAAATATCTATGACTATCAAGTACAGATTGGTTAAAACTATGTACAACTAAATCTAAGAATATATCTGTATTGGTGAATTCTCTGAGTATTCTATTGGTCAAAACATCAAGCGATATGTTCAAACCAGCAGAGGAAAAAAAATTTTTCAATTCCTTTTCTGTCTGCATGCAAATCCAAATAACATCTTTAGATGGATATTGTAGACCATTTTTATTTTTTAGATCAATGAAGGAATACAAAAATGAATCTTTCTCATCACTAATTAGTGATTGAAAACATTGTTCACAAACTATTTTTTTTTTCAAATAATACACAACATATCCTGCCATATAAGTTATGATATATTTAGCGTATGGTGACGTTAAATCTGGTAAATATTCATGATCATTTTCATTGCCTTTAGTCTCAGACGTATTTACGTCAGCACCATACACCAAATATTCACTTGATGTTATGTTGATTTGATGAACAGGATTACATTTCAAAATAGAAAGTTCTTCAAGAGGTATACAATTTCCTCTGAAGCTGTCACGTACCTCCACATGCACTAATAATTTTTTATAAGCAGACTGAAATTGCCTGGCAGTAGGATTATTATTATGCCCTCCATGGCAGCGAATTGAGCAAAAAAACAATTCTAAACTATCCTGTGACACTTTATACATAGGTAAAAACTTGAGTCTTCCATCCTTGCTGATCAAATGATTGTACAAAAATTTAGTACTTTGTATACATATTTTCAGTCCTAAAAAGCCTGTGTGTCTATTACTCTCTAACATCAATGGACCATTTGCACATGTTTTCAACCCACTAATATATGCATCTGCCCTGTCCAAAAAACTCGAAATTTTGGAAAAATTATTTTTCGAAAGTGGTTTTTTGAAGTTACAGTGTAGAAGATTTCTTGAATTTAAAATATCAAATAAATTATTCATGACTTCTATGAATTCAGTAGTGGCACTTGCATCCTTGAAATTTTCCAATAATAATACCTCTCTACAAAACTTCAAAGCAGTGGCTACACTTTCACTGAAAACTTGAGTAGCAAGTCGAACCTTCATTTTCTGCTTGAAGAAGTTGATATGTCCTGCCCTCAATTTATTAGCCAGATGAAATGACTCCCTTTGTTGTAATTCATGTAGCTGCTTGAAATACTTCCATTCAATTAGTTCATTTTGACTATTCACTAACGATAATTTTTCTCCCAGTGTGTTACGTACTAATTTTATCATATGTGAAGGATCTAAAAACACAACCACCTCTTGGTCACATGAAGGGTGTTTGAAATTTGTTTTCAAACAATTATATTTTAAATTGGAACCCAATCGATTTGCCATTGTTATATTAGCTGGTGCTCCATCAAATGTCAAACTCACAACATTTACCCCCACTTCATGGCACTTTTTTAGGCATTCAAGAACTAATCCTTTCTTTTGTTCCGAATTTATACCTGCTATTAAAAAATACCCAACTGGTATTTTCCAATTGCCATTTATAGCATTCAGCAAAAAAACTAAGGATTCCTTAGCTAGGGTATTTTCTTGTGAACCCGTTCCAATGTCTACGTATCCGAAAGCTTTACCTTGGCTAGCCACCCATTCCTCATGTTGACGAATTGCCATTTCATCAATTACGAGTGAGCATATAATGTTACCTGAAGTACAGGCTTTCATACGTAAAGCATCAAACGCTTCCTTTGTGAAACCAGGTAAACCATTTATGCTCTGATACCATCGAGAAATTGTTCGGGTGTGAGGTAGACAAGTATTGAATGATTTTCTCACATACTTGTAAGCAGCTGGGGAATAATAATGTAGTGTTAAGGCAAATACCTTCAGTTCCTCTGAATATTGGTTTGGTAAGGCTTTTTTGCCACTCTTCTTAAGCTGACGGAGGTAAAACTCCTGAGGACCTCCTAATCTTGAAATGACTTCCAAATTTTCTTCTTCCATGAATTTTTTTTTTTGCAAACCCCTTATTATCGTTGACATACTTGATATTTTTTTTTCCTTTCGGGCAATTTTTCTTCTCAATAAATTAAGTTTTTGTTTTCGTCTTGCACTAATTCTTTCAGATCGTTGCAGTTTTGTTAATAATTTTTGTGTATTAATTACGGAAGTTGGTGGAGTTGATGTTCTCACTTCAGCGTCAATAATCTCCATTGAAGGTGAAGTCACAATATCCGAGATAATTCTTTGAATTTTTGGAGGTCGAACGTCTTCCTCCTATAATGAAAAAAAAATGATATTCATATACAAAAGCTAGTATATATAGGTGAAATAGTAGTAATAGCCTTTACAAAAAAAGATAAAAATTCCTCATTTTCCTTACTTTCAGGCTTCAGAAAAAATTTAAATTTCACCACAACAAATACGTTTCTCAAAATCAATCATAATATCATTTTTTCTTACCTACCTCATATATTGTGGGAACCGCATTTCGTTGCAAACGAACTAAGCTTTGTGATGTCCTATCAAAACATTCTGCTGTAAAATGTTTGGAACAAAGCACAGCATAATTCGAAGGTTGCCAGGTTCCTCGGTTAAGAAATTTCACCCAAGATAATCGTCTTGGTTGGTCTTTAGGAAATCTGTTAAAATAAAGTTAATCGATTATCAAATAAACAATATGTCTTAAAACGATAATAATATATACATTACTATCAGATCACCAAGATAGAAATGAAAGAATTACGAATACGGATCTGTTTATTACTCATTCTCACCTATGAAATGTTATTCCTGTGATTTTCTTTTTATCTACCTCGTCTCTGCTGGAACAACTGCGTAGAGCACATGACACCATTTTATTGTCCAATATAAATCGGGAAAATGACCGCAATTATGTGGATATGATCACAATTTAACTCTTAAAACGCAAAACTGACAGGAAATTCTTGAATGCCAAAATCTCGTACCAATATGGCTGATCTGATACCATTTCAGAAAAATGATGACGTCTCTCTATTATTCTATCTCTATGACTTCAGCATACAGTCCCAGCTGTAGCCAGGCATAGTGTAGTACCATGCCGGATCAAGCTTGTAAGTTTCTAAAGCAGTTTGTCTGAAATTTTCCATGACATCAGCAAGTAAAAGTACATCTGTTTTCATGTACAAATCACTGTATTCGCCTAATGATCCGATTTTAAATGTTTGCCAAACGTTCTGAGCATGACGATAGTTTTTCTCGTTAATGTGTTCATCTGTCAATTTATTGTAAAATTGATCAATTGATGGTAGTGCGGTATCGTTCAACTTATCCCAATCTGTCATATAATCATAACAAAATGTACCTTTCCTTGTGAGGAGTTCAAACTCCTCATCGAGTAAACTATGAAATTCTTTTTTGAGGTTTTTAAAATTATCCAGAATTAAAGTAGAAGCTAATTCATCCAAACTAGCTCCCATGAATTTGCATGAGTCGATAAACCTAAATCTGAGATTCGTTTCCTGATGGTAATATGTAAATGAAATATACTTTTCTTTATTGATGGGTAAAGTTGTGATTCTACCACGACGTAAAAGAGATTTAACTATATAATGAGCGTCATAATTAGATAAATTATGAAACACTATGGGCACAATAAAGAGTTTTCGAAAATTGAGGTTGCATTGTTGATGTGCCCAACCCCTAAATTCAGAGGAGAAATGATCATGATCCCTTACTACTACATCATTAGAGTTGAAACGACGTTCACAAATATGACAGTGTGTACCAGCTTCACTTGGTGCACACGTCATTGGTTCAATATGATTAATTTTGGAATATACGAATGAGGCGATTTTATCTATCTCATCAGCAAACCAATCTGAGCAAGTCTCAGCGCGAAAACTATCATGACGTGAAAAACTATCGTTATATGAGCATTTCAAATAAAAACCTACACTATATGACACATGTTCTTGGTACTTGAATGATTTTTCACTTATTTTATTGTTGCACGGCTTAAGTAACGCCTCAAAGTCTGCATACAGAATAAAGGGACATTTTTGTTGATAAACGAAATTTCTAAATTCAACGTAATCATATTTTGGAGAAGTTACTTTTTGATCATTTAATGTTTTACATATTGCAAAATGTTCATTCAATTTCATCTGAGATGAAAAATAATTCAAACACCTATCACATATAAATTTCTTGGCTTTATGTTTTGAGATTTGTCTTCCTAGAAGTCTTGAAATATCTTTAATAAAACAGAAGTGATATTTAGTTTCAGTATCTTCCATTTCAGTTTCCAGAGGTTCAACATCATAGTCGCTCAATAGACCTTTCCAGAATACGTAGAACAAAGATGAAAGATGTGAACTAAACCAGAATGAGAGAGAAACAGGTATATTTCATGCGCAACTTGTGGGCAGCATTAAAAGATGCGCAAACCTTGGTGAGAGAGAGAAAAGAAAGAGAGAGAGGGAAGCAATGAAATGAGATCCTACTGGTTTTATCGTACCATGACCGTCACTTAGTGACACAACATTGTTGAGGCATACTAAAATTTAGATTTTCGATTAACAATACAACAAATAACATCCACATCCAAAACATCGACTGCGTAAAATAATATCAATTGTCAAATGTCAACGATTTAAGGAGGGAAATTTTGACGACCAATGATATTCATTCTTAGCCCACAAGTGACGCGCGCAACTGTCACCTGCACAGGTAATTCTGGAAAGGTCTATTTCGGAGAATATTTGTCCTGAACAAGGAGTAAATTTACATGGTTCGGAGCAATATGATAATGCGTCAGCCTCAACGGTAAAATTGTATAAAATGAACTTCTTTCATTTTCATTCAACTCCAAACCATACACGTTCACCGAAATGTTGTTCATTTTTTCAAATTTTGTGATTTGAGATAATTTCATAGGTAGTTCGAAGCCATTAGTTTTGAGAACACTAGCGTAAAAGGGATAACTCGTGGTACGCTTTGCATGAACTCTTGTTGGATAAAGATAGCTAACAATACTCCAAAAAAGCACGCATTATCGTTATTCTGAACGTTAATGCATGCTCTGCTTTTTAAAATTTGATCCGGTAGTTTAATGTAAGATGAACCCCCATTTCCCATTTCGTATTTATTTGTAGCAATTTCTAGATGGATAATTTTGCTTAATGCCCAGCCACTACCCTTGTTGCTCATATCCTCTATATCAGTTGTAATACGTTCGATTATATTAAAACCGAACCAACTTTCCAATTCAGTTGTTGAATCAATGATAGCATTCGGAGTAGTGAAAAATTTTCGATCAACAATTTCACCACCATCAACAGCATTATTTTTAATGAAATCGGCACAAAATGTAGAGTTAACTTTCAGCAATGGCATCTGTCCCAAAACTCTCGAAACTTTACTCTCAAATAGGTGAAACACATCTTTCAAAAATGGTCTAACATCAATATGAGTTAAATTTATAGCAATATCTGTTCTAACTCTACATTTGTATATAGCATTAAGTGTGCACCAGGTAACGCGTGAGCTACGGCTTTGAGGTTGTCCCAGTCCTGCACCAACGCGTTGTTGTTTTGGAAGGAAAGATTTTACAAAACAGCACATTCGTTTCAGTTGAACAATTTTAGAATATATTTTACGTTTTTGTCCTATTGTAAAATTAAATTTTTTCAATGCTAAATTGCAGCGACGAATATGATTGTACATTACACGTAACCAAATTTCTGCATTAAAAGGAGAATACGTTTGTTCCATCAATTTCAGAGCTTCATCGATTTTAGTTAAAGTACCCTCAAATTTATCCATTTTAACTCACAAATAATATGGATGAAGATAATGATATTGAGAATTACCTTAATAAATATTATCTATTGTCTAAGTATTTCGGTTGGTGCTGTTGGCTTTTTCCAATATTCTCAGATCCTTCCCTGTAGATAGCACCCTGGTATGGTAGGTGTAATCTTCTTTTGGGTGAAAAAAGGTGATGAATTTTCCACAATCACTAGTTCACCAAATTCGGCTCGCACCAATAGGTTGACCAAAAATCCTTTATGTGTAGACCTTTCTGGAGTTCTCCCTTGGCCAGCTTCTATCAACAATTAGAGATTTAGAATTAATTTTTGCAAGAAAATTCATTACTGAAACAAGTCGAAGTAGGGAAAAATTAAAAAACATTCATAATACAAAAGATGTGCAAAAACTTACTGTTTCTCAGATGTATAGTTTGATGATGTGTAACAAAATTATTTCGTTTGATACTTTTGCGACTGTTGTAAGGCTTGGAGAGTCTTGTATAAAACCAAAACGTGATTTGGTTGAAAATACTCTTTGTTGAAATATTTATACTTTTTCTTCGATGGTCTCAACTGGTAAGTTTTTTTTTTCTCACGGGAATCAATAGAATAAACTACAATAATGACCGCACCTGCCTGATGAGTTTATGTGAGATGCAGACAAAAAAGCGTGTTCAGACACGAATATCCTTTCCTTTCCACTTATCGATAAATTTCTTGAATAAAATAAACCCTTCTTCCATTGATACATTTATTTCGTTAATTACGCTTAAAAATCTTTGTGCCCTCGAATGCATCCCTAATATTTATCTTAGGTCAATAAGATAAAGCACACTTATGAATGCATCTGCCTGATAAGTTTATGTGAGATACAGGCAAAAAGCTGGTTCAGGCACAAATGCCATTTCCTTCCAACTTATCAATAAAATCGTCCAATAAAATAAACCATTCTCTTAGGCCCGAGGGAATTCGAGTAAGTTGAGAATTTTATACCTGATAATCGTGTATGAATTGGAGATCACTTTCCTCAAACCGATCGGCCTGATCCATAGTCTAATCGATTACAACACCGGACTATAAATGCTTAGGATGCAGGTTCGAATCCCAATCAAGTCTTTTTATACCTCGCAATCAACGGGTTCTACCAAAAATCCATGCTTCTCAACTCTAGATATCAAAATAAAGATTTCCTATAACACCAAAATTCATGCAGCTTCTCCACTCTAGATGTCGCTTTCACAGAGCTTCTTCACTCTAGATGGCGCTTTCACAGTTTCCTGAACCAGCATCTGTGACGCACATACACCAAAAGTGAGGTTATGTCACATTTCTGGTCCGATAGCTCCTTAGGTCTTACGACTTCCGGTTACAAAAAGATGGGAAGTTATTAAAGATTTGAATTTGTGCAGACTCTGCTTGAAGAAACACCGTTTTCCATGCAAATATCCCGTCAAGTGCGAACAAAATCATTGCAATCGAAAACATCACCCAATGCTTCATAAAGACACTTCCAAGATGGCTAAAGAACCAGAAATCGTCAATACGCAAACAGAAACATCTGTCGAAACAATTGAAAATCCAGTGACTTTTTTGGGCGAATGTAATATTTTCAAGAACAGCGACCCTAACATTCGATTCAGAATTGTTCCAGTAGTATTAAGAAATGGTAACAACGAAGTGAAGACATTTGCATTCATGGATGAAGGTTCTTCTGTTACTCTACTGAATGAAAACATCGCAGAAAAACTCGGTCTTGAAGGTACACCACGTGTCTTCATATTGCAAGATACTATCTTCCTTGAAATTCTTGGAAAAACCCATCAAGATTTTTTGTCCGAGGTCCCTTTGGAAGTGGAAATCTAGACAGATTCAAAATCAGAACCAATATTGGTATTGTAGTTATAATGTAAAATCATTACCTGCTGCTATTTATATTCAAAACTAAATTTTATAAAGAATGAATATGAAACCTAAATGTATATTATTTAAAATTGAAAATGTTAATGAAATGGCGGGCCTATTTCAAAACAGTAATGACGGTTGACAGTGATGGCCACAGAACACAAATGATGACGCTAAGTCAAGGGCTGTAAAATATTTTCTATTTTCAAGTTCATCTAAAATGTTATTCATTTGTAAGAGTATTCAGCACTATTCTGTCAGCGGATGTATCTAGGAAAAGAACACACTCAGTATTCACACATATACCATAACTGAATGCTTTAAAATGAGGATATTTCTCCAATTATTTATCTACTGCTGCTTTTTTTCATTTTCTATTCCCATTTTCATAATACCAGTTCGAATGCTATTTTTCGGCCAAATGTTAACGATCATTTTTTGATTCACATGCAGTTTTCTTTTAATGATCTCACCGAATTTACTGGCAGTCAATCATTTTTCTCTCTCTTCGAACCATTATCTGCATTGATATTTACCTCGAGTCTGTTTCTCCAATTCTATAGCATCTCCCTCTATTATTTGGCAGTGTTTCAGCAACGTTAATGGAAGGTTATACTCTTCCACAATTCGGTGAAATTCATGTTCTCATTTTACTGACAATGGAATATTGATATTTTCCCGATTATAATCCTCATTTGGTATATTCATTGCATCTTCATTGGGATTGAGAATAGCTAGTGGTTTGAATTCATTTGCTTCTATTACCTTTCCTAGAAAACTCAACCCATGTCTCTTAAAAACTTCTACATGTTCTGTGAGGACTTCTTGGGTACGCGTTTCTGCAACAAGATGTCTATTAGACAGTTTTCTACGATTTTCCCAGTTTTTTCTGTTGACTTCTCTTTCTTTTCTGGGTCTGGCTTGAGGAAGTTCTTTTGATGTAGTGGTGAATTTACTTATGTAGCTGAGTCTGTTCCCCATTCCCTCTGTTTAGATGTGCAAGATATATCTTCTGGGATATAGGATCGTTCATCTCTGATACAATCCAGTAACTGCCGCAATATTGAAAACACATGCTTACATCTACGAGAAACAACACCAATGCGTTCACACTATCCTCCAGAAATTATACCAATTTTATCTAGAATAGTACCACTATGGTAACTTCTTTTTGTCATTTTGTCACTATGGACTTCATACCATCTTGACTATAGTGAATGAACATATTACTGCTTTGAACATCAGAAGATGATGTTTTGACGTGTCTTTATATTGCATATATTATATTATATATCCCTTTGGAAGTGGAAATCTAGAATTCTGAAAAAATCGGACACTATGTTCATCTCTATGGCAAGAAAAAGGTTGAGTAATATTACAGTATAATCCACTCATAATGAACTCGCATATAATGGAAACTATATAATGAAATGAACCAAGTCCTGAATTGAAACAATGTAAAATCCTCAGACAAGATGGACTCGTTTATAATGAAACCTCGCCTGTAGTGGACTGAAAATACTGAAATAGTCTATTACATATAAGCAATTTTTTGTGGAGATTCACTGTCACGAAGGTTTGTGATGCAGTAACAAATAACACGATTTTGACGATTTCAAATGTCGATAACAACATTGCCGCAAGGGAAGAATTATCTGACATTTGCAGAAGTCATATGAAAAAGCCTCTGTCCAGGGTAAACTAACAGACTTCCTTCCGAAACACTAGTTCAGTATTGAGTATGTATAATTATTTGTTCTTTTTTTATTCTCATGAAATGGACACTCCGTTATAATGAACAGTATGTCTTGGTCCCCTTGAGTGCATTAAAAGCGGAATGCACTATGTGTATTCGAAATGAAAAAAAAAAGAATAGTTTCCTCCCAAATCATGTAATACATATGTACAAAATATTTCAATCTATATTTTCATGATCCTTCAACATATTCAATTTCCGCTTCTATAAGCGGAAGTTGCTGTTTCAGCAACACATTTTCCTGTTTGAGTTTGATATTTTTCAACTGCTCTATATGTTGTTCATCCATCTGCTGCACTCCTATTTCAATTTTTTTTAATTCAGCCGATGCAACTCCTTTTTGGATTTCAATTAATTCCTCTCTGGCTCTACTCATTTCTTGGTATTTACCTTGGATGGGTTTATTTTTCCCCCTCAATGTCCTATTGAGAGGGTCCTCATTGAGGTAGGGTCTTGGTCCCCTTGAGTGCATTAAAAGCGGAATGCACTATGTGTATTCGAAAGTATGTGTTGCGAAATGAAAAAAAAAAGGATAGTTTCCTCCCAAATCATGTAATACATATGTACAAAATATTTCAATCTATATTTTCATGATCCCTCAACATATTCAATTTCCGCTTCATAAGCGGAAGTTGCTGTTTCAGCAACACATTTTCCTGTTTGAGTTTGATATTTTTCAACTGCTCTATATGTTGTTCTTTCATCTGCTGCACTCCTATTTCAATTTTTTTTAATTCAGCCGATGCAACTCCTATTTGGATTTCAATTAATTCCTCTCTGGCTCTACTCATTTCTTGGTATTTACCTTGGATGGGTTTATTTTCCCCCTCAATTTCCTATTGAGAGGGTCCTCATTGAGGTAGGGTTCCAAGAATCCCATTTATTGTTGTTTTCTGTAAAGATCGAGTCAATTTAAATAAAAAAAACAAAATTTGATCTTCTACATACCTTTTGTTGATGCTGGAACCTCATTTTCATCTGGGCTCCTCTTCCTTTCAAGGCATCCACTAGTTCCAGGGACAGGATCAACCGAGGGATTACCACAAATTATTTCAGCATCATTGATTTCTTCAACTGGTTCTTCATCATGAGTATCATTTTTAGGTTCATCTGAAACAAAAATTATAATTGAATGATTTGTTACCTTCATTCTGCTTCGAAAGAAGTAGGGGGGACTCTTGTACCTTGGGCAGCTTTTTTTAAATATATATATTTAACTACAGGGAAATATGCAAGCGAACTTTCAATGGTTTCAGGATCTAGATTAGGATGTTTGTTACTAATATTGGTAATAAAAAAAGGCATAAAAACTCAAGGTCTATTTTTAAGGGTGACAAAAAAAATTCGGTCAAATGACCCAAGGTCCAAACCTATCTTGTACCTTGGGCAGCAAGGTATTGTACCTTAGGCCATACAACTAAAATGTTATATTTTTTTATTTAACACAACTAAAAGAGTAATACGGTAAACACGTATAATGTAAGGAAAGAAAACTGTCAATAATTTTTATTCAACATGGTAAGAACCAAAACTGATTTGAAAAGCAAGTTGTAAGGCCAGTCTAGCTGAGCCTTCCAAACTTGTAGGTCTAGGTAACTTCATAATAAAGTCTCCTTCATACAAAAATTTATTGTCTGTACCATCAATTTTTTTAAAATATTTGATTATTACATATTCATTCTCTATACCGATTACTTCTGCTACGTAATAATGTGTTTTCTTCTTACTATTTAACTTAGTCAACCAAAAATCGCCCGTACATATTTTGTCAGTAGTTAATTCCACATCATTTTCTTCATTATTATTAACAGGACTCCAGTCAACATCATCATCAGAATCATCCATCATTTCCATTTCTTCGTCTTCCTCCGATTAGGATGTAGAGCTCTCTTCCTCAATTTTTCTAGTTACTTTCTGTATTTCTCTCTTTTTCGACTGCCTCTTCTCATATGCTTCCTCTGTTTCTGCTTTCTCAGGTGTTTCGGTTAATACTCTGGATCTTCCTGGTTTACGTCTACCTCTGCTAGATCCAACCCTGGCACTCCTGGCAGTAGCTTTAGGAAATGGAAGTGTTAATTCTGGAGATACAAAAGTAATAACACCTGCAGGACCAGCAGATGTTGATGATTCGGGATTAGCTATATCTTGGGCTAATGTGTTTTGAGGATCATTAGATAATGATTCTGTGGGCCTGTTAGTATCTTGCACACTCACTGTAGGTAGAATTCTGTGATGACATATCGAATAATAATACTTAATTGGTCGATCTTTGCAATATCAATTATAACTATAACATCATTTTTAATTTTTGTAACAATGTTTTGTTTAATTGCCTTGCCTGATATAACAATAATTATTTCGTTCTGAATACTAAGGAAAATGATTGAAATGATTGATGAATGCAGAACCTCAACTATTCACTACAAGTTCCGCCTTCTCTACATTTATTTACACTCAAACTATTTTTCTCTTTTGAAAACAATTTCCATGGATAACAATAAACTGCTTTAGTCAGTGCGTCATATATCAGCCAGTCTCTCTTTTCTTTGCCTCTCTTAGGTTTTATTCTATAAAAGTTGCTCTCATTCAAACTTCTGTAATATATTTTATCCCCATCATGGTAGAGTTTTTCGGTTTTTTTCAAGGGGATCACTTTTTGGTTTCCGAAATATCATATTTGAAATGAACTCATCAGTCTTGATGTCAGGCCATTTCGATATCGCAGTTATTTCCTCACTCTTTCGGATTGCATCAAACTAACTATCATTTTCTGATTCCTCTGGCACTTCTTCATTAACTGGAAATTCAGGAATTGACCCGGTTACGTCTGAAGCAAATGAACATCTAGGTTCCATGTATGCATCATTCGTACTATTCGTAGTTTTAGAGAGAAAGGTTGTTATGTTCGGTAATTTTTTTTTGCTTCTTCCTGAACCTTCTTCTTTTTCCTTTTCTCCGCGCCCGATCGATATTTGTAGCTCATTTTTGCACCTTATCATGTAATACGAAATTCTAAAGATCAATGAGAATGAATTTCCTTTTCACTGCTATCGATAGTCACGAAATCTTCTGAGGAAATCTTGTTCGGCACTTCGAAAATAAAAAAACGTATTGATAGTTTTGACACAAATCCGGCCGTTTACAGCGAATATTTTCACGCAAACGTCTCAAAACAGTTGAAGCAGTTTTAAACAATCGAACCAATGCATGATTATCACGAAACAGTTGCTGCAGATCTTGAAGAATAATTCTTTTCACTGCTGCATTAATATTTCGACTTTGATCGAGTTGATCATCCATATTGTCTGCCCATGAAGTAAATTTGTAGGAATTTATGCAGTGCATCCTGAAGTGGTTGCAATGATCCAATTCGATGGTGAATCTGGCCTTGGATCTGTACAACGGAAAGGGAAGACAAAATAATGATTTGAAATCATAAATGCTTGTAAAACTCTCTTACCTTAAATGTTGAATTGAATCAACGTTCTTCAATTATTATCCTTCATCATCGGTCTCCCGGTCTCAGATTAAGCTGGTATTATTTCTATGAACCAGTGAAAAAACAATTCAGTTCCTCCCACTAGTTCAGGAATTTCCGCACGATGTGACAGTTTTGCAATGCTACAGCCTGTTGTGCATATCCCGCGATCCTCTGGGATAATTCGATCTTTTGGAGATTCCTCCTGAATGTCAGCTGAAGTTCTCCAGGTGAAGACGTTATAGAGGGAGTATCTCCATCCAGGAAGTGGTTTGTCCTCGCAATTGTTCACGTAATAAAAAGCTCGCATTACTTCAATATTCATTTCGCGGCTCCACTTGATACGTGCGTTGCGAGCTCCCCTGCGGGCAGTCCTCCTCACGGTGGTCGAACCAGCAGGTGGAGTGGCATTTCGATCTTCTGCCATGATATCGGTTTCCACTTCTCGTTGCTGGCTTGATATTTCCTCCATTTTCATGGGTTTGCCACCATTTACCCTTGGTGGCCCAGGTAACTCGGGCCGTGGGGACGTCACCACCCATGTGGCGTAGCAGAAACCAAACCACACCCGTGCGGTTTTTTTAGATTTTTTTTGGGCTTTTGGTTTTTTTTTTGTAAGGTTTTGTTTAAATTAAACAAGACATTTTGTTGGAGCATAGACTCCAGTCAAAATAAAAAAATATATTTCTTTGGTTAAATCTAAGCTAAAACAAATCTTAATTCTAAGAACAAACAATTAACGCAAAACTTATCCATGGCCATGGGCTATAACAATACTTAAATTATCACAGCAAAAGTTTAAATTTGTATAAAAATAGTCTTTTTCAGTCTTTTGGTTGTTTTGGTCGCATCATCAGATACTTTTCTGATATAAGGGCGCCAATGGTCTTAAAGGTCGTTTCTTTTCCGGTAATTCTTCTAACTGGGGTGTGTCGCCAGTATAGTCCACTTCTAGAGAAGGGAGGTATTCCAGGGAAGGAGAAAAACCCTAAGTTGGGTACTCTAGAAACAGTTCACTTTAGAGCTGGTCGCAATCATAGCGTTATTGGAGGGGATATTCAGTTCAGTTGTCTCGTGTCGGTATTCTTGTTTGAATACTCCAGTCGGTGGGAAGGCGCGAGTTAGTGTGTGAATGGGATTCATTCTCACGACAGGTGTAGATGAGGATGTCATCTCTGATTGAATGACGGGGGCAGAGGTTGGGTGGTCTGAGCATTGAGCTAGATTCGTTGTTCCAACAAAGTAAGATGAGTAAGTACTCATTATTTGTAAAACATTTCCAAACCAATTATCATCCTCACGAAGGAAGCAAAATTCGTCAATCAAACGAATACTTGAGTTAGCCTGGGGAGATGGGATCTGCAGTCGGTTTCCGTATTTATTGAAATTCATGTCGATGTCGGCATTTGTCTCGGGGGCATGTTAAAGTCCTGGGGTCAGGAGGAGGGCTCTCTCAGTTTCAGTCCAGTTATTCATTAAGAATATGTGGCCGTTGATAGTTCTGTCAGCTGAGTTGTCAAAGGTATTTGGACAAGTAAAGTCTGGTATCGCATTTGGTGGTGCAGCCAGTATTAGTCTAATAAATCCTAAAATCGCTGGAACATTCGGTAATCCTAGTAAGTAGGAGTGTCCTTCATCATACGGTAAGAGCTGTGAGGAACTCAAAGATAGCAACAAGTGGTCCTGGTATCATGATCATTTCGGGTGGATATGATTTAAGGAACTTTGTCAAAAATCTCTTGTGTTTAGGTGGAATTATGCCACTTTTCAGTTCTGCTCTCAATATTTGAACGATGAAAATGATTCCAAAGTATAATCTGCTGATTAATGGATGCCATGCATCTTATTATTATTATTCTTCATCGGTCTCCCGTTCTCAGCTTGAGCTGGCAATTCTTCCATGGACCAGTGAAAAAACATCTCAGTTCCTCCCACTAGTTCAGAAATTTCCGCACGATGTGATAGGTTTGCAGATCCACAGCCTGCCGTGCACATCCCGCGATCCTCTGGGATAATTCGATCCCTTGAACATTTCTCTTGAATGATTCCCTTCCGTCTTCTGAAGTTACGGATGCCTCCCGGTGAACTCGGTATAGAGGGAGTATCTCCATCCAGGAAGTGGTTTGTCCTCGCAATTGTTCACGTAATGAAAAGCTCGCATTACTTCAATATTCACTCCACTGGATACATGCGTTGCGAGCTCCCCTGCGGGCAGTCCTCCTCACGGTGGTCGAGCCAGCAAGTGGAGTGGCATCTCGATCTTCTGCCATGATATCGGTTTCCACTTCTCGTTCTTATTATTATTATTATTATTATACAGAAGAGTTGAGATCGAAATCTATAAACTCACATAGAAAATAAAATTAATTCGAATTGACATTGTTAGGAAGAATGAAAAAAGAGAAAAAAAAGAATTTAACTAATGTACACAACACACCCCCGAAATTTCAAACAGTTTTACGAGGGAACACTCGCGAGCCACCCGTCTAGAGGACTCTTGAAGCTCTTGTTCACTGAGCGGGCATTCACTGCCGCCGTCGGCAGACCATTCCAGAAGATAAAAACCCTATTGGAAAGGAAGTGTTCTCTGCTGGTGGACCGGAACCTCTCCTTTGCCAACTTGAAGTTGTGGCCACGCAGACGTGTGTCAGCATTCAGGCGAAAGAGGTGGGACACATCTACGTTGAACAAGCCGTGGAGGGCTCTATATGTTGTAATCAAGTCACCCCTCAGGCGGCGGTTTGCAAATGGAGTGAGACGCATCATAGAAAGTCTCCCCTCGTAGGTGGGTCTTCTTCTACCATATGTAATCCTGGTAATTCTTCGTTGGATGGACTCAAGGTGATTTACATCCCGGGCCAGCACCGGGGCCCATACTGGACCTGCATATTCAAGGATGGGCCGAATAAATGTGGTGTAGAGTATGGTGCAAGTGCGAGGATCACAACGTCCAAAGGTTTTCTGTAGAAGGAACGACTTTCTCTTGGCTTTGTTGGAAACAGCTGCTATATGCTCCGATCAGGACAGATCCTCAGTGATAATGACCCCTAGATCCGACTGCGATGCAACTGATCCAATCACATGGTGGGACAAGTGGTAGGGGTGTTTGGGGTTATGTTTTCCCATATGAAGGACCTTGCATTTATCCAAATTGAGTGGAAGCTGCCAAGTGTTGGACCACCGCCATATGGCATCCAGATCCTGCTGAAGAACTGATTTCAAAAATGGATTGCTGTAAATTATGTCTGCTCCTAATGAAGTAATTTTGAAACACCCATTGTATTTCTTAGTATTCAATAGAAAATGTCGTGATTCTGATATTTCTATACGAAGCAGATAATGCTTCGTTCAGGTGGGGGAGGCAATAATGGCGATTTTCCTTGCAATTCAGACAGCGCAATCCTGGAACCTCTCCAGCAAACCTCAATGCAACGCAATAGCGACATACAACGTCCATCGGGTCTGTTTTGAATTTGGATAAGCTCTGAAATGAGAATGTAAACTGTCCATATTGAGTTCATTGTTCTCATTGCCGTATTTCAAACATTAATCACATTTATGTTTATCCAAACATTTCTTGGTAAAGTATCCACATATATGTGAATGAACTTTTTTGTGCCATATCCACTTGCTTGTAGTCACTTGTGTCTATGATAAGAGATTCATTTGTGCAAGATCTTCATCATTTCTGGTGTGATTTGCATCAAAAATTCATCAATTTCCTTCAAGCAATTAGATCCCCGAGTCTGCTCAGAGTTAGCTAAGGCATGTAGCATGTAGTTTCCACCCTCAGCAGAGCTTCGAGCTTACTCTAATTTTCAAATTGCTTCTTTGGCAGTGGATAGGTTTGTACGAAAAAGTTTTCCAAATCTTAAATTACTTTTCATTTCATGAAACCCTATAACTAAATATGTTACAACAAAAGTAAAACATGAAATATCAATGAAATTTCGCCTAACTTGATTCACTGGTGGGGGATTTCCCCGTTTCCCAGTTTCCCCAGTTTCCAAAACCGACATTGTTTTATACGAAAAAACTCTCTCACCCTGTCTGTTCGAGGTGGAGAAGCCATACCTGAGCGAGTTAGGATTCTAATTGTGCTATCTGTATTAGCGAAATTGACCTTTTTTGAAAATTTTGAGAATTAGGTTTATTTTTGAAGTACTGGTCAGCTTGTCTCAAACGGACAACAGCATCGGAAAACCCCGTCCCAGCGCATCTTCAAATTAATATCCAGCTGTAGCGCCTGTACTTTCAAATCAAACAATATTTTTCCCTCTCTTCATCCACAATGTTTTTTTTTTTTTTGATATTTTCCAACTCCAATTTTGCCAATTCCAGTTTATAAGCTGCAAGTTTCCCATACTGCTCACTGAGTTTGCTGGAATGGACCTGCTCAGTAATAGGCCTCCTTCTGGTCATCCAAGATGTCGCCGCAACTGGTGTCTTTGTTTTTAATTCTGTTGCTTCAGTTGTTGCTAGCACAACTGGAGTTGATTCAATATATTTTAATTTTGGGTTCACTGGAGTCTTCAGGTGTGCAGGAGTGTAATCTCCCCAATCAAGTTGGTCACATAATCCCTAAAAAATTGAAATTAAGAAAGTGTTCGAAAATAAAAATTCTACCTTATACCTCTATAGTTTCATCTGCAGCTGAAATGGTTAGGTGTTCAGTTTTAAGAGCAACATCTATTTTTTTCAAATTAAGATCCAGCTATAGCGCCTGTACTTTAAAATCAAACAATATTTTTTCCCTCTCTTCATCTACAATGGATTTTTTTCGAGAATTTCCAACTCCAATTTTGCCAATTCCAGTTTATAAGCTGTAAGTTCACCATACTGCTCACTGAGTTTGCTGGAATGGACCTGCTCAGTAATAGGCCTCCTTCTGGTCGTCCAGGATGACGGCGCAACTGGTGTTTTGGTTCTTAATTCTGTTGCTCCAGTTGTTGCTAGCACAACTGGAGTTGTTTCAATATTTTTTTCATTTTGGGTTCACTGGGGGTCTTCCGGTGTGCAGGAGTGTAATCTCCCCAATCAAGTTGGTCACATAATCCCTAAAAAATGAAATTAAGAAAGTGTTCGAAAATAAAAATTCTACATTATACCTCTATAGTTTCATCTGCAGCTGAAATGGTTAGGTGTTCAGTTTTAAGAGGAACATCTAATTTTTTCAAATTAATATCCAGCTGTAGCGCCTGTACTTTCAAATCAAATAATATTTTTTCCCTCTCTTCATCTACAATGTTTTTTATTGAGATTTTCCAACTCCAATTTTGCCAATTTCAGTTTATAAGCTGCAAGTTCCCCATACTGCTCACTGAGTTTGCTGGAATTGGCCTGCTCAGTAATAGGCCTCCTTCTGGTCGTCCAAGATGACGGCGCAACTGGTGTTTTGGTTTTTAATTCTGTTGCTCCAGTTGTTGCTAGCACAACTGCAGTTTCAATATATTTTAATTTTGGGTTTACTGGGGTCTTCAGGTGTGCAGGAGTGTAATCTCCCCAATCAAGTTGGTCACATAATCACACTGAGGTCTTCAGGTGTGCAGGAGTGTAATCCTTCCAATCAAGTTGGTCAAATAATTCCTAAAAAATCGAAATTAAGTAAGTGTTTGAAAATACAAATTCTACCATTTACCTTTATAGTTTCATAGAAAGAAATGCTATCTCCAGAAGGAATCGTTGTAAACACATCAAGAGTTTATCATATACGTCGCGTTCATTGATATAAATATCAACAACCGCCATGGATCCAACACGAACTTGCCAAATTCCTCATCCAGGGAACTAATGGAAGTTCCAACCTCATCGAAGTGGGTAGAAGTCGACCTAGGTTTCGATCTTTTTTCTGATCTCTTCAGGACAACATAACCCTACTACAATGAAAATTGGAGTGGAACTCCAACACTATCAAACTTATTTTCTAAGCCATGAACTGTCTTACGATTCATGACTGCTAAAGTCAGATCTGTGAGTTCATTCGCTTTTGGAAAATGTCCTGGTCCTCCCAAAGTTTTACTTGCAGAAGTTTTTTTTCTGCCATGTCCTTCCCTACCACTTTTTTGGTTTTCATAAAACTTCTTCAACGATTCCACTGTTTTATGGGTTCTCGATGGAGTTTGGGAGTGGAAGGAATTCATCACTGAACACCAAGTCCTCTTTTTTTCCCTAATGCTAATTCCATCAGTTTTTTTTTATTTTCAATGATGTGCCTTACATCATAATATATCAAAGCTAACAACAGGCTCTTTTCTTCTGTAGAGATGTTGGGTGCTCTTTATCGCTCAACTTTGTCGTTTATCACCTCTTGGCCTTGGGAATCATTCGACACTATGGGAGAAGGGGGCACCTTTCAACAAAATTTCAATTAAAGACTCCCTTAGTTATTTTATTGCAAGAACGCAAAATTTGATTTCTTTTTATGATTCCACTAAATATTGTGGTCCATTTTCAACAAAAAATTTTATTATTATCCAGAAAATCTGAGTGTTATAATTGAAAAGTTCGGGTGACTACAAATATTTAACTTGAAGGGGGGCAGTTTTGAACAAAGTGAGTAATATAATGAAAAATAAATTTTATTCAGTCGAATCATTCACAAAATATATTTGCGTCGAAAAGTAACTAACGTATGTTATATCGGGTATAATTGAAATGAAAATATAGCGAGGATGAGGTTTTTCCAGTACCTGTGTCAGTAACAGGACTTTGTAGTTTCCGAACTATGTCCTCAAACTCCACATTGCTGACATCGTCTACAGGGGGAAACTGAAATTTCAGACCTGTTTTTCTTAAGAACTGTATTTCAAAGGTGCCATCTTTATTTTTTTTGTTTTATCAAACCCATCTGGCATAAAAATTTTTTTTGCAGCAATTTTTATATCAGATTCTGTATTCTGTCTCTCCCACTTGAATATTTATTTATTCGTAGATTTGCACCAAGCATGAACAATGGTTCTAATTGAATTTTTCTATATTTTCTATTATTCTATTGGCATGAATGGTACATTTCAAAAAATCCGAACCATGTTTTTCTATATTATTATGAAGTATTTGTTTAAAATTTGAATGTGATCTGATCGTCTCTTCCATTTCTCTGAATATATTATTGGAATAGAGAGCGGAATGATGACTGGGATATTTCAATCTCCTTTCCCATCCATTTTTATATTCTCGATATTTAATAAGGAGATTAATCCCAGATTCCTCATTCGTGAATAAACAATTTGCACATTGTTTACAGTTGGTAGAAATTAAATACAAATGGAATTTTCTGAATTGAAAATCCAATTCCGAAGACTTGGAGGCTTTCAGCATTATTCCTTCGACAGAAACTGATGGATTTCAGTTTTGGAATTGCCTCTTCCTTCCAGAAATTGATGTGATGACTTCAATCAGTGATGCCCCATCTTAAAGCTTTACATTCAATCAGTGACGGCTCGTGCCCTTCAGGAGTGACCATTCTGGGAGTTTGTTCCGGAATAACCGGGCCTGCATGACCAAGGACTTCCTAGGCAGCTGTTAGGAACTAAACTACATCACACTAATCTAAAACTACTTATGTTTTTGGTTTATTTTCATATTTTGTATATTTTTGGTTTATTTTCATTTTGGATTAATTATAATTTAATTATAATATATGATTATCCATATTTTAAAACTAATTTGATCACTGCCAGCTTAGCTTAGGCTCGATCATAGGTCGGTAATGGCTCAGCACTGGATCTTCCAGCTATCTGTCTTCTCCTAACTAAAGGAGAATCACTTTCAGGTGGTTTCGTAATATCGACTTCTACTTTTGAGCCTGTTGCTGATATATTGCTTTCATTTAAAATTTCTTCCAATCCCTTCATATCAGATTTTTTTCTATGAATTCTCCTGAACAGTTCCTTAGTCTTCCCGTACAATTCAGACAATCTGTCTGATTCGTCAATTATAGCAAATTGAAATCCAATCATCTTAGGAGCCATGTACAATAGTGGTATGTCAGTATGGCAGAACTCATATAAGGTTATGAGTTTTGCTATAATGACATTTTCCACAGTGCAACCAGTCAACTTTATGTTAACAAACAGTGAGTTTTTGTCCTCAGAAGCAACACAATGTGACATTGCTCCAACAAAACCCCACATCTCATTCAATCCTCCTGTTTCAGCAAATTCGTTCTTGTCACAGGCATTCTTATAGGCATCACATCTAAGCGATATGGTTGCTCTTGGTTGCTCGTTGTCCAGAGTATCACCTCCTTTTGTGCCTTACTTATCAACTCCTGATCCAGTTTCAGGAGCTAGATTTCCACGCCACCCAAGAGGTACTATTTGACGATGCGTTGGTATTTTTTTTTTAATTGGGACACCTCCACCAAATGAATTTTTCGTAGATCGATTTGGAAAATGTACGATTATGACTAGTTGTACGCTGAACCAGATTAGACATAGAGGGTCTAGGAGCTGGTAAGTCTTCCACAAATTTCTTGTCATCGTATGAAGATATGAAAAACTTATAATCTATTATAAAACTTACCAAGTCGCCATTACTTGATACTACCTCCCTTAAATTTGCCATCAGAATTCACGAAACGAACTTCAACCTAAAAAACACAAAGACAACTGGACGGCTCTTTTATTTTAAGACACTGACCTAATTCAAAACTCAATTCCTACTATGCAAACTTCGACGCGATTGTAGAATCGCGTGGGGGTGGGGGTTGTAGAACCCCCACCCTAATGAAGTGAGAAGCGCGCGTATTGCAGATATATTTCTGCTCGAAATGGTCGTGACATATTCTTTTGCGAAGGTAGATTTCTATATTCTATACTATACTAAACTGGTTAAATCTAGTTCAAAAGGTTTCAAGACTTGACAAAGTTCCTTCGAAATTCAGTCCAAACTTGTATCGGGTGAAAGGTCAAAAGTTTCGGTTAGAGTTTCATTTATTGTATCTTGACCAAGCTTTCAGAAACCTTCATTTCCTTATTCAGGGTGCTACAAATAGCGACAATTTAGCTTGCTTACACATCCTTCGAAATGTTCAATTCTTCAAGAGTTAATTTCGGCAATGATTCATTTAATAAACCAATGGTCGACCTTATGGCATCCTCAAGTTCAATAAATCTTTCTATAATAAAGAAGTCTTGAATAAGTTTTTTTAGTATATCAGTACCTGCTTGCTTCTGATAATTGATTAGCTTTGCATTAGACTTGGTTCTTCTTTTGAGGTGGGAAACAATCACCTTGATAATAATTTGTTGAACAATATACATAAAAAATATTAAACAATATAAAAAAAGATTTTCACTAAGAAAAAGCTATGATAAAAAAAAATAATAAATTTATTTTTTATAATTTGTAAATTTACTATTTTTTTTTGACAATTTTCAAAACTGATTTTCTGTGCCTGAGTCTTATGTATGCCTTAGAACGTGCTATACATAAATGGATTTCATCAGGAATGCAAATATTCAAGCTGATAAATTGAGCATTAACTCTAAATCAGCAACTTTAGTACACATTAACTTTTCCTTGTTAAAAAAATTCCCATGCAGATTGGTTAATTTACTATTCATAATATGAACTGTTTTCAATGACCAATCGCTGGGATACCTTAAGTTCCCTCCAAATAGAAACTCAATTCAATCTGGAGATCTGGAAGGAAATTTTAGATGAAGATTATTCGTCTTCATCTTCTCTCTTCCTTTTTTTTGTCGAGAAATAATTCTCTAGGACAGAGTTCAAGCGATCCCTCCATTGTTCCGTTTTTGACATGTGTGCCTCCAACACCCCGAATTGTCGTTGTTGCTCCCTGTTTTGTAGTTGGATCTCCTGCAGCACGCGATCTCTCTTGCTTGTTTTGGGAGATGCTGCTTCCCTCAAGCTCCTGAATCGATCTTGTTGGGGGGGTTGACTGAAGCTGCAAGAGGGGCTCTGCTGTGTCGCATCCCCTTCTTGCAGTCTTTGTTGTGGCACAGCCTCTTCAGTTAGGCTGTGCTGTGTCCCCTTAGGCAGCTCGTAGACCGGTACGACGCTACCGCTACGCGATCGCGACGAGATTTGAGTCGCGGCCATCAGTAACATGGGTCGTTCACACCAAAGCTACGCTACCGCTACGCGACCGATACGCGATTGGTTTCTATGTTATGAAAAAAACTCTCCATTGTCAAAAATGTCAAGCAGTGATGAATGCATAATTATTATTTGAAAAAGAGAAAGCGTAAAATAATGCATTGGATTCATCCTTATATTAGAACGAATGAAAAACTAATTATTTATCCACTAATATAGTTTTGACCAGTTACTAAGCTCATCGAATTATATTTTCGATAAATCCATCTGTCACCTCCGATTCGCATAGAAAAGGTATTACGAAATATGGAAATACTGATTCAATCATTAATCTATGATATCTCCGAAGGGACATTCGTTTCAGAACGATCATAGATTTCATATTCCAAAAAATTCTGTTGGCTATGGATCAGAATTCTTACCTACGGTACAGTGATTCAATAGATTTAAATCATAAAACAGAATTCCATTCAGACCGGCTCCCTTCACACGAAAATATGAATGTCGCGTTTGATACAATTTGAAAGAAAACGCCCTGGGAACAAAACCGATAGGTATAGGAGGTGAGATGAAAAAACAGGACTCACCTAGTCTCTTGATAATGATTAATGAAACGTCTCCACTCCACAAAACTATAGGTCACCGAAGTGCACCAATCGAAAATAAACTGTTCTGTACATGGTGGGCATAATTGGCGATACCTGAACTAAAACTTTTTGGCCCAAAGAGATAGAGGAAAATGAACGGCAAATTACGGCTTTTTTATAAACTGATAATGCATAAACTGCATTCCTTCGTTTTCGAGCTATAGGCCAAAATTTAAATTTCGACGATTTCAACTTTGGTCATTATCTCCGTTGCTGCTTGTACCAGAATGTTTAAATAAAAACATTATACAGATACTTTTTTTATAGCAATCGAGTGTAGTATCATGAGTTCTTCCAAGAGTTTTTTTTGCTGAGCTTTAACATAAAGTTGTGTAATTTCTTAGGAAAACAGTTGTTTAAATGACTTACAAAGAATAGCCATTTTTCCCGTTCCTGAAATATATCATGCATCATACATCGCACCCTCAGATTCGTCCAGATATCATGAAAAATATTGTTTATATGTGAAATTTCAATTATTGAGTATTAAGTAGGCCGAATCACAGAATATGTATATGATATCGGGTGGTCCAACAAAAAATTAGCACCACAATATTTCAAATTCAAAATGAAAATGTGGAAAATCTCTCGGACTCGTCAATTTCTGATTTGAGGGGGAAGAACTTTTCCGCTTTTTTCATCCCCGTAACTTCTACCCTCTAACGAGGGTGAGTATAACCCCTTGATTTTGAATTGGAAAAAGGGGTGTTGCGATAACCAATGTTGAAGATCGTATCGAGTACTATCTGACCCTAAAATTCCGCTTCAAAATATCCATTGATAATTAAATAACAGCGAAAGTAGTGAAATTTATCTCGAGCATATTATTCGTATATCCGACCTATGTATTCGACACATTTCAAGGGTATTTAGTAGTAAGTACTCCTCCACTATTTTATCGGTGAATATTTTCACAAAGACTCTTGATATACAGAGTGTCCCAAGTTCGAGTGCCTATTAGAAGTTTCTGGAGAACTGGACATATTTGAAATCCGAAAATTTGAATAATGATATTGTTCATAATTCCCTACTGAGTTGAAATATTTTTGAAGCCTGAACACTCCCGGTAAGGTATACAAGGAGCGAATATTAATTCGTTCAAATATTTTTTTTTCTATTTTTTCGTTTCTGATATGATTGAGTTTTCAATGATGAATAGGTACATTATCTTAAAACCATTCAAATAGTTCTCAAAATAACGAAAAAAAAAAACGGAAAAGAGTCAAATATTGGTAGTCAGTATTATATTCATTTTTATTGTTCTCAACATCCTGAGCGTGAACCGTTATCATAACATAAAAGTAGAAGAATGTGGAAAGGACATGCATCTTTTGACTTTCGGAAATATCATAACAGGGAGTGTCGAAAACTGTGATCGAAAATTGGCCATATTTTTCTGTTTTTCAAAGGAAAACCCTTATTTTTTTATGATTGCGTAAGATTCTGCGAAGAAAAATAATGATAGTACTCTAATAAAGTAATATATAAATATGAAATTATAAAAAAAACTCAGAGTATTATCATTATTTTTCTCCCCAGAATCCAACGCAATCATAAAAAATAGGGTTCTGGTTTGAAAAACCAATTATCGACACAAAATTTGGAAATTTGATATTTCTGAAATTCAAAAGATGCATGCCCATTTCACCTTCTTCTACTTTGATGTTATGAAAACGGTTTGCGCTCAGGATGTTGAGAACAAGAAAAATGGACATAATACTGACTACGGGTTTTTTTTTCGATATTTTGAAAACTATTTGAATATTTTAACAGAAATGTATGCAGCATTGAATACTCAATCATAACAGAAACGAAAAAATAGAAAAAAAAAAATATTTGAACAAATTTATTTTCGCTCCTTGTATAACCGAGTGTTCAGGCTCCAGAATCAGAATGCCTTCTCTGGGCTGAACTCAGGTCTTGTGCACCACTGTTCATCCGCATCTAGTTGAGAGACTCACACGTCTACAAAAATGCCACGAGTCGACCTCATAAGTCGACATGAAGAGTCCCTCTCACCATAGAAATACCCGAGGGAATACCTTATGAGTAGTGAATGTTGATTTCACCCATAATTAGAACATATTTCAGTCGCGTCGCTGTCCCCTGGCGACCGACATGCCGAATCTCCCCTGAGCGGTAGCTTACAGGTCGCGTCGCGGTATCCCCGGTATACGCGCTCCTATTTAAAATAAAGGGCGCGATCTCTCAGCGACCAGAATTAGCGATCGCGCAATGCTGGCGATCGAGCTTTCACTCATTTCAGTCTCCCGAGATCGGTAGCTTACAGGTCGCGTATCGGACGCGTCGCGGTATTCCCGGTGTGCGCGCTCCCATTCAAATTTTTTTTTTCTTAAACAACTACAGTGTGGGCACGTCCGAGGGGGGAGTATTTGATACATGGGTAGGAGTCACGGTGTGAGATCTTTAAGGAGAGGGATGATCCTGTATATTTTAGGTTGGGCCCTTGGATGGTGGGTGTACCCCCGAGTCGTTCAAATAAGGGTACCTCCATTTAGTTCTTATTAAGATTGACTATAGAAATCATGGTCAATTAGGCGCCGTTGCAGATTTGCAACTTGACTCCCTGATGATCTTAGTTTAGAGTGTTTAGACCTACTACACCTATAATAAGACTTGGAATACCTGTTATTGTCTTTGGGCTCCGGCTCTGATCCTCGGGATTTGCTGCGTCGTTCTTTTCTTTGATTGGGTCTTGTTGCTTCGCTGGGTTGCGAGGTTCTCTTTCTGTGAGCGACCAGAAATCACGGTCGCGTAACGGTAGCGTCGTACCGGTCTACGAGCTGCCTTACAGTTCTCTACCTCCATGGTGTCAATGAGGTGCTTTGGAGCCGTTTTATGCTTCTCACCTAAATCATTAAAAGAAAATAAATAAAAAAATCATAATTTCAAGTGATGATTACTTACCTAATAAGGAATGCATTTCCTCAAAGAATCATGGCTGCCCCATATATTGCGAACCTGTAGTTTTTTGGTGCCGGACATACTTTAAATAACACTTGGTAAGGTTCGCAAACTTCTGCCGGCACCTCTCACCACCATTCGCACCTAAGAAATAATTTGATTTTTCTAATGCTTCTGCTATAGAAGCCCATAATTGCTTTTTATTCGATTTTTTATCATCGAATTGCCTTCTCTTCTCATCCCTCATCCTCAGAAGGAGTTGAGTCGCCTCCATATCGGTTGTAGTGGGTTTTCTCTTCACCCATATACCTCCTTCTGAAGTTGAAGGCACGGCTTCCTCCTCTTCTTCTGATTGAAAATTGCCAAATATAAAAAAAATTTCATTTCGATACAGAGAACCCTATAAGGTACAGTTCTGATCTGAGCGGTGATGAAAAACCGGGCCGATACTGCCGAGCGGCGGTCGATCGCAATTGTACCTTAACGAGTTGATCTTCTTTTAAATTTTAATTCAACATACCTTCAAGCGGTTGCGTTTCATCGTTTGATCGCTGTCCATAATTGGCATTATAATAAGCATAAACAGCATCTTGATCTTTAAAAAAAATCACATCAAGTATGAATATTGACTACTATTTTCAATTAAATATTTACCATTCAATAATAATTCGGCCGTCGCCAAATCTGGTACCAATACCTCTTTATCTTCACCTTCAATATTAATGATCAATCTATATTCCATTTTGCGTTATTAGTTAGAAATTAAAAGAATAAAAATGAGTGTTGTGATTATTTCACAAACATAAAGCAGCATCTTCAGAGACATGTAAAATCAATTCACTCTGAACCTATCCAACCCAATAATTCTGAATATAGCACGAAGCAAAAGAAAAATATCAAAACTCAACAAAAACGTTCTACTCACAACAAAGTCGACAAACCGGGAAGACATCGGTGCGAACTATGCAAATATGAATCGATAAAAAAGTAGACGTCAGAAGCACATTGATCGCGTTCATTCCGATTTTAAGAAACAGAAATTGTTGATTGTGAGATTCAAGAACAAATTCCCAGGCCCGGATCTAGGGGGGGGGCGGGCAAGCGGGTCGCTTGCCCCGGGCGCCAGCTTAAGGGGGTGCCAAAATCGACCAGAGGTTAAAAAATTATTTTGGATTTTCTCGGAAAGAATTAATACCCTAGTGCTAAAATCGGAACTGTAGCATGGAAACATGATAAACCATCACTATGCCAAAAATCTTTGAAATCAATGAGGGATGCGTTCGCGGAAAAAAAACGCGCCGCGTAAAGATGTGAAGAACAAAATCCAATTTCTTTCCTTGTGATTTTTTCTCATTATTAGAATTTATTTTTATTATTTATTATGAATTCATTATACACAAATAAAAAATTTTGTATATACAGGAATTTTGATACAAATTCAAGATTCTGTATTTTTGTTTTAGAGTAGGTACATGAACTTGAATTGTTAAATATTTTCAAGCGGAATCTAGTTCCTGTTCTACCGGAAACGAATGTAAACTTCGTGATTTCAAATGTAACATCCTGTGTATTTTTAAATATTTGAATTCTTCGTTCAATTCTGCACTGATTTGATGTATGATATGCGTAACCACTTCAAGCGATTGTTGAGTTATAGACTGATTGTCAAATTTGTTGACAGAAAGAGTGTCACAAATTAGAGTTAATATCTCCAAAATCCCTCATTGTAAGACATTTTTTTGCCACAGTGGAACAAGAGAAAGTACGCTGATACTTCTTCTTGTATGAATTATGAGGAAATATTATACAGGGTGTCTGAAAAAGGGCTTCAAAGTGATCCTCAATTAAACTCTATGAAATCTCATTTTTTTCAAATTCATGGGAACCATATAATTTTGTAATTCCGATCGATTGCTCGTCAATAGCTAATTAGAGTGTTTCGAACATTTCACGTATTCAAAATCAGTAGTTTTGCCGTTATTGAATAAAATTCGAATTTCACGACTAAATAAAGCCATGTTGTCTAACATCCCGTTTATCAAGATAATTTTCAAGTAGGCTATGTCAATAGTAAGAATATGTCAGTTTTAAACTAAGTTTTTTTTCATTTAGTCATCATTCATTATCTGCTTTGTTTATTTGTCACATTCGCCGCAAAAAGAACAGACTTTTGATATATCAATCTAGTGTAACTTTTCATAATTCATTGTTTTGCATAGTGCTCGATCAATAAAAATGAGTGAGAGTGACAATTCCTAATATTCCTACTTTGAAATAGACTAGCATACCACTGATTTTGACAGAATTTCGCGACTGAAGCCAGGTTTGGCTCAGTCAAATTCAGTGGTATGCTCGTCTATTTCAAAGTAGGCTATGTGAGGAATTGTCATTCTTACTCATTTTTATTGATCGAGCACTATGCAAAACAAGCAATAATAAAAAGGGACACTAGAATGATATATCAAAAGTCTGTTCTTTATTTGCGGCGAATGTGACGAATAAACAAAGCAGATAATAAATGATGATGAAAAAATCTTAGTTTGAAACTGACATATTCTTACTATTGACATAGCCTATTTAAAAATTATCTGAATAAATTTGATTTTTAGACACAGAGACCTGGCTTTGGTCGTGAAATTCGAATTTTATTCAATAACGCCAAAATTACTGATTTCAAATGCATGAAATGTTTGGCACACTCTAACTAGTTTTTGACGAGCAATCGATCGGAATTACAAAATTATATGGTTACCATTTAAAAAAAAAGAAGAGATTTCCTTTTTATTGAGGCTCACTTTGAAGGCCTGTTTCAGACACCCTGTATAATATTTCCTCATAATTTATACAAGAAGCAGTATCAGCGTACTTTCTCTTGTTCCACATTTCTTACAATGAGGGATTTTGGAGATATAAACATTAATTTGTGACATTCTTTCTAGTTTCGGTCAACAAACTTGAAAAATACAGAATCTTGAAGTCGTATCAAAATTCCTTCCTGGAATACTTCTAATGAAACACTCAAAAAAATTACACTGTATATTAATTTTCAAAGCATTCAATTCTCATATCCAACCTTGAGGGAGGGGGGCGCAATCATGAATTTTTGCCCCGGTCAGAAAAAATCGTAGATCCGGGCCTGCAAATTCCCGAAATACTCGGTTAAAGTCACCAACACTGTTGGATTGCTTTCTTTTTGTAAATAATAATAATTTGGAAGGTGACTTTTTGACGATCTTTTATTTTGACAACCTTTTATGTCATACAACTCTTTTGTCATAACCACGACAACATACTTCAAAAATTATAACATGTACACTATGAATTTGTTTTAATCCTTCTGTGTTACCATAAGTCATGTGGACAAGATTATCTGAGTTGTCTTGATCTAAACCCTCTATTTCTTCTTCACTCTTCGATTTTTTCTTATTAGCCTGGTGGATTAGGTAATGAGTAACTCCATCAATCACACTTCCTAATAACTTCAAGCTCAAGCCAAAAGTATCATAAAGAATTGAGCCATTTAATATTGTGCTTATCATCCATTTCATACATTTAAACAAGAAAACCACACCTATAATACCAGAGCTGATATTTCCAATTATCGAGATAGTGCTCCATATCTCATCCCAAATTTTACTGCTGACTTTGCCCCAAGTCTCCTGACTGAATATATTCATTGCATTCAGACCTTGCATATCAGGAGTGTAACCCTGTATTTGTCTTGTTAAAACTGTTTCGATGGCTTGACGTTCTACCTTGAACATTATATGTGATCTTAAATCATCCAGGTTTCCTTGTGTATATATTCCAACTGTAGCTAGGTTCTCTAGAGATTTATATGTCCAATCGGTTATCATGTTTGGAGTTAATACCGTGGGGTTAGGAACTTCAATAGGCGCTGGATACATGCGATACCACCTGCCTAATATATTGTATATAGGAAGATAAATTGAGTTGCATGTAATTTCAGTTCCGTATGTCTGTAGCAATTTGGTCCTAGGGGAGAGGAAGTAAGAAGAGTTTTTGTAAACAACAGGTAATTCATTGTAGCACTAGATAGTAGGGCGAATTGAGACAAACACAGGTTCACACTGGCTCAAGTATACCACATCTCCTATGGGTGTGGCCATATACCCTGGCTTACCGCTTAGAAGCTTCCCGAAGTCGGATGGAGAACTCATATCCATAGCTAGTTTTATCTGTAGTGCTGTCTTTTCAAGCAGGCATCTCTGTCGAGATAGCGATCTATACATAGTAAGGTATAGTCGCCAAATAACGTCCCCTTTTTGTAAAATTTGAAAATAGAAAAAATTATAATGAGTAAAGTAATAAACAAAACATCAAACTTTAGATGAACGTTTCTTTATTATTTCGAACAATCAGAAACTAAATCAACTCACTTACTTTTTCTACAAAAACAGTTTTCACAAAAATTTAAAATATAAGAGATATTTTGTTTGGGCTCCTAATTACGTCCCGGGGACGCTATTGAGATCACAATAGTACGTAAACTGAAATTATATTTCCAACAATGATAATCCTTAGTGATCATTATTAATATCTACTCAGGCTTTTATTAATTATTATTATTATTATGGGGAAGGGCTACATGCCATTTATGATTGTATAGAAAGATGAATAAAAAAATATATAAAACAAAAAATTGACAAATTGAGAATATATAAGACCAGTCAAAACACAAAAAAACAAACAACTAGCACCATCAAGGGTCATGTGGATTAGTTGATTCAATCTTTTTAATTTTCAAAACAAATCATACAAATAAAATTAGCTCTTGGATTATCGACACAGTCCTCATGCATCCATTTGAAACATTTTGTGCACCTTATCCATTTCTCTCCCTTTTGATCTTGAGAAAATCTCTTATGACAAACTGGGCATTCAGCGTCATCATCGTCACTATCTTCTTCGTCAGTAGAAACTAAAATTGGGTCGTCATCATCAGACGTATACTCATCAGAAGATAGATTCTTACGTTGCTTTTTGGTTTTCGTTTTGTTTTTTTCTGTCAATTTTTTTTACATTTCTAGCTCTCTTTTTTCCTACTTTTCTTTCTTCTTTTTCCTTTTTTTTTGTTTTCTGCTTCTATTATTTCTCGTTTATGCGGAGAAGCCGTGACTACCATGGCTTTACCTCGCCTAGTTGACGTTGAAGGTGACACAACCACTGGAATAGGTCGTATGTCAGCTGGAACTACAAATGGAGATGAAGAATTGCTTATTCGTGGTGATTCAGTTGGTGTTCTTGGTCTTGAGCTTGTGGAATTCGAAGTTGATGTTGAGGGTGACTCAACCACTGGAATAGGTCGTATGTCAGCTGGAACTAAAAATGGAGATGAAGAATTGGTGATGCAGTTGGTGTTCTTGGTCTTGAGTTGATGGAATCCAAAAGAACGGGTAGATCATTTACCACAGATGCTGCGCTGTTTGCATTGGTAGATAGAGGAGCGTTTGGTGAGTCGAAGAAAATGTTCTCATTGAGTGGAAATATTCCTGTTTTCCGGAAGCCATTCACAGCTGTGTCGATTTTACATGCTTTGGCATAAGCTCTCCCAAATATTTCCCCAATTTGGTAGTGAGTAACTACCCGTCCTGGATGGTTCGTCAGCCAGTTTTCTATTTCTTGGGCATAGAAAGTTTTCAATGGAAACATAAATGAAACGTCCAAAGGTTGCATATGATCAGTTGAATGAGGTGGTAGGCAGACTATAGACACGCCATTATCACGTGCAATGTCAATCACGTCTAAATTTCTTGTGTGGCTGTAATGACCATCCAACACCAGCAAAACAGGATCCTCTTTTGATGGTGTTACTATAGACACAAAATGTCGGAGCCATTTTGTGAACAACTCAGGCTGAATCCACCCCGACGGATGACATCCACCAATAGTGCCTGGAGGTGCTCCATCAAGTAGTTTCATATTTTTTCTTGGAAACACCATTAATGGAGGAATGAATTGACCTGAAGCTGACATACAAGTCACAATAGTCAATAAGGATCCCCTTTCAGCAGACGATAATTTGTGAACTGCTTTCTTGCCTTTCGCCGTAAGGATTTTTCTCACTTTATGCTGAACCGTTGTGATCCCTGTTTCGTCTACATTAAATATTTTATTGGGATTGAAATTAATCTTTTACAATTCAGATTTAAATATGTCAAAAAAAGTTTTAACATTTTCTGCAGTGAAGCCTTGTATGCGAGCTCGTGATAGCGATTCTGGTTGGCGAAAAGACAAATTTGGATGACGAGCCATAAACAACTTCATTCATTTTTTACCTGCTTTATTTCTGGTTCGTGAAAATGGGTGTGAAAAATTATTCTGATAGCCAATTGGAAAGCCATTCGTTTCAAATCAGAGGCGGTCACGCCATAGTAATTTTTTTCCATTTGCAAGCAATAGTTTACCAACTCTTCTTCTAATTGAGTTGGCAACACTGGTTTTCTTCCCATTTTTCCAACTATATCTTCTATTGGCTTGTCAGACTTCTTTACGTAATCTTTCATAGTAGCTCTTGGAATATTAAATAATTTAACTGCCTTTTTATAACCCATTTCTTTAGCTCGTACAGCTTCAACCGCTTTTTTCATTGCTTCAGGAGTCCACAACTTTCTCTTTGGCATCTAGAAATAAAATAATAAATAACAAAAATAGTCACAAAAAGTGCACGACAGTGAATGACGAAGCGATCTAAATATCGTCCCCGGGACGGTATTAGGCTCACGCTAGGGGACGATATTAGGAATTTGCCAATTATATGGTTATCCTTTATTTAACCGAAAACACATGTCATAACCTAAATTAAATTATAATCCATTCGAATCTAAAAGAAAAGCAGAATTTTTGACAAATATTTCGTTTGCATCAGTCAAACAGATCTATATTTGAACAGTAGCCATAATATTTCAATAAAAAAACTCACCTTGAACAGTTTCTTCTTTTTCCAAATATCTCAAGACAGGAGCTTTATTCCACCGTCAAAGTTTTGCAATGGCCGACTGACATAAGTAACTTTAGATTCCAAGTATTAAAACAAGATGGCGATACTCAGACAAAAAGAAACCTATGGGGACGAAATTAGGCTTGGGGACGGAATTTGGCGACTGTACCTTAACCATGTTTGTCTGAACGTTTCTTTCTATTGAGACAAATTTAGAGTTGATATATGAAAACAAGTCCAGTTGGCTAGCTGTGCCTGGTTTCTTATGAAATATAAACCTAGATCCAGAATGTCTTACCACAATTAGCTTAGGATGTTCAGTTTTGTAGGCCTCTATATTGCATAGCTCATATCTAGCGGTTAACCGTAATGAGAACAACATATCATTTGTGTTTACGGTTACAACAGTCCCCATTAAATTAGATCTATCGTTCTGGGCTGATGTCAAATTGGCAGGTCCCTCATATAACACTTTGTGATTATGTGATTTGCAACTATCTTCAGGTAACGGTTTCCAATCACCTTGGAGTTCATCTGAACATTCTCCGTTACTGTTGGAGCATGAAAGCCCATTGGACAAACGAATAATATTTTTATTCGTGTTTATTTCTGCTTTTTCCTTACTAAGGATGACAAGAACATGTGCCTGGACTATCGCCTTTTCCCAAAACCCAAAGTTATCAGAGTAATATGTCCCATCGCAGTCTGAGTCCCCATCCACACTCCCAGCTATTAAATGGCTTCTCCGGTAAGAGTGTCCTGGTTTAAGGTTATTAAGTAATAGTGGGTGCTGTCCGTCACAAAATATACACAGTTCTCCATCTTCTATCGCTCTTCTATATCTCTCTTTCCCTAGAGAGATAGGATACGACATAAACCCATTTTGTACAGCTGATTGGTGGGAGTGCATGCCGCAATGTGATATGTATCTATCTACAACAACGGAACAATGATAAACCTCTGTTTCAACTACATCCGTTATTTCTACTAGTTGTATGTCCTGTGAAAATAAATTTAAGTGGGTTTCATCCTCAGGGCAGTCCGCAACGTCAGACATATCAATCACTGTGTAGTTTAGTTTGGTGTGGCTACAGTCATACCCTATTAGATGGTTAGGATCCGCTGAGATCTGTGGAAAATTGTAAATGAAAATCATATTAACATACAGAAATATCTGTGTAAGTCTTAACATTCTGACAAAAACGGAAACAAGAACAAAAAACAAACGAGTTTTAATACAATAAATAATTGCATTTGTTTTTGTACTTTATTACCGCAGTGCAAAAATCCATTTTCTCTGTAATTTCTTCACTAAAATCTTCGTCACTGGGTTCTTCGTAACAAAGCAATTCTTTTATAATGTCGTCTAGGAAAAATACCTTTTCTGCTTTGCTTGAAACTTGTTGCAATAATTCTTTTATTTTTACCATGTCGTCCTGTTCTACCTTCTCAATATCTTGAAAATGTTTCCTTGCAGCGTCCTTGACAATCCTCCTTTCTGTTTTCAAGGACTGCATGCTCTTCTTCAAATTTACCAGGGATGCCAATTATGTTGGATTGCTTTCTTTTTGTAAATAATAATAATTTGGAAGGTGACTTTTTGACGATCTTTTATTTTGACAACCTTTTATGTCATACAACTCTTTTGTCATAACCACGACAACATACTTAAAAAATTATAACATGTACACTATGATGAAATAAATTAAAACGAGTCCCAACAAACACATTGTCGTCTTCGTTTACTTCAAATGACAAATTTTATCTTTTTTTGTAAACAAATTTTGTTCAATTCAATAATTGGTGTCCCTTATATGAATAACGTCTGCTCATCCTGAAAAACAAAAAACATGTGTAAGGTTTGTGAATATATTGCATCCTCTTTGTTCAAGGGCATGAATTTCAATTAATTATTGTAGGAAATTATTTTTAACTTAGATCTACAATGTTCTCTTGTCTTCAACTGTGCAGCGAGCAGTTCTGGTGCAAGATCCGTATGTCTGACAGCTATAGGCTTCAACTCTCTACAGAATTCATCACAATAATGACCGCATTTGACTGAACAATCCTGGTAAATGGCGCCATAAATTTGATTTGATTGTTTACCAGTATAGGTAGCTCGTGTTGGATATCGATTTCGTCTCTTTGTAAAATTTTTACTGTTTCCGTTTCACGGGAATAAGCTGTTTTTAGTTCCCGAATGGAGATCTCCGTTATTTGCGCGTTTTTGTCCGCACAATCGTAAGCGATTATCGCGTTGGTCCGTATATTGAGAATGCTGGTGATCACTAGGAAATTGATTCATGTATTGATGTACTGACGCTGGACTTCCTTCATGTTGGACATCAATCTGTCAACTGTCCCCTAAGGTCTTGTTTCTAGTTTTACCTAAAATGAGTCTGCATGAGGTATGCATTATATATTTTCAGTCCTTTTTCCTCTAATACTGGCCATAAACTGAGTAAAGATGAGATCGTTACTTGCCATCCTTTTATAAATTTCATCCTATTGGTGATATCCTCTTTGTTCTTATTGAGAACTCCCATTTCCCCAAATAGTGCCTCCGTACTTTTTTGTAACTGCCTAAAGTATCCTAGGGTAAATGGTTTTTTGAACGCCCTGCGGAACTGAATACTTGTGGAGTTCTTGCGGTTAACACACTGCTGTCTAATTTTCCCCAAAAAAAATCCAAACAATCTTGGTTCAAACGTCCGGCAAATAATATTTTCAGCACCTTTTCATTTAACACTGGCCATAAACTGAGTAAGGATGAGATTTTTACTTGCCATCCTTCTATAAATTTCATCCTATTGGTGATATCTTCTTTTTTTTATTGAAAACTCTAATTTCTCCAAACATTGCCCTCATATTTTTTTGTAAATGTTCAATGTATCCTAGGGCAAATAGTTTTTTGAGGGGCCTGCGAAACTGAATGATGTGACGTCAAGACAGATCCGCCATATTGCCCGTGGGGCAAGCAAAACGTTCCTGTCATTGTAAACATTAGAAAAGGTCGATTTTCAAAGTGTGAATTATTTAAAATGCCGGCGTTTTATTGTGTTGTGGGGTGTTTCAAAATGACAGAAAGGGATCAAATTCGTTTTTTTAGAATTCCCATAGCCTTACAAAAGCGAGGAGAAATGCTGGACGCCTTATCAAAAGAACGTCGATAATGTTGGGTAGGGCTTTAAGACGGGACAATTTGAGCGATACATTCCTTAAAAATGCACGAATGACCACAAATCCCTAAAAAAACTACTGGTTACTGGCAAGTATCACAAAACCAGGCATTTTGTCGTTCCTTCATCATTCCTATGCAAACGAAATGAAACCAACCTACTTCACAATCATTATTGTCACACTTTAACATGTGACGTGTCGACTTGAGTAAGCCTGGTCACTTGGCAAATCAGACTCGCGGCTAAACTCAGTGAAGATGGGAGTGAGTTAAAAAAAAAATTGAAGTTTATGAATGGGCGCCAGGTAGAGAATTTGCCTGTCTTAAAATCCACAAAATTGCGTACTCCCCTACCAGAATAGCAATAAGACAACTGATACTCAATGTCAACCCCTTTATTTAAAATTAAACTAATTGAACAATATCAGTATCGAAAAATCGCAATCCAGTATCAAATGAACTGGTACAAAGGTAAAAATGTAAATTAGGCAATCTGCCACTATAATAAACTCAATTATGAGTCTGATAAAAGTTAAACATAAATGAAAGGAGCCAGTGGTGATTGAAAGGTCTCCCCTGCTATCAGTTATTCACTTTGTACAATAATATATTATAAACCTAAAGCCAGTGCAAAGCACCGGTTACCTCAACCACGGAATGGCCTGAAGTAGAGACGTCGATAGTACTTATAACGTGGATGCTAAGCACTCATATGCCAGGCACTTGGATGCCAGATACTTGTATATCCGATACTTGGATAGCCGATACTAGGATGCCAGATACTTGTATATCCGATACTTGGATGGCAGGTACTTGGCTACCTGATACTTGGATGGCAGTCACTTGGATACCTGGATACCCGACACTTGGACCCTAATAAAACACCATAAGGCATTGTTCACAAAATTCAAAGAAAGTTCATACCTCTTAGGATGTTGGTCGAGGGGAAAAATGATCTCCTTTCCAAATTCTATACTTCAACAACTTTCCAACAACAAATATTCGCATACAACTCCTAATAAAAGGACTGTTAGACAATGGTTTCATATATAAGCTCACATCATACCTCTATAAAGATTCCGGGTCTCATGGAAGAATATAATAATCCGTTATAACAAACGTACCCTTGGATTAAAACCAATATTCTCTATATTATCCGGGGAATTAACCAAATTGAAATTATAATCGCCTACAACGAGGATGATTCCAGATAAAACTTCCAGACGAATAATTTACATTCAATTCAGCTTTAAATCTTCCACAATTTTCAAAATTCTCCCAAAAAGAGGTTACCTCGCTTTCACAGAGCAGCCAATTGTCAAACAATCCCTTCCTATTTCTATGACCGCACACAATACCACAGCCGTCTCCACCACAAGCCAGAATCAACCGGCAACGCCGCAAAGGGTGTTAACTATCCAACAGCGAAAATGCTGAATTTAATTCAGGGAGCAAAATAATCACGTTACAAACATAGGTCGACCATCGTCAGGTGTTTTACAGGTGCACCAGTCTCGACCTTCTCCACACCACAGTTGGTGGTAAAATATCTTGCCAGCAGTTCAAGCTTTATGGCGAATTTATGAAAGTCTAATGATTTTTTCAAACATTCATTGAAGAACTCTTCATTAAAGCTCACTCTTTCAATAAATAAGCAATTTTTCGACCAAATTACAACACAATATTTAGTTCTGGTGATCAACATTTTATATTGTATTTGATAATTCTATACTATACTAAACTGGTAGTATACTACTCTGTCAAGAAAGTACCGGGAATTTTCAATTAAAACAACATTTTTACATTTAATCGTCAACATTTATTGGGTCGCCTTCAAAATAGGCTCCAATACATCTATGCCAACACCACTTCCAATTATCGAAACATTTTTTATAGGCGCTTTCCGGGATGGACTTAAGCTCTCGCGCCGAATTTTGTTTTATGGCTTCAATCGACTCAAAACGGGTGCCACGAAGGGGCAATTTTAGTTTTGGGAAGAGGAAAAAGTCGCAGGGAGCCAAATCCGGCGAATACGGTGGTTGCTGAAGCACGTTTGTTGAGTTTTTGGCGAGAAAGTCAGTCACAATCGTAGCTCGGTGAGAAGGCGCGTTATCGTCATGCAAAATCCATGAGTTGTTCGCCCACAAATTTGGCCGCTTCTTACGGATACGCTCACGCAAACGTTTCATAACGCCTAGGTAATACTCCTTGTTTACCGTCTGACCCTCTGGAACAAATTCGTAGTGCACCACGCCACGGATATCGAAGAAAACAATGAGCTTCACCTTCATTTTCGAGCGGCTTTGGCGTGGTTTTTTCGGTTTCGGCTCATTTTTTGCCACCCATTCCGATGATTGCTGGCTTGTTTGCATATCGTACTCGTAGACCCAGGTCTCATCACCAGTTATAATACGTTCCATGAATGTAGAATCGGATAAGGCCTGGTTTCGCTAGTGCGTCGAACGCATGCAGTGACTGCGTGCAGCGAATGCTTGCGTCCGCTGCGTCGTCGGTAGTGTTGTTCATAATCGAATGATCTCAATAATCGAATGATGAGCATTCGAGTGATTGCAATAATCGAATGATCACTCGAATTAAAAATAATCGAATGGTCGAACACCTGTTTTCTGTTTGTATCAGCGTTAACCGCAGAGTTTTCGCTTTTCCGACTTTCATTCGTTCATTTCATACAATAAATATTTTATCTTAATGATTTTATTATTTTATCTTAGTAGGTACCTATTTCAATATTCTCAAATCAAAATTTCTATTTAGTAAAGAATATTTGATTGTTCATTAATTTTCAATATGAAAATTCTCAAAAGGAAGTTAGTTACCTCATAAATACTTCCATGCATTTCACGAAATTGAAATATTCGAACGGCCATATTGAAGGGGTACAAAAGGACCATGAATCAAAATCGAAACTTTTTCTTGTGACCTCCTGCCGCGAGAAAGTAAATTCTAAAATTCATAAATATTCATAAAATCAAAATGAATCCTATAAGAGTCCGCACCTGTGTTCATTGGACGCATTTATCAAAAATCGATTTGAAAGAATGTGTTTCACATCTTTCGAATTAAAATTCACTCGAGATCAGACGTATCATTCGAGCGATCGCTCGAATTAAAATTCACTCGAGATCAAACGTATCATTCGAGCGATCGCTCGATCTATCATTCGAATTTAATTTCACTCGAGATCAAACGTATCATTCGAGCGATCACTCGATTTATCATTCGAATTAAATTTCACTCGAGATCAAACGCATCATTCGAGCGATCGCTCGATTTATCATTCGAATTAAATTTCACTCGAGACCAAACGCATCATTCGATTCATGCGCAGAAAACGGGATTTTAGTTCTGCGTCGATTATTTATCATTCGAATGATCCATTCTAATAATCGAATGATGTCGATTATTGCAATAATCGAATGATCGATTATTTTTCATTCGAATTATAACATCACTAGTCGTCGGAGTGGTTTCACTAGGTGCAGCGAAACGACTGCAGCCGGCAGTATTATTTGTATCCTGTGAGTCGTCAGTGATAATTTGTTAGAAATGTAGTATTTACTTGCGCTTGTTTACACAACCTTATAAGAAACGACTCTGAAAGGGTTAGCAAGAAACATGAAGACGAAAATTTAGTGAATTTAGATGGTCCACTAAAAAATTGTATACCATTTGCAAGGAGAGGAGGCTTTGCTAATGCAGATGGATTCAAAGTTCGAGATACATTCAAAGAATATTTTGTTTCTGAGAGGCAAATTGCTTGGCAAGAAAGAATGGTTACAAGAACGTAGAGCACGAAATTATGAATATAAAATTGTACAAAACTGTTCAGATCAGAATTCGAAATAATTTTTTTTTAAATATAACTTCATTTTACCTGTTTGTCCCTCCATTTCTGTAGCGATCATTTTCCATATATTATCTTTGATATAATTATTCTCATCAGATGCATCATACAAGCATCTATTTTGAGAAACTAATTCAATGAGTTTCATCTCTTCGTCCCTCGTGAATTTATCCATACTTATTTTTCCTTCTTGACGCTGCAGCAACTCGCACAGACTGGTACCCCAAGCAGTTAGCCGTTTGGCTGTTGCAGTGCTGTTGCGTCGGACGCAGAAGCGAAACCACTTCTTCGTAGTTCCGAAGTAGCAGTCTATTCGAAAGACGGTGCAGCAACTTTCTGAAGTCGCTGCATGTGTCGGATGCACTAGCGAAACCAGCACTTTACAGCGATCCAGCATGTCTGAAGCAACCTGTTCGCGATGACTTTTTTGAAGAAAATTCAGGTCTTTCGGTACGAGTCGTGCGGCCACCTTTCTCATGCCCAAAATATCAATCAAAATCGTACGTGCGGACTCGTGGGATATCTTAAGATCATGTGCTATCTCTCTCAAGCTGGTACGACGGTTTTCAAGCACCCTTTCCTTAATTTTATCGACGTTATCTTCGGTCGAAGCCGTCGATGGGCGTCCGGAACGAGGCACGTCTTCGACCACTTCACGACCGTCCTTGAAGGCTCTGTACCACTGACATGCACGAGTTTTCGATAGAGCATTATCACCAAAGGCCTTTTGCAACATTTTCAATGCATCGGCACACGAAAATTCATTTGCAACACAAAGCTTTAAACAAATTCTTTGCTCAACGTAATCACCCATAGTAAAAATCGGCACGCACTCTGGCATCGACTGACTTAACCAGCTGTTGCAAATACACTAGTTGACAGATCCCGCTCAAGCTTGGCATAGTAATTAAGGACAGTGGTACCAACCTAGGAAAAAAAATTGTTACCTGCCTCATTGCCCCGCCAGATTTAAATCGATAATTTCCGGTACATTCTTGACAGAATGTATATGGTTTCTGTCTACAGAAAATTCACTGTCATTATTATACACTAAACAAGTATTTTGCTTTTTAGCGAATTCAACTCTTTTAGTAAGTAGGGGGAATCACCTCAACACATCCCATACCACAACATTCACAATGTACAATTCCGTCCTGAGAAGCACCCAACTGTGGATGTTCATATGATATGAAGAATTCGGCAAGCTTTAGTGACATTCCTTAACTTCAGTCAAATATTCTTCCAAAGCTGCCTTTTCATATTTTATTCCATATGAAGTTTGTTCTGAGTAAAATATAACCTTCTGAGTCTGAGGGTAACAAACACCTTTATGAGGGATAAAGGAGGCTTCTCCAATTAAGCCCTGCAGGCAGTTTTGAATTTGGATGCAGTTATCCTACCAGCCCTATATTTAAACCACATATTGTTTTGAGCTTGGGTTGCAGATTCGATTTCTTTTATGTGCTCTTCGCTTATTGTAGAATCAATCGGTTGTGCTACGAGTTCTTTGTATGTACACTCTTTAAAATCATCACTAAAAAGTGTCTCCAAACCATTGGGTAATTTTTTTGGTGGCTGGCACATTTCAGAAACAAATGGCTCATGTACTCTGGTAATTGCTGATGTAATATCAATTTTTTGAGAATAACGGAGAAATGTCACCAACTCTTCAACTTCTAAGGCTGGTACTCCACCTTGGGGTAACACCACTGGCTTTGGTTTCTTAGTCCAGCCCATGTCTCGGATCCTTACCATGTCGACGGTTTTGGTAGACGGTACTGGCCACCGAGCCAGGGTTTCTGTACAAGGCACCTCTTAGTCGCTTGGACGGGCTTGTACATAAAATACAATTGCTGCCACATGGCTGCTCTCTCGTTCTTTGGGAATGTTTCACCTAAATTAACAAAAGAGGAAATTAATAAAGGTAACCTTGGATGTCACAGAACATGTTTTGCTAATTATAAAAGCTTATGAGATTAACTTCATAGGAATAAAAAAGCTTACCTTGCCAACTACAACAAATTGTTCATTTATTCTCTTGGCCAATACCTCAACTACAAATCCAGCGGCCAGCCTAAAAATACTTGTAAGCCTGTAGGCCTTCATCCGTTGTCTAGTATAGAAACTGTGAGTTAGAATTAGGTAATTCACCGTGTCCATAATGCTCACAGATGGCAAAAAACTCAAATTGCTGGTCAGTTCACTTGCACCAAGAGAATAGGGATCAACATTGTCTATAATTTCAATTTTAGAGTTGTAACGCGATTTAACGTCTCCTTTAAGAGATAGGCAGTTCACTCCAAGCCATATTATAGAAACTTGATAAATTATACAATACACACACTGAAAACTCGAACTAAACAACTCAAAACTGCAGATCACAATGAAAAGCTTATGGCAGAACGCTCTTATATGCCCCACGGACAAAATGGCCGCTCTGTCAAAGCCACGTGACTCAAAATGATCAATACTTGTAGAGTTCTTCGGGTTACCACTCTGCTGTGTAATTTTCCCCAAAAAAAATTCCGAACAAGAATGTTCCGAATGGCGTGATGAAGGTGGTTTTCTCCCGATCCACTGGATCACTGGAATTTGCCAACATCCCGCTCGTAGATCCATAGTACTCATATGGGTATATCCTCAAGCGCTATAGAGTAGGTCATCAATCCGAGGGAGTGGGTAGCAATCGTGTTTTGTGATGGCATTAAAATTGCGGTAGTCAATGCAAACTCTGATTTCTCCCCCTGGTTTGGACACCATTACCACTGGGGAGGCCCACGGAGCATCATCTCTACAATGCCCTTTTTTAACATTTCATCCACTTCTGCCTGAAGGATCTTAGTTTTCTCCGCCGAAAGTCTATAAGGAGGAACGGCTACAGGCAATTTATCTCCAGTGTCGATGACGTACTCTGTAGCCGTTGTGGGTTGATCCGATTCCGAAAATACCTCCTGGTGAGTGTGGGTCAGTTCATTTAATCTTTCTCTGGGCGGAGATCGATCTCTAGACTATTTAGGTCCATAGCCTCATCCCATTATTTTGAGAATTCCACACAATGCATGCTCCACATTTCCTCTCGGCTGACGACGCTCAATGGTTGCGTGTCGAATGTTGGGCCATAGTGAATTTCCTCATCCAACTGAGATATTATTGGAGCTACTCTCATCTCCTTGAGAATTTCATTTAATACAAGATCATCTTGAATCTGGACCCGTGGCTCTGCTTGCTGAGGGGATCCGGCCGGCGCTTTCAGATGACTGTATAGGTGAGCCATCTCAGGTGCTGAGGGATCCCATGAGAATACTTCTGTTGGAGAATCTTCGAAGTACCATGTCCTTCGCTTCGGGATCAGAACAATTCCTGCGTCTTCCAGGATTCCAATCCTAGAAGAGTGCATCAACGGAATTCGGTAGCACGACAAATCGGGTAAGGACGGTCCTGCCTTTTATATCGACATTCACCCTCGTGGTCAGAACTTGGCCCTGCTGTAAGTTACCATCGGCGTATCTGTAGGATGCTGAGACCTGTTGAAAGAGTACTCCTAAAGCTAGCAGTCGTTGGTGAAGCTGATGGCTTGCTACGCTCGTTTTAGTTCCAGTATCAAAAAATGCTAGTCCATGTTCCCCATGGATTGAGATACATAGACTAGCTCGGGGTCTGGATTTCACCGTTTCAACTTGCAAGAGTTGGAATGCACAAAACGTGAGTTCTGGAGGCTCTTTGGCTTTATTGCAGGTCGGGCAATTAACGAATTCTTTCAAATGCAGTCAATTTTTACAATTCATTAAGGCCTCTGACACTGAGCGGGTCAATAATTGGATAGCAAGTTTAACTTTCATTTTTTGTTTAAAAAAATGAATATGTTGCTTTCTTAATTTAGTACCGAGATGAAGTCCCTCCATTTCTTGCAAAATATTCAATTTTTCAACAAAATCAAAATCTATTACTTCACCGTCAATATTCAAAAACCTTCTTTTTTCACCAAAACAATTTCTAACCAGCTTTATCATATGAACTGGATCTGGTAGTAAAAAATATTTACGATTTTCATTATGTGAAATCTGCTGTGTTATCTGACTAAAATAGCAGTTCAAGATATTGCACATACTAAAATTCGCAATACATCCATCAAAAGTGATATTACTTACAGTAACTCTCACATCCTGTAATAAACTGAGGGCGTGCTTTGTGAGGAATGCTTTTTGTTGGCTGTTAATACCTGCTATGAAAAAAATATCCTATTGGTAGTTTCCATGGTTCGTTGATGCAAACTAACATGAATACTAAAGCCTCATTGGCTAGATCCATCGAATCCCCATATAAGTCACATCCACAATTAACATACCCATAAAACTCATTCCCTGCGTATTCTGAATGTATCCTAATTGCCATCTCATCAAAAATCGAATACAAATAATTTTTTTATATGAATTTTGGACCTTCAGTTTAAATAAAATTAAAAGCCTCTGAAGTGAATCCAGGCTTTGCATTTATAACCCTATGCTTCGGTAGTGATACAAATATTTTGATCACTTCTGATTCGCCCCTTTTCATATTTGCATCTTTTTGAAGGTAAAGCCTTATAATCGGTTCAACATGATAGTTCCAGTACCTCGCAATCCTAATTCATGCAATCTGTTCAACAAAGGTATTGTGGAAAACTATCTATCGAAAAAAATTAAACTGTTGGCAGGTAAGGTTTCCACTAATCGGAGGTGACTGTATTGCCAAGTCCTCTGTTTATCAAACGAGTTGATGCCCCTTGATATAATTCGAAATGAACAGTACTATCTGAAGTAGTTAGGACAAAATTCTTAAAACCAACAGGTCTTGGTTTATTTTTGACTTACTGTCGCACAGAACATCGTCCAAGAAAGGGAACCATTTGTTCGTCTATGGAAAATGAATATTTGGAATCAGTTTCGATTTATCGACATCGGTTTCTTACCATATCAATAATTGGTTGAATGTTCCACAGACGATTATTTATTGTTTCATCCGTTACCGCGAAATTATCCACAATATGAAGGTTAACTCTCAAAAGATAAAACTTTTCTCTTGGCACCGATATCGACATTGATACACTGAGAAAAAAGTTACAAGTAACTTTTTTCACTTGAGTGCGATTTACTTGAAATAAATAAATTTTCATCAACGATAAGCAAACATTTATTTGCTGCAGATAATCATATATTCATCGTTAAAAAACACGTTAACCTGGAAATTGACAATTGTCAGAAGTTACTTTTTTTCTCAATCCCACTTGAAAAGTTATTTAATCTGAATAGCGCTGTTATTCAAATTCTGTTTGTTGATGATAAATAAGCTGCGTATACAAATCAAGCAATAGATTAACTCATCACAAGTTATTTCTTCACTTACCTACACATTTTCATTAACTGTGAATAACAAAGTTATTCCACATATTCAAGCATCCAATTGGGGTAGGTACGTGTGTTTATTGTAATAAGTGTAAACAATATTCGTGAAGTAACCGATTTGAGCCGAAGATTACCCGATCTCGTCGATCCTTTGAAATTGCCGTTAGATTTAGATGTTGCATTTGCATACTATGCAGTGGTCATAATTCAGGGTGTAAAGGTGAAAGGTTCAAAGTGGTTGAATTCGCGCCCCGCCGTAATCATCGAGTTGTGTTTTACTGATTCATTACGAGAGTTTATCCAGATATTATTTCGAGAAGGATCTATTACTTGTGCAATGTGCATGGTTATTGTATTTCTCTAAAATGGATTACGAAGACATCCTCAAGTAATACATGGTAGTTCGAACATTATACATTACATTATTGTTTTTATTTATATTCTTATATTAATCAGTTATGAAGTTTGATTTGTACGATACATAAGAAAGCATCTTTGTTCATCTGAAATGAACTCGAAATATTATAAAAATATAACAACTCATTTGTTACTAAGTGACTTTCATTTAATTGTTGCCAATAATCAGACAACACCTGACTTTGAGGATTTTCACCTAATCATATAATTTTGTCTTCAAATTTATAATTTCTTCGTGATATCAATTTTTTAATAAACCAAAGAATAGTTTCATCAAAAAATAACTACACCTATATCATACTGCCTAATCATAAAACCCATATCACATCCGAAGGTTCTATACTTCTTCCTCAATTATGGTATTAGTATATGTTTTTGTTTTCCGCATGAAAAATTGCAATTGGATGTTGTACCTATATCATGCACATAATACAACATCCTGTTGCAATTTTTCATGCGGAAAACAAAAACATATACTAATACAAGTATGCAACATATTTCTTGCCACGAGTAGACGCTGGTACACTTATACCTCGAGTACACATTAAAATATACCTTCTTTTTTCTTTGCTGTAAAAGGTGACTTACTATAGTAAAACTGACGTTTTATATATCAGCTTTTGTTGCAGGGTAATTCGCTACTTCCACCTGTATATTATGTTACTGAAAAAAGGGTGACGTCAGTAGTAATTTCGCACTGCATATTTATTTCTTTTTTATCGAGTCTTATAGACGAGTCAAGTTATTACAGCAATCACATTTCTTTCAGTAAAAAAGTACTGGGTGGTATGAAGCAATTTGTGCTTAAGGTTAGTATTAGTATTAGGGTCAACCTAGGAAAGTGATAGAGCGTACTTGCGGTAAGTAACAGTGACTCTTATCGTAACAAAAGAGTTTATTGCAATCATAAACGTGTTATGAAGTCTGAAACTTGTGATAAACATAAATTTTCACTAACTGTAAATAACAAAAATACTTGGACTATGAAAAATTATGCTTAGCATAAATTAACTGATAACTTGCGCCGAGTAACTTTTTAAGCTGCGCTGAATGAATTTTTAATCTGCGCCGAATAAATTTTTATTCAGCGCCGAATAACTTTTCAAGTTGCGCCAGATAACTTTGTAAATCGGTCCGATTAACTTTTCAATTTGCATTAAATCGCTGAATATCATATTGAGTAACAAATGCTTCTTGGAACAAGTCAGAAAAGTCAGTTACTCTGATTAAAAATAAAAAACGATTTGCGAGTAACTTCGCTTACTTATGATACTTTTTGTCAAGAAACGCCTGTACTTGTCGCAAATGAAAAAAGTTCTTTGTGCCTATAGCAAGTCTAAATTTCTATTTGGGGTATTCGAATTTTTTTCTCGGTGTATAAAAAAATAAGCCGGAATATAGAAAATATCGACGTTAAATTATAAAAAATATACATGTTCTAAAAACAGGTGATGAATATAATTATATTGTATTTGATTTCAAACATAAGTATCTAGACTGTCAATAAACTTAATTATATAATAAATTTTAAAGTAATCCACATTTCCATTAATTCAAGTAAATATTCAATAGTTGGGTGCCTATATTTCGTTTCCATGATGAATTATCATGTCGTCATACTGTATTTTTGCCAAGTGCACAAAAAGTTGCTAAAAAATTTTTTCAGATCAGTTTTTTGTTTCATTGTGTTCGTTTTTTTCTATTTGGAGTATTTTACCAGAGTTCCATTTGCTTTAATACCAAATGGGTCTTTTTGTGAAAAACTTTCAAGCAGAAAAACAGAAATTTGTCATTGGTTTATAATTGGAAGGTACAATAACTTATAGGCGAAAACAATACTAAAACTTATCGAAAAATTCGCATTTCTTGTCTTTTTGAAGAATATTCTGTGTACTCGTCTACAGTACAGAATGCGGACACGTTAAAGAATTATGGAATCCCTAAAACAGAATTCATACTATTGAATATCAGTTCAATTTATGGAAAAATGGATTACTTCTATATAAACAAATTGTTTCCGTTGTCATAGACTTGTCAAACGTGCCCACAACCACAGCACGCATCTAACAACAAGCTGCCATCATTCACGACTTAAACACATTATTCAAAATACAGAGTGATTGCAAATTTCAACGATCGCATAATAGCATGTAGACAGAGGGGTTAATTTTTTGCATTTTCAAGAATTGAGCAATACATGAAACATCCTTTATACTGTTATTGTTTTAGGAATAAAGAAGTTCCTGTTTTTTTTTTAAACATTCTGATCATTATGTACAAAAGTTTTTGCATGTTGTCTGGATTAATTTGAAATTGAAAAATTTCACTGAAGAGTCATGTGATGGAGTCCTATGTAATTCAGTCCATACTTTGTGAAAATTATTACTTCTTTATGTATATATAAAATTCTATTGTAAGCCGGGTTAAACAGCTACTTAAATGGACAGAATTACAGCTCTTCTTTCATAACACTCGTTTCATTATACATTATTTGAATATCGATATTTGAAAAGTCAAGCACTTTACCGCATGCAATTGCTTGTCTATTCAGAAATCTCAAGCCATAAAAAAATGGCCATTCTGAGACCTTAATCATGAACCAATTGTTTCATTTTCAATCATTATTTTCCATTGTTTTATATTTTTTGTTGTGTAGACTTTTCATTGAATTTTAATAAAATTTATTGGATAAAATATTCATTTTTTTATTTCTGTTGTTATCTGATACAGAGCTCGCAGGATTTTTTTCTCCTTTCGATGCGTAAAAGGCACTTAACGCCCGCAAAATCTAACTGTCTTTGCATAGGAAGAAGTAGGACGCATTTGTTGGGAAAATAAATGCACATTCGGATAAGGCAGAGCTTCCCAATCTCTTCCGAAACTGTTACAGAGATGTTCTAATTGATCGTATAATTTTTATTGAAAGAAAAATATTTTTAACAAACAGTATCAATAAAAATTTACCGCAAATGCTCAAAGTGCTTGCATGCAGCGATAAAATCGTTCTTCATAATCAATTCGTACATGCTTTAGCATTTCAGGAGTAATGTTACGATATTCTGCTACAATTGGTGCTCTAAGGTCGTCCAAATCTGCAACTCTGGCTTATGAACTTGTATATTTCAAGTGGCCCCAGAGAAAAAAAATCAAGTGGTGTTCCGCCCATTCAGCTTATTCAACGTCCATGAAACCTACCATTCAGATACTGTCTTACCTGAGCTGCGCAAAGTGCGTAGGAACTCCTTCCTGCTGAAAGCGCAACTCTTCTATTAAAAGGTTTTCATCTGACTCCAAAGCTTCGGTGATTCTTCTTCTTCTTCTTGTGCGGTGCCTTTCGTTGGCCGAACGTCGGCCTCATGGCCCATTGTTCATACCGCATTTGTGTAATACTGGAGGGACTCAGACCCGAAGGCACGCTGACAAGAATGCCGCGAGCCGCCAAGGAGGAGTCTCTCTGACCATAGAGATGGAAGGTGTAGGGTTCCCTAGGTGTGTCAACCTCAGTTTATATAAGTTTCCGCACGTGAACAGTATATGCTCCGTCGTTTCATCCGCGTTCTTGCACCAACGGCACAGGAAACACTCGGTTGGACCCATTTTTTTTAAATGTTTGTTAAACAGATGACCAGTTAGAGCACCAGTCACCAGAAACAATTGCTTCCTCTGGAGAATCAAGAGCTTTTTGACTTCTGGCTTCGAAGAAGGCCCCTTGATAAGGAGTCTCGACTGTCTGAGATCCGTTCTGCGTGTTCCACTCAGAGGAGAATTTCTTATCAATCCATCTCTTGAAGAGGTTTTTGATATATGTATGACAGATAGGAAGCGCTGGTTCCGGTCCAGTAAACATCGAGCTAGCCCCTTCTTTGGCTAAGTTATCTGCTTTTATTTTACCAGAGATAGACGCATGCGCCGGGCACCAGACAACATTGAGAGTGTTATGTGAGTCAAGCTTGCGCAGGGCCTTTCTGCGTTCGTATAACAAGTTTGAGGTTACTTCTATATCAGAGAGAGATTTCAGTGTGCCCTGACTGTCGCAACATATGTATATGTGTTTCCCTGAGTATACTCTGTGGTTACTCTCCACCTCACATGCGAGGACGGCATATTAGATTAGATTAGATTTAAAGAGGGGCGTTCAGACTTTGCTTAGCCTCGCAAACACCTTGACCTGAAGATCTATTGTGCTACCCCGCGCTGTTTACCAATCAGGTAGCAAAGCCTCTATGAACTTCACTACTCTTCTCGGTGCCACGCCCATTACTTGTTTCGGTTTTAAGAAACAGAAGTCAAGATGTTTTAGCCTTTTCCTGAAGACAGCTCCACAATTGAAAAGCAGGTGTTCAGCTGTTTCGGTGGCTTCTTGACAGAAGCGACAGGTATCATCAGGAACCTTTCCCATGTTCCGAAGATGATAATTTACAGGACAGTGTCCCGTGAGTATGCCCGTCATTTTCCTCAGTTCTAATTTGCTAAGTGCCAGGACTTTTTTGGTCCAGCTCGTTGAGTACGAGAGGAAAGACTTAGCCTGTTTCTGTCCCTGGACCATTCGCCAGGACCTACTCTTCCTTTCCTGTTCCCATTCTCTAACAGTCATCGGTTGATGGCTTGCTGGGAAGCCGCAGAAAGGCTCCGGTCCAATGAAGGGGACAAGTCCACCCTTCCTTGCTAGCTGATCAGCCATTTCATTCCCATGCACTCCCGAGTGGCCAGGTACCCAAACGAGGTAGACCTGATTGTTAAGCCCGAGTGCGTTGAGTGACATTTGGCATTCCCAAACTAACTTTGACCGAACTAGTGGTGAGTCAAGCGCTAGTAGGGCTGCTCTGCTGTCAGATAGTATATAAATCTTTTTTTCCGGTAGTTACATTCCATGCAGTGTGCAATGCACTCCCCTATGGCAAAGGTTTCCGCTTGAAACACCGATGGACAAAAGCCCATTGATAAGGCTAGTTGTATCGAGGAACCGTATACTCCGGCATATAGCTCTGCCTGTGCTATTGAGCAGTCTTTTCCTAGAGGAATGGACCACTTTGTTCTTGCTCCAACAATCCCAGCACCGGCACCGGTGTTGCAAACCGAGCCGTCGGTGTACCAGGTGGGACGTTCAGGTTTTAGTAGCCTGTCTGGCTTACACCACTGATCTCTGTCAGGGACAACTACTTTGTTGGGCTCGTCGAAGCAGAATCGGGCGTCCCCACGGTCCCCTCTTTCGAGGAGGGACGGACGGTTCAATGTCCTCCACCATCTTGAGAGCCATGGCGTGCCCCCTGTATCCTCCGCGATCCCGCCATTGTCCCTGTTCCCAGATTCTGATTGTTTTTTTTTCATAGCCACCTCTATGATGACGAGGTGTATGGGAGGGATGCCCAACATGCACTCCATCAATGCTGTGGGAGTGGATCTTAGAGCGTCTGTTATATGAAGACAAGCTCTTCTTTGGCATCTGTTGAGGATGTTTCGGTTACTGGCCTTCTCCACCATACCACTGATGCATATGTGAGGATAGGCCTTACGACCACAGTATACAGCCAGTGTATAATATGGGGTCCAAAGCCCCACCCCTTGCCTAGCACCTTCCGTGTAGACCAGAATATTACATTGGTCTTAATCGCTTGAGCTTCGATGTGTTTGTTCCACAGTAGTTTGCGGTCCAGTATAACACCGAGATATCGGACCTGGTCAGATAAGGTGAGCCTCACTCCGAATAGACTGGGGAGTCTAATGTCGCAAGGCACCCTTTTCCTCGTGATAAGAATCACATTTTCGAGCCAATCCAGATTACACATCGCCAGTGAGATTTCCAGGAATAAACACAGGACCAATCAAGTGTCCCAAAATACTTACCCATCCAGACCTTGAGTTTTGTGGGTGTTGAGAATGTTGCTCCTTGAAGAGGTGAGGATTTTCATCGGACCAAAACATGCAATCATTTATGTTGACGTTTCCGTTAAGGAAAAAAGTACATTCATCCGAAAGGCACACTTTGAAAAAAAACACAGGATTTGCAATTATTTCTTGCGAAACACAATCATCTTCGTTCAGTTCATGAACAAGTGTGACGGCTTTCTAACACTTCCACATCGTTCCTGTTCAGCCATTAGTTGACCAACTACGTCGACTTGATCATGTTCACCTGTAACCGTACGAGTGCATTTATGTTTTTTGTTTGTAACTGATCCTGTTACCTCAAATTTATGTTCCAACATAATGATAAATATTTTTATCAGGATGTCGTTCATCAAAAATCTTCGCAGTAGCCGTAGCACAGTCATTTTTCTGAAAATAAATTTTCAACATTTCCTTTCTTTCCTCCAATGCAATGTGTAAACCATTTTGTAATTTAACACTTTTCAATACCTTATTGTTTGATTTGTTTTTTATTTCGATAGAAATTATACGATCAATTAGAACATCTCTGTTTCATTTAGTTTTATCGCTACCATAATTCCATAAATAACACCCTGTAACTTTGTGAATATTCACTTACAAGAACACAAACTGCAGGTTCATACAAATTCGAATCCATACATATATTTGTGCTACAAAACTACCCACGCTCCCTATTCAAATTCCTGATGGGGTTGCAACCTCTCCAGGAGGTTGCTAGTAGAAACAAGCTTTGTCTGAGTGATTTCACAATTTCTGATTCGTTGTTGAGTTATTGAGGGTGGACACTTTTAAACGAGACACCCTGAATATGAAAAAAACACGCGAACTGATCTCAGGCAGCCGAGACTCCGTATCAAGGTGCCTACTTCGGAGTCGAAGATCAAAAAGCTCTTGATTCTTGAGAGGAAGCAAAACTTATGTTATGTAGAAATTTGACATAATGGCACATTTAGAAAATTGACAACCTGAATAATTCAAACTATATACCTACTTCTGAATGCCATAATGTATTGCAGGTGAGAACACATAAAAAGTATGAAGCATTTTGTGATAATTCGGTCGGTAGGTATCAGTTTGTCCCCGCCTGCAATACTTTAAGCATTCAAGACATATTTATGAAGAAGTATTTTGAGGTCAATACAATTCAGGAGTGATCAATGCTTTTGAAGTGGAATCGAAAACATGGCTTTCTCTTAGGGTAGTAATTGATGAATTTTCTGAATTATAAATCACAGAAAATGTACAACAGGTGAGCAAAATATTTTTTCTTATTTGAATTTTAAAGAATGGTACTGCTCAGAGAAACTGAGAACACTGAGAATGTTTGTGATAGATCTCAAAATATCGTGAAAATTCGAATTCAATCAGTGAAACTGTTTCATCCCCATAATATTGAGAGAGCTGATAAAAACCAATCAATGACCAAATCAGTATCAGCAGCAATAGGTCTTTTATTCCTTTATGGCAGAAAAAATAGGGATTGTCATTTAAAAAACTCAACTACCCTTTGCATGATAAAATCCTCAATTATACCAGTTGTGTAATTAAACATACCTGTTCGAGCATTTTTATACAAAAAAAAGGAATTTGAATAATAAATTTTGTGCGTTTCTTTTTCACTCTGTATACTGCCATTTATGTAGAACTAGAGTTTGTGAACTGAACCACCTTGAGGTAGTTAGGGTGCATGGCAAACTCTTCCACTATAAAAAGAAGTTGCGTCATATGAAATAAAGAATAAATCTGTTCGAGTATTTTCTACGAAATAGTGAACACCGAAGATATGAATTTTGTATTATGAAAAAAATGTGAATTTCATGCCTCGCTGTTTACTTACTATGTATTTCATATTGCAGAGACTTGTGAAGATTGAGGACAATGATGTGCGAAAGGCAATCGCAAACTGCTTCATTATCACAAGAGCCAAGCAGAGAAACCATAGAGACGAATCAGAAGAATTTATATAATGTTGAACTATATTGTACATGGTTGAAGTGAGTTTTGAGAACTCGATTTAAGTTTGAGCGTTTTCACTATGATCTGAATACATTGTACATACTGATGAAATGTTGATTTTACATGTACCTATTATAACTTTTCTGTATAGGTACTTTTAACGGAAATACTTACTCCTTTTTCTGTATAGAATCCAGTTTTTTTGTTTTCAAACTATTTATATGGCTCATGTGATTTGGTTTTTGATGTGAGTTATATTATAACTCACGCTATAGGTTTATAGAGACTATTACAGATCAAATTCAGTTGAATAATGGATATATTACTCTATGGGAGTAGATGAAATTTAAATATTCATCGGTTTTACATTTTACATGAACTAAATATGTACTGCTTATTTCAGTGTCTACGAAAAAATATTCACGTTAGTTTCTAATCTTCGATTTTGTCAAGTCTTTGTCACTTGATATGCATAGGCGTCCCCAGACTTTGAGCTAGGGGGGGACAAAAAAATCAGAATAGAAATAATGAACTGTAGGTATTGTAGGATGAAATGAAATTTATTTTTGTTTCATCAGCTTGCAGGACTATACAGGGTGGTCCTGAAAAGGTCAACTGTAGATTTCTCGTGAAAAAATAACTTTTGTGTTCCATTTTTTTCTCCGGGTCTTCGTTTCCGAGATACGGGGTGCCAAAAATTTATATGTTCTTCAGTTTTTTGCTAATATCTCAGGAAGCGTTTAAGTTTTTGTACACACATTGTCACTAATAATAGCTACTGTCTTGCACTTTCCTCGGTTTCATTAGACTTGCCAGTGGCGGAGCTATTGAATTTGCACAAAGGTTGTACCCTCCAACTTTTACACCACGGGTCAAATTGGCATTTGCACAGCAAAATGTGTTTCTATATAAAAAAAGGTACTTCTGATTGATTACTCTAAAGTGAACCGTTTTCGAGAAAACTGGCATTTTATAATGAAGAACAATTTGCTAACTCATAGTAAATTTCTTGTAATCTTGGAAAACTGAGTAGCGATAATCAAAAATTTTATTAATTTCAACAAAATTTGACAACTAGGGTTTCAAGTATAAATGGCCAAGTTATTTTTCATTATTTTCAACGACCATAATTAATTATCACTACTCATTTTTCCAATTGCAAGAAAAGACCCCGCACTTTCCTTAGGGCAAATGACGTTCCGTCAAATGCTCTAATATTTCGGTAAAATTTAAAAAGTGTCCATGGCCCCAACTCAATCCTATAACTAGTTTTTGAGATACGTTGAAGTTGAAAATTACCCACTTTTAGTTCGCGCGTATGTCGAAACAGAATCAAATGAAATTCAATTTTCCGATTTTGAAAGTATAAAATGTCAGTTCCAGAGCGAGAACGTTCGCAAAATGAACTATTTCACTAGATATGTATGTTGTTGTTACATCGAAAAAACCTGAAATACCCAGAATTCATACTGGGTGATCCATTATTATAGAAACTATTAACAATGAAGGTTAAGTGGACACCCTGTATTTTTTGGTTCAAGCAAATAAACGGTTTCAATGTCCACATGAACAAAGCTGAAAAAATTGTTTTATGTATACTCCATTCACAATTATAAAATCACAACTCTGGCACTGGAAATTTGACACATTCCACTCTTTATCGAAGTTAATTATGACGTTTTTCAAAATATTTTTATGTTCCAAGTCAACACTATGTTGCCCTTTCTACATTCTTAGCGTATTTCTCAGAATGTGAATTAATTCGGAAAATGAATGAATTGGAAAAGATGTGATGGACGAAAATAATTAACGTTTATATGAATTGATAGAAAGGATTCCTTTTCTAGTTATTTGCATGAAAAGTACAAGAGATCACTGTTTTTTCGCCATGGAAGAAAATTGCATTGCTTTCACATATTTTTCATATGCATGCTTGTGAAGATTTAATGTTTATTATTCTCTTGAACTGAATAAAGTTACTTGACGACATCAATTGTTGATTTCAATCAAGAATTCATTGAAAAAATCAACCCAAAGATATAAGATGAATTGATGGGTAATTACAAGAATCAAGAATAATGACAATTTTATTTTGTTGATAACTTTCTTAAAATCAATGTTGGGATATAAAACTCGGCTGCGTTTGTTCAGACAACATCTAAAGAATACATTTTTTACCATCTCGACCTTTGAAAGGCGTTTCTTATAGGAGAATTAGGTCTAAGTTCCACCTTATTAGTGAGGTACCTAACTTTTGCAAATCTGCTCAGATATCGCCAAATTTCTTGGAAAACCTGAAAAATATCATCCTAATCGACCTCTCGAGGCTCCATCCGATCCATATACTGCGATATCTGTCCAAATAACAGCTTTTTCAACGAAATTCCCGTGTACCCCTTCAACCTCGAAATGTAAACATTCGTCCTGGTCTTGAAAATCGTCCTCACGCTCCAAACTGGTGCTAAAAACAATAAACATACGTTAATCTTGGATATTCGACGAAAAACTCACCTGCAAATATCGATTAAATACCAAAAATCTGCGAACAATTTGTAAACCTAACAAAATGTGGAATATCTTTGATACTTTTACTTTGATGTATACAAAGAAACTGGCAACGTCGTTTTGTCATAAACGATATTTTCTGTGCGCGCACTGACTTTTCATCATATGTTCTGTGCTCTTCATCAGGTTCACCAACTCCTGAAAACGAATCCATGATCTCCTATTTGATTAAATAAAAGTGAATGGAGTACAGACAGTTTTTTGATATTTCTAGTCAATCGTACTCTTGGGAATATCAGACCAGTAAAAATTGTTTGAATTAAGAGCATTTCCAAGTAAAAAAATGCCCTAAATTTGTGGAATGAAGTTGGATGTGTAAGTCGATCAAATTGAGGGTATTTTCTTAAATATTTTGGAGAACCCAGTGGGTGTAACTTGATGTATTAGCCACATAGTAGGTAGCTTACTAGGAAACGAAGAGAAACTTGGTCAGCACTCATCAAGACATTACCAAATCGAAGATAAGAAACTAAAGTGAATATTTATTCGTAGACACAGGAATAAGCAGTATTCAGTTCATGTCAAATGTAAAATTGATGAATATTCTATTTTCATCATATAAAAGGATAGTGAAGTTACAGGTTGCAGTGCACTGATAAATTTTCTTCAATACTTCCTTGGCAATCTCTGACAAGGGCGAATTTACAGAGGGGACACTGGAGGTAACTATACCCCCCCACGAGTATCGAAGATCTGCGAAAAAGGTGATGCACATAAAATATTTCATACATTGTCTACCTACCTGATTTTTCAATCGCTATTACCCCCATGATCGTTATTACCCCTCCCATGAAAAAGAGCTGTATCCGCCCTTGATCTCTGCGGGCTCCCAATACTAAAATATGTTGTTATCATCGTATGATTAAGTGAAAGTTTCTTCGTCAGTGTTGCTTTAGGGTACATTTTGATATTGAAAAGATTCACTCTTTCACTCATGAAATGCATAAGATGATAAAATTCCTCATAATCGAGAATTGCATATTCGAGCTGCATGCAGAATTTTATCCGGATGCCTCCATCAGAACTTAGGTATACACTTATACAGGGTGGCCAAGAGATTGACGTCAAAAAGGAAAAAACAGGTCCCTCGTGTCATGGGCTATTCGAATCACCCCCATGTATGTTATGCTATTCTTCACGGTTTTCGAGTTATGAATTTTTTTATGAACTTTGAAAATTTTCGACTTGACTATCTTAAAAAAGATATTAAAAAAAAGTACAAGACTTCTCTGTGAAATTCTTTTTGTAACTTGATCTCCATGAATTGTAGGTACATACTTTTATACATAAAATAACCAGATTCGTAACTTTGATAAAAATAATGGAAATCTTGGTCTCAACTCAAGTGAAAAAGTTACGTAAATTGGATTATGATCTGAATTTTCGAATCAAAATTAAAAATGTAAAAAGGCTAATTCACTGTTTCTTAGTATGCTTAAAAACTGCGCTCAACAGTCAGCTTTTAGAATCATTGATAAAAAATGGTACTTAACACTCTACTTTTGCTAGAATTAGCAGTGCATAAATTTTTATTTATTGGTTTATTCAGCTTAATAAAACAAATGTTGGGGCGCAGGGAATAAAGAAATCCTACCCTGAACTAGATCTCACACTGACTGTTTAATACACTCTCTTTCCTTCACCAGTCATCTTGAAGAAGATACCTGCGGGGCGTGTCATTTGAAAGAAATTCAATTCCATATAAGAATCCACAATTGTAAGAAACAATTAATTTTCACGAATCGACGGCTCATAAAATCCTGCATAAAATGTCTTTGGTAAAAATGGATATTTATACTGAATAATAAAACACAAAAATATTTGTTCGATTTGATGATGGAAATGTTGAAAAATTACCAAAAATGATGGGGAATATCCTTTTCCTTCATTCAATACTTATAAAATTTTTTTTTTATTATTTTTATCTTTATACACTCATGCATCCCTTCTTCAATCAGAAGAGAGTAAATCGTTTCTGACTCCCTTTTTTCAGGGACGTAGACCCTTAATCAAGGGTTTTTCAATAAGAGGTGTTATTTCGACATTGGAAGAAAAATGCCATTTTTTTGGAATAATGATAGGATGTCCATTTCAAGGGGAAAGTATGCCGTTAATAATTGAATCACAAGATCCAATTTCGATCATAAAAAATCAGTAATCATGTCTCGATAGCGCAATCCATTCACCGTAACTGTTACCCCAGCCTCTCGAAAAGTAAGGTTCCATGATCCCGCTGGACCATAAACCGCACCAAACAGTCACACGTTGACGACATAGAGGCTTTTCAATAATAACTCTTTTCAGTTAACAGTTTTCAGAGCCCCAGATGCGACAATTTCGACAACGCCACCGAGGTGCAAATGGGCCTCATCACTCAAGATGATTATCGATGGAATTTCGAATGATTTTCATGCATTTCAAGGACCCAATCAGCAAAGACACGATGTTGTTGATTATCAGCCGTCTTGAGTTCTTGTGTTAACTGAACTATACAGGGTTTATTTAAAGGTGAGGCTTTTCTTTTGACAGATGGTAGAACTCATCAAAATAAGTCATTTAACCAAAGTTTTGTATATAGGAAATTATGCCCCCTTATTTTGATTAGATCTCTTACCTGTCGAAAGAAAAGCCGCACCTTAAAATACCCCCTGTAGAAGCGTCAAGACCCAAATCTTTATGCAAAATATAGTATGTTGACGTTTGTGGAATGCCTCATTCCAAAAATTTACCAGGAGTGGACAAACCTGGGTTTTCTTCAACACTTTTGGCTGCAGCCTGCAGCAGTAATATTCACGGATTTTCTTCAGCGACGTGCACGGGTTCTATTCCTCACATCACTATAACTTGTCCCAAAAGCTCAAATTTTCCAGCAATTTCTGTTGCGGTATGACAAGGAGCTTCACGACGACTCAAAAATGTTTGAGTTTTATGAACCGTCTGTCAAATTTTCATAATTTTTTATTGTATTTTATAATTTCATTGCATTGTCGAAGCGTGTATCATTTCATTTCTATTAATTAGGTACTTGCTACTTGTCAAATGTCACAAAATGACCGCTTAAAAAGTGACATCTACCGAAATAGCATGCCATTCAAAATAACACCTCTTATTGGAAAATCCTTTATATCCAGGACTGTGGACGATTGGTTTGACGGCTGCTGTCAATATGAGATGGTGATTAATGAACGAGCTGATTTCACGTCAGTGCATTTGGGGACCCATTTTTTGATTTCTGATAAACGTTTTTGCAATCGAATTAAACAATTTCGGGTGGGTCACAGCTAGTTTTTAACAATCCCCGTCTTCGGAATCACCACTTTTCCCTATTTTTTCACATTTGGAACAAGAAAAAATCCAATATGAATGATTCAAAAGCAGGCATATATTCGAAGGATGAATAATTTCTATAAAATGTGAGTAGTTGTATCATGTCGACACAATTCGTAACATGAAACGTTGTGACAGTTCCCCAGTGAAAGTTGAATGGGTGATAAAATCAGTGTTATATCTGCAATAGGTGGTCCACTGTTTCATTCTTGCGTTCAGATGATCAAATTAATTTATTCGACATTATCACCATTTAGGGATACACAGCTAATCTATTCTTGGAATTGCATGAATACAATGAAATCGGCTTTTGGAAGATAGCGTTGTCCTCTCGGACAGATGAATGTTCGTGAATTTGTGTTGTTCTATTGCGTGTTTTGAGTTATTTTGAGATTGCTGGAATTGGATTCTGATCGCAATGAACAAAAGGTGAGATGGCTGACATTGGCTCATTTTTCAATCAGAATTTTAAATTTTTGAAATCGATGACATTACGCGCTGCGATACTTCGAACAATGTAGTGAGTTTAAGGTGAATCTGATTGGGTAAACAAGAGATACAAATTCAGAAAAATCTGCATTTCACCCATGAAAATTTGCATTACGAAGTATTGAGCATCGGCTACTCTAATTTGTGTTCAGCGTCCAATCAGACCTAGAATTTCATACTTTTCTCATACAGTGTGTTTAAATTTTAGCGTCGACAAAAAATCATAAAATTTAACCGATTTTCATATTATTTTTTCAAGAAATTGGAACAGGTAAAATTGCTCTCTGGTAATATTCAAGTTTGTTGCTTTCCGGAAATTTCGGGAATGATAGGCGAGTGATTTTGTTAAAATGTCTCCTGAAATTGTCCCCCATTCATTTCCATACAATAATAAAATCTTGACTGAAAACCGTCTCTAACATGGTTCGACATAATAGACGAGTCCCTTCATGCTGGCCAACTGGTTAAAAATACCTGAAAATCACATCCCTTTTTTTCGCAATGATTCAACTCTTACCTGAAAGCTTTAATCCTAATGAGTGTATCCTGAAAATATTAGATGTCACGAAGGTCTTCATCAAAAGCTATAAATTTTTGTTTTCTTAGGGTTTCATCAATGGAAAATAAATATCCCCACAAAAATGTTTGAATGGAAAATTTGAATTTTTCGAATCAAATGAGGATTTCGCTAGAGTTTGTTTTTTATAATATCTTTTCTAATGAATGAGATGTTTCTATTAACAATGTAAAACTGATTATTATAGGTGTTATCTTTGAATTCGTAGAGATCATAGGAAGACTTTCAGTGAATTAATGTATTATTAACCCTGTATTGTGGAGTTTATTAAATATAGGTGCATAATTGGGGTTTCGCTTCTAATTGGACAGAAACTCTACGAGGAATTCAAAGGAAATTAGGGAAATAAATGATTGTTCTGAATGTTCTTTATTTGCATGGAAACTTAATACAGAATAACAACACAAAAGTATTTATAACTGCCATAAAATTTAACCGATTTTCATATTATTTTTTCAAGAAATTGGAACAGGTAAAATTGCTCTCTGGTAATATTCAAGTTTGTTGCTTTCCGGAAATTTCGGGAATGATAGGCGAGTGATTTTGTTAAAATGTCTCCTGAAATTGTCCCCCATTCATTTCCATACAATAATAAAATCTTGACTGAAAACCGTCTCTAACATGGTTCGACATAATAGACGAGTCCCTTCATGCTGGCCAACTGGTTAAAAATACCTGAAAATCACATCCCTTTTTTTCGCAATGATTCAACTCTTACCTGAAAGCTTTAATCCTAATGAGTGTATCCTGAAAATATTAGATGTCACGAAGGTCTTCATCAAAAGCTATAAATTTTTGTTTTCTTAGGGTTTCATCAATGGAAAATAAATATCCCCACAAAAATGTTTGAATGGAAAATTTGAATTTTTCGAATCAAATGAGGATTTCGCTAGAGTTTGTTTTTTATAATATCTTTTCTAATGAATGAGATGTTTCTATTAACAATGTAAAACTGATTATTATAGGTGTTATCTTTGAATTCGTAGAGATCATAGGAAGACTTTCAGTGAATTAATGTATTATTAACCCTGTATTGTGGAGTTTATTAAATATAGGTGCATAATTGGGGTTTCGCTTCTAATTGGACAGAAACTCTACGAGGAATTCAAAGGAAATTAGGGAAATAAATGATTGTTCTGAATGTTCTTTATTTGCATGGAAACTTAATACAGAATAACAACACAAAAGTATTTATAACTGCCATAGACTATGATCTGGATGTGAATAAGTTCTGATGCCGCATGAGAAATTAGGATCATTGTACTGGAAAATCATTATAATGAAGTATCACTTTGAAATCATAGTATATTCTTAAATTGTAAAGTGGTAAATTCATCAATTCAACATGAGAACTTGGCCAGTGAATACCTACCACATCTCAAAATATCAGCTAAAAACACACAATATATTTACTAAAAATATTGTTCGCGGTTGATTGAGAAACTCCCTTAAATGGCTACTTCACAAACAGTTTCAGTTTTAATAATACCTACTGAAACTAATCTCTCTGGAGCAATTTATTTATGGATTTTTCAATCTGGATATAAATCTGAAATTAACTTGACATAATCGTCCATGTGAAGGGAACAAACACATATATTCCATAGTTTGTCTATCCATGCTTTTCTCCAGTCCAATTTATGCAATATGCCAATGGTATTAGTGATATTCGGTGTTGAGGTATCTTTCTCAGGAAATTCATCAAAACGAACAGCCGTGTTTTTACTTTTCCTTGAAGAGCAATTGAAAACAGTTTTTTCCAGTACTATTACTTTGCTTACATTGTTATATAATCATGAAAAGGAGGATCATGTCCCTAAGTTGGAACAACTAAAATACATAACAGAATTAGACTAGTAGAGATCTAGTTTCCAAAGCACACCACCAGGTGGCACCACCACAGGAAGACAATGCATTACCGGTTTCTGGCTTGTTGGCCGTCATCAGATGCATGTAGTATCCTGAGATGAATGCCAACTGAAACGGCAGAACTTATATTGCGCCCTAGCAAGAACTATTGGGTACAGTTTCGTACAGTAGTTCCACCTAGGGGGCAAATGTCTACGCTTCATCCCGGAGGTTACTTCAAAAACTAGATCTCTACGTACATTCATTTTTCCCATTCGGAGTTTCGCAAGTACTTATATGAAGTCTCATGCACTTTTCGAGGGAAGTCGAATACGCCCGGTTCGTACGGTTATGGAGCCCGCAAATATTAATCATGAAAAGGAGGATCATGTCCCTAAGTTGGAACAACTAAAATACATAACAGAATTAGACTAGTAGAGATCTAGTTTCCAAAGCACACCACCAGGTGGCACCACCACAGGAAGACAATGCATTACCGGTTTCTGGCTTGTTGGCCGTCATCAGATGCATGTAGTATCCTGAGATGAATGCCAACTGAAACGGCAGAACTTATATTGCGCCCTAGCAAGAACTATTGGGTACAGTTTCGTACAGTAGTTCCACCTAGGGGGCAAATGTCTACGCTTCATCCCGGAGGTTACTTCAAAAACTAGATCTCTACGTACATTCATTTTTCCCATTCGGAGTTTCGCAAGTACTTATATGAAGTCTCATGCACTTTTCGAGGGAAGTCGAATACGCCCGGTTCGTACGGTTATGGAGCCCGCAAATATTAATCATGAAAAGGAGGATCATGTCCCTAAGTTGGAACAACTAAAATACATAACAGAATTAGACTAGTAGAGATCTAGTTTCCAAAGCACACCACCAGGTGGCACCACCACAGGAAGACAATGCATTACCGGTTTCTGGCTTGTTGGCCGTCATCAGATGCATGTAGTATCCTGAGATGAATGCCAACTGAAACGGCAGAACTTATATTGCGCCCTAGCAAGAACTATTGGGTACAGTTTCGTACAGTAGTTCCACCTAGGGGGCAAATGTCTACGCTTCATCCCGGAGGTTACTTCAAAAACTAGATCTCTACGTACATTCATTTTTCCCATTCGGAGTTTCGCAAGTACTTATATGAAGTCTCATGCACTTTTCGAGGGAAGTCGAATACGCCCGGTTCGTACGGTTATGGAGCCCGCAAATATTAATCATGAAAAGGAGGATCATGTCCCTAAGTTGGAACAACTAAAATACATAACAGAATTAGACTAGTAGAGATCTAGTTTCCAAAGCACACCACCAGGTGGCACCACCACAGGAAGACAATGCATTACCGGTTTCTGGCTTGTTGGCCGTCATCAGATGCATGTAGTATCCTGAGATGAATGCCAACTGAAACTGCAGAACTTATATTGCGCCCTAGCAAGAACTATTGGGTACAGTTTCGTACAGTAGTTCCACCTAGGGGGCAAATGTCTACGCTTCATCCCGGAGGTTACTTCAAAAACTAGATCTCTACGTACATTCATTTTTCCCATTCGGAGTTTCGCAAGTACTTATATGAAGTCTCATGCACTTTTCGAGGGAAGTCGAATACGCCCGGTTCGTACGGTTATGGAGCCCGCAAATATTAATCATGAAAAGGAGGATCATGTCCCTAAGTTGGAACAACTAAAATACATAACAGAATTAGACTAGTAGAGATCTAGTTTCCAAAGCACACCACCAGGTGGCACCACCACAGGAAGACAATGCATTACCGGTTTCTGGCTTGTTGGCCGTCATCAGATGCATGTAGTATCCTGAGATGAATGCCAACTGAAACGGCAGAACTTATATTGCGCCCTAGCAAGAACTATTGGGTACAGTTTCGTACAGTAGTTCCACCTAGGGGGCAAATGTCTACGCTTCATCCCGGAGGTTACTTCAAAAACTAGATCTCTACGTACATTCATTTTTCCCATTCGGAGTTTCGCAAGTACTTATATGAAGTCTCATGCACTTTTCGAGGGAAGTCGAATACGCCCGGTTCGTACGGTTATGGAGCCCGCAAATATTAATCATGAAAAGGAGGATCATGTCCCTAAGTTGGAACAACTAAAATACATAACTAGTCTAATTCTGTTATGTATTTTAGTTGTTCCAACTTAGGGACATGATCCTCCTTTTCATGATTAATATTTGCGGGCTCCATAACCGTACGAACCGGGCGTATTCGACTTCCCTCGAAAAGTGCATGAGACTTCATATAAGTACTTGCGAAACTCCGAATGGGAAAAATGAATGTACGTAGAGATCTAGTTTTTGAAGTAACCTCCGGGATGAAGCGTAGACATTTGCCCCCTAGGTGGAACTACTGTACGAAACTGTACCCAATAGTTCTTGCTAGGGCGCAATATAAGTTCTGCCGTTTCAGTTGGCATTCATCTCAGGATACTACATGCATCTGATGACGGCCAACAAGCCAGAAACCGGTAATGCATTGTCTTCCTGTGGTGGTGCCACCTGGTGGTGTGCTTTGGAAACTAGATCTCTACTAGTCTAATTCTGTTATTGTTATATAATCTTCTACTGGCCTAAAATTCAAATATATCATGAGGATTGAAACATAAAAATCTTTTCGTGAAGATACCTACTTCACCTTTTCTGATTTCCATCTTACAGAAAGATGAAGTCACAGCTCAGTACCTCGAATTACGAGGATTATATCCCTCAAGAATACCTGAAACAGCCATTGATTCAGAATAGATATTCTAATTTCTAAGTCAATGAAAACAGCTTAGGAGCAAGTAAAAATATAAACAAGTCGTTTTCTAGGTTGAAAAGTCATAGATTTCCATTAATGAAAACATAAGAAACAAAAATTTATAGCTTTTGATGAAGACCTTCGTGGCATCTAATATTTTCAGAATACACTCATTGGGATTAAAGCTTTCAGGTAACAGTTGAATCATTGCGAAAAAAAGGGAAGTGATTTTCAGGTATTTTTAAACAGTTGGCCAGCATGAATTATGAAATATTGGACACTCATTTACAATTCTTTAGCGTACTTCGTCCATATTTTCAGATTGAGTCACAAAAATCTTGGACTTAAGATGCCCCGACAAGAAGAAGTCCAGAGGGTTTTTGGCGAAAATTAAAATTACGTTTTTCATACACCGGCTTCCAATACCTTCCAAATGATAATCACTCAAAAGCCCTCTCCCTATTCAATTATGAGGGGTTGAAGCGCCCCTCTTGCTCGTTCAAGGCTCAAAAATACGTAGAAAGTTATCCCCCAAACAAAACCATTCGGAGTGTTTCGGGGGATTTGTCCAATCATTCGTCTTGGCATTGATGCAATAAGATGGTCTATTTCTTCTTGAGGGATACTATCCCAAACAACATGTACTTCATGTACCAGAGCCGCCAGAGTCCGTTGGGGCTGGGGTAAACTTCCAAGCCTTCTACTTATGATGTCCCAAACATTCTCTATCGGTAAAAGATCGGGGGATCTGGGCGGCCATGGCAAAATATTAACATGAGTCGCTTCACAAAAGTTTGAAGGTCACGGGGTCACGCAGCGGTGTTATGTTACCTCGAATGAAGACTAAGGTTGATCTTCTTGTATGTGCAATAGTTCCCCATGCCATAATCCTATTGTACGGTGTACATGACGCTCAACATCGAACTGAATTTCAAGTCTTTCTCCCCGACGTCATCTAACCCTTCTTCGGCCATCATGCGCATCCAATAAGGAGGATCGAGATTCATCAGAAAAGACGATCTGATGCCATTCCATCATCGTCATTGACACATGCCATTCCACACTGTTGACGTTCTCTGCACAACTGTAATCATTGCCGGCGATGCTCAACCGTCAGAAATAACCTCAGATGGGGTCGATAATTTTGCACTCCACAAGACCATATCCGGGTGTAAACCTTTCGGATAGTTACAAGACATCCTTGTTCTCCTAACCACTAATCAGCCAAAGATCGAGTTGTCGCAAATCGGTCTCTAATGGCCATAAGTCTTAGACAAACTTCATTTGTGCCCCTTCGACGTCCGGTGCCTACTCTTCTTCGATTTTGGGCATTATCGAACCACGCTTGACAACATCGCATAACTGTGGTTGGATTTCTATTCGTACGGTTAGCGATTTGTCGAAATGACAACCCCGCTTCCCGTAGCGTAGACCAATAATTCGACCTAAGTATTTCAAATTCACTTAGCTGGCGATAAATTCCGCGTACACGTGCCCTAGACATTTTAACAACAAATAAAAATCGACTTTGAATCTCCTAGAACAGTTGGTTTGTTGTAAAATCAAAAAATTGCAAAAGATGACTACAATATTTAAGTAACAAAAAATGTTTACATGGAAAACCTTCGCGATTTTTTCTACATTCAAATTCAATCATTTTTTACTCCTTGCTATACTATCTATGTTGAACAAAAAAAAAATTAAATTTGAACACCATCTTCTGGGTGTTGCACTTTCTTTGTCATTTAGTATATTATCTGGTATTAACTGCATCTCTTCAAAGACAGGCCAAGTCATTTCTCTACTCTCATAGCCAAGCACTTGATATGCGAATGGGAAAAGAGAAAAGGCTACAAAAACTTTGCTCTAGTTGCCTACTCTACCTAATGGTTAATCCGGCACTGTGTTTGATTTCTATGACAAATTCTTATGGATCCTGTCACAAACTCAAGAATCTGCCAGAAGTTTGAATATTTTTGTTGTTAGAAGTTTTGGAAACGTCGACAAAGAGAAGTATTATTATTTATTAGTCTTGTTTTGCTTTATTTTTTTTATTCAAATCACTGGATAGGCGAATTAAAAAAAAAAACGAAAAGTTACTGACGGATCCAGACAGTTTTTCAGGGGGTATGAATCTCTTCAGGGGGGGCATGAATTAATTTATTGAAAATATTAGGGATCAATTGACCTACTATCAAGGTATTATGGTCTATTTCAAGGTCGAAAAGGGGGGGGGGGGCATGGCCCTCATGACCCAGCCCTTGTACCCGCCAGTGGTTCGTGTATGGATGGAGCTTTTGTTAGAAATGATACTACTTTCAATACGGTTCAATTGTTACCTTGTCTTTACCAATTCCTTAATTTATTTATTCGTTTTATTTATTCATTTACTTTATTACTGAACAGTAAAGGGCAACAAAAAGGTCGTGGGTTGTAAGGTGATTTTCAAAATGAAACTCAAATGTCTGATCTTTTCTGCAAGTTCTTAAATGTGTTTTTAATTGGAAAGGAATGATAATCCAATATGTAACTATAATTGACAATCGGGTTAGTATCAGGGTGTTAATAAATGAATAATGAAGATATTGAACGAAAATCAGCAGTAAAATATGAAATTCAGTTTACAAGAAATTATCCAATTGACAATTAAAGATCGAGATAATCTCAAGGTAGCGATACCTTTTATCCTCCTTCACACTGAAAGGTGAACGGGCTCGGTGTGTGAGTGAATCTGGCCCACGTCGTTCTCGCTGGCAGGGCAGTGAATGAAACCTTCGGCCTCTCGCCGGGATCCAACCGTCTAGGTGACTTCGGTCAATGGATACCAATTTTCGTGAAATTGTAGTCAACAAATTAAAAAGGCCTAAAAGTATTATCTTCTGTTAAAAAACCGTCATTGAATGCCAAAAGACTTATTTCCTCTTACCAAAGATGTCGTGTGGCCTCGATGTGAATGTTTCTACTTTTGAAGAAATAATGGTGTTGAAAACAAAATATCCGCAATTGCAGCGAATTTCGATTCTCGAAATGGTATTTTCCAACAACCAAACTTCCAGAAAATTTGTAGAATTTTTTAAATTAAATCCGCAGAAGCGTGAATTCGTCTAACCAGACTAAGAAAAGTGAGGAATAATGGCGTAATTTTTTCTTATTCGAGGACCGGTTTCTTTTTTTGGTTCCTAAATTCGTGATGCGCAACTAACTTAAATGTGACTTCCATCTACCATTCTTCTTCTTCTCCAAAATGCCTTGATCCCGTAACACAATACGAAATGGATTTGAGACAACAATGAAAACGAAATATTTCTTGGTCAGATAATATAGAGTGACCAATCATCGTATCCAACCTTCCACACCGGAAGTTCATTTTTCATTTCCATCTAACGTAATATCGACTTCATAATCCATCAATCTCTTTCATGTTGTAGTGGATAAATGAACCTAAACTCCTCTCAGAATACGGGGAATGGAGCTGAATATGAGTATGTAATATCAAGCTGATCATCCATTCTATTTTCACACTCACAAAACTGTGAGAATAGGGTTGTATGAAATAAAATGTTTTGATGACCGAGCGTGAACTGAATGTATAGGAGGTGTTTCATCTCAGACGAGCTTCCCATAGTGATTGGAAAAAATTCTCGAAACACTTCAAACATTTTAAGAAAAAAAACTTCATATGAACATGTGTCCTAAATTTATTCAATTATGAGCAAATTTGATCTATTGAATTTTTTTAGTCCGACCCACGGGTTTCATCTCGAAAAATGTCTCTGCATGGTGATATTGTCATATGTATGTATTAACGACAAGCAGGCCGTCCCAGCTTAGCCCAGGTAGAAATTTGTGTCACGTGGCTACTCTTTTATAGATATGCATGTCCTCCTCTCACACTTCGGTGCCCTCTTCTATAATAACGCATTTTGGTGCGGTCGTGCGGTTTCATCTTCAACACTTCAACCTGCCATATCTTTTGATGAACTCATTGTAATTGTATGATGTGAAGGGCAATTTCGTTCTAAATTGAATACTGGAGATAAATAGCGTATTAAGTTGGATGGGGATCAAAACCCTATTCATAAAAACACACTCCCAAATAGTGCATAATTTTGATCTGATTACCATAAACTGGTGATAGCAAGTCAATCTTGAGAGATAGATATATGATATATGCTATCACTATTTAAGAGGTAGGGAGGGTGGGGCACGATGGAACGCAAAAGTTGGTTTTGACCATATCACCCCACTTGAATTTTTTTTTTCAATATTTTAAATATTTCCTATGACCTAAGGATCTAAACTATGAGAGAAATGCATGAACCGTTATTTTATGAAACATATGTGACCGTAAGCGGCCATTTTCCAAAAAACTAATTTTGTATCGTTGTGCCCCATGCCTGGGGTACAATGATAACGGGAATGGGGTACCATGAAACGGATGAAAAAACGCCGAAATTTGTAAAAAAAACTTTATTTTCAGAATTAGAAATGGTTATGGAAGGCATATAAAAAAGATATATCTGAAAAGAAAAATAAGTTTGATATTGATTTTAGGAAGGCACAAACGCGATATCCTTTTACGTTTAACCAATGTTCAAACTACCGAAATCAACCTTGAATGAGATGAATCCTTTTTGCCTTTTAGTTCCTTGAACCACAGAAGGATTTTCCAGTAACATCTTCATGTCTTTGTCATCAACCGTGGCTATGTCATCCACAAGAGGTTCGACAAAAGTGTTGCATTTTCGGTATCGTAGGAATTTAACTTCATAGTCCCCCTCATCGTTTTTCATCTTGGTGATTTGACCAACATAGAATTTGGATTGGCTTTTAAGCTTGAACTCGATCAAAACATAGTCTCCTAAAACAGGAAGACGGTTCAATACTGCGAAATGGACAGGCTCAACAGCAGAAATCTCCTCATCTATATCCATGTCATCGCCCGTGTCTGCATATTCAACATCTCCATCGTCTTCTTCGTTGTCCTCTGATGATGAATGAATTGGAGCTTGTTCACTAGATTTTTTCTTCCTTGGTTTCGGTTGGTTTCCCAACACCTTCCTTTTGACTGACAATATTCTGGAAGTTTGAATCGGTTTCTTCTTCTCTGCAATGGCTTTCATTTCTGGAGTGCTAGTGGCTATCATACTCTTCCCTTTTTTCCTCTGGTTTCGATCAGTTTTTCGTTCTCCTGCTGTTGGATAACCACGAAAATCTTCAGGAGATAGAAAAGCATGACTTGGACCAGCTTCTGGATCGGGGACACCGATGACTGTATGGTTTGCAGCTACTCGTTCTTCGAGGGAAGCTTCTCTGTCTTCAAGAGAAGCTGTTCCTTCTTCTACTCGAAGGAGGGAACCGTTGAGCGAATCACCTGGTACAGCATAACTGTTGGTCTTTTGTGGTTCCTCATCCACAACGGTGGGAGGCGGTCGATCAGTCACATAATTGCATAGGAAGTCTGCTTCGGTGAAAACATCTCGGTCAAATGGATATATCCCACTTTTTTTGAAACCTGCAATTATGTTGGAAGGTGTCATGCTTTTCTGATGAGCTATGTTCACGAAGGACGCTGTATTATAAATTGACGCAGTTTTTCCAGGGTTCTGCATCATCCAAGAATCAAGAGCTGCATTATAATATGTTTTAAACGGCCCGAAAACAGCAACATCTAGGGGTTGCATTTTGTTGGATGAATGTGGAGGTAAAGTCAAAACTGAGACACCATTCTCCTTGCACATCATGAGAGCTTCCAAGGACAAATGACTTTCAACATTGTCATAGATTAATAGAGCGGGGTTCTCTCTAGAACTGCAAGTGTGGCGAATGAAATGCTTGATAACTTCCACAAAAAGTTCTGATGTCATCCATCCGCTAGGGGTGACCAAGCCCAGGGTGCCTGGAGGTGCTCCTTGAGTCATGTGGTCTTTGAAATGAACACGTGGAAAAATCATTACTGGCGGAATAGTGCTGCCAGAAGCAGAAATTATGGACACTGTGGTGACGTTAGTGCCTTTTTCTCCACTTGTAGCTTTGCACACTTGCTTCACGCCTTTTTCAGCCACAATTCGTTGGGGTTTTTGAACAGTTGATGTGGCTGTTTCATCCAAATTGAACACTTTTGTTCCATCTCCAAACTCTGGGTGCTGTTGATACAGTATTTCCAAGTTATTGAAGAACACATCTACATTGGCCTTGGTGAACGAAGTAGCACGAGACAAGCTGCAAGCCTCAGGAGTTCTTTGACTGAGTTTGGGGTGTCTTTTAAGAAAACCGTAAAACCAATCAATGCCTGCAATTTTCTTCTTCTCCCATGATATAGGGCATGGTATTTTGTTCATCACTGCCATCTCGTACGCCACACGTCTGCAATCTTCAACTGGTAGGCCATAAAACATCTTAGAGCACATAATGAGGTAGTTTTCCAATTTCTCCTCCTGCTCTGGGGTGAAGACCATCCTAACTGAGTAGTTGGGTGCATATTTCATATTTTCTTCACTACCCTCACCATACTCTCTTCTTTTCTTCACATATCTTGATAAAGTGACAAAACTCACTTTCTTCAACGCAGCAGCATGTCTTAAACTGTTTCCATTCATGACCATTTCCACTGCTGATTTCATGTCATCTTCCAAGAAGAGCCCCTTGCTAGTTTTCCGCTGTCGATTTCGCACCATTTCTGAAACAAAAAGAAAAAAAACAATACTAACTGCACAATGAAACACGCATGGGGCACAATGAAACACTCATGGGGCTCCTTGAAATGTTTCCTTGTGCCCCAATCTCTTCTGTTTCAAGGAACCCCAAACACGACATTTCGGTTCCCATCACTGTCTACCACGAACATGAAGCAGTTGAAGTGCGAAAGTCGGGCAAAAACTTAAGGGATACATGTACAATGAAGTGCCATAAGAGCCGATTGAATTGAAAAATCACTCTTACCTGGAGACGAAAATCCGTTGGCGGAAATTATTTACTTTCACTACGAAAAACAGCACCTTACTACGTCAAGTCTGGCACGCAACTGGTGAGGAGAAGATGATTGGCTGGCTTTGTTAGGAGTAGCACGCAGCGCTTCCTGCCGGAATTTCGTTGTACTAAAACCTTCAGTACGTCCGGTACGCGAACTGTTCCACTGTGCCCCGTGTTCAATTGTGCCCCACACTCCCCTACATTTCTGTCATACATTGTATCCACGTAAGTGTTACGGTTTTTGCAGCGCTGAGTATGGCTTATTTTGTTACCTATTTTTTTAAATTATTGAAGTTATAGTAGGTATTCTTAATTTTTTCGGTGGCAAAGTATAGCCTATGTCACTCAGGGATAATGTACCTTTCTGAGGGTGAAAAAATTTCTGAAATCGGTCCAGTAGTTTTTGAGTCAAGTCGTATCAAACACACAAAAAAAACGGTTTTTTTTTCAAGCGAAAACCATGCATCGGATTGAAAAAATCAAGTGATCAACTTTGGTAAAAAATGATTTGGAATTTAAAAAATAATTTCTATTTCAGGAAAAATATGTGTCGTAACATCAATGTTTGCCAAAATAGGCAGGTCAAATTACGTACGAATACCACTGATGGAAATTAAAAAAGAAGTGGCAAATCAAAAAATGCCCCTTTTGGTACATAGCACATGTATGACAAATTTCATTAGAATATCTGAAGTGGTATTGAAAATATTAATTATAAATGATTTTTTTTTTGAAAACTTTACCACCCTGTATCTCAAATGGTAAGACGTTTAGGAAATATGTTCATAAGAAGTTTTTTTCTTAAAATGGGCCCAAAAATCAACACCATAAATATTGGCATTCAATTAGGAAACACACTTTATAAATGCCCATTTTTCTAAGCCCTTTTTACAAACCTGACATATCTCAAAAAAATCACATTCTTAAAAAAAATTATCACGAATACAATAAAAAATCATAAATCTGCCTTTTTAAATCGAATGTTCAAGTTGTCCTTCATTGACTCCCATACAATAATACAATCTTGACTGAAAACCGTCTTCAACAAGGTTCAGCATAATTGGAATTATAAAAAATAGTTGCTATGGCTTACTTTTCCCTCCGGCGCGGCGGCAGGAAAAGTGTGTTATGTCAATCCAAAAGCTTAAGATATCATCTTTATCATTCGGTGAACATCTGAAGTTTTTTTCATACAGATGAGTTTCTAATATAAATTTTCCAATTAACTCGTTTTAAATACGCGAAAACTCAATTTTTTCAAATGGGACACCCTGTATTTTTCTCTTTCATGAAATTTATTCTTCAAATGTCTACATTTTTCGTTCATCTTGATTGAACACAGCGTTTGCTATAAGAACTTTGATAAACCTCTTAAAACACCAAAAATATCCTAAAAATACGAATTATGTGGCAACGCCGTGATGAAATTTAAAAAAATGAGGTATAAGTGTAAAGCTCTTGTTGCCCTCGAAAGAATTATGCCATGAAATACTGGGTGTTCCATTTGAAAAAACTACCCATTTTTCCATAACTTTTTTTGACGCACCCTGCATATGCAAAATTATTTTTAATTTGTACATTTTTGTCAACCTTATTACCATGCCATATAAGTTTTTCTCCACACGGTACAGTTAAGGCGCTATTTTAGCGGTACGCCTTGCTGACGCAAACTGTATTGTAGATCGGGTCCTGTTTGAACGCTGGAAAATGAATTAAAAATAATCAAGACAGTGATAATACCAGGCAGAACATATGCAAACATATGGAACAACGTGAAAAACCATAGGTGTAAAAGTACCTGTGACGACGAAAAGTATCTGATATTCATTATTCTATACTCCATTCACAATTATAAAATCACCACTCTGGCCTTGGAAATTTGACACATTCCACTCTGTATCGAAGTTATGAAGTTTTTCAAAATATTTTTATGTTCCACGTCAACACTATGTTGCCCTTTCTACATTCTTAGCGTATTTCTCAGAATGTGAATTTATTCGGAAAATGAATGAATGTGATGGACGAAAATAATTGACGTTTATATGAATTGATAGGAAGGATTCCTTTCCTAGCTATTTGCATGAAAAATACAAGAGATCACTGTTGAAAAATATCATTTTTCGCCATGGAAGAAAATTGCATTGCTTTCACATAATTTTCATATGCATGCTTGTGAAGATTTAAAGTTGATTATCCTCTTGAACTGAAGATTCAAGACTTGACGACATCAGTTGTTGATTCTAATCAAGAATTCATTAAAAAAAATCAACCCAAAGATATAAGATGAATTGATGGGTAATTAGGTACAAGAATCAAGAATAATGTCGATTTTATTTTGTTGATAACTTTCTTAAAATTAATGTTGGGATATAAAACTCGGCTGCGTTTGTTCAAACAACATCTAAAGAATACATTTTTCACCAACTCGACCTTTGAAAGAGAATTAGGTCTAAGTTCCACCTTATTGGACCGTTAGCTCATATTATGTACCGTTCATTTACTGAAGGGATGTTTCCATCGGCCCTTAAAATAGCTGTAATCAAACCTCTGTATAAGAAAGGAAGTGTACATGATGTCAATAATTATCGTCCAATTAGTTTGCTCAGTTCATTCGCGAAAATATTTGAGAAAATTTTGGTTGGTAGGCTTTGTTCATTCATGTACAAGTTCAAAATTCTCTCTGAGAAACAACATGGCTATCTAAAAAACCGAAGTACTACCACAGCGATGTTTGAATTGGTCACTGATATTGTTGATGCTTTCGAGAGCGAGGAGGTTCCTATTGGCCTTTTCTTAGATTTATCTAAGGCGTTCGATGGTGTCAACCATGAACGACTTTTGAGTAAGCTCTCTTCATATGGTATACGCGATCGCCAACTGGAGTTGTTCCGTAGCTACTTGCACAATAGAGTTCAAAGGGTTTGCATTGAAAATGAAGGACAAGTTTTTATGTCGAGGGATAAATATTTCAACGTAGGGGTCCCCCAAGGAAGTAACCTGGGACCTTTTCTGTTTCTGATGTACATCAATGATCTTGACCTCTTATTGTTTGTTGATGATGCGAATGCCCTCCTACGCAGCAAAAATCTTAATACGAGTATTGAAAAAACTCAATTAGCGTTTGATGCGGTACAGCGATGGTGCAATCGGAATGAATTACATCTAAATGTCTGTAAAACTGATTGTGTGATTTTTAGAACAGTTCAGTCTGATCAGGAATGTCCTCACTCAATAACATTGAATAACAATCAGATCAAATTCCTATCGTCAACAAAATTTCTAGGAATTACCTTAGACTGTCATCTTAAATGGAATGATCATGTAAATGGTCTCAGCAAGAAACTCAATAAAGCTTTGTACATGATCAGGATTTTGTCTCGGAAAGTGGACTTGGAGCTGTTGAAAACAACCTATCACGCAAATTTTGTTTCACTTCTGAGGTACGGGCTTGTCATATGGGGTGGATGCACTGATTTGACCAAACTATTTGTTCTGCAAAAATACGCCCTGAGAGCAATTCTCGGGTTGGGATATCGTGAGTCATGTAGAGGTCACTTCAGAAAAAATTCAATGCTCACACTTCCGGGACTATATGTTTTGGAATGTCTGCTATTCGTGAAAAAACATCCACAATATTTTGAAGAACTGTTGAATAAAAACAACATAAGACGTATAATTCCATACCACTTCCCGAAGCATTCTCTTACACTAACAGAAAGAAACACAAGATGTATGTGTATAAAAATTTTCAATCTACTACCAAAGAGTTTCATGACTTTACCAGATTTAAAAAAATTTAAAATAGAAATAACTAAACTTATTGTTCATATCGAACCATATTCCATCAAGGAATTCATGGAATATTCTTTTAAATCTTATTGAATTTATATTATTTTTGACGGTTATCTCTTTTCATTTGTAAATTTTGCATTGATTATGAGAATAAAGATTATGTTATGTTATTGGTGAGGTAGGTACCTAACATTTACAAATCTGCTCAGATGACAGATATCGCCAAATTTCTTGGAAAACCTGAAAAATATCATCCTAATCGACCTCTCGAGGCTCCATCCGATCCATCTACTGCGATATCTGTCAAAATAACAGCTTTTTTAACGAAATTCCCGTGTTCCCCTTCAACCTCGAAATGTAAACATTCGTCCCGGTCTTGAAAATCGTCCTCACGCTCCACGCTCACGCCAATAAACATACGTTAATCTTGGATATTCGACGGAAAACTCACCTGCAAATATCGATTAAATACCAAAAATCTGCGAACAATTTATAAACCTACCAAAATGTGGAATATCTTTGATACTTTTACTTTGATGTAAACAAAGAAACTGGCAACGTCGTTTTGTCATTAACGATATTTTCTGTGCGCGCACGGACTTTTCATCATGTGTTCTGTGCTTTTCATCAGAAGCATCAACTCCTGAAAACGAAACCATGACCTCCTATGTGATTAAATAAAAGTGAATGGAGTATACGAACCATCCGCATATTTTTTCATCAAAGTTTTCAAACTATTTAAATCAAACATTTAGGAGAATTTTACGGAAGTTTGTTCTCTTGAAACTCGTGAATGGATTAAAGCTGAGCAACTCAAAGTCCGTTATGAATTCTGAGTTAATTTCACGCAAATAATGTGAATTTCTTCAATACCACCTCTCGGATTCATTGCATATTCAGCTACAAGATTCAGGATGTAATTTTGAACTTTGAAGTCTGGTAATTGTAAGGATTCATCAATTCTCCTTTAAGGGTGTAAGAAACTTTCCTATTGAATCGGAGCAAACATTAAGTATTCCAGGAGAGTCTGCATAAATCTTGAAGTCAGAGAAACATTCTCTGGATACAGGAAATGCGTTTAGAAGATCGCGGTATTTATTTCGATGAGTTAATTAATAAGCATTTGACCGACTCTGACTTTTTGGTTCAAATCTCCCCAAGTGAAGAGTTGAGAATTATTTATTTCTTAGACTCCGTAATAAGAAGTCAGTTTAAATGTACAAGGTGCTGAAGCGGCTATTCGGGGCTGCTGTCACTAAATTTCGCACCAAATTTACATTACACGGCTGTTTCGGCCAGTGTTTGTGATGACGATCAATTATCGATTCCTCGCCTTTCGTAGCAATTTCCAACAAAGTGGAAAATTGTGCTGAAGGATTTAGGTGTGAAGCCATAGAATTTTTGGTTAATGAGCTCTTGAAAAGTTGGCGGAAGATCCACTTTTTTATCGAAAAATTGTGTTCAGCGGCGAAGATCCATTTTTGGCTAAATGAAAATAGGCATTTGATCTTGGAAAATCCTACAATTCACCTGTACATTCGTGATTTATTCCAAAATCTCATGTTCAGAGATAAGATGGGCGTGGAAAAAATGCAGAATGTTCGCATTTTTTCGGAACTCTACATTTCAAAAATCTGAAGAAATGAGATGATTTCAACTACCTTTCCAAAATGTTAGTTGAAAATCTAAATTCAATCCCTTGAGATAAGCTTCGATCACTGGGTCATGAAATTGCATTTATGTCCAAATATCAATCATATCAGTTGAACAGATAAAAGTAAATTGACTAGAAACAGACAGAGAGGCAAGCGAATGTTCCTATGAGAGTTTCGTTACTTATCGAACGCACGGATAATTGACTGAATCCTCAACCTAATGCATCTGCTACTATTTGTTATGATTATGTTGGATTCTACGAAAACAAATGGTGATAGTATTCGAAAAAAATTATGCTTCTAAATTCACTAATTTTGGAGATATTTGGGATTTTTTGTATTCATGTTATTTATACCTAGGACCAATTTCAGTCGAACTTTTCTCACAATGTATTCGGAACCCTCTTCGACAATAATCCCTTGATAGTTGTTCAACAAATTTCTGATTTTCGAACAAAGACGAGCTGCGACTGAAGATAAGAGAAGCCGAACGTGTCCTGAGAGAGAACAGGGCAGGTTTTATGCGATTGGAAGAAAATTTTTTAAGAAGGTGTAGAATGTGTATTGAGGCTGGAGGTGGCCACTTTGAACATCTCCTGTAAATTTTATAAATAAATTTCTTTTTATTTACATTATGATGTGTGATTTATTGCCATACCTTTTTCTTTTTTTTATGTAGAACTTTTCTTGACCAACATCTAAAGCTAATTTTCATTAATTTTCAGCATTTTCTATCATAACTTGATCAGAAATATCTTAAAATGGCAAAAAATAATTTTGTAGTAAATGTAGTTCTTTGATTTTTTCCACCTCGATGACTTTGAAGGCTAATTCTAGCAAAAGTAGAATGTTAAGTACCATTATTTATCAATGATTCTAAAAGCTGACTTTTGAGCGCAGTTTTTAAGCATACTAAGAAACCGTGAATTAGCCCTTTTACATTTTTAATTTTGATTCGAAAATTCAGATCATAATCTAATTTACGTAACTTTTTCACTTGAGATCAACATTTCCATAATTTTTATCAAAGATACGAATCTGGTTATTTTATGTATAAAAGTGCAATTCATGGAGATTAAGTTACAGAAAGAATTGCACTGAGAAGTCTTGTACTTTTTTTTAATATCTTTTTTAAGATGGTCAAGTCGAAAATTGTCAAAGTTCATAAAAAAATTCATAACTCGAAAACCGTGAAAAATAGCATAACATACATGGGGGTGATTCGAATAGCCCATGACACGAGGGACCTGTTTTTTCCTTTTTGACGTCAATCTCTTGGCCATCCTGTATATTTTAACTGTGGATTCCTCTCATCAAACGAGACACTTTTCAGAATTCGGCTTCGTTTGAAAGATACAGGGTGTCGAAACCCCATTGAGAAACACTTTTCTGTTCATATCTTCAGAACCGTTTTTTCAAATAAAGCCGCGGTCAACATTTGCATGAGATAATCTTCAAACATTTCAAATAAAGATTTCATGAATTTGATGTTTTTTTTTATCATTCCATATAGCTTTACAAAAATCACCCTATATTTGTGAGTGATATGGCATCATTCAAGGGCGTACCCAGCCTTTGAGCTAGGGGGGGGGGGGCAAAACCAGCCTTTGAGCTAGAGGGGGGGCAAAAAAAAATCAGAATAGAAATAATGAACTGATTTTCGTATATTATGCTATTATTTCATGAGTTTTTAAGGGATTTTTAAGCTCTAGGGGCTTCCTGGGTACGCCCATGGCATCATTTATATTGAAAACACATAGCTTATTCCTACTTATTTCGGAGGAAACATCATTAATATTTCAGTAGACTTGAAACTTCAGTAAAGATTCCAGGTAAAATATCAAGTTTTTTATACAGGGTGAGTCCTTGACTTGTACATATATTTCAACTGTAGATTCTTGAGGCCAAAAGAAACCTTCTTTTCATTTTCCATTTCTCCGAATTCGGCTCTCTGAAAGAAATATAGCCATTTGAAAAAAAATTGGGCCGAATACGTGCCTGATACGATTCTCTGCAAACACCTCAAAGTTCATATTTTTCGATTGAAATTGGGTTGATACATTTAGGGAATAGTCTACTACTACTAACCTTAACCCATTTTGTATCAATTCTGTGAATATTTCAAAAATTTTAAATTCTTATGTGCACGTTGCCAGCTTATAACCAATATTCCTGAAACCACGTAATATCCATGAATCGACCACAGCCTTCTATAGAGGGGGTTGTGAATCAACCCAACCATAGCCTGCGTAATCAAGATTAAAGAGATAATCTTCGTACGTAATATAACCAAAAGTTAATGAACGACGCTTGCGATCTCCAAACAAACATGGAGGAAAATTTGTTCTTGTTGTTTGTTGTTATAACGGGGGAAAATGATTATGTGAGGTGCGTTTCTACTCGTGATGATTATGTGAAGACTTTCAGTGAATGTATGTAATACTGACCGAGTAGTGTAGAGTTTATTAAATTCCAAGAGGATTTTGTTTAGATAGAAACATCGCCACAGTTTACCAGGATGTATTGATATCTAGTTAGCCTAGACCAGTTCCATGCATAAACAAAATATTGCGATACCATATCAACGAACAATAACTTATTAGAAGTGTCAGTGTAGAGTTCGACGTCAAAAAAAGTAAACCAGAGTTACGCAATAAATTGAAAAAAAAAAGATGTCCACCGAAATTGTAAAAATTGAAAAATTGGAGTATCGAGCCATCATCAAGTAACTATATTTTATATTTAAAAGGGTTAAAGGTAAGCAGATTAACGAAGAAATGCTTAATATCCCTGGTGATCAATGCCCTTCGTATGCGACCGTGATAAATTGGAGACTGCAAGCTTCAAAAGAGGTAAATTTTCCATTGAAAATGGTGACCGATCGGAAAGGCCAGTTTCTGTGTCAGTCCCCGGAAATATCGATGCAATTTATGTCATGATTTTATCAGACCTTCGAATTGGGCTAAAACGGATATCTGAAGCACTGAAGATTTCATACAAACGCGTTCATCATATAATTCACGTCAATTTGGACGTGAGAAAAATTTCTGCAAAATGGATCCTCAAATGTTTGAATGTTGACCAAAAGTGTGCAAGGGTAGAAGCATCGCGTTCGATCTGTGCTCGATTTGAAAACGATGTAAACTTCTTGAACCGAATTGTTAGGTACTATGGATGAGACTTGGGTTGGGGTACATTTCTACGATCCAGAAACAAAGCAACAATCGATGGAATGGCGACACTCTGGTTCTCCAAGACCTAAAAAAAATATAAACGTATTTCAAAACAATGATATCGCTGATTTGAAATCAAATTTGAAACTCAGATGAAAATAGGGTTTTGACCAATTTCTATACTCATATTGATACAAACCATACGATGTTATATATTTTTGAAATCAGCAAAAAATTAAGCTTTCGGAAAATGGCGCAGAAATCTAGTGTTCCCATTTAAAAAGATAAATAAATAAACACTTTATTTCTTATTGCATTCTACATATTAAATACATAAACTGCAAAAGAGGGACGTCAAACATAATTAATCAATTTTTACTTAATCTATTGAAATACTCGTTCAATGAATATGGTTCCAAGCTCAACAAAAACGCTCTGATGCTTTGGACATACACCCTGTAAGATCCAAAAACCTTCAATCGTTGAGGCAGATGATTGAAAAGCTTTAACACATATATTGTGGATGTTTCTCTGTCATACTGAGATGGTGTACAGGATAATGAAGATCTCTGGATCTCACAGAGTATCTATCACTCACCTCTAAATTAAATCTAGATCTATTTTTGAACAAAAATTGCAAGCATTCCAAGATGTAAATTCCATATACAGTCAATATGCCATATTTTCTGAAGATACCACGACATGAGTCACGATATTTGCTTTTCACATAATTCTTAATATCCTCTTTCGAATTAGAAATATTTCGTTTACATTAGTCCCGGCTCCCCAAAATATGATACCGTACCGAGCTATTGACTCCCAATTCGCAAAATATACACTCTTGATGCAACTTTCTCCAACATAATTAAAGTTCTCATACCGAAGCAAACCATATTTAACTTCTTACTATGTGATTTGACCACTTTAAAAACCCATCAATATAAACACCCAGGAATTTAGTAAACTGGTCCAAAACTATTATTTTACTACCGATGTCTAGTTGGCTAATTTTTTCTTTTCTATTTCTTTCTGTGGAGAATAGTACTGCTGTTGTTTTGCTTTCATTAATAATGAGTTTATTTTTTTCTAACCACTCTTTGATTAGTCTATAGATGTTAGCGACTTTGTTGTTAATGGCTGGACCTGTTTTGCCCCCAATTAATACATTTGTATCATCGACAAAACCTATTATTGATGTTAAATCTTGCTGAAGAATATTGTATAAATCATTAATGAACAGGATAAACAAAATTGGGCCCAATACACTTCCTTGTGGCATTCCATGTTCTGATTGCTCTACTGATGATTTTGCCTTTACTCCTTCTTTCTTGATTTCTACCCTCTGCTTCCTATCTGTTAAGTAGGATTCAAACCATAACAGGGCATTTCCTCTCACTCCCATCTTCTTCAGTTTTTCCAAAATGTGTGGTCTTGATAAACAGTCATAGGCCTTGGTAAGATCGACAAAAAGGGCCAGTGCTAGGTTGTCCTGTTCAATGAGTTCCATTATTATTTTTGTAAATTCAAAAATGGCAGTTTGTGTAGACCTCCCCCGAAGATAGCCATGCTGAGAGTTCGAAAATATGTTGCTGTCATCCACAAAACTTATCAGCCTCTCACACACTATATGTTCGAAAATTTTAGAGAAATTGGATAGTATACTTATAGGGCGGTAATTTTCATATTCTTCTTCGCTTCCTTTTTTATGGATGGGGTGGACTACAGCAATTTTCAGTTGTTTAGGGAATACACCATATTTGAGCGAGTTGTTTATAATATAGGATAGCACACCTTTCAGTTCATCATTACAAGCTTTGATAACACTCATTGGTATTCCATCTTCTCCACATGAATGCTTACTTTTTAACATACGAATGATATTTGAAATTTCCTCTTCTGTGGTTGGTTGAAGGATCAAAGTTCTATCATTATCCGGAATATTACATTCAAAGTTCACGTCCTTTGTGTTCTCCATGAGTTTGGGAATCAATTATAACATATACTTGTTATACTCATTTGCTAATTCGTTAGGATCTCCCTCTTTAGGAAAATCTCCTTTAATTCTAGTTGAGCCTTTTATCTCATTACATATTGACCACATAGTTTTCTGTTTATTCTCAGAGTTATTTAATTTCCTTTCATAAAACTTGGATTTTGCCTGCAATAGAATTTTGTCATATCTTTGCTTTTCATCTTTGTATTGCCCATTTAATTGATGATGGTGTTGTTTTAGTGTCAACAAGATATCCAGTTTTCGTTTACAATCTTCCAATTCTTGGTCATGGTAAAAGTATTTGCACTTAATGTTTGGACCTACTAATTTAGGAGGGAAATACTCATTGAAAATTATACTGAACCGCTCCACGAACCTGTCCCATTGTTCGTCAATGTTACTCCTCTTTGACTTATATGCATCATTCCAGTCTTCGCTTTCAAGCTGTCTTCGAAAGTTTTCAACTGATTCTTCTCCAAAAAACCTTTGATAAGATGGTTTCACTTCATTTTTCTCTGCACAGCTAAACGTCAATTTCTGGGTGGTATGATCAGATATAGTGGTATTAATCACTTCTGCTCTGTTATTTTGTACATTTGTGAAAATGTTATCAATACAGCTTTGGTGGTGGGGCGTGATTCTTGTGGATTCCACTATTGTAGGCTGTAAGTTGAACGATTTCATCATTGAGAGGAATTCTTTCTGCAAAAAATTAATATTGAAATCCCCTACAATCATCAACAGCTTATTTTCGCCAAAAACTTTCATTAAAATCCTATCTAGTTGTTCAAAGAAAATGTTGAAATTGCCTGATGTACTTGGCCTATACACATTTGCCACTATAAATTTATCCTTTCCCAGATGACATTCCGCTGCTGCACATTCAAACTCATTTAAAATTGATAGTGTATTGATGTCTTTGCGTTCTTTACATTTTATTCCCTGCTTGACATAAATGGCAGCTCCTCCATGCTTGCCTTTCTCTCTACAAAAGCACGAAATCAATTTTAAATCAAGAATATTAGACTGAAGTTCTTGTTCACACCTCCAGTGTTCTGTTAAACATAATATGTCACACTGTTTTTGACTTTGTAAGAAATGCTGAAGGCGATCTTGCTTGTTGCTATGAACTGTATTACTTAAGCACTGGATGTTTTGGTGGATTAAACAGTGCCTGAGATTATCTACACAAAATCATCAGAGATGCAATTTTTTCTGTATACATTGAAGTTGAACCTCTTTATACCTACATTCTTTGGCCAAAACTCAGTCTTGTAAAGTTCATCTTTTCTTTGGAAGGGAACTTTAACTAGGAAACTTTTCAAGTCGCCTTTTTTCTTCTGAAATGAAAGTTTTCTTCTTCGAAACCTGGTTTCAACTTAATGTACTGGCTGATATTCTCTTCTTTCACCTGTGGGTTTATTCTGCTTATAAAGAACCATGCTTTTCTTTCTACTGCCGTGAAGGTGTTATCGGCTTTACCTGTTCCTAATCTTCTTGAGCTTGAGATAACTTTGGGTCATAGCTTCGTAATTAAAAATGGTGCAAAAAAGACGAACACGCCACTGGATTCTACGTGAAAAATGTTTTAGTTTTAGAGCTCTATCATCAGTATTAGCGGAGATATAATTTTTTTTCGATATGGCCATTTTTCTAATTTTCGCTTATAGCTTATATAAGGTAGCCAAAAATGAATACTAATTTTTTTAGTTTCTCCAAAAATGTGATCGAGAACGGTGTATCAGATGTTGACTATCCCCTCTGGTTTAAAAGTTGTAGTGCTAAAACATCGAAATATGCCCACCCTGTACTGTTCCTCGCGGCTCACCCTGTATAAGTACGTATTTTCGAAGATGGCCAACAAGAAATATGACAAGGTTCTTCTTTAGTTCAACAATAGAACTAGCTAAATATTCGTGACACATACAGGGAAGCAGAACACATTCGTAGTTGACAGACAATATAAAAAGATGCCCTCAAGGTATTATGCGAGTCATGCTCTTAGTCCAAAGTTGTCGAACACTGTATCGGAAGTATCATTATCATATTAGCCGCTTCAATTCCCCGCTCAATTTTATCTTCGACTCAAGCAGACACTCAATTTAACGTCGTGACTCAATAACCATCCACCGTTCTGAACAAAATAATAAGCGTGTACCTACCTTGATTCTGATCCGGTGTAAACATCGATTTATATCAGGATTTATCTGATCATTTAAGTCGTTTCGAAATAAGTCAGTTGGTTAAATCTATCATTTCGAGTGTTTCTCATATTAAGATATGGATAGTATAAAAGTGATGTGAGATTAACAGAAAACATTTTTTTCTGATGATTTGAATTGTCGAATCGCCTTTAGATTGAAAGTGTGAGTGCATTATAGTGGAGTTCGTGAATAATTCGTTAAATTAGAGCGGAGGAGTTCGAACTAGATTTGTTAAAGCAAATGGTGTTTGGAGTTCCCTATAAGTGAAACTAATAGAGTCGTTACTTGGAAATTGGGTAAATATTTGTCGATATACAGAAAGTTTCAAGTTCAAGTGCCCACTAAACATTTATGGAGAATTAGGTCCATTTTGAATCTGAAAATGCGGATTCTGGTATTGCGCGAAATTCTATGTTCAGTTGAAATATTTTTGGAGCTTCAGCACTTCCGGTTACACCGGAAATGATAATGAATTTCCCATGAAAAAATATTTTCTTCTCGATTTTGATTGAGCTTTCAATTTTCAATGTACTTTTCGGTCACACTGCTTCGTTAGTATTGATAGTTTTCAAAAAAACTGAAAAAAGGGGCATATGCTTCATCACTATTAATTGCATTCTCAATATCCTTAACGTAATCATTGTTGAAGTAAAAGAATGCGGAAATGCCGTTTATCTTTTGAATTTGAGGAATTTCTTCACAGGATGTTTCTAATTTTGCGTCAAAAATTTTAGGCAAAATTCCACGATAACTTTTTTTCTCAGAATGAGAATAATATTGTTAATGAGAGTGTTGGATTCTACGAAAAAAATTAATGATAGTGTTCGAAAATGAATACGCTGCTAAATTCAATAGTTTGGGAGTTATTTATTCGAGCCTGCGTTAATCCATGTTATACTTGGAGTGAATTTCATTCAATAATGTACTTCGAATCAGTACATTATAAACTAACTGACAAAAAAACTAAAACACCCTGAAGGATCTGTTCAAATTGTAATTTTTTTTGGTGATACATGAAGAGTATAGCAAGAAGTAAATGATTTTGGAGAAAACAACGAAGGGTTCACAAATTTTTTTAATTATGTGCTTGTCCACCCCGATTATCAACTGAACAATTAGTATCCAAATGGTCAATAGTTTGCTATTCATGACCACATCTAGGGCTATGGCATTCCTCTCAAAAAGCATACTATTACAACGACCATGACCTGTCCTAAGACCATCATTTCCTGGACAGATGAAAACCAGGAACTTCTTCAGAAGGATCATGAATGAAGGTCGCCGATGACAACGAGTACGAAAACTAATTCATTATTTCATTTCATGAATGAAATGTACAATGGCGCTCTAAAATTAACGCACATTATGGAAATCTCAAATTTATTCTACAACTGAAGGTGTTCTCAATGATAATTATTTTTATCAGAATTATGCATGCATTGCATATGTTATCCACTTTCAACGTTTTTCTTCAATACAGATGTTTTCTCCCAGCAGGAATAAAAAAAGATGATATTATCAGATTTTGAATGTATTGGCTCCATTCTAAAATCAGTTGTTCTCGATCAATTCTAGTGGTCAATAGTTTTTCTTTCGTTTGATTCTCTACACTCGATCGCTATGCAACGCGAAACACGCAATTTGACCCAAGAGGAATGTGCCCAAGCGGTAGTTTTGCGAGAAGAAGGGTGGACATATACAAGAATTGCAGAAAGGTTTGGAGTTTCCCATACAAGTGTGTCCAGAATGTTGCAGCGATTCAGGGAGACAGGTATGAATGTCCGAAGACCAGGACAGGGTAGACCACGGGTAACAACTGCCTTTCAAGAACGTTACTTGAGAGTTTCTTCGTTGAGACAACGGTTTGCGCTCGCCTCCTTCAAAATCAGCTTGAGCAAACTCATGAGGTGCAAATTAGCACTCAGACAATAAGAAATCGCCTCAGAGAATATGATTTGAGGCCTCGTGTCGCGGCAAGAGGCCCAGCTCTTACCCCAGCCCATCGAAGGGCGCGTTTGGATTTTGCGAGAGCGCATATCCATTGGGAAGAGGCCGATTGGGAAAGAGTTCTCTTCACATATGAGTCTAGATTCTGCCTCTACCATTGTGATCGACGTTCCCTTGTATACAGACGTCCACATGAAAGATATGCTCAGTGCAATTTCCTGAATACTACTGGTTTCGGGGGAGGATCGATTATGGTATAGGGTGGAATATCTTTGACTGCTCGCACAGACCTAGTGGTCGTTGATAATGGAGCTATGAATGCTGATAAGTATATATAAGGAACATTCTTGAAGAGCATGTAGTGCCATTTGCCTCATACATTGGTGATAATTTCATTTTTATGGACAATAATGCCAGACCCCATCGTGCGCGCATCGTCCAGGAGTACCTTGAAGAGGTTGAAGTCTCTCGAATGGAATGGCCAGCAAGAAGTCCAGATCCAATCCGATTGAGCAGGTTTGGGACAACCTCAATAGAAGGCTGAGAAGTTCAGAAAAGCATCCAGCTACTCTTAATGACTTAGGAATCCAACTCGGAGAAATCTGGGAAGGATTAGATCAGAACATTTTAAGATCACTCATTTTGAGTATGAACCGTCGTTGCCGAGCTGTAATTAACGCAAGGGGTGGAAATACCAAGTATTAAATCACTCATCAGCATTTCAGTATTTTGAAAATTGTTCATTTCTCTTCTTTCACATAAGATTCGGTGAAATCCTGAATTTTTCTTCCATTTAATGTGTCTTGTTTCGTTCAAAACCTTCCCGAGAGAACATAAAAAATAAGTTATAAAGTCAATGTAGAGTTAACTTACATCAAAATTGAGATTTTCAGAATGTGCGTTAATTTTTTTGCGCAGTGTATTTTTGAAAGATAAAAAATCAACTTTCGAAATGAAATCTATCTCAATTATTTCATTGAGAACTCCAATCCTTTCTGTGTTTACCCACAAAATTTATTTCTCAAAGTGAAACCATTTTCAAATGCAACTTGAAATAAGAACACACCATATTGAACGCCCACCTTAAACTTTTATGGAAAAAATCATATGTCCATTCCGAACTACAAATGTCTTCATTTTTTTTTAGAATAGAAAAACTCATTGGGCCATAAAGGTCTTGTTTTTGCATTTTGATTTTACGTAATTCATGCTCGGTATTCAAATATTACAATTCTGTATCTATTTTATATTCACGGTGAATGCAACAGAATTGCTTCAGAAATTGCCGAGCTTTCAGTGAAAAATATCCCTATTTACCCTCTACGACAGAGAAGATATTTCGAAAGCTTATTCCGAACTCTGTTACGAGCACTGTTCGTATTGAAGAGCATCTAGAGAATACAAAAGAAGGGTAGTTGATGACACTAGAGGATCTAGGGATTTTTTCAGGGGGGCCATGAAATTGTTCAACAAAATACAGAGTGAGCCTAATTGGACACGTTTGAATGTATTCCTATTCAGCAAGATAATCAAAAGTTGATGACGGTGTCTCACCGTTTTAGGGTGAGAGGGTGTTTTTTGTAAATGTGTATATTTGAAAAGCGGCAGTAAGTTTTTTCTGTGTAAAATTCTGCGTTTCTGTGAAAAAATTTTTGTGGTAGTTTCTTTGTGTACTATTCAATGGTGTCGGTGTACAGGGTGTTTCTAAATTAATGCGAAAGATTTCGAAAGGTGATTCCTTGTTCCAAATAAAGGATAGTTTGTTATCCAGTGTTGGGATAAAGTATGGAACCAAGTAAATATCTTTAAAATGAAAGAAACGATATTTATAAACATTTGCAGGTCAGCTCAATGGAACAAAATACATCTGATGTAGGTACATTATTTTGTTAGTAATATACTTCCGGTTTAACTGGAAATGCCATGAACTTCTTCAATTCAAATGGGACACCCTATACATTTTTACAGATTTCGAAAGAGCTTGTTATTTTGAATTCACACTCGGACCTCATTTTTTCTTCCATCACGGCGTTGCCACATAATTCGCAATTTTAGGATATTTTTAGTGTTTTAAGGGATAAGTACATCAAAGTTCGTATAGCAACCGCTGCGTTCAATCTAGATGAACGAAATTCTTACAGTCGTTAGCTTAAGATATCAGCTTCATTATTCGGTGAACATCTGAAGTTTTTTTGTATAAAGAGTGTCTAATAAAAATTTTCCAATTTACTCAAATTAAATATGCGATAACTCGATTTCTTCAAATGGAACACCTCTTTCATGAAATTTATTTTCCAAATGTCTACATTTTTAAAAAAGTCATATTTGAACCGCTCTCTTTTGAAAGATTTCACAAAGTAATCGTTGTTTTGAAAAATGTGGAATATCTCTGAAAAGTGCGGTTTAAATATGGGACATACAAGTTCATTTAAGGTTTAACTGTGACACAGGTTTCGTAGTACTACTACATTTTTATACTGGAGTATTGTGCAAAAAGGTATTTAAATGTCTTCTGTAGGCTTAATTCTTGATAATTTTGAAAAGTGAGGAATTCCAGGTCCGTCTGTTCTGTTCGTTTAGAAGTTTTTTTTTGGGTTATTCGAGTACCTTTATTCTTTTTTCGAAAAAATTATTCCATAGTAACAGACTATTCTGTCCATTATTTTTCAGTAAAATTACAACATTCTTTTCTTGATTTCCGTATGAGAAAATAGCATAACTGAATCTTCCAACCATGCTTATGTACGTGAAATATTTCCAGTATTAAGAGAGAAAAAGTTCCTTCAAGATTTGCCAGGTCTTTGGGATTATTGAATTCACATAATATTTTCTCAAATGCATAATTTTTCCAAGATGAATAAACATTTTGATAAATACGTAATTACTGTGATTTTTATGTAGAAACGACAACGTTGCGTGCGTATCTGACAGGGGAATGACTATAACCTAACAATTTCAAAATATACGCGGTCAAATGTGTCAGAATTTCATGGCTAACCGGGATACTTTATAAAAGTGAATGGAGTTCAATAATCGAGTAGCATTCAAAAAATCAATTCGAAGCATTCTGAGACCATTTATGATTTTATTGAGTTTTGTAGTTTGTTAAAGTCGGATCTATATTAGATTATACGTATCATTCGAGTTTTGTGATGCAGAGTGTATTGACCTGTTTTAATAGAACTTAGGATTCATATAATCACAGAACAAGGAGTTGCAGCACGATTTGGAAAAAGATTGAATGAAATTGACCACAGGTATAACAGGAATAAGCAAAATATCAAATAACCCCCAAATTATGGAATTTAAAAGCCTTATCATTTTTGAACACCATCATTAATTTTTTCATAGAATCCAACGCAATCATAAACAAACTTGAAGAAGAAAAATTGTGGTCGAATTTCGTTCCCAGTCTTCGACGTGATATTAGAAAACAGAAACATCCTCGAATTCAAAAGATGGACGGCATTTCCACATTCTTCTACTTCAAGAATGTGAAGACAGAGATTACCCTGAGGATAATGAGAATGAAATGATTCACATAATAGTGATAACGCATATTCCCCTTCTTTTGAGTTTTTCTTAATATTTTCTCCGAGGACTAATAAACAAAAAGTTATTGAAAGCTGAACAGAAAACTCAAAACAATACCATAGACCATAGTTGAACCAATATATGTTATCCAACATTTTACCAATACATTCGTGGTTTATTTCAAAATCTTATCATTATCTACAGAGATAAATGCCGAATGTTTGCATATTTTCGGAACTATACATTTCAAGAATCTGAAGAAATGTGTTTTTTTGTCTTCTCAATGAGATGATTTCGCTTATCTCTCCAAAACGTTCCTTGAAAATCCCAATTCAATTTTTTTAGATAAGCTTCCGTCACTGGGTCATGAAATTGCATTTATGTCTAAATATCAATCATTTCAGTAGAGTAGATAAGAGCAAATCGACTAGAAACAGAGAGGCAAGCGTGTGATCTTATAAGAGTTTCGTTTCTTATCGATTGCACGGATAATTGACTGACCCTGCTGCAGAAACGATTTTTTCTAACGAGCTTGAATAGTGAATAACTGGATATCCAAAACAATCCTTTTTTCTACTTTTTGCACTATTTATTTCAATATTGATGTATTAGCACTGGCGGTTTTATTGGGGGCAGGGGCATGACCCCCATGTAGACAGTAAACCCTTAATGGCTGTGCACCAATTTCTAATATTCGAATTTCGGACCAATGATTCGAATAATATATTTTTTATTTTTTTTTCGTGGAATTGTCCAGATAGGAAGTGGTGTGTTAATTAAAATAAGATTGTAACTTCCTAGAGTTTTTATTACGTGACTATACTCTGTTCAAATATAAGAGACATCAAAATAAACAAAGTCGCGCAGAGGTAGGATGGGCTTCCTTCAGGTAGAGACTTTATTTCAGGGCTCCAGGGTCGGATCGAGGATAGTTCACACAATCATATAAACTCAAATTCAAATTCATTTATTCAACATATTCAAATTACAAATGTCATAAGTTTGAAAAAAATAATGCAGCGTCCAAAATAATATATTATGTATTACCCTATTAAAAATTATTCCGAATTTTGTTGGTCTTCTTCTGTGTCACTTTCATCCAGATTCACCAGCACTCGCTCTATTGTTGACTCCATGATATTATCGAGCTGACACATTTTTTCTTCGACATCAGTTACAACATGATGTATGCATTTCTTCCATTTCTCAGCACCAATCGAGCCTATAGCTCCCAGAAACAAATTACGAACCTCAGCAATTCTAAATGAGGAGTTCTGAGCAGCTACTTTTCCTTTTACTTGAGCCCAAATGAGCTCGATTGGATTCAGCTCGCAATGATATGGTGGGAGTCTCAATACTGTTCTTCCCGTCTCATTGGCCATTTCATCTATAATTAATTTTTCATACCTCCCTCTATTTGCCTTGACCAGAGCAAGAAGTTCCGCCTTCAAAAGATCATTTTCGAAGGAAATATTTTTACTGAGCAACCAATTTTTGACATCTTCCTTGCGGGTTGAAGAAGACGGAATCGATTCCATTTTTCTCGAATGATAAACTGGCGTTGTCCATTACGATGACAGCGTTATGATCCAGAGTTGGCAAAATTGTTGAGAACCACTTTTCGAACGATTCCCCGTTCATTTCCTCATGGTAATCTCCGGATTTTTTCGATTCGAAAAACCATAGGCCGTTCTCTACAAATCCGTCTTCTCCCCCTATATGACATATAATCAGTCCTTTTCCTTTTCCACTTGGGTTTTTGAGACCAGTTGACAGACCTTCTCGAAAAGCCTGTCTGTTGGACCCAATCGATTCATCGACCCATATTGAATTTTTTGTACATCCCGCATTTATCCATGTCTCGTCAAGGTAATAAATTTTTCGGCCTTGCTCCCTAAATTCTCGAATTTTCTTCAAATAATTTCTCCTCCAAACAACTATTTCGTCTCTATCAATCAATAAACTATTACGACCACGTTTTTTGAATTTGAATTTCATTTTTTTCAATAATTTATAAAATGTTGTTTTTTTTTAATTCAGCAGGCTGTCATCGTTATTAACAACTTCCAAAACCTTCGAAATTGTAGGAATTTCATTAAGAAAAAAAACCGTGAACTATTCTCCTAATTAAGTTCATGTCGAAATCGTCTATTGAATCGATGCTTTTTAGCGACTGGGATTTCTGCTTAGGTGGAATCAATAGATGATTTCGTTTATATTATTTTTCAGAAATCTCGTCAGATATATCAGGTAATAACCGTTGCGAATTTTAAAGGACCTAATTACAAGGGGTACAAGGGTGTAACAAAGACATCCAAAACATTCACTTGCATTCAAATTTCATAACTCTCCTGTACCTACTATCGACATTCCGTTCTAAGCTTTAAGTACGATCCTGGCAGTCTTTTGGGGGCGTGACAAGAATTGTAGAGAAGGCCCTTTGACCAATAAGCTGTTAGTATGCGCAAAACAAACCGATTTGGTTTGTTTGTTTACATTCTCTTATATTTGAACAGACTATAGTTTCGCTCTGTATTGTCAGAGCATCCTCAGACTAGACTCACTGAAATAACAACACAAACATCAGACTCTAAACATATTACATTTTTAAAGTTATTCTCAAAACTCTCTCAACTTCGAATCGTCAAATAATGCAACAGATAAGGATTAGCGAAGTTCCTCATAAAACGTGTCTTCCCTAAAAAAATTTTTTTTTAAATTGAAGGTTATGAGCATAGACCACACACTCTTTAAAATTAAAGGTTATGAGCAAAGAGAACATATGACAAATTTCCATCATAAAGTTGTTACATGACTAAACATCTTTTATACATATTCTTCTCATAATAAACATTTTATTAAACCATCATTGTCAAAATCTACTTGAGTATTTAACATAACATTATTGTCAAATTTTTTATGTCGTTAAATTTCCAATCTCTCTAACCTATCCATGACCCAATTATTAACATAAGTGTGCAAAATTTCAAAATTTTCTTCGGTATTGAAATCGTGTTGACTTTCATATAAATGATTACCAAAATGTGAGTCGTCCCAGTCCCTGTCTCAAGATTCTCATATTCACATATTGCGTTCCCTGATTATTTGTTTGAAGGTCCTCGTAGTTTTTCCTATGTAGTACGTCAACTTGTAAACCCCATTCTTGTCAAATTTTTCGGTTTTCTCTTTATTGTTTACCAACAACTTATTGATGTTATTCATTTGTTTGAAAGCAACCTTTATAGAAGGATCTTTTTCCAATATTTTCTTTATTTTTGATGAAATTCCTCCGAAATATGATAAGGGAACAAATTTTTTATTTTCTCTATTGTTTTCCTCTATTATAAAATTTTCTTCAATTATCTTTTTCTGTACTTTTTTATTGAACATTTCTTGAATTATTTCTTCTTCAAGGCCATTCATGACTGCAGTCTGCTTATTAATCTTCAATTCTTCGCTAAATTTGTCCTCCTTCATTCCTTCATGGGAATATTCATCAATCTTTCTAGTAAACCTGTGGCGACGCTAGGGGGGTCCAGGGGAGTCCGGGCCACCCCTAAAATTTTGCTGGCCCCCCTAGAATTTTTTGACATACTGAGACTTTCAATTTTCCTGTTGTATTTCTATTTACTTTGGCCCTCCTGAAGAATTCCGGCCCCCCTTTCTTTGAAAGCTGTATATTCCAAATGAATGTTTTCCATCTATTACTTTAATTTTGCACACGAATGTTAATAATTGGGTCATGGATAGGTTAGAGAGATTGGAAATTTTACGACATAAAAAATTTGATAATAACGTTATGTTAAATACTCAAGTAGATTTTGGCAATGATGGTTTAATAAAATGTTTATTATGAGAAGAATATAAAAGATGTTTAGTTATGTAACAACTTTATGATGGAAATTTGTCATATATGTTCTCTTTGCTCATAACCTTTAATTTTAAAGAGTGTGTGGTCTATGCTCATACCCTTCAATTAAAAAAAAAATAGAGAAGACACGTTTTATGAGGAACTTCGCTAATTTTTATCCTTATCTGTTGCATTATTTGACGATTTGAAGTTTAGAGAGTTCAGGTGAGAATAGTTTTAGAAATAATTTTAAAAATGTAATATGTTTAGGGTCTGATGTTTGTGTTGTAATTCCAGTAAGTCTAGTCTGAGGATGCTCTGACAATACAGAGCGAAACTAGTCACGTGATAAAAACTCTAGGAAGTTACAATCTTATCTTAATTTTTTTATTTTGTGCATGTTGACAAACTCAACTGAAAAGAAATAATCTAATATACAGGTGGATGTTTTCAAGTGTTTCATTGGAATTATTCCGAGAAGGAATATTGATATAAATTCAATATTCTATATTTTTGTTACATGAACTAAAATTGTAAAATATGTTCAAGCGGAATGTAAACTCTGTTGTTTCAAATGTAACACCCTGTAAATTTATATATACATATTTTAATTCTTCGTTCTATACTGCACTGATTTAATGTAAGATATGCGCCACTACTTCAAGCGATTGTTGAGTTATAGACTGATTGTCAAATTGGTTGACAGAAAGAATGTCCCAAATTGGTGTTCATATCTCCGAAATCTCTCAATGTAAGAATTTTCTTTCGCAACAGTGGAACGAAAGAAGTACGCTGATATTGCAGGCTTCTTGTACAGGGTGCCTCAGCAAGGCGTAAGGTTGACGAAAATCTACAAACTGAAAATAATTTTACAGATACTGGGCTCGACGAAACGAAGTAACGGAAGAATGTTTAGTTTTTTTAAATGGAATACCTTTCATGACAATTCATAACAAGAGCTTTACACTAATACCTCATTTTTCAAATTTTATCACGGCGTTGCCACATAACTCGTATTTTAAGGAAATTTCTAGGGTTTTGAGGGGTTCATCAAAATTCTTATAGCAATCACTGTGTTCAATCTAGATGAACGAAATTTTTTATAGTATCTAGCTTAAGGTATCAGGTTCATAATTCGGTGAGCATCTAAAGATTTTTTGTATACAGGGTGTCTAATATAAATTCACCAATATACTCAATTGAATATGCGATAACTCGATTTTCCCAAATGGGACACCATGTATTTTTCTCTTTCATTGTAATTTGTTTTTCGAATGTTTACATTTTTAATCGTTATTTTAAAGAATGTGAAGTATCTCAAAAAAGAGCTGTTTAAATATGGGACAAGCCTTGTAAAAAACGTGGACATTTTAAAAACAAATTTCATGCAAGAGAAAAATACAGGGTGATCCATTTGGAAAAATCGAGTTATCGCATATTTAATTTGAGTAAATTGGTAAATTTATATTAGACACTCTTTACAAAAAAAAACTTCAGATGTTTACCGAATGATGAAGCTGATACCTTAACCTAACTACTGTAAAAATTTCTATTCTTCATCTAGATTGAAAACAGCGGTTGCCATTGCCATAACAATGAACTGAAAATATCGTAAAAATACAAATTATATGGTACACACGGTACAGTTTAGGCGCTATTTAAGCCGTACGCCTTGCTGACGCATCCTGTATGTATGAGGAAATATTATGAAGCAAGACTTCAACTTCTTTACTTTTTATATTATTTGATCATATTTATAATTTTCCATGAAAATTATATTTATTTTTGACATAATCTAATGCAATAATAATTTCAGTAATTTAGACAAATCACACAAAATCACCGTATTTTCCAATATGGAGTAGAAATTGGACCATAATAAAAAAACTCCTTTGTTTTGATGGATTTATGACTTTTGAGTAATGAATCATATTCTTCTATCTAATCCCTTATCTCTGTCTAGAAAACCTGCTACATTTTTCTTTTCAATATTATGGATATTTGAATACGAAATTCACCAACCATCTTGATTTTTCAACTTATTAACAAAATTATATCCTTCAACCTCGACTTTCACATTTTCCTACGAACATCTTTTGTACACGAAACTTCAACTCAGTAAAACGTCACAGCACTCAAGATGACGAATTTGGTGAACACTCGATACTTCGAAAAATAAAGTATAAACAATTGAACAGACGCTACAGTGAAAAATTCAGAAAAGCAAACATGCACACAACATATCTCATATTTTGTGCTAACCTGAAGGTGCACTTTTATGTTCATGAAGAAATCTTTGATCACATATGTATCGATTGTTTCGCTTTGGCCACCTGTCTTTAGTTCAATCACTGGATTTTCATTATTTTGATTTCCATTTTACAAATATCTAGGCCATGATATTTATTAACTTTTTATGAATTTGTTTTTTTTGTAACAAATATGTAAGTACTTGCATTTAAATTTCAAATTTTTAATATTTGTGTATGTCGAATTGTTGAAATTAATCTAAATATTTGTATATTTATAATTGTTTCTGTCTTGTGTTTATTTTGCTCTGTATCTTGAAACAGGCATTTTCGTCGAAATATGTTCTAGAAAACTTTCTTTACATGATTTCGGTTTTAGAAAATACGTACCTGATAAACGGTGTCGATATTGAACCGTCAAACCGTTTGTTTGCATAAGAATAGCTACAAAAAATGAAGTTTATTGATCTGTTTGTTTCATCGAAAACAGTAAATAGATAAAGATGTGATTTTCTGCATTTCAAAACCAGCAGTTATCTCAAGAAACATGATAATTAATTGCCTGATTACTCAAACTCCCACTCACAAAAGTTCGATTATACACTCTGTCCTATTTATTGCGAATGCTTATTCGGATTGAGGGTGTGATTCAAATGATAAAAAATCATAAAATAGTATTTATTTATTGCTTATCACGATCAGGTTAAGTGCATTCCACATTTGGAATCACAATTGTTTATCTAAGACATTTTTATCGAATTTTTATCAAAGGTACTCAACTTTCGATAACTGAGTATTTTTTACATTGATTGGATAAGTTATCTTTATGGATCGTTTGGTATGAAAAAGTAATTATACTAGTATTGTATTTCATCATTGATTTCTTATAACTTATACGCGATTTCACCAGCATGAATATTATTTTCGTAAAAAAAACGAAACAATTGCACAAACATGATTTTAAAAAAGCAGACTTCAATTTGCCCATAGGCCAGTGGCCAAACCTTATCGTTAGGATTTGTCTTAAAATTTATCAATCTCAAGAAAATTATAATTTTGAGACATTCGCAAAATTTGATGAATCCATTGTCACTTCTTCATCATTCCAAATGGTTGACACACGATCAAACGAAATGTTTATCAGTTTCCTGAAATTTCAATTTATTTTAAGTTATTTCAAGTTTTACATTCATTATACTACAAACTGACATTAAAAATAACAGCTTGATACTGAAGTTTAAACCAAGAAACATGATGTAATTTGATGTATTTTAGCTATATCTGGCAACCTCGGCTCAATTTGAGGAATTTGCTTTCGTTTGTTTTCTTTCTGTACCTACCATGTGTTCGATTTTAACCATCATCTTCGAACAAAAATTAGATTACGAAAATGATTCAAAAACAAACTTTATTAGTCCTCATATCGCCCCTTTTCAGAACTTTAATTTCCTTCCATCTGTAACAATTCTTTCTTCATTTTCTCCTTTCACATGATTAAGAATGAACGATCACCAAGTCTCAGAAGTTTGTGATGTTCAAAAAACCAATTGAAATAGAATTTTACAGCTGGCATAAAATTCGTTCAATAGCAGCTGCCAAAGAAATCGTCAGTGATCTCCTATACCTATGTTGTTTCGGAAATATTTTTTTTCAATAATTTACATGCCCACGGAAAAGTAAATAACCCCAAGGTCGCTGAAATTTGAAACATTAAATTCTCTGCATAATAGTAAAAAATATAAGGGCTTTATATTCGGAAGAATCGAGAAATATCAATTTCAAGTTCATCATATTTGGCAATCAATAACGGAAATCCTGTGTATGGCAGATTTATCTTTTTGATGACTCTATGAATCTTTCAGTTACCAAGAGTTCGTATCACATTCGTGTTATTTCTTGTTTTTTAGGTCTTTTAGCGGAATCCCGCGCGCTGAAAATTTTCAGATTTGTGCCGTTCGAAAAATATTTCTAATATTTTGCGTTTTGATAGAGATGGCGAAGTTCATTGAAAATACATGAATATACAGGGTGAGTCTTTGACTTGTACATATATTTTAACTGTAGATTCCTCTCATCAAACGAAACACTTTTTTCCTATACCGTTTTTCAAAATTCGGTTTGGTTTCAAAGATACAGGGTATCGAAAATCCATGAAAAAACACTTTTCTGTTTATATCTTCGGAACCGTTATTTCGAATGAACTGGATTTTGGTTGAGTTTTTACTCTATTCATGGTGCATATTCCTCAATCAAAACCTATTCAATATCTCTACTAGTATAAAAGTTACAGGGTAGTCGACTCATCAATACACGCTAAAACACCATAAAACCACTTTAAAAAGATAGACGGTTCATATTTTCGAAAGCATCAATCATTTAAAAAAATAAAAGTATTCTTATTTTTTTTTTCAATAAAACGCGTCGTTTTCGAGTTATTTTCAATTTTACCCGGAGAAATTTGACGAAAAAATCATTAATTTCAAGAATAATCTGAATGCGTCTCTGAATTAAATATCATCGAATATTATTCCTTCTCTGGTCTTTAAACGAGTTTACAATGTTGTCACAATATTTATCAACTTTGTAGAGATATTTTAAAAATAAAATCCCACAAATGTGGGAGATAACACGCACAGTTTCTATTGAAAATTCATAGTTACCGGTCCATATTGAAGTTAAATGTCGATGAAATACAAAATTCGGATATGAATGATGAATCTCGATACAAACTACTTATTAAATTGAAATTAATGAAAAATAAAATACCTTATAATCTGTGTCGATGTTTCTATCTGAACAATATCGTCTTGGAATTTTATAAACTCGTAGATATTTATACCACGGTACACAAGTGTATCGTGATTTTATACTATGTTTCGTAACAAATTCTTAACCTCAATGAAAATATCAGCAAGCTGACAACATCTTCTTGAAATTTCTGTGCAAACATTCACAGAATCGATACAAATTAGATTAGGTTAGGTTGTTTAATAATAAATCTGAATAAAAAGTCTTTCTCAATGATATTGTTTGGGAATTTCGAGGAAAATATGAACAAGTTATTAGTGTTTACAAACTAATCTTCAGGAAAATCGAAGAAGGAACTTAATTCGATAGAAGAAATATGGCTTTCCAATTGCACAAATAATCCTTCTGAACTAACTGTTTTTGTTATGAAATATCGTGTTTTTAACATTCTTATTCGAGTAAGGTTAGTACCTGAGTATTTTCTGAATGTATCAACTCAATTTCTATCGGGAAATATGAACTTTGCATCAATTCCAGAAGATCGTTTCAGGGCCGTAGTTAGCACAATTTTTTTTCTAAATTGCTGTATCTTTTTAACAGAGCCGAATTCGGAAAAATAGAAAATGAAAAAAGGTTTCTTTTGACCTCAAGAATCTTCTGTTAAAATCTATGTACAAGTCAAAGACTCACCCTGTATACAGCGCAAATCATTTTGAAAAAATCACGCGTTTGTTTAATATCTCTTTTTGGGAACACCCTATATACTCTTGCTTGCGAAAAAAAGCGTATACTCGCATCTGAATAAACTCTGTATAGTAATCCATAGCAGAATATCACTTATACAGGGTGAATCTTTGACTTGCACATTTATTTTAATTGTTATTGAGGCCAAAAGAAACTTTTTTTTCATTTTCCATTTTTCCGAATTCGGCTCTGTTTATGAAATAGCCATTATGAAGATTCTCTGATGGCATGAATGCAAATACCTCAAGGATCATATTCTTCGATTGGAACTGAATCGATACATCTTTTGAATACTCAAGTACTAACGTCATTGGAATGAAAATGTTAAAAATCCGATATTTATTGATACAAATGCTGAGTATTGTCTAAATATGCCTGCAATTGAAAAGCCTTATTTCGTTTTTCAAAATACCTTCCTTCTTCTATTTTCCTGAAGAAGTTAACGCTAATATTTGTTCATATGTTCATATTTTCCTCGAAACCTCTTATAGACAGACGTTTTTCATTCACATAGATTTTACGGTGGATTACATAGTATACAGGGTCCTGCAATAGTGTGTTAGGCTTTCATAGCTGCCAAACCAGACGTTTCAGAAATTTAGTTGAAAAGCATTTCCTTTGTAATTTCAATTCTGCATCTCAGGAAATTATTTCCTAATATACAGGGTGTTCCCAATTGAAATTATTGATCAAATGAGTGATTTTTCAAATGGAACACCCCATATATTTTCGCATATTTTGAATGCTCTTCAATACCTCTATCATGACGCAAAATATTAGGGATATTTTTCAAACGGTACGGATCTTATTCAGAAAAAACTGCAAAATTTCTACGAAAGAGTAGTTCGGTGAAAGCCCTCTACCGATTTCCAGAAGCGATAGAAACATGAATTTGATCAGAATTTCTTTTAACTTAAGAATTTGCCTAGTCATCGTTCCTAAATGATCAACCTTTTTTATACAGGGTGTCCGTTATCAATGTCCAAATATGAAGAATTTCAAATTGTTTTTTCTCGATTTTTTCAAATGTAACAGCCTGTATTTTTTTTCCATGATGATGTACACAGTTTAAAACTAATAATGATATGAGTTGTGGGATCGGAATATACAGGTAGAAAGAAAAGCATCCAATTCTTCGACGAGCGACGTTTCGCAACTTTATTGTTGCTTTTTCAAGCTCTAAAAACACAAACAGCAATGAACGTGACATGTGAAAAAAAAAACAGTGAACAACTTCTTACCTAGAAGCTAAAGATGTAATGTTATCCTTTCATTCTTCATAAAGATCGTAAATAAATAAATAATCTGGCAAACAGCGACACATTCCTCTCCGTCGTCAGATCGATACTAGATATCATATGGAATATGGATTGATATGATATATTCTTTCTTTGCAGTTATGTAAACGGAAAAGGCATGCGTCACTTTTACCCTTCTAAGTACACTGATAAAAGACGAACCAGGGTGTAAAGAACAATAGTTCATAAAAATATTTTCATATATACATCAATAAAACTTTCTCGCATAAAATGGACAATAGAACAATACATACAAAATATAAAGTCGCATAAAATAAAAAATAAAATAGCACCCAGATATATCCTCAATCTCCACAAAACCCCAAGGAAAGCCACCTTTGAATTATCCGGTAGAAACACCTTGCCGGGAGTACATGCTCAATATATTGTTGTATATAATGCTCAGGTTTGAGCAGTCAGTTCTCATATTGACAGTGTCGTTTAAGTTAATTTGGATCATCTCCCCCACATTGCGCTTAAACCAGTTAACCTCCCTGTCCAACACTGTGGTCTCTTCAAACATAAAGGAGTGACCAGTCTCAAAATGGTGTGATGCTAACGCTGTTTTGTTCGGTTTTCCTTGATTGTGGTTCTTACAATCGTTGGTGTGTTGGCTTATCCGCGCTTTTAAGTATTGTTTGGTCTGGCCAATGTACGATTTTCCACAGGAACAAGGTATTTTGTATATAACATTGGACGTGTTCAACAATGGTGTCGGGTCCTTTAGACACGTGTATAAACACTTAGTGGTCTTTATGTTGTAGAAGGCCAATCTGGCTGCATTGGTATTGAGCACTCCGTTGATTTTATGTGAGAGTCCATCAACGAACGGAAATTTGAAATATTTGCACACGGGCTTTTCTGTGATGTTATTAGCCTTATATTGTCTGAAAAAGGTTTCTATACATCCATTGATGAAATTATTGGGATAGTTATTCATCTTAAGTATGGACTTAATTTTCCTTATATTAGAGTTATGGAAAGAAGGGTGGCTCAAATTCACCATCCTGTGTAATAAACCTTTTACTGTGCTTAATTTATGGCCAATAGGGCTGGTGGAAAGAAAATTTAAAATTCTACCTGAGCTGGTTGGTTTTGTGTACCAGTTTGTCAAAAGTATTCCACATTCATTTCTGTACACCTCAACATCCAGGAAGGCCAGTTTATTATTTTCCTCCTTTTCTATGGTGAACTGAAGTTTAGGGTGAAATGCGTTGAAACAACTGAGGATGGTGTCGAATTTGTCCTCAGGTACTGCTGTGATCGAATCATCTACGTACAACCGGAAGAATGGAACATCAAAGGGCAAACCCGCCAACACTGAGGACACCAACTCATCCATTACAATGTCTGCTAAAATCGGGCTAAGAGGGTTACCCATAGCACTCCCATCCAGCTGTAAATATGTCGTCCCCCTGAAAACAAAGTAGCTCGAGTCGAAATAAAATTTGATCATTTCCAGAAATAACTTCCGAGGAATATTCGTATAAGCTGATATAAAAGTCCAGCGTCTAGAGAGTATGTTGAGGACCAATTTTTTTGGAATATTTGTAAACAGTGAGGTAACGTCCAATGAAACAAGCCTATCATGTTCAGGTAACTGTACATTATTCAAGTAATTAACGAATTCAAAGGAGCTCCTCACACTATAATTGAATGTTGTCGTTAACGGTACAAGAATTGTATGTAAAAAGGCTGCCAAGTTATATCAAGGAGCGTTAACACAACTAACAATTGGTCTCAAGGCAAATACATCCTTATGCGTCTTTCTCAACCCATAGATCTTGGGGGGGACAGAATTATGGGTTTTAATCTTCTTGCTTAGGGTTTCACTTATATATTCATTCTCTGATAGTGTCTTTGCAAAACCATTTACCCGTTCTTGAAATTTTTTCGTTGGATCTCTATTGACTGGCTTATATATGTCTTTGTCTGAAAGCATCTCAAGCATTTTTTCCTCATAGTCTTTTTTTTCTAATAACATCACAGAAAAGCCCGTGTGCAAATATTTCAAATTTCCGTTCGTTGATGGACTCTCACATAAAATCAACGGAGTGCTCAATACCAATGCAGCCAGATTGGCCTTCTACAACATAAAGACCACTAAGTGTTTATACACGTGTCTAAAGGACCCGACACCATTGTTGAACACGTCCAATGTTATATACAAAATACCTTGTTCCTGTGGAAAATCGTACATTGGCCAGACCAAACAATACTTAAAAGCGCGGATAAGCCAACACACCAACGATTGTAAGAACCACAATCAAGGAAAACCGAACAAAACAGCGTTAGCATCACACCATTTTGAGACTGGTCACTCCTTTATGTTTGAAGAGACCACAGTGTTGGACAGGGAGGTTAACTGGTTTAAGCGCAATGTGGGGGAGATGATCCAAATTAACTTAAACGACACTGTCAATATGAGAACTGACTGCTCAAACCTGAGCATTATATACAACAATATATTGAGCATGTACTCCCGGCAAGGTGTTTCTACCGGATAATTCAAAGGATGGCTTTCCTTGGGGTTTTGTGGAGATTGAGGATATATCTGGGTGCTATTTTATTTTTTATTTTATGCGACTTTATATTTTGTATGTATTGTTCCATTGTCCATTTTATGCGAGAAAGTTTTATTGATGTATATATGAAAATATTTTTATGAACTATTGTTCTTTACACCCTGGTTCGTCTTTTATCAGTGTACTTAGAAGGGTAAAAGTGACGCATGCCTTTTCCGTTTACATAACTGCAAAGAAAGAATATATCATATCAATCCATATTCCATATGATATCTAGTATCGATCTGACGACGGAGAGGAATGTGTCGCTGTTTGCCAGATTATTTATTTATTTACGATCTTTATAAAGAATGAAAGGATAACATTACATCTTTAGCTTCTAGGTAAGAAGTTGTTCACTGTTTTTTTTCACATGTCACGTTCATTGCTGTTTGTGTTTTTAGAGCTTGAAAAAGCAACAATAAAGTTGCGAAACGTCGCTCGTCGAAGAATTGGATGCTTTTCTTTCTACCTGTATATTCCGATCCCACAACTCATATCATTATTAATTATTGAAAGGAATACGATTAATTACCAACTATATACAGTTTAAAACCTTACATTTTTTCAGAAGTAATCTTAGGATTATTTTCACTCCTGTGTCCAGCAGACACGAAAAACGACATTTCTACCAAAAATTTCAGGAATAAAGAACATAATAACTAACGGATATTTTAAATGAGTCACACAATGAAACCAAACTGAATGACGAATTTTTGAAAAACTTCAAAACCCTTCCAAAATCATAATCCTTGTAGTTCAACATGAAAATGATAATGTTTGTCCGAATAAGTAACCCATACAAAGGTATTATTGGTAACATGTGTATTCTAACGATTACAGAGTTTTATCGGCATCCAAAAAAATTATTATTCATGAAATGGTTCATATAATTTTCATGTCGCAGCAGGGCCACAGAAACTGTTTCGAAGTACATCGATTTTATTATTGATCAAAATATTGTTATTCAGAGCTCAAAGTTATTTCCGAATATAATAATTTGGGATGGATTTTGGTAGAGATGAAATGGTTGATATGATTTTCATGTTGGGGCAGTGCCACAGAAACTGTTTATATTAGCCAGTAGATCCTATGCTGTCGAATATCCCGAAAGAAGACATCCACATGAATCGAGTTTTCGGAGGCTTTTAAACAGATTTGTAGAGACAAGAGATGTCAAGTATAAAAAAAAGAGAGGATAAAATCGGCCACTAAAGAGGACAACGAGCTCGAGGCTTCACTGCATGTAACTGAAAATCCACCCACAGACACAAGCCAAAGGGAGCTTGGTGTAGCCTGTAGTATAAGTGAGCGTTCAGTTCAAAGAATCCTAAAAATAATTGAGTATCATGCCTACCGCATTCAGATGCATCAGGCGCTTACCGATAGCGATTTTGAAAACCGTCTGAATTTCTGTAACTGGGCAAGTTTTCAAATTGAACAGAACCCTACATTTTTTGGATTTGTTTTATTCAGCGATGGAGCAACAATTCCGGAGCCGTCAATAGGCACAATTTTCATTAATACTCTGTAGAAAATCCAAGAATTATAAGGGAAATAGACAATCAACACAGGTGGTCATTGAATGTCTGAGGAGCAGTAATCGGCAATCATGTGATAGGCCCTCATTTTTCCGAGGGAAATTTAGATGGAGCTGTATATTTTACTTTCATTCAGAACATTCTTCCCGTAATGCTAGCACTGCTACCTACGGAAATACGAAATACAATATGGATTCAGCATGATGGAGCACCCGCTCATTATTCTCGTCCTGTGAGGGATTTACCGGACCAACAGCTTCCAAATAGATGGATTGGTAGGGGCGGACCAACAAGATGGCCCGCTAGATCACCGGATCTCACCAAAATAGATTTTTTTTTGTGGGGATACATGAAGGGAATCGTGTATGATGAAGTTCCAACAACAGCTTCCAATATGCGAGAGAGAGACTGCTTTCCGAAGCATTACTCCAGCCATACCGAGAGCCGTTCTGAAGAGGGTTAGTGGGACATTCAACGATCGGATCGCTTTGTGTTCCAGAGAAGGCGGACGACACTTTGAACATCTTTTGGATCATTGACACAATTTTTCTTTGTCTTTTTCAACGCCCGTTTGTTTTTATCTATACTAATATTATAAAGAGGAAAGATTTGTATTTTTGTTTGTTTGATACGAATAGGCTCAAAAACTACTGGACCGATTTCAGAAATTCTTTCACCCTAAGAAAGCTAAATTATCCCTGAGTGACATAGGCTATACTTTTTACCCGAAAACAATAAGGATACCTACTATAACTTCAATAATCACAAAAAAATCAGCCAAAATCAGCTATTTTCACGTGCGCTGCAAAAACCGTGAGACTTACGTGGATACAATGTATGACGGAAATGTACCTCTTAAATAGTTCTACAAAAAAGTCCGCGATAGCATATATCTATCTCTCAATATTGACTTGCTATTACCTGTTTATGGTAATCAGATGTTTTCCAAAATTATGCACTATTTGGGAGTGTGTTTTCATGAGGGTATTGATCCTCTTCCAACTGAATACGTTATTTATCCTCAATATTTAATTTAAAACGAAATTGCCCTTCACATCATACAATTACAACAAGTACATCAAAAGATATGGCAGGTTGAAGTGTTGAAGATGAAACCGCCGCGTGAAACAAATTTCTACACGGGCGAAGCTGGGACGGCCTGCTTGTATCCAATATTTGAATAAAATTTTCCGTTCTGATTTCATTTTTCGTACCTGCTGGACGCAGGAGGGAAAATAGCCCTTTGGTTTCTTCTGAAAATATGTAAGGTTTTAAACTGTGTACATCATCATGGAAAAAAATACAGGGTGTTTCATTCGAAAAAATGGAGAAAAAACAATTTGAAATTCTTCATATTTGGACATTGATAACGGACACCCTGTATAAGAGAGGTTGATCACTTAGGAACGATTACTAGGCAAATTCTCGAGTTAAAAGAAATCCTGATCAAATTCATGTTTCTATTGCTTCTGAGAATCGGTAAAGGGCTTTTACCGAACTACTGTTTCGTCGAAATTTTGCACTGTTGGAAAAAAATCCCTAATATTCTGCATCATGGTAGAGGTATTGAAGAGCATTGAAAATATGCAAAAATATAAGGGGTGTTCCATTTAAAAAATCACTAATTTGTTGTATAATTTTATTTCGAAACACCCTGTATATCATAAAATAATTTCCTGAGATGCAGAATTGCAAGTACAAAGGGAATGCTTTTTAACTAAATTCCTAAAATGTCTGGTTTAGCAGCTATAGAAGCTTAACGCACTATTGCAGGACCCGGTGTACATTTTTGTTTCATTCACGATACTCCAACTAATTATCTTGTGTTTCAATCAAAAGGAGCAAAATTTTTTTATACAAGATATACAGGGTGGGTCTTTGACTTCTACATATATTTCAACTGTAGATTCATCTAATCAAATGAAACACTTTTCGATACTCGGTTTCGTTTGAAAGATACATGGTGCCGAAAATCCTTGAGAAAAGCACTTTTCTGTTCATATCTTTTCGAAACCGTTATTTCAAATGAACTGAATTTTGGTTGGTTGTTTAATCTATTCATGGTGCTAATTTCCCAATCTATTCAATATTTGTCAATCTATTCAATATTTCTCCTGGTATGAAAGTTACACCGTAGCCGACTCATAAATCCACGCAGAAATACCATAAAACCACTTGAAAAGGATGAACTGTTCATATTGTCGGAAGAATAAATCATTTCAGAAAATACAAGTATTTTATGTTTTTCAAACGAAACGCGTCGTTTTCGATTTATTTCTAATTATATACGATAAAATTGGAGAAATATTCAAATCTTAACATGTTAACAATGTTGCAAAAATGTTTATCAACTTTGTTGCGACTCAAATCACTATAATGGAAAAACGTTCGATGTGGAGATATGTAATGATAAAATCCCACAAATGTGGGAGATAAAATTGAACACCAAGGATCATGAAATTCTTCATTTACTACGCACAGTTTCCATTAGAAATGTATTGGTACTGGTCTATATCAAAAATGAATGTCAATGAAATACAAAACTCAGATATATGAATGACGATACAAACCATGTTTTAAAGTGAAATTCATGAAAAATAGAATGATACTTTGCACTAAATAATCTGTGGCGATGTTTCTATGTAAACAATATCTTCTTGGAACTCGACACTAGACGGTTAGAGTTACATTTATTTACTGAAAGTCTTCACTTAATAATCACGACGAGATCGAAGAAAAACACCTAAAATGATCTTTCCCTTTCTATAACAACATAGCTCTAGAAGTTATTTCTTCCATATTTGATTACGCCATTCACGTATTGCGCCGGTTGTAGCTATACGCATGCGCCGTCACAAACGCTTGAGACACAGAACAACAATATAAGGTTTGAGATGGGTGGATTCATAGATCTTCTGGTTTGTCTTGCGCCCGTTACCTCGCAAGTCTTTGGTTTGACCATTGTTTGAAGAAAAAATCAACAATCAGGTATCGTCCTCTCGAAAGCTCTGTGAAATTTTTATAGAAGTTGGGTTGGGTTGAGGAATTGCCCTAGAATTCTCTGAGTTAGGTTGATTAATCATCAATACAGTTAAAAAACAATTTTTTATGAGATATTTTTGGGATATCGAGAAAAATATGAACAAGTTATCAGTGTTTTCGAACTAATTTTCAGGAAAATCGAAGAAGGAACTCATTTTGGTGGGGGAAATATGCCTTTTTTATTGCAGATATAATCGAAACAAACTAGGTGTGTTTTTGTTAAGAAACACGTATCGTGTTTTTGACATTCTTATTCAAATAAGGATAGTACTTGAGTTTGAGTATTCCATAAATATATCAACTCGATTTCAATCGAGAAATATGAATTTTTAGGTTTTTGCAGAGAATAGTATCATGCACGTATTTGGCCCAATTTTTTTTCAAATGTATCTGTATCTGACAGAGCCGAATTCGGAAAAATGGAAAATGAAAAAACTGTTTCTTTTGGCCTCAAGAATCTACGGTTAAAATTTATGAACAAGTCAACGACTCACCCTGTATAAGTGATATTTTGTTATGGATGACCATGCAGATTCTATTCAGATTTCAGTTTTTCTACAAATAAATCTGGCAGCGCTTGTTTGGGAATCGAACCTCCAATCTCAAACGTCCACTTTTGATCGGTCACTGCAATTTTCAAAATTCGAATACTTTCCCCGATCTTTTAATTCCATTGGTCGTGTGAATATAACAAGTAATCCTGACGAAATATCGAAGACATAAAACGGAAAATTAATCAAATCTGGCCCATAAACTTTACAAGTCCATCAATAAAACGTTCTCGACAATGGTAAATATTTTGGGCTTTTGGTTCTCCTGATCAGTAAGCGAAAAGTTTGTGATTTGTTCATTATTGAATGTGTTGTACCTATCTATCAGTTAGGAATTTGGGATGAAAGATCATACAGATTCAGATTATCATCTTCAAAAATGTTGAAGAAGGATTTCAGTATTGAAACCTGATCCTCACATTTCAGGTAACAAACGAATATGCAATTCCTATGTATCTGGTATAACCTGAATGTTTTATTTTGAAAGAAATAAAGAACATAAGATAAATTATTATTTGCATTTTGTTGAAAATAAATCAGTTCATTTTCAATATACAGGGTGGCCAACAGATTGACGTCAAAAAGGAAAAAATAGGTCCCTCGTGTCATGGGGTATTCGAATCACCCCCATGTATGTTATGCTATTTTTCACGGTTTTCGAGTTAGGATTTTTTTTATGAACTTCGAGAATTTTCGACTTGACCATCTTAAAAAAACATATTAAAAAAAAGTACAAGACTTCTCTGTGAAATTCTTTTTGTAACTCAATCTCCATGAATTGTACCGTAGAGCGGTGTGACTTTGCACCACTTTTTAGAGTATTCTTGATGTAACTTTCTCGTTTTTCTGTAAAATGAGTTGTGTTTGAATTATGTTCAATTTCAACAATCTAGCTATCGATTGCTGTTACTAGAAACGCAAGAAAAAGTGCGCAACATTTTTTTTTCCATTTTAAAAATTTGGCAAAGTCACCCGCACATCGGTGCGAATTTGCCACTTGCATCAAAATGCGTTTGTAGGCAATTTAATCAAGTGCAGGTGGCTTTAACTTTTTTGAAGGTTAACTAGCTAGGTACTAGTCGCGAATAAAACAACAAATTATAAGAAAATAATAGTATATTATTTCATTAGGAGAAGTGTCACTTTTCGTGGCGAGCTTGAGTTTATCCGCCGAACGGAGTGAGGCGGATAATTGAAAGCGAGCCACGAAAAGTCACTTCTTCTCCGAATCAAATATGCTATTTTATTTCCAAACGTTTTCAAATTCATGAAAATTGTACATTTAATGTAACTTCATCAAATAAAAATGACGTTTGTATTGGAAGTTTTTGTATTCTATGCATCTATGTTCATGGTAACCAAGTAAACTTTTTCGTAGCAACACTTTTCCTGCCGCCGCGCCGGCGCCGGAGGGAACTGACGTTGTTATCGTACGTTTGGAAATAAAATCTATTATTCTTCATAAAATACATAAAATCAGTCTCTTTGTGAATGAACAATCTATAATAATAATAATAACTCATTTTTCAAAACCGCAGAACTGTTTTTCCTCTTCCAGACGTAGATGGTTTGTCTGCATAAATCTGCAAATTTTGTTATTTGGCAAAGTCCCCCTCCCAAGTGCAACAATAGAATAATTTCCTAAAATTTCGAGATCCGCCCAACCAAATGCCCTCAGTTTTTTTTATACGCGACCTAAATACGTGTGAAATAAGCTGCTGAATTTATTTTGATGTACCATTTGCCATGTTTTCTACACAACCCTTAGTATTTCGCATTTATAAACAAGTTAAAACTTATCTGCTCACACAACACAGCATAGCACACCATTCGAATCCAAGCCAAAGGACTGCGACTGTTGAAACAATTGGGGATATACAGGGTGTCTCAAGTTCGAGTGCCTATTAGACGTTTCTGGAGAACTGGACATATTTGAAATCCGAAATTTGGGATTATGATATTGTTCGAAATTCTCTACAGACCTAAAATATTTTCAGAGCCAGAGCACTTCCGGTTATACAGGGAGTGAAAATAAATTTGCTCAAAAAAATTTTTTTTCAATCTTTTCGTTTCCGATATGATTGAGTATTCAGTGCTGAAAACATTTCTGTTGAAACCATTGTATTCATTCGAATAGTTTTCAAAATATCGAAAAAAAACCTGAAAAAAAGTAAAATATTCATAGTCAGTATTATGTTCATTTTTTTTATTCTGGACATCCTGAGTGTTAACCGTTTTCACAATGTCAAAGTAGAAGAATGTGGAAAGGTCATGCATCTTTTGAATTTCATAAATATCATCACAGGGTGTTTCAAATTTCGTGTCAAAAACTGTGATCCAAAATTGGCCATAACTTCTGTTTTTCAAATTAGAACCCTATTTTTTTATTATTGCGATGGATTCTACGGAGAAAATTAATGATAGCACTCTCAGATGCTCTTGCTCTTAAATTCAGTTTTTCCCGAGTTATTTGAGCTTTTCTGGATTCATGTTGTACGTAGAATCAAATTCATCTAATCTTTTACTTAAGAATATTCTGTGATCATAGAAGATAAGTTTTCCCATTAATAATTCCAAAGTGACAGGTCTAATTTTAGGTTTTATCTTTACTTTTCGATTTTATTCAATGGTTTCATAAAAATATTCATCGAATATGTTGCATGAGAATATTCTGTGACCATAGAAGATAAATGATCCCATTAATAATTCACAAGTGACAGTTCTGACTATTACTTGTTACTATGGTTTCATGAGAATATTCATCGAATCTGTTTAGATTCGATGAATTTTACTCTACGCACGACATGAATCCAGAAAAGCTCAAATAACTCGGGAATAACTGAATTTAGGACCAAGAGCATCTGGGAGTGCTATCATTATTTTTCTTCGTAGAATCCAACGCAATAATAAAAAAATAGGGTTCTAATTTGAAAAACAGAAGTTATGGCCAGTTTTGGATCACAGTTTTTGACACGAAATTTGAAACACCCTGTGATGATATTTATGAACTTCAAAAGATGCATGACCTTTCCACATTCTTCTACTTTGACATTGTGAAAACGGTTAACACTCAGGATGTCCAGAATAAGAAAAATGAACATAATACTGACTATGAATATTTTACTTTTTTTCAGGTTTTTTTTCGATATTTTGAAAACTATTCGAATGAATACAATGGTTTCAACAGAAATGTATTCAGCACTCAATACTCAATCATATCAGAAACGAAAACATTGAAAAAAAAATTTTTTGAGCAAATTTATTTTCACTCCCTGTATAACCGGAAGGGCTCTGGCTCTGAAAATATTTTAGGTCTGTAAAGAATTTCGAACAATATCATAATCCCAAATTTCAGATTTCAAATATGTCCAGTTCTCCAGAAACGTCTAATAGGCACTCGAACTTGAGACACCCTGTAGTGTCTCTTAGGTTCTGATTCGTGCTGTCGTTGAGAAGTTACCGACTTTACCAAAATAAAATGAAACATAAAACATTAGGTAGTTTGGCAAAGTCACCTTCGTTGGCAAAGCCACACCGCTCTACCGTACTTTTATACATAAAATAACCAGATTCGTAACTTCGATAAAAATTATGGAAATGTTGGTCTCAAGTGAAAAAGTTACGTAAATTGGATTATGATCTGAATTTTCGAATCGAAATTAAAAATGTAAAAAGGTTAATTCACGGTTTCTTAGTATGCTCAAAAACTGCGCCCAACAGTCAGCTTTTAGAATCATTGATAAAAAATGGAACTTAACACTCTACTTTTGCTAGAATTAGCCTTCAAAGTCATCGAGGTGGAAAAATTCAAAGAACTAGACATTTACTACAAAATTCTTTTTTGCCATTTTAAGATATTTCTGATCAAGTTATGATAGAAAATGCTGAAAATTAGCATTAGATGTTGGTCAAGAAAAGTTCTAGATGAAAAAAAAAGAAAAGGTATGGCAATAAATTACACATCATAATGTGAATAAAAAGAAATTTATTTATAAAATTTACAGTAGGTGTTCAAAGTGGCCACCTCCAGCCTCAATACACATTCTACACCTTCTTAAAAAATTTTCTTTCAATCGCATAAATCCTGCCCTGTTCTCTCTTAGGACATGTTCGGCTTCTCTTATCTTCAGTCGCAGCTCGTCTTCACTCGAACATTCTCGGGCGTAAACAATTTCTTTGAAATAACCCCAAACGAAAAAATCGATGGGATTAAGGTCAGGTGAACGTTTTTTCCTTTTTGACGTCAATCTCTTGGCCGCCCTGTATTTCAACGACGTTGATTATTGAATATTGATTACTTAAAATATTTAATACTTCACTCGAACATTCTCGGGCGTAAACAATTTCTTTGAAATAACCCCAAACGAAAAAATCGATAGGATTAAGGTCAGGTGAAAGTTTTTTTCTTTTTGACGTCAATCTCTTGGCCGCCCCCCTGTATTTCAACGACGTTGATTATTAAAAATTGATTACTTCAAATATTTAATACTTTTGAAATGTCACCATGTGATGGTGTGCTGGTCAGTGAAATTTCTATTTTATCATTTGCTGTACAAAATGACCCATGCATATATGAATCATAATACTCATACTTCATTCACTCCCATAAAGTATCCCGGTTGGTCATCATTTAGGTTTATCAAGTTCTTTTCCCAAAAACTGACAAATGTTGGCACTCGTGAAAGTCAAATAATTCTGAGAGACGTTACCAATGTTTATTTCTATTTACCCCATTTCAACTTTGTAAATGGATTTTTTATGGTTTAACTGTGATACATGATTCGTAGTACTACCTACTAGATTTTCACACTGGAGTATTTCAAGTTGTGCAAAAAGGTATTTAAACGTCTTCTGTAGGCCTATTTCTTGAGAATTTCGAAAAGTGAGGAATTCCATAGTTCCGTCGGCTCGCTTAGTTTCTCTTTTGGGTTATTCGAGTACTGTTGAATGTCTATAGAGTTAGCAATGCCACTTGCGAGAAAATCAATGAAATCTATTGCATTAATTGTCAAATAATTGTCGATAATTTGTTGTGAAAGAAAAACATATGTCGTGAAAGAAAAAAATTTGTCGCGTTCTTAGTTTTTTTTTACGGGGTGGCTTTGCTAACTCAACATAAAGTTAGCAGAACCACTTTCTCAATCTCAATATGGACCGAATATCATAAGAATGATAATAAATAATTGTCGAGTAATTATCGAAGTCCATATGAAGTAAAAAACACACAAAAAATCCGTTCCTGCTAGTTTATTTTAGGCAATTTACACGCGATTTCGTGCTATTTTTGAATTATCGCATTTTTGGCAACAGCGCTTTGTTGTTGAATTTTTTGAGTTGCATTAATTGTCGAATTCCTGTACTGAATATGTCGTGAAAGAAAAAAAATTGTCACTTCCTTAATTTTCTAGGTGGTGGCTTTGCTAACTTTATTGTAAGATAGCAGAACCACTTTCTCAATATGGATCGAAAATCTTCATACTGCTCATGAATAATTGTCGATTAATTGTCGAAGACCATATAAAGTGAAAAAAACACAGAAAATCCATTGCTTCTCGTTCATTTCACGCCATTTTCCCGCGCATTTGTTATTCAATTTTTATTGAATTGCATTAATTGTCGAATACCTGTCCTGAATTTGTCGTGAAAGAAAAAAAATTGTCGCGGCCTTAATTTTTTTTCGAGTTTTTCTTTGAGTTTTTTTTAGGGGGTGGCTTTGCTAACTTCATATTAAGATAGCAGAACCACTTTCTCAATTAAGATAGAAAATCATTACACTGCTTATGAATAATTGACGATTAATGGTCGAAGACCATATAAAGCGAAGAACACAAAAAAATTAATTCCCTCGCCATTTTCCCGCGATTTCGTGCTATTATATAGGTAATTTATGTAAACTAGAAGGAATGGATTTTTTGTGCGTTTTTTACTTTATATGGTCTTCGACAATTTATCGACAATTATTCATGAGCAGTGTGATGATTTTCGATCCATATTGAGAAAGTGGTTCTGCTATCTTTATAAAGTTAGCAAACCCCCTAGAAAAAAAATTAAGGAAGCGACAATTTTTTTCCTTTCACGACAAATTCAGGTATTCGACAATTAATGCATTAGAAAAAAAGTCAATAACAAATGCGCTGTTACCAAAAATGCGATAATTAAAATGGATTTTTTGTGTGTTTTTACTTCATATGTTTTTCGACAATTATTCATAAGCAGTGTGATGATTTTTGATCAATATTGAGAAAGTGGTTCTGCTATCTTAAAATAAAGTTAGCAAAGCCACCCCCTGGAAAAAAAATTAAGGACGCGACAATTTTTTTTTCTTTCACGACAAATTCAGGACAGGTTTTCGACAATGAATGCAATTGAAAAAATTCAATAACAAACGCGCTGTGGCCAAAAATGCGATAATTCCAGAAATAGCACGACGCCGGAAAATGGGTTAAAATAAACTAGAAGGAATTAATTTTTTGTGTGGTTTTACTTCATATGGACTTCGACAATTACTCGACAATTATTTATAAACATTTTCATGATATCCGTCTATATTGAAAAAGTGGTTCTGCTAACTTTATGTTAAGTTAGCAAAGCCACCCCGTAAAAAAAACTGAGGACGCGACAAATTTTTTTTCTTTCACGACAAATTATCGTAATTATTCGACAATTAATGCAATAGGTTTCATTGATTACTTTTGATCTTTTTTCGAATGAACTATCACAAAGTAACTATTCTGTCCATTATTTTTCAGTTAAATTTCAAATTTCTGATTTCCGTAAAAAAAATAGCATAACCGAATCCTTCAACATTGTGGATATATACACGGTGAACTGTGTCAGAATTTCATGGCCATACGGGATACATTATGAAAGTGGATGGAGTATATTCAAGTGTTATTAATGGAAATACAAACAAACACATGACTTTCACATTCATTATTGGTAAGGATAAGGATTTTGATAGGTATATGAGTAATTATCGATGATCTAAACTTATGAAACGATACTTGAGATAATTTATGATGAAAAAGATGGAAGAACTTATAGTAGATTTTATTACAGATACTAAAAGCATTTATTTAGTGTAGGATTAAGATATAACTATCAGGGGGGTCATATGCACTTATATTGAGTGTTGCCTCGATAATCTGGACCACATTGTTGCTATCATTTGAAGAACTTTGGTACAGATTGTTCGAAATGTTTGATTGATTAATTGGTTTGTATATGTTGGGCCTACACTTTGTTGTGGTTTTTTTTAGTTTCTCATTCTTTTTTGGAATGTCTTCCTGTGTACTTTAGGCCCTTTAGGGCAAGTATACTACCACCAGTTAACTGATCCATTATTATTTTTTTTTTAACGTCCGTGTTAGGGGAAAACCCTTTATGGGCACCGAGAGGGTCTGCACTCTCGGTAGTGTGAGAATCCAGGATCTTGTTTGGCTACTCACTAAAAACCCCTCACACCTTCAATGGAGGAGTTCTTCCTCCTGCCCTCGCAGCGTCTCTTAACAAAAGAGATGAGCTTCAAGTGGCTTCTAGAGTTCATGGGACCTGATGATATGGAGTGACCCGAGCAACACTGCTTTCTGCATTCTGTGCGCCAATACCTCGGCCAGTGATCTGCAGACCGGGATAATCTTCAGTTCATCCACATAGTTAGCTCTCATTCCACCGAGACATCCTATGATAAGTACGACCATCCTAATTTTATCACCTGGGTATAAAGTTCCAAGCTCGAACATAAGGTCTTTGTATTTTTGCCTCTTCTGTTGTTCCTTCATCACAACATTATTTTCAGCAGGGGAGGAGAATTCCACGACAAATAACTCCTTCAGCTCCTTGTCCAGCAGAAGTATGTCTGGCTTAACAGCATTGATCTGTCGTGTTGTTGAGACAGGATAGTTCCAGCATATCCGAACTCTTTCGTTCTGGACCACCGCTTCAATCTCCAGAGGCACATATGGTAGCACCGGTTCTTTGTCTATCCCATAGGCGGCTCTCAGATGGAAGTATAGAATTCGGAGTGCCGCGTTGTGTCTCTCTACATACCCCGATGGAGCATGGACTCTGCAGGCGGGAAGGATGTGCATAATCGTTTCCTGTTGCCCATGGCAAGCCCTGCAAGTTGTTGGGGTGTCCATTTTCATGATGTTCTTTTTATACCATCTCGTATTCAGTACTCCATCTTGACACGGCATCGCAAATCCTTCTGTCTCTGACTTAAGGCTAGCTGACTTTAGAAAGGCGAAAGACAATTCTTCAGACAGGTCCTGGTCTTTTAAACTCCTGAAATATATGGAGTGCAAGGTCTTACTCATATGATGTTCGAGTAATGTATCTGACTGAGACTTTCGGATCAGTCTTGCTAGGCGTCTTTGGTCCGCTTGAGTGATCGGTGCTCCAGCGAGCTCAGGATTGATCGATACGCCGGTTATGCTGAGCTTATCCAGGGCCCTTTGTGCAGCTCGGAATAGGAAGGCTCAATGGTTCGCAATTTCATGCTGAGCGACAAATTTCAGAAGCGGATCTTCACTTCTTAGAATCCTTACTGCCATTTCCAATGTTTGTTGATAGTGTTGATATTCCAAACATTGCAATCCTCTACCCCCTGGCTTCGGGGAAGGTATATCCTCTGTATTGAGCTGTTGGGATGTAGGCTACGATTCATGTTCATCGTTTTCCTTGTTAACCTATCAAGATCGAGGAGCTCGTTTACCGTCCAGTTCACCACTCCGAAAGAGTAGGTGAGAATCGGGATGGCTAGCATATTTGTAGCAGATACTTTATTCTTTCCTGACAGCTGCGATTTCCAAATGTCTCTCAGCTTCTTTTTGTAGCTGGCTGTTAAGTCTTCCTTTATCTGGGTTGTCTCCAGTAAACCCCTCTGTTTCATCCCAAGAAACTTGTAAGTTTCTCCGTCTTCGAGATGTCGAAAAGTCATTCCATCTTCCAGTAGAATATCTTCTCCTGCATCTTCAGCTTTTCCCCTGCGCAGATGAAATACAGCACACTTGTCCAAAACGAATGACATTCCTATGGCTGAGTTGTAGTCTGAAACGATATTCAGTAGTTGCTGTAGTGCGGACTCGGAGGGAGCGTAGAGCTTCAAGTCGTCCACGTACAAGAGATGAGAGATCAGGTGGTTCCTTCTGCCTGGTGGTCCGGCCTTGTATCCTATTTTGCTCTCTCTCAACTCAATTGTTAGTGGTATGAGTGTTATGCAGAATAATAGCGGGCTTAGCGAATCTCCCTGAAAGACTCCTCTCCTGTATCTCACCCATCCCGTATATACGTTCGACCTCTGCTCGGATGGCAAACTTCGTTTTCCACAGCGCTATGATGTTTTCTATTGCGTGGATGATGTTAGGATGGACTTTCAGCATTTTTAATAGCCGTATTATCAGTTCGTGTGGCGAGGTGTCATATGCTTTCGCGTAGTCCAACCATGATGTGTGCAGGTCGCGCTTGTAATATCTGGCGTCTAGACATAACCTCTTGTCTATGAGCAAGTTGTCCTTGCATCCTTGCACTCCTTTCTTTGCTCCCCTCTGTTCGTAGATACTTTTCCACACTGGTCCAATAACCCTCAGTATTTGATCTTGAATTACACTTGTGAGGATCTTATACAGTGTATTGAGGCAAGTGATTGGGCGATAGTTCTTGGGTTGCCCTAAATCACCTGATTTTGGTATCAGCACTGTTCTACCCTCCACCAACCATGACGGAATCGGCTCACGGCGAGTCAGCATCCCGCTGAATAATCTTGCCAGGTGTTGATGTGTAGCTGGAAAACTCTTCCACCAGTAGTTTTGAATACCGTCCAGTCCAGGTGCTGTGAAATCACGCTTGTTCTTAAGGGCTTGTCTAATATCTTCGGTTGATATTTCAGAAAGTTCATCGTTCTGCTGTTGGTTTTGATCACACATCTGCTGGAATCTGAGAAGTGCTGGAGTATCCTTGATTTCTGCTTGTTGTTCATACAGGCTTTTCCAAAATTCTTCGACCTCCTGCGGTGATGGTGGGTTCTGTGCCTTTTGTTGTTGGGACTGAAATAGTTTCGATGGTTCTGCGGTGAAGGTGTTGGTATCTTCAATCCATTTTTGCCTTTTTATTAGTTTCTTCCGCGCTGCAGCTAGTGATCTTATTTTATCTACAGCTTTCTGCTTCAGTAGATGGACTGTGGGCAAGTCTACTGTATGATGTATGGAACGAAGCTCTTCAATCATATCCTTCATTTTCTTGCTGGATTCAATTTTGCCTCTCAGAACATCTATGATACATTGGTACCAAGATGCCTGCTGCCTCATTGATTTTATTTTGATGTCAAGCCGACTGAGTCTTAACCTATGCTTATCGTTCTTCATAGCTGTACTTTTAGGTGGACATAGAAGCGAAGCGGCCGCTCTCACTGCAGCCACTACATCCTCTAGTGAACAGGTCTCGTTAAGATGATCTTGAATTACTTTATCCCATATGGCTAGATCTTCAGCCTCATGTCTTGTTTTCATTCGGGTGGCCTTGACCAGTGGGTTTCTGACGGCAGCCTCAAATGCTTCCCTTGTTTTGACGATTAACTTCGGAACGTCTCTCACCGTTCTTGGTCTCTGTTGCTGTTGATCTGGAGCATCTGTCACCTGCTCTTCAGCGTGTTCTATTTCTGGAACATCTCTCACTTGTTCCGCTCTTGGCCTTGCCCTCACGGCTGATGTTTGGTGTTGTTGGTTTGGAGTATCTGTCACCTGCTCTTCACCTTGTTCTTTTTCCGGAACATCTCTCACTTGTGCCACTCTTGGCCTTGCCCCCAGGACTATTGCTTGGTGTTGTTGGTTTGGAGCATCTGTCACCTGCTCTTCACCGTGTTCTTTTTCCGGACCATCTCTCACTTGTTCCGTTCTTGGCCTTGCTCCCAGGGCTATTGCTTGATGTTGTTGGTTTGGAGCATCTGTCACCTGCTCTTCACCGTGTTCTATTTCGGGAACATCTCTCACATGTTCTGTTGTTGACCTGTTGGAGCGTGTACCAGTCCCGGTTCGGCCCGTAATATTTCTCACCAGGGCTACAGCTTGTTCTTCAGCTGTGTCAATCGTCAATTGCTGATGTTGGCTCGAAGCATCTGTCACCTGCTCCTCAGCTTGCTGTTCCGTCCTTTCTTGCTCTTGAGACCGCCATAAGATTCCTCTTCTTTTGAGATGACTGATCTGATCTCTAAGGTTTTGCTGCGTCATGAAGTCAAGGTCTGGATAATTTTCGCGCCACAGACCATGCAGCCTATTCATGTACCCTCGTCTTTCGGGTCTTGATCTTCTGTATAGTGATGTCAGCAAGCTATGCTGCTCGGGCGTCCACTTGTGGCGTTCCCTTTGTGCCGTCCTGTTTCGGCTGCCGGTTCCGACTACGGGCTGCTCTTTCGAACGTTGAATCCTAATGCGACCGACAACCTGAACTCTCTCCTCGTCGATGTCCTCCTCGTCTAAAGGCATAGCTTCTTGTGTGGCAGGCGCCTGCCTTCTCAGCATCCTGCCGTTGGTGTCCCGCATGCTCTCACGTCCAGCACCAACTCCAGACGCGCCCTGACGACCCCCAGGCAGCGGTTGTTCTCCGAGGCTTAGTATGTTTCTTTCCGACATCGGTTGTGAGTGACCGGGGTCCGCGGGATTGTCACACCCGTACACTACAAAGTAGTACCCCCCGTGCGGGTTTGCCACCATTCACCCTTGGTGGCCCAGGTAACTCGGGCCGTGGGGACGTCACCCCCTATGTGGTATGGCAGAAACCACACCACACCGTTATTATTTTTATGTTTGCAGATTTCAGCACCCTCACTTTCTTTCACTTTTTAATAAGATGCGGAGGAATAGGATAATATCCATTCTTAGCAAATAAGGTGGCTTGGATAATTTATTGTTCGCGGTTTTTCAGCAAACAAAGATAATTTATCAATAGATAATACGCCTGAGTCATAGAGGCTGAAATTATTTTCGACCGTTAAAATTCGGCGGACGTCAAGTAGACATTTTTTTTGAAAAGTGATAAAATTTTAAATAAACATATTAAAGGAACAAACAATTTTGATTTTTTAACAAATCGAATATCATATTGAAAATTTAGAAAGTACAAGATTCAATACACCACCAATAGTAAGAAAGAAATATTGTAACCAACGATTGGTTAATATCGATAAATATATTTTTTGGTCAAGATCTATACCCCCATAGATGTATTTAAAGGTGAGACTTTTCATTTAACAGTTGGTAGAACTCATCAAAATATTTTAACAAAAATTTTTATAATGAATTATGTCCTTGTTTCGAGAAAATTAAACTAGAATATTTTCTAGTTTCTAGGTGAATCTGAAAATTCCTCAGTCCGAACCTGCTCCCCGACCTGCTTATCCGTGTAAATATCAACATCTTTTGTTTTTTGCGAGGGTGCAGTGTAGATTGTAGGAGTGTTTACGTTTATTCAAATAATGAACTTGTTGATATGCTTTTAATTTATGGTGAATCAAAACAAAATGCCTTTTCAGCGTATAAATTGTACAGAAAAAGATTTCCGCTAATGCTTGCGGATGTTCATAAACCTGGAATAAAGAAATGCAGGCCAGAGCAGTATTAAGGTATTGACGCTCAAAATTTTTCATAAATTCTTCAAATTCAACATTTCTAAAGGCCAACTGACCGGTCCCAAACGTGAAATAAACTGTTCACTGAACTTGCCTCTCAATTGTTCCATTGCTTCACGTACTTTGTATCATGTAGCACCGTCTTGTTGAAACCACATATCATGCAAGTCAAGCTCTTCCATATTGGAAAAAAAATGAGTAACAGAGGCGCAATTGCTGCAAGCGGTACAGAATCAATAATTGATGATCAACACTAACACAGGCCGATTCAGCTGCGATATTTTGTTCAACTTGCACTGTACGAAAGCGTGTTGATGGTTAAATGTCTAACAATGTGAATTTTGTGCGGAATTTAGTCACAATAGCCCGAATAGATGCTTCAGTGGGTCGTTGAGCCGACCATAAAATGGAGGAAGCGCGCGATAAACTTTCTTAACAGAGCACGCATTCTGATGATAAAATTCAATGATTTGCAAGCCTTTTTCGTTCGTATGATGGATTCATGGTTAAATTATAGACCAAACTGAAGAGTTTGAGAGTGGCACAAAACACGAAACGAGTTTGAGCTGTCAAAATTAGTATTGTCAAAGAGAAAATAGTTAAGAAATCACGCTAAATTGGATATTACCGAAAATTTCCTTTCAGAAATGCTGTTGCATTTGTGATTGACAGTGATTCATCTGAAACAGAACAGTCAGTTTTCAAATTCACGAGAACCACAGATAATCTCCTTCCAATTGTAAAGAGTTTTGGAAGTAATCCTTCTATTATAAATTCTCGTTGGGTTTCCTCAGAAGATTTTTCATAATTCACAAAGAATCAGTGAATCTGAAGTTTTTTCGAATCATATAATTACTCTGTCTTGGTATTAATTTTTGCATCAAACTTTTTACAGATGATCCACAATGGTTTCCCCATTCGTACCTCTCGTTGTTATCTTGCTGACTTGTCTGGCTGGATACACAACTGCATCTTATCAAATCGGCATAGGAATATATGACTGCACAGGTCCAGCTGCTGGAGTAACATTTGTAAGTGTAACTAACGCTGATGAAGAATTTAAGCACTATCGATATACGTCTTCTTTCACAGATGGGATATGCCAAATCGAAACAAATAGGCTGTGGCATACACCTAAGACAATTTGCGAGAGCATATATAATCGATGATGGGGACACAAGGGTTGCATATATCACTGTAGATACCTGCATGATTTCCCATGGATTGAAGAAGGAGGTAGGCAGATGGATTCAACATTCGATACGTACAGGGTGCCTCATTTAAAAGTGTCCACCCTCAATAACCCAACAACGAATAAGAGTTTGTGAACACAAGATTTTTTATGACAGGGTGCCATGATTGGAGGTAGAAGCTTGTTTCTACTTTGAACCCCCTGGATAGGGTTGCAATCCCATCAGGAATTTGAATAGGAAAAGTGGGTAGTTTTGTAGCATAAATGTATGCATGGATTCAAATTTGTATGAACCTGCAGTTTGTGTTCTTAAGCTGAATATTCACAAAGTTACAGAGTGTTTTTTTGGTACCGATAAAATTGAATGAAACATATATGTTCTAATTGAACTTATAGTTTCTATTGAAAGAAAATAACAAAACAAACAATAAGGTGATCAGAAAGAGTAAAATGTCTTTTTTCCCTTCATGCTTATCAGGATCTGCACTGCCAGGCCATTCGCAAAGAGTTATTGTTTTCAGAAAATTTCGTGTCAGTATTCTGTATTGCAGAATTATTAGAGGTGCGTTTTATCAGTTCTTAATGAAAATCACAACTCGTTGGAAGAGAGAAAGGAAATATTGAAAATTTATTTCCAGAACAAAGTTTGTTAAAAATATTTTCCTTTCAATTTTATGGATATGAAATTATGTATTTTTTTATCTGCAAATAAACGTTATTATTATTATTAATAGATATTATACCATCCATTAGAACATCTCTGATTCATTTAGTTTTATCGATACCATAATTCCATAAAAACACCCTGTAACATTGTGAATATTCACTTATAAGAACACAAACTGCAGTTTCATACAAATTTTAATCAAAGCATACATTGGTGCTACAAAACTACCCTCTTTTCCTGTTAAAATTCCTGATGGGGTTGCAACCTTCTCCAGGGTGTTGCTAGTAAAAAAACAAGCTTTGTATCCCAGATCATGTTCCCCTGTCATCAAAAATCGACCTGTCTGAGTGTTTTCACACATTCTGATTCGTTGTTGAGTTATTGAGAGTGGATACTTTCAAATGAGACACCCTTTATAAAGTAGCGACGATTTCTGGTGGCGAAGTCAGCATTTTACCACTTCAAGGTTTCTGAATGTTGCTGATAACAATTTCGAATCCAACACTGGCCACTCATAGTCAGAAAGAATTGTGTAAGGATATGGGCTTAATCCATATATTCTTACCGCTCATCAGTGGCGCCCCCAGGATTCAGTTATGGGGGGGGCTGAATTGAACTGAAGAATTGTTCTTGCTATATACAGGGAGTTTCATTGGTAAATGAACATAAGGAAACCTGAGATAGAGCTACCCTAGACGAGTCCAAAAAACCGATATATGATAGGTCTAATCAAAATCCATAACCGAGGATGGTTTATGTATTCACCAAAAATTTGAATTTCTCATAACTTTTGAACCAACCAGTCGATTGATATTTGGAACGTATGATCCACTTTCACACATCGCTCGATTTACTTTTGAATTTCCCAAAAATTCAAGATCCGTATTTGAAAAATATGGGACTTCTTCCAAGTTGAGATTCAACATCCAGTATATTAAAAATTTGGGATTTGATTGAGATATTTTAAGGGAGCAGAAAATTTTCAATAAAGTTCAGTAGATTTCATTGTCCTGCACATCATTTTGCTCAAAGAAAGCTCCAATTGAATATTGAACTTCTACTAATTCTCAGAAGAATCGTACATTGTGATCAAATTGAATTTTTTTCGTCCCAATTATTGCACATTCGAATTCCATAGTATTCTGAGGAATCATTTCAAGTTATTTCCGGAAAAACATTATTGATTGAGAAAAATTCATTGAAGTCAACAAAGATGAACAAATAAATAAAGAAACATAAAAACTTTTTTGCCCTCTTCAAATTATGTTTGCAACCCCAAATCCCCCCCTTGGGTGCGCCACTGCCGCTCATGCATTCACCCGTTTTCATTTCCATAATCGGTTCAAGTTGAAAAGTTTTATTGCAGACCTCGCCATCCAAAAACGTCGCGACGTATGACAAGAGTCATAATATTAAATGAGTGGACATAGGCTGAAAATGCTATGTTTTCATCTATCTACCATTTAAATTTTTCTCTTAGATACTAGGTAGACTGAGAAAACGATTCAATGATACCTACAGTTACCAAAATGTTATTTTGAGCGGGACCCATACCCACAGTGCCCCTGGTGGGTTTATGATGGACATGCTGTATGATATACCCGACAAAGGATTTGTTGGAGAGACATTCATGGCTCTAGCCGAAGGAATTACAAAGGTGGGTATTGTAAATTGTAATCATTCATTGTTGAACTGTCCAGTTCAGAAATTCTGATAATTTTCATGCTTTGTAAGCCTAGATAAATTAATTCCAGTTAGGGCCACTTGCAAGTTGCAGCGCATGATACAACTACAGATTAAGTCCAAATCCTCGATTTGTAGATATGATTCTCTTGCACCGTGTCGTTTTCATAGCTTAAGAGTCCTAACTAACGCTCAAATAAAATTCCCTGAATTGACGGGACTATATGGAAGTTTAATAATAACCCTTCATTCATAGATGACATAAATGTTATGCTTGCTTCAAAAATGATGTTTGATTGCAAATCAAGGTAAAAGTATACAGGTTGTCCCAAATAAAAATGACTGATTTTAAACACAAATGCCCAGCTTATTAATTGCTCCTAAGAGATGGGGTTTTCATTAGTTTCACTAGTTTATCAAAGAGATTTTTTTAGGCTTGGCTGGTATTTCATCTGATCAACACAGAATGTTTTACTAATGTTGGTCAAATTGAAAGGGGAAAATATGTATTATTTTAAATAGAACACCCTATCATTTTTGATCTCATACGAAAGAGCAATCGTTGTCCTTTCCAAAAATGTATAGTTTTCTATCTTTTGTTTCATTAACAACAAAGATATTCGATGTTTCATGCAGTAGTACATTTTTAATTAGTGGCTTTATATGAACGTACTTTGATGCTCAAAACCAGCTTCATTTGAAAATTTGAAATGTCGCTCACAGTTTTGCAAAAACAAAGAGGGTAGGCATATGCAGCATACAATGTAACTTTTTTGTTCTTCCTTCTTTATATGTATTGAATAATGTTATTATGTTCTCTTAAGGTGGGCGTTCAATGTAGTGTGTTTTTATTTCTAGTTGATTTCGAAAACGGTTTCACTTTGAGAACTGAAATGTTGTGGGTGAACTCAGAAAGGATTAGGGTTTTTGTTGAAATAATTTTAATCGATTTCATTCCGACAGTCAATTTTTTTTCTTTTAAAAATAGAAGAAAATGAGCCAACCCATGCTTCTGTTTTATTTCAACAGAAAGACCCATGAAAATAGTTCAACTTCCGATTAAAAGGGAATCTACTGATAATTTCGTTCAGAAGATTAACTTGAAATACGGAATTGGCAGAGAATGGCCAAATTCAAATTTTGGCGGGAAAAAGTTGCTGCTTTACCCACAAATTCGCTTATTCCATAGTTCGGCGATTTTCGGATAGAGAGCGCCATTGTACATTTCATTCATGATTAGAGAGATATTCATAGAACTTGATAGTGATAGTGCATGTTCTATGGAGATATCCATAAAATAGACGGTGGTGCCTCTATCGGCTGAGCTTTCCAACTCGCTTTAAACGCCGACCTTAAATAAACTGTTTGTCAGATTTGTTGGCAATTATTTACGTAATTAATATTGCATACCTACTACATGAAACCGACTTAAATAAATGTTATGCGTCAAACGGTCACATCATGAGTTGATTTTAGGCATAAAAATACGTTCATATAAAACTACTAATTAAAAATGTACTACTACATGGAACATCGAATATATTTGTTGTTAATGGAACAAAAGATAGAAAACTATACATTTTTGGAAAGGAGAATGATTGCTCTTTCGAATGAGAGCAAAAATTATAGGGTGTTCCATTCGAAATAATACATATTTTCCCCTTTGAATTTGACCGATATTAGTAAAACACCCTGTGTTGATGAGATGAAATGCCAGCCAAGCCTAAAAAAATCTCTTTGATAACCTAGTGAAACTAGTGAAAACCCCATCTCTTTGGAGCAATTAATAAGCTGGGCATTTATGTTTAAAATCAGTCTCTCTTATTTGGGACACCCTGTATTATAAACTCAGGGGCTTAAGTGGAACTTTTAATCCGGACGCGAAAAGATTGTAGCCCGATCCGTGAGAGGGCTTCAATTCGCTGACAAACTGTCAAAGCCTATAAAGGGATACAATAAACAACATGAAGATAGACACAAGTACCAATTAACTTGAAAGTATCCAGATTTGTGGAAAAATTTAATCTTTTCACATTGAGCCTCGGTGCAAGCCAAATATTTAATCCAGGATTTGATAAATCAATCGGGATTTTACTATCTAACTACGGTGCAAGTGGCCCTTAGAGGAATTGAATGTGAAAATAATTGATTGAAAATAGTGTGAGATAGTGGGCCAGCAGATCCATCTGGTAGGTAGATCCATCTTTTAGGTAGATCCACCTTTTAGGTAGATTCATCTTGAAGATATATCCCACTTCCGGAAATATTCGCATTTTTCAGTTCAATTAAGAAATAGGAAAAAAATACTGCAACTGTTGAAAGATTTAGTTTAATGGCCTTCAGATCCACCTCGAAAGTAGATTCGCATTTCAAGTAATTCGAGAGAACTTTATATGTTCCAGGCCATAGGTCTAAAATTGAAAAGGTATTTCACAAAAGAGTCAGAAAATGCATCACGAAACTTAGATCATCAAAATCACATAATTAACTTTCCAGACTTCATCACGTCAGTTTATTTACATTTGTTGGATGGCTCTGAATAATTTGAAGCGTGTGTAATGACTAATGGCGAGAAGGAAATTCCTTCTAGTCGGAAGCGTATTGTTATAGCGGTTTACTTTCCTGCAGGCGCTGCCTTCGTATAGTTACGGAATCACACGCATCGTCAAAAGTCTTGCCGCCTCCCCCTATTAACTCTCAAGTTGTTGAATGTAACATGACAATTTTTTGTGGAATCTTCGCTATCACTCAAATGAAAACAATAAACCAGCAAAAAAAGTTTCTTGTTAGGGAGCGAATCAGTTTTCAGCGAATAACGAGATTTATATATTGGAAATATTCCGTGGAAAATGACGGACAAGAATAGTAGCCCTACATCGAGAAGCTTTGTGGAACTATCATATTGCGCAACGTTTGAATACTCATTATACAGACTGTAACAGCCCTCCCAAGATTTTGAGAACCTACAGACGGGTAGTCTCAAACAGTACCGAGACGGTTGCATTCCTCAAGTTTAAGGGCAAGATGACCGAGAGTACCTCGGCTGGGCAGAACATCACCAAGACTGGCTTTCACCACAATGGCGCAACGTTCATTTTCGGATCGGCTCGGTTAACAAAGAGATAGTCGACAAGAAAGGGTTTGGAGAGGTCCAGGCAGACTAGAGCGACACAATTTCACCGGGAAGTTGTGCCCTGTCAAGGCGAACTAATAATGTACTGAAAGTGTGATTTTCGGTCACCGTTCCCTCTTATTATCGTTGAACGAACAATGACTGGTACCATCTACGTAGAAAGCATAATTGAAGAAATCATTTTTACTCTGTGCAACGAATTTGGGGATAATTTCAATTATCAGAATGATTACGACTCACCACACCGCATACGAAGGGTTCAACACAATATCCAGTGAATGAACTGGCCAGCAAACCCACCGGACATGAATCCAATTGTGCACGTATGAGATTAGGTACTTTGGGAGAGCAGTATCTAATCGCTAAAACCTACTTTCAACTTTTCAGGAATTGAGTTTAGCCTTTCAGGAAGAATGACTCGATTCGTGGGATGACTAAGCGTATTGGACAGTTGACTGATTAGGGAGGTGATAGCACGGACTACTGAATTCGGATTCAGTTGTGGAATGACTATAATTAATCAAAAATAAATGGTCGATGAATTTGGATTTTTTCTTATTTTCCGATTTTGTCTCATCCTGCATGAAACAAAGAGTTGCAAATCAATATTTTCTATCAAATATATTGTAGTTGAAAATAAATAGGGGAAGATATTCATCTGATTTCCAGAACATAGATAGTTTATTTCTTGAGAAACCTAGAGAGGTCAAGACTTTTGACGAAGTTTGTATATTTCAAAAATAGAATATCATTGAAAACAAATTCAGAACTCGTAGAAATTTATAAAAATGGTTTAGGATCGTCTAAAGACTGTGTGAGTTTGATTTCACAACATAATAGTGCAAAAGACACCACCTTGAAAACAGAAGAAAAAAAAAGAAAAGAGGTTGAAAAAAATTTTGAAAATCTTTCTCCTTGAAGAGAGAAAGTGTGGGAACGACCAGTCGCACTAGAGACAGGACTTAGTGTTTAGTTAATCTCCAAGGAGAAGAATGGTGAATGAAACATTCAAGATTAAACTTAAGACGTATATTGAGAATGAAATTAAATAAATTTACACACACTGTCCATTACTCAATCACGTCAACAGAAAAAAAATATCAAAATAATTGGCAAATTCATCCAAACGAAACCAAATTATCAAAACAACATCAGATTATCAAAACAAAATCATAAATTATCAAAACAGGATCAAATTATCAAAGACTTGGGGATTTATCAATACAACAGAAAACCGAAATATTGGGGAGATTTCAGGCCTCTAGCCTCACTTGCAGCCTTCTAACAAATGAGCAAAGCATACTCAAAATTACCTGACCTTTCTTCTTCTGGCAGGTAATCCATAGAATCATGAATATATCCTAATGAAAAACAACAAAAACACGCCACCAACCCGTTGTTCGCAGTTTTACTTCACTCCTGGTCTTATCGACGAGACGTGATCTAAATATATAATTCTAATTAATTTTGAACCTTTAGCTTCCGATTCAACACTTTATTCGCTATTCCCCGAATAGCACTTTTTCCGACTCTACACAGAAGTACTTAGATCTCCCTAAAATCGAAACCGAGTCAACTGAGAACCTTTCCGTTTACGACTTCTACAGCTACTTTCCCTTCTTAGTTTTCAATAACAATTCCCGATTTTGTTTTTCTCGCCTCCGAAATCCGAAATTATTATGAAATTTTCGGTTAGTTGCAAGTCCCATGATTTAGCCCTGAAATTTACGCTGAATTCGCACTCAGACCACCCCGGTCGTGAGATGATTTTCTGACACCGTCTTAGTTTCATGAGAAAACTTGACCCGAAAATCCATAGTTATCGTTCCGCCTACATCCGGTACAATACCGATAATAAGTAATTTTCGGAGCCATGAATATAAATTTCAGAAACCTATGCTCCATTCACTTTCATAAAGTAGCCCGGTTGGCCCTGGAATTCTGACACATTTCACTGCGTATATTTTGAAAATGTTAGGTTATAGTCATTCTTCTGTCTGATATGAACGCAACGTTGCCGTTTCTACATATAAATAGTAGAATTGGGAAAACTATGAATTTGAGGAAATATTATGTGAATTCAATAATTCCAAAGACCTAACGAATATTGAAGAAACTTTTTTCCCTGTTAATACTGGAAATATTTCACGTGACGAGTTTAAACATGATTGCAAGATTCAGTTATGCTATTTGCTTGTACGGAAATCAAGAACCGAGTGTTGAAATTTTACTGAACAATAATGGACAGAATAGTCCGCTACTTTGTGATAGTTCATTAACCCGACAGAAAAACTTTCAGACGAACAGAACACACGGATTTATGGAAATTCCCACTTTTCAAAATTCTCAAAAAATAAGCCTACAGAAGACAATTAAATACCTCTTTCCGCAACTTGAAATACTCCAGTATGAAAATGTAGTGGTACTACGAATCTTGTGTCACAGTTAAACCTTAAAAGAACTAACTCCATTCACAAAGTTACAAAAGAGTAATTAGAAAGTAGACTTGGCAATGTCGCTTGATTTTCACGATTGCCAACCTGCGTCCGCTTTAAGAAAAAGAACTTGATAAACCTAAACCATGGCCAACCAAGATACTTTATAAAAGTGGATGAAGTATATGTAGGTTAACTGCAATATTTCGATTTATTACATAAGATGGTTTGAAGGATAATTGCATTCGAAATATCTTAGACTATGGGCCAACTCGTCAAACTTGTATTTATGTATTTATGCAAAAGGAATATTTCTTTTGATTCATAAGCGTATCTTGTGAATTTGGAATGGAACTCAATATAGTAGCATGTTCTTTCAAACACATATGTATTAAATGTAGTACCTAATGTTCACAGGCAATAGTGAAGGCCCACTCGAACATGGTGGAAGCAAGAATATTCGTTACATCTGGAGAAATAATCGACGCCAACATTAACAGAAGTCCCTACTCATACCTAAATAACCCAGAGGCAGAGAGAGCAAAGTAAGATGAACAATATGTATAGTCTGAGATTTTCTTACATTTCGAATTAATTCTTTTAGGTACAAATACAACACCGACAAGGACATTGTGCAGCTCAAATTTGTGAGAACATCAGACGAAGTTCCGATTGGAGCGATCAATTGGTACGCTGTCCATCCTACATCAATGAATAATACAAATTGTCTCATTACTTCCGACAATGTTGGCTATGCCTCTATGTTGTTGGAACAGTTCGTCAATGGAGGGAACACAGTTGGAAAGGTGAGATATTTTTCGAAAATTTACACTTTTGGAATTGAAATTTTTGAAGTTCGAAATTCCAAAGTTTATACTCTCTGTATAAAAAGTACCCGTAAAATGTTATTTAAATGAACCGCCAAAAAGGAATCGGTATTTTTTTTTTCTTAAAGTTGGTAGGACCTTCCTTTATTACCAAGCCAAATTTGAGCGCGATCTGTCAACTAGTGTGTTTACAACAGCTGTCAGTATCAGTCGACCTCAAAAGTGCTCTGCGAATTTTACAATGGAAAAAATAGTTGATCAAAGAGTTTGCCTCAAATTTTGTCTTGCAAACGAATTTTCTTGTGCCGATTCATTGAAAATGTTAAAAAAAGCCTTTGGTGATAATTGTATGTCAAAAACACAAGCATACGATTGGTACAAATCATTCAAAGACGGTCCGAAAAAACCACGTCAAAGTCGATCGAAAATTAAAGTTTTGCTCACTGTTTTCTTCGATTATCGTGGTGTTGTGCACTCAGAAGTTCTTCCTGAAGGACAGACAGTGAATAAGGAGTATTACTTGGGTGTATTGAGGCGTTTGCGTGAGAATGTTCGTCGTAAACGGCCAGATTTATGGAAAGACAATTCGTGGATTTTGCATGATGATAACGCGCCGTCGCACCGAGCCATAATTATTAAGGAATACAAGACCAAAAACTCAATAAATACCATCGAACAACCGCCGTATTCACCTGACTTAGCTCCGTGCGACTTTTTTCTATTCCCAAGACTCAAATTGCCCCTACGTGGAACGCGTTTTGAGTCCATTGAAGCCATCAAAACAAATTCGCAACGAGAACTGAAGGCCATACCTTTGGCGGCGTATGAGCGGTGCATGGAAAAGTGGGTTCGCCGATATCATAGTTGTATTGTAAGCAATGGGGACTATTTTGAAGGAGACAAAATAAATATTGATGATTAAATTTAAATTTATGTGTTTTTTTTTACAATTCCGGGTACTTTTTATACAGAAGGTACATTTATTTCATTTTTTATACATGTGTGGCGTAATGATTGGATATTATGGTACCTGTGCCCAGAGAACTTTGTGGCGTTCAAAAAACAAGATTTTTGTTTGATATGTCTCGTGATATTCGACATTTACGAAAATTTAAAAAAATGGCACCTCTCTTTTTGGTGGCTAGGCTCGAAATGAAGAATCATTTTCATTTTTTTATGATGGAATTGACATTTCACTTCACACGGTTGATAAAACTTTTGGTGACTGAAACACTTTTCTAACTTTGCCAACGTTTCTTGGACACATTTCCACTTCCTCAGGGTGATGTTAAGATTAGCACTGGATTTTAAGAATTCCATGGAAATCTCGTATTTCTAATGAGTATTATCAAAGATGACCTATCCAATGTGTATCAATTTGTCAGTCAGATTTGTTGATATCATGAACAAGCCGGTACATCAGGACTAAGGAACAACAACAACACATGCAAGTACAACAGACTGAGAAATTCGATTTTGGTTTTTATATATGTAGTTTCAAAATATACTGCTCCACAAGAGTTAGAGATATCGTATTCAATCGTTTTTAAAAGTACGTTATCTTCGACAAAATCGCTGTAAAATCATTTAAAACTCAATAAAAACTTGAATCAATCCCAAAAAATCAGTATGAGACATTTCGTCAATCTGGTCGCCTTTTTTCTGAAGCTTGGTTCATTGCATATGCTTCATGAATGTTCTTATTTTGAAATGAAGTCAGTTTATCAACGGCTTCGATTTGAAACGAGTTTTCTGAAAATGCCAAGTCGTAAATTAACAAACGCTGAGGCTAATAGGGCTATCGGAATGCTACATGGTGGCCAAACTCAGGTTGTAGCGGAAGCCAGCCAAAGTGTGATATCTCGACTTTGGAATAGGTTCAGGGAGGCAGGTTCCGTGTTGGAAAGACCAAGGCTTGGTGGGCGACGAAAAACAACACCTGCTCAAGATCGTCTCATCACTTTTTCGGCGAGAAGAAACCCTACATCTACGTGTAGAATGCTACATCACCATCACCATCAGACGACGTTTGAGAGAGGTGAATCTAGGTTCTAGCCGTCCATTAAGAGGAGTTCCATTAACACGTGACCATAAGCGTCGAAGACTGAAATGGGCACGGCAACATATCAATTGGAACTATCAATGGCGTAGTGTCCTTTTCACTGATGAATCCAGATATGGATGATTTTCAGATTTTCGAAGAATAAGGGTATGGACAATCACACGCATACCCCGTAATCGTCGCTATGTCCAAGGAGTCCATCCATTCCGAGGGGGTACTGTTATGGTATGGGCCGGGATATGTTTCAACGGGCGCACACATTTGTTCTGGGAATATGACCGCCTTACACCATAGGAATTGTGTCATTGAAAATGTTGTGCCAAATTTTTACACTGCTATTGGTGAAACTTTTCAATTTCTAGACGATAACGCTAGACCGCACCGTGCAGCCATAGTTGAGAATGCGCGCGAGGAGCTTGGTATTCCACATTTACCAATACCTCCGCACTCCCCAGATTTGAATTGCATAGAACATGCATAGGAAATGCTCCAAAGAAGATTAGATAATCATCAACCTACCCCAGAATCCCTAAATGATCTGAGAGAGCTTCTGCCCCGTTTATGGAACCAAATTCCTCAAGAAATGTTCAACAACCTCGTGTGTAGGGCCGCGTGAAGTTGGCGAAAAAATGTCGGCACAAATTCTGAAATAATCCCCAATATTTAGTGCCCAATTTGTGCCCATTTGTGCCGTATGAATCAATTTCAGCACCATTATGGTTTTCGAGATATTCGAGTTTGAAGTTTTTGGTGCTAGCTTCACACTTGGCACCAACATTTTTCGATTTCGAAAAACTTTGAATGCCAATATTTAGTGCCCAATTTGTGCCCATTTGTGCCGTTTAATTGACCTCATTATCACTTGTAGTTTTTAAGTTATTCCAGATTGAATATCTTGGTGCCAGCTTCACACTTAGCACCAACATAATCCAACTTTGAAAAAAAATTTATGCCAATATTTTGTGGCCAATTTGTGCCCATTTGTGCCGTATAAATGACATTTCTACCATTCGTAGTTTTTGAGATATTTACTGTTGTTTTTCAGCCGGCGTGAAGTTGGCACCAACATATTCCAACTTTGAAAAAAATTTTCCGCCACTATTTAGTGCTGAATTTGTGTCAATTTGTGCCGTCGAAATGGCTTCGATATCTTGGATAGTTTTCGAGTTATGAACAATATTGTGTTTTATTAACGGCGCCATCTATGGGAAAAAGCAAGTATTGTTTCGCTTCATAATAGGTCAAATATGTCGGCCTCACATATGTGAATTCTGTTACATAATAACTTCCCATGAACTTATAAATAGACCTCTGATTATTATTATTATTAAGCAAGGTATTCCTTGCTTTAATCGAACAATCTATCCTTTTCGATGGTAAAAATATGTTGAATCGGGAAAATTGTTGAATAATATTATTTCTAAATAATATTATATTCCGATATGGAATTCCAAATTCAATAAATACAATTAGAAATATATTCCTTATTACAATTACTTGCTTGTATGGATTGAATGAAGCTCCTTGCGTAATAGAAAAATCTAGTTGTGAAAAATGTTTCCACAACGTGAAAATAAGAAAATTATTTTTTGTAGCAGTCTTTGTAGAACGTCTGAAAAAATAAGGTTTCCAAAGATTGCAAGAATGCATCGACTTAGTTCCTCCATCGCAATCAAAATGCTCTAAATGCTCCAACGAATTGAAAACAGTCAAAACATTCACCGATTATTTGATAATTGATTGTGATGTGGGAAAACTGATTATCCTCAATGAAATTCAATTAGTTCTGAGCATTGAAAATAAGTCCTATATGCTCAGAGGAGTAGCCAATTTTATTTCCCCAGCTGTAAGTACCGGGATAGGTCATTACACTGCATATTGTAGAAGAAATGATGGCCAGTGGGAGGAATTCAATGACTTATTGAAGGAATATAGAGTTGTTAGGAATGATGTTTCCGTGAACCCTCATCTGCTTCTATATACAATTTGAATATAGCATAAAGCCTTTTTGACAAAAATTGTTGATGATGTTTGTTTGTTATAAGTATTTATTTATTAATTGTACATTGTGATGATGTAAAGATATGAAGTGTAATAAAAATTTCATTTTTTTTCTATATTCTTTCTATTACCTACTGTTACGAACTTTGTATTAGTTCAAGTATATCACGAAGAATAACCTTAGTGATGCAATAATTCCTGGGGTGCTTCGGGACTTTAAACTAAAATTTGTGTCACAGTTTAAAAAAAAACTGATTTTCAACCCGGTTCAATATTCCATCTTTAACCTGGGTAAGTTTATCTGGGAGTCTGGGACCAAGCTAAATTCGATTTCAATCAATTCAGAAGGTCCGTAAATTACCAAAGTGAATTAAATTCACCAGTAAATGTCAGATCAGAGAAATCGCCGAATGTGGCGTATAGTAGATGCCATGTCGGAACGTCCTTTTAATAAAAAATTTACGCTCACGAAGCAGCCGTTTCAACTAGGCAAGCATGTGTTAGATCGCCCCGTTTGATGTTTGCCGCCACACGCTATCTGCTTATGCAGGAAAGTGAATCCATACAAGTAATTGTAATAAGGAATATATTTCTAATTGTATTTATTGAATTTGGAATTCCATATCGAAATATAATATTATTTACAAATAATATTATTTACAAATAATATTACTCAACAATTTTCCCGATTCAACATATTTTTACCATCGAAAAGGATAGATTGTTCGATTAACGCAAGGAATTGTTTGCTTAGTAATAATAATAATCAGAGGTCTATTTATAAGTTCATGGGAAGTTATTATGTAACAGAATTCACATATGTGAGGCCGACATATTTGACCTATTATGAAGCGAAACAATACTTGCTTTTTCCCATAGATGGCGCCGTTAATAAAACACAATATTGTTCATAACTCGAAAACTATCCAAGATATCGAAGCCATTTCGACGGCACAAATTGACACAAATTCAGCACTAAATAGTGGCGGAAAATTTTTTTCAAAGTTGGAATATGTTGGTGCCAACTTCACGCCGGCTGGAAAACAACAGTCAATATCTCAAAAACTACGAATGGTAGAAATGTCATTTATACGGCACAAATGGGCACAAATTGGGCACAAAATATTGGCATCAAAATTTGTTTAAAGTTGGAATATGTTGGTGCCAACTTCACGCCGGCTAAAAAACAACAGTCAATATCTCAAAAACTACAAATGGTAGAAATGTCATTTATACGGCACAAATGGGCACAAATTGGGCACAAAATATTGGCATAAAATTTTTTTCAAAGTTGGATTATGTTGGTGCTAAGTGTGAAGCTGGCACCAAGATATTCAAACTGAAATAACTTAAAAACTACAAGTGATAATGAGGTCAATTAAACGGCACGAATGGGCACAAATTGGGCACTAAATATTGGCATTAAAAGTTTTTCGAAATCGAAAAATGTTGGTGCCAAGTGTGAAGCTAGCACCAAAAACTTCAAACTCGAATATCTCGAAAACCATAATGGTGCTGAAATTGATTCATACGGCACAAATGGGCACAAATTGGGCACTAAATATTGGGGATTATTTCAGAATTTGTGCCGACATTTTTTCGCCAACTTCACGCGGCCCGTGTGTAGTATGCAAAGAAGATGTCCATCTGTTGTTGATGCCCGTGGAGGCCATACATTGTATTGATAGTCTTAAAATGCTCTGGGAATAAAATATCGTTATTTTACTCGATTTTTCTTAACCACCCTGTATACCCTGCAGACCTACAGGCTTAAATAAATCTGCAACTTGGAATCATATTAATATGACTTTTCATCACAAAAATTTTATTTTAACTACATATTTTTTCGCAATTTAAGTCAATATCCCTAACTCATGTGGAACAGTTTATTATCGTATACCATGGCTCAAATGCTGGGTGTCAGTTCTATTATTGACTGAATCATGTAACCTGATTTGCACCATTTAACTTACATTCCTCTACGGCCAGTTATTTGCGAAATCAAAGATGCTTACATTTTCGAAATCAGATTGATGATGTTCTTCAAAGTGGTGTTTAGATTGAATATGTCATCTTAGATAATAATACTCATTAGAAATACGAGGTTCCCATGAAATGTTTAACATCCATTGGAGGACACTAATCGTAACATCGCCCTGAGGAAATGGAAATATGTCCACGAAACGTTGGCAAAGTTAGAAAATTGTTTTAGTTACCAAAAGTCCTAACAACCCTCTGGTAACATATATGTATACAGAGTGTATTTTAAGGTGAGGCTTTTCTTTTGACAGGTGATAGGACTCATCAAAATAAGTAATTTTACCGAAAATTTCTCATATGAATTTCTTAAAAAATTATAAAAAATTTTGGGCATCAATACCTTAATACTACTATGGCCTTCATCTCTCTGTTCATTATATCCCTACATCTACATGGTTGAAAACTTAGTGACTACCATGGAACTTTTCAATAATACCGACCCAATATTGAAAGAGAAACAGAAAAAGTGCGAATCTATTGATAGATTGTCAAAATCTCAAGAAAATCGGTTTCGATGAAAAATGGAGACTGGTGACCTCGAAGAAACTGTGTTTCAATTGTTTGAAACCATCACATAATATATACATACAGGGTGAGTCTTTGACTTGTACATATATTTTAACTGAAGATTCTTGAGGTCTTAAAAGAATCCTTTTTTCATTTTCTATTTTTTCGAATTCGGCTTTGTTAAAAAGATGTAGCCATTTGAAAAAAAAATTGTGCTGATTACGTCCCTGAAATGATAATGTGGAATTGATTCAAAGTTCATATTTCTCGATAGAAATTGAGTTTATACATTTAGGGAATACTCAAGTACTAACCTTATTGGAATAAAAATGTTGCAAACACGATAATTTCAACAAAAACAGTTAGTTTCATCGGATTATATCTGCAACTAAAAAGCCACATTTATTCCACCAAAATAAGTTCCTTCTTCGATTTTTCTGCAGATTAGTTTGTAAACACTGATAACTTGTTCATATTTTTCTCGAAATTTCCAAACAATATCATGAAGAAAGACTTTTCATTCAGATTTATTATTAAAATATCTAACCCCATCCAATTTGTATCGATTCTGTGAATTTTTGCACAGAAATGTCAAGAAGATGTTGTCAGCTGGCTGATATTTTTATTGAGGTTAAGGATTTTTTACGAAACATAGTATAAATCACGATACATTTGTGTACCGTGGTATAAATATCTATGAATTCTGCCGTTTCCATCATGAAACGACTTTGCCGCCAAATTTTACCACGCATGCGTAGAGCGAAAACCGAAATATTGGTTATCTGGAGGCCATCAACCATAAACAATAACAAACCAGAGTCTTTGAACAAACTGTAAACATTATGTGAAGTTCTGAATACATTCAGTGAATTATTGTTCTAATGTGATTATTATGTGAAGTGGATTAATATAATTTCAATCGTGTCGAGTTTATAAAATTCCAAGAGGAGGTTGTTTAGAAACATCGCCACAGATTATCAGGTATCGTTTCATTAATTTCAATTTACTAAGTAGTTTGTGTCGAGATTCATCATTCATATCCGAATTTTGTATTTCATCGACATTTAACTTCAATATGGACCGGTAACTATGAATTTTCAATAGAAACTGTGCGTGTTAAATCCTCCTTGGTGTTCAATTTTATCTCCCACATTTGGGGGATTTTATTATTGAATTATCTCGACAAAGTTGATAAATATTGTGACAACATTGTAAACTCGTTTATAGACCAGAGAAGGAATAATATTCAATGATATTTAATTCAGAGACGCATTCAGATTATTCTTGGAATTAATGATTTTTTAGTCGAATTTCTCCGGGTTAAATTGGAAATACCTCGAAAACATTTTATTGAAAAAAAAAAGAATATTTTTTGTTTCTTAAATGATTGATTCTTTCGAAAATACGAACCGTTTATCTTTTTGAAGTGGTTTTATGGTGTTTTAGCGTGTATTGATGAGTCGACTACACTGTAACTTTTATACTAGTAAAGATATTGAATAGGTTTCGATTGAGGAATATGAACCATGAATAGAGTAAAAACTCAACCAAAATTCAGTTCATTCGGAATAACGGTTCCGAAGATATAATCAGAAAAGTGTTTTTTTAATGGATTTTCGACACCCTGTATCTTCCAAACCAAACCGAATTTTGAAAAATGGTATAGGGAAAAGTGTTTCGTTTGATGAGAGGAATCAACAGTTAAAATATATGTACAAGTCAAAGACTCACCCTGTATATTCATGTAGAGTCAAGCAGAAAAAATGTGGAATACATAATTGTCAAAAGTTCCATAACAATATTTTACACAAAGTTGGCTACAGAAAACAGGACGAACGAATTGTAAATCCTCAAAATATTGATTGTTCAGCAGAATGAACGAGTAGAGAGAATCAATTTTTTTCAAGAAGAAAACCCAACCATCTTGCTTCGAATAATTCTCGGTAAATTGAGAGGATAAATTAAAGAAATTTCAATAATCAATGATTATTATTATTATTAGTACAATGTTCAGAGCTGAGGCAAAGCCTATGCGAGCTCAAATACAGAAAGAAATCAATGAATACAAAACAAAACTAAAATACTGGAAAAAAAAGAAATGATTCAGAAACAGAACAAAAACTCAGGTAATGGACGATTACGAATGTCTTTTATATCGGTCTAATCTGTTCTTAAATGCATTCACGATTGGAAGCAAAATCGCACAAGAAATAGGACTTGACGGACCTGTGGAACCACTCTGTTACCAGTGGCTGAATAGTTTTACGAAAAATGAAGAGAACTCTTCAAAGAAATATGTGGCCGCTTCGAAAAATACAAAAGGTTTACGAAGGAAAGGATGGAAAAGTCCGAGTATTTGAAGTCAAGACAAAAGCTGGAATTTACAAATGCCCAGTCGCCAAAATTTGTAAATTGCTCTGCAGTAACGGATCCTGAAAAAGAAAAGGAATAACCTGAAAAAGAAAATAGGAAATCTGAAAAGGAAAATCATGTTTGTGGTTAGATCACGAGAGGAAAAAAGTTCTTGTTACTTTTATTAGTTTTATTACTCACCTCATAGATGCATAGAATATTCTATGCATCTATCTCACCTCACATACATGCATAGAATACCTGGTGCTGGCACTGATTAGATTTCGTTTAAGACTTTCTTGTCGATCGAAAATCTGAGAATTTGTCCTGCTTTTCATTTCTCTCGAAAGGGGTCGGGCTTCTTCTCGTTGCCGCAGTAGCGCCACGACCGCAAAATATTGCGGATTATTCCGGAACTAGACCAAAATCTGAAATCTAGAATGCCGTTTTGATCTACAAATTTTGGTCACGATTTTTAGTAAGGAGTCGTTACCTACATCTTTCACCTCACATTGTATAATGATCCAGTTTTGAAACGAATTAAAAAGACGACGTGAAAAAACTTAATTTCCCGTTTATTTCGACAAGGTGGCCAAGGTGGGCGTTCAATGTAGGGTGTTTTTATTTCAAGTTGCCTTTGAAAATAGTTTCACTTTGAGAACTGAAATTTTGTGGGTAAACTCAGAAAGGATTGGAGTTCTTTATGAAATAATTTAAATCAATTTCATTTCGAAAGTTCATTTTTTTCTTTCAAAAATAGAAGAAAATAGGCTAACTCATGCTTCTGTTTTATTTCAAACGAAAGACCCATGAAAATTGTTCAACTTCCGATTAAAAGTGAATCTACAGATAATTTCCTTCAGAAAAACAACTTGAAATACGGAATTGGCATAGAAGGGTCAAATTCAAACATTCAAACAACAAAAGATCCTGTTTTACCCTCAAATTCACTGATTTCATAGTTCAGCGATTTCCGGATAGAGCGCCATTGTACAGGGTGGCCAGATTTCGATGATTTAGTACTACAACTCTTAAACTATAGAAGATAGAGAAAAAGTAAGATACATGTCATGTTTTTTTTTCGAGAAACAGAAATTGCTGAAAATCCCAAGTTGCTACAGCGTCTTGTTTCCGAGCTACAGGGCGATTTTGTTATTTGGTCCATTATTATAATTGGCTATAACTTCCGTATTATGGGATTTACGTTCTTGAAATAAAAACATCTTTAGGGCACTTTTTTGACTGCTTTTCATCGGTGCTATTGGATTTTTTGTATCTGCTCAAATTTCGGAGCTATAACAAACAATTTTTTTTTTCAAATAGAAACCATAGTGGAAAATGATGCAGTCGAACTTCGATAAATCAAATATCTTGATATCTCGAACGAAATATTTGGCGGCATATTCGATAAGTCGAATTTTTTGCAGGAATTCCTCATTCACGAGTGATTTTAACATGTACATAGAGTTAGCAAAACAACTCTCGCGAATCAAACTCGGAATAGCTGAAATTTTGCCGTTTTTCATCTGTAATTGAGTATCTATAAGTATCCTTAAAATGTTTTCAGCAAAAATCAATCGAGCTCATCTCTTTCAGAGATTTACCCGTGAAGAAAAAACACATCGCCAATCTTGTATTTCAAAAATTATAAGATGTTTCGCAAACTTGATATCAACTTGCGAAACAAATTCAAACTATTCAAAGAATGTTTTCAGCAAAAAACAAAGTAGCTCATATTTTTGAGTGAATATTCCATAGTGAAAGAAAATTTTTATCTTTCAAGGTTTTGTAAAAAAATGACAAAATCTGATTGATCGATCTGCGGCCGTCGAAACGTATTTCAGGCATTTTTTCGAAAACTATGAATGCAATATTGTTGAAATTCGAAAGAAAGATGTAGCTTTCCATGCTTGATTCATCCGGGAAAAAATATCACGTGCACTGGTAAGTGTATAGAAAATTAACAGGTCACATATTGAAAAAAATATTTTTGCAAACAACAGATTTTTTTCAATGATTTATCCAAAAGATGAAATAATTTGTTCATTGCTAAAATGATTTTTTGAATATGTGATCTGATAATTTGATATAAAGTTCGGCAGAGCATGATTTTTTTTTCAAACGAAAGCAGTACAATTCTTCTTTTCGCGGGTAAATAAAAGATGTTAAGTCTTATCTTTCTTCCAAATTTCAAAAAAATTGCATTCATAGTTTTAGAGAAAATGCCTGATATACGTTTTGACGGCTGCAGATCGATCAAATTTTCTTTCACCACGGATAATTACGGATAATTCGCTGAAAAAGATGAGCCACTTTTGCTGAAAATATTTTTCGAATTTGTGTTTTGCCAAGTTGATATCAAGCAGACGAAGCATCTTATATTTCTTAAAATACAAGATTGGCGATGTCTTTTCCTGCACGGATAATTAACGGATAAATCACTGAAAAAAAGACCTAGTTTGATTTTTGCTGAAAACTCATCTACACATCTTATAATTTTTTAAATACAAGGGCGGCAAAATTCATGTTTTCACGGATAAATTACGGATAAAAAACGGCAAAATTTTGAGCTATTCCGAGTTTGATTCGCGACACTTGTTTTTGCTTAGTTACTTTGTGTACCGGGTTTTTCACTATAATTTGACCCCCCCTTTAACTTTGTTACTAAAGGAGATACAGAAAAATGTTTCATACAAAAATTTCACGAAATCAACTGAGGTTTTTTAATATGACTTCACGAACTGAAATATATACAAGGTTGCCAACATATTGATGGCAACTTCATTTTTTCAAATGGAACACCCTGTATATTTTCCTATATTTGGCTAGCTCTTTTTCCCCTAATTTCGAATATGTAACATATGTTGGTCTATCTCTCTTATTCTGAGCACCACAGAGTTTCAAATATCAAATTTAAAGAACAACCTGGCAAGCTCAGCAATAACTTTTCAAGTGGCAGGCTGCGATTACTCAAAATGCATTCAATATGTTGTTCACCCTGTATATATTCCAATTGACGTTATCATAACTCCAAAAACGGGCATTTTGAGTAATCGCAGCCTGCCACTTGAAAAGTTATTGCTGAGCTTGCCAGGTTGTTCTTTAAATTTGAAACTCTGTGGTGCTCAGAATAAGAGAGATAGACCAACATATGTTACAAAAAATACAAACTAAATAAGACATGAAATTCTATGACCGCCTCAGTTTTGAAGGAAGTGAATCAGAGCCTGCTAGGATTTTGTTGATCGAAAAGTGTTTTTTCGCAATTTTCGATATACAGTGGACTTGAAAGTATATATTGATATATATTTTTGAAATCGTTGAAGGAAGATCGATTCGGAAATATCATTTTCCACTATGGTTTCCATTTGAAAAAAAAAATTGTTATAGCTCCGAAATTTGAGCAGATACAAAAAATCCAATAGCACCGATGAAAAGCAGTTAAAAAAGTGCCCTAAAGATGTGTAGATCCCATAATACGGAAGTCATAGCCAATTATAATTATGGACCAAATAACAAAATCGCCCTGTAGCTCGGAAACTAGACGCCGTAGCAACTTGGGGTTTTCAGCAATTTTTGTTTCTCGATAAAAGAGAACATGACATGTATCTTACCTTTTCTCTATCTTTTATAGTTTAGGAGTTGTAGTACTAAATCATCGAAATCTGGCCACCCTGTACATTTCATTCATGAGGATAGAGATATTCATAGACCTTGATAGGGATAATGTATGTTCTTGGAGATATTCCATAAAATGGACGGTGGCGCCTCTATCGGATGAGTTTTCCTACGCGCTTTAAACGGCGACCTTAAACTAGTGGAAAGAAAGTCCAAGTAAGACTGACTAGTCTGAACACTCCCTACTAAACTATAGACTATTAATTCTCTACAATCCATACATTCGACTCTCATTAGGAACAATAAATCTGCATAATTTGGAGCTCATTGATTGTAATCAATTCAATATTATGTTGACAGGGTCCTTTTGTCGGCGCCTTTGCTTCAACTAATCTGGGAGATGTATCACCCAACCTCAAAGGCCCTAAATGTGTCAATACAGGAAAGGATTGTGATTTCAAGACGAGCACATGCGATGGAGAAGCCAAATATTGCATAGCTTCAGGGCCCGGAAGGGATATGGTGGAGAGCACTAGCATAATTGCCAACAGGTTATACGCCAAAGCGAAGGTGGGTTCATTTGCGACTTTGTCGATTATTGATATCTAATTATCTTCAGGTAATGATGACGACTTGAATCGTGCACGATTATGTTTCAGGAACTATTCAGCCAGAATGGGATGGAGGAATTGAAGGGCCCTGTGAGATTCATTCACCAATTCGTTGATATGCCTAAACAGAAGATTAAAGTGACTGCATGGAATGGAACCGAAATTGAGGTTAGTACGCAACGAGCACAAAACAAATATTCACTTATGAAATACACTGCGCAAAAAAATTAACGCAGAAAATCTCAATTTTAATGAAAGTTAACTCTACATTGACTTCATAACTTATTTTTTATGTTCTCTCGGGGAGGTTTTGAACGAAACAAGACACATTAAATGGAAGAAAATTTCAGGATTTCACCGAATCTTATGTGAAAGAAGAGAAATGAACAATTTTCAAAATACTGAAATGCTGATAAGTGATTTAATACTTGGTATTTCCATGCACCCCTTGCGTTAATTACAGCTCGGCAACGACGGTTCATACTTGAAATGAGTGATCTTAAAATGTGCTGATCTAATGCTTCCCAGATTTCTCCGAGTTGGATTCCTAAGTCATTTAGAGTAGCTGGATGATTTTCTGAACTTCTCAGCCTTCTATTGAGGTTGTCCCAAACCTGCTCAATCGGATTGAGATCTGGACTTCTTGCTGGCCATTCCATTCGAGAGACTTCAACCTCTTCAAGGTACTCCTGAAGGATGCGCGCACGATGGGGTCTGGCATTATCGTCCATAAAAATGAAATTTTCACCAATGTATGGGGCAAATGGCACTACATGCTCTTCAAGAATGTTCCTTATATACTTATCAGCATTCATAGCTCCATTATCAACGACCACTAGGTCTGTGCGAGCAGTCAAATATATTCCACCCCATACCATAATCGATCCTCCCCCGAAACCAGTAGTATTCAGGAAATTGCACTGAGCATATCTTTCATATGGACGTCTGTATACAAGGGAACGTCGATCACAATGGTAGAGGCAGAATCTAGACTCATCTGTGAAGAGAACTCTTTCCCAATCGGCCTCTTTCCAATGGATATGCTCTCTCGCAAAATCCAAACGCGCCCTTCGATGGGCTGGGGTAAGAGCTGCGCCTCTTGCCGCGACACGAGGCCTTAAATCATATTCTCTGAGGCGATTTCTTATTGTTTGAGTGCTAATTTGCACCTCATGAGTTTGCTCAAGCTGATTTTGAGGGAGGCGAGCGGTTGCAAACCGTTGTCTCAACGAAGAAACTCTCAAGTAACATTCTTGAATGGCAGTTGTTACCCGTGGTCTACCCTGTTCTGGTCTTCGGACATTCATACCTATCTCCCTGAATCGCTGCAACATTCTGGACACACTTGTATGGGAAACTCCAAACCTTTCTGCAATTCTTGTGTATGTCCACTCCTCTTCTCGCAAAACTACCGCTTGGGCACATTCCTCTTGGGTCAAATTGCGTGTTTCGCGTTGCATAGCGATCGAGTGTAGAAAATCAAACGAAAGAAAAACTATTGATCACTAGAATTGATCGAGTACAACTGATTTTAGAATGGAGCGAATACATTCAAAATCTGATAATATCATCTTTTTTTATTCCTGCTGGGAGAAAATATATGTATTGAAGAAAAACGTTGAAAGTGGATAACATATGCATGCATTATTCTGGTAAAAATAATTATAATTGAGAACACCTTCAGTTGTAGAATAAATCTGAAATTTCCATAATGTGCCTTAATTTTTTTGCGCAGTGTACTATCAGCGCTTGAAAACAGCGGTAGTATGCTGATATTGTGGTCCTATTCAAATATTTGACTGCTTTATTTATCATCATTGAAATTGCTGGTTCGACTGGGAATGGGGGGCGATTGATTTGAAATAGTTTATTCGTTAGTTTAAATTAAATTCGTTGAACCAAATGGATTCCCTAGAATGTTTGCATATCTACCAATTGAATATTGATCCGATCACCTGAGAGAGGGATTGAAACTGTTAATTTGTGTCATTGTACGTTAACAATAATTCCATACAATGAAGGTCAGCAATAATTCCATATGATTACATGATTGCAAAATCATGCAGAGTCCCTTGACGAAGGTCAGGTTGATGTGATTGATTTGCTTCCCCTTCTTCAAACGTACTCAAAGATTAGAGAGTACAATTATAGTAGAGTAAGATCCCAGAGCAATCAGACATAACTTATTTTCACACGGATGAAACGGATGAAAGTTTTCAGTAGCGTCTCGTGTGCCTTGAATACCTACGCGCTTTGTGGAACTTGCCGAGTGACACCTGGGCAGGTACCAGGTGAGAAAGGTAACTAAAAATAAGAATTCTTGAACTAAGTTCACATGGCTGATTTTTATGTATGTCATGTAGAATATTATTTCAAAGTAATATCATAAGTGTCAGACACTTTTGATGGACCAGAGCTTTTGTCAGACGCTTTTAAGCTACCCAAAAAATAAATGAACTTTACTTATTTTTACATGTCTGATTTTTTAATATGTTATTGAAGTATTTATTTGAAAGTTATATTCAATCAGTCAGACAAATAAGGGTGACCAAACTTCCCTAAGACAAAAATTATTCGGCCAGAAGTGTGAGGGCGAGAGCACTATGCATGCGCTTCAGAGTGAGTGAGACGTCCACAATAACTCGGTTCCCTTTCTTAAACTCACCATCTGTTTCAATCTACTGTGCTGTTTGCGTGTAGTATTATATAACTTATAATATAAATAAACAGTATGGTGCAAATGAAAGGAATACATTCGTTATTTTGTGAACCGCCGAATTTAAGGAAAAATCCCGAAACACGTCGAGTTTCATTTTAAAACAGGCTTTTCGTAAGAATACCTTTTTATTTTTGACGTCATCTTTGTGAGCGTGATGACGTCATCGCTCAAATTTTTAAATGGAAATGTGGGTGTTGTGATACATTATTTGAAAGGTATTTTAAATACCTATCCAGTCATATCAATAATTTGCAGTAATTGATTTTTGTATTTGTTTAAGAAATTAATAAAATTCTATTATTACAATGAATATTTAATATGTATTACTCATTAAATACAACGAAACCTAAATTGAGTGCTTAAATTCTTTACCTTCAGCTAAAATACAATGACGGCCTTCACAAAATTTATTTTTGTGTGTCAATAAATACATCATACCAATACTCAATACATTTTATTAAGAAACCTGTTGAAATTTCATCAATAATCTTTGTGACAATAAGCAAATCAATTACTGTACATATTGGTATGGCTGAATAAGTATTTAAAAGACCTTTCAAATAATGTATCACAACACCTACATTTCCATTTGAAAATTTTAGCGATGACGTCATCACGCACTTATAGATGACGTCAAAAATAAAAAGGTATCCTTACGAGTAGCCCGTTCTAAAATAAAAATCGAAGTGTTTCGGGATTTTTCCTTAAATTCGGCGGTTTACAAAATAACGAATTTATTCCTTTCATTTGCACCATACTGTATATTTATATTATGAGTTATATAATTTTACACGCGAACAGCACATACACAGTAGATTGAAACAGATGGTGAGTTCAAGAAGGGAAACCGAGTTATTATGGACGTCTCACTCACTCTGAAGCGCATGCATAGTGCTCTCGCCCTCACACTTCTGGCCGAATAATTTTTGTCTTAGGGAAGTTTGGTCACCCTTATTTGTCTGACTGATTGAATATAACTTTTAAATAAATACTTCAATAACATATTAAAAAATCAGACATGTAAAAATAAGTAAAGTTCATTTATTTTTTGGGCAGCTTAAAAGCGTCTGACAAAAGCTCTGTTCCATCAAAAGTGTCTGACACTTATGATATTACTTTAAAATAATATTCTACATGACATATATAAAAATCAGCCAGTTAAATAATTCTTATTTTTAGTTACCTTTCTCACCTGGTACCTGCCCAGGTGTCACTCGACAAGTTCCAGAAAGCGCGTAGGTATCCAAGGCACACGAGACGAGGCTGAAAACTTCAGGTTTCATCCGTGTGAAAATAAGTTATGTCTGATTGCTCTGGGATCTTGGACTATAGGAAACGCGCATCTACCGAAATGCTAAACATCGACCACGATTTGATCTCACATTGACTTCACATGCACCTCGCATGTATAGATGATGCTATACCGGGTGTCCCAAGTTCGAGTGCCTATTAGAAGTTTCTGGAGAGCTGTACATATTTGAAATCTGAAAATTGGGATTATGATATTGTTCGAAATTCTCTACAGACCTAAAATATTTTCAGAGCCAGAGCACTTCCGGTTATACAGGGAGTGGAAATAAATTTGCTCAATTTTTTTTTCAATCTTTTCGTTTCCGATATGATTGAGTATCCAATGCTGAATACGTTTCTGTTAAAACCATTGTATTCATTCGAATAGTTTTCAGAATATCGACAAAAACCTTAATGAAAGTCAAATTTTTATCGTCACTATTATGTTCGTTTTCCCTATACTGAACATCCTTAGTGTAAACCGTTCTCACAACGTCAAAGTAGAAGAATGTGGAAAGGTCATGCATCTTTCGAATTTCATGAATATCATCACAGGGTGTTTCGAATTTTGTGTCAATAACTGTGATCGAAAATCGGTCATAACTTCAGTTTTTCAAATTAGAACCCTATTTTTTCATTATTTCGTTGGATTCTGCGAAGAAAAGTAATGATAGCACTCTCAGATGCTCTTTCTCCTTAATTCAGTAATTCCCGAGTTATTTGAGCTTTTCTGGATTCATGTTGTTCGTAGAATCAAATTCATCTAATCCTTTACATGAGAACATTCTGTGACCAAAGAAGATGAATTTTTCCAATAATAATTCACAAGTGACAGGTCTAATTTTAGGTTTTATCTGTACTTTTCGATTTTATTCAATGGTTCCATGAAAATATTCATCGAATATGTTGCATGAGAATATTCTGTGACCATAGAAGATAAATGATTCCATTGATAATTCATAAGTGGCAGGTTTAATTATAAGTTGTTACTATGATTTCATGAAGATTTTTACCCAATCTGTTCAGATTCGATGAATTTGAATCTACGTACGACATGAATCTAGAAAAGCTCGAACAACTCGAGAATTACTGAATTTAGGAGCAAGAGCTTCTGAGAGTGCAATCATTATTTTTCTTCGCAGAATCCAACGCAATCACAAAAAAATAGGGTTCTAATTTGAAAAACAGAAGTTATGGCCAATTTTCGATCACAGTTTTCGACACAAAATTTGGAACACCCTGTGACGATATTTATGAAATTCAAAAGTTGCATGACCTTTCCACATTCTTCTACTTTGACGTTGTGAGAACGGTTTAAACTCAGGATGTTCAGAATAAGAAAAATGAACACAATACTGACTATGAATATTTGACTTTTTTTCAGGTTTTTTTTCGATATTTTGAAAACTATTCGAATGAATACAATGGCTTCAACAGAAATGTATTCAGTATTGAATACTCAATCATATAAGAAAGGAAAACATTGAAAAATAAATTTTTTGAGCAAATTTATTTTCACTCCCTGTATAACCGGAAGTGCTCTGGCTCTGAAAATATTTTAGGTCTGTAGAGAATTTCGAACAATATCATAATCCCAATTTTCAGATTTCAAATAAGTCCAGTTCTCCAGAAACGTCTAATAGGCACTCGAACTTGGGACACCCTGTATATAAAAGAAAGATATTGGTTACACCATTTATAACTCGAGATCGGATGGACTGTTTGTTATGAAACTTCATTTATGGATTCTTCTACGGTCTGGTTATTATAAAATGCAATAAAATTTAAAAAAATCTATGTAAATTTTACTTATGCAGGAATTGCTTTTACTTTTTTCAATCTTTTCGTTTCTGATATGATTGAGTATTCAATGTTGAATACATTTCTGTTGAAACCATTGTATTCATTCTAATAGTTTTCAAAATATCCAAAAAAAAACTGAAAAAAAGTCGAATATTCATCGTCAGTATTATGTTCATTTTTCTTATTCTGAACATCCTAGTGTAAACCGTTTTCACAACGTCAAAGTAGAAGAATGTGGAAAGGTCATGCATCTTTTGAAGTTCATAAATATCATCACAGGGTGTTTCAAATTTCGTGTCGAAAACTGAGATCGAAAATCGGCCATAACTTCTGTTTTTCAAACTATAACCCTATTTTTTTTATTATTGCGTTGGATTCTGCGGAGAAAAATAATGATAGCACTCTCAGATGCTCTTGCTCCTAAATTTAGTACTTCTCGAGTTATTTGAGCTTTTCTGGATTCATGTTGTACGTAGAATCAAATTCATCTAATCTTTTACCTAAGAATATTCTGTGATCATAGAAGATAAGTTGTCCCATTAATAATTCACAAGTGACAGGTCTAATTATTTTAGGTTGTATCATAGATGCATAGAATACCTGGTGTATCGACTCCTTACTAAAAATCGTGACCAAAATTTTTAGATCAAAACGGCATCCTAGATTTCAGATTTTGGTCTAGTTCCGGAATACATCCGCAATATTCATCGGTCGTGGCGGCGGCGCTACTGCGGCAACGACAAATAACGCGACCCTTTTCAGGAGAAATGAAAAGCCGCACAAAATATAAGATTTTGTAGTCAATTAAGGTATATAAAATAAACTACACGATTCATTAAATGCTGAAACTGACCACAAAAATGTGTGAATTCATGTGAAGGAATCAGATTTTCCTCTTCACGAGATTTTATAATAAATTGAGGTATTTTATCACGTTATTACAAATATGATAAGTAATGGCTGCAAAAAGCATCAAACCGAGTCATCAATATTTGAGATGAAAATCTACGGGGCGGCGAATTGCCGATGCCTATGCCTATGAACGGCGTTCAGTATGAAAAAAGCAACAATAATTCATGCCTTCTTTATTTATTCACAAAATTTAGCATAATTCCTTGAAGAAAATGAACCTCATTTATTCATCCACTATCCACATCATGAAGAAGAACATAATACAATCATAAAACCATAGTAAATCTACTGAATGCGATATTAAAATAAACATTGATATTGAAAACAGGTCCATTTGTGGTTAACTGCTCCTCTCAAAGCCATATATACATTCTATAGCCATAGTTCTATTTGGAAGGCAGAATCCAAGTTGGTACCAATATTAACATATCCTGAGAATCTTGTACCAGTACCAGGGATATGAAACTTCTTCTTGTCTTTGGACCAGAGCAGTCAATGCTTCTTTTATGATACCTGGAAATTCCCAGAAACTTACCTTAAGGACGAATGTTCGAAGATTGGTTTGGCAAGAAGGGGATTGGCATCATTTTTGAGATATCTGGTACCTACCATCCACTCGAATAACGAAATCTTTTAGCTCAAAGTGTTCGGAACATACAATTTTTAATCATCAAGTAATATTCAGGATTGAGAACCAGATGTTCCTCATCTCAATATCAGAATGGAATCTGAAAAGTGAAATTCAAAAAATCTACGCCTCTGATACTAAGTATGAAAAGATTAGAACATACCTGTGCAAATTCAAGTTAGGATTCAAATAGTCCAATTTACCACACACAAGACACTTACGAACCATTTTCTTATCGTATTTAGCTGGAGATATTCAAAAATTAATCCATATAACGCTTTTAACATACAATTAAGATGACTAGAATAATGGTGTAGGCACTCGTCAATTTTTGAATGGCATGACGTTCGACCAAATCGAAAATATTAGCAATGTTTCGTGGCGGCGCCGCAATATCATTTCAGTGTATTTTCCGTTGTCAATTTGACTGATGTATCAACAGCTGATTTGCCAAAGTCAATTTATGACATGACAGCAGAATGGAATCTTTTTATAATGAAATTTTCATACTTTTCCTAAGAACTAATTTACATCAGGATGTCAAGAATATAAACACACATTATTGCTTGACAAAATTATCGACCATTTACACGCCACGTTCACCAGAATAAATTCAAATATTTGAAATAACTGTTAAAAATCAGTCATAATTTGTGAATAGCGCCACCTGAAGTGGAGAGAACGAAACATTGCTAATATTCTCAATTTGATCGAAACAAAATCTAATCAGTGCCTACACCATTATTCTAGACATCTTACATACAATGAAGCTCAAAATCTTGTTGACAACACTGTTCGAATTGTCAGAAAAATCATAGAATAAAGATGGCGGCACGTAATTAACTGGACATAGATTCAAAAAACCGTATTGCCAAACGTTTTTATACATTAATCTGGGGCAAAAAGATCGATCCGTTTCGCGAACATTTACATATACTTAAGTATATGTTATGTGAAGAATGCACAATAGTTGAAGAATCCAATACTCGTTTCTGGCATTCACGCACAAATGAGAAAATGAATTTCAATTTAAGAAACTTTTCATTTTGATTGAGAGTTTATTTATTGGAAAATTCAACGAACGTCACAACGTTGCAAAAATTTCTACTACATTTTGATTCCGTAGTATTACAATCACCCAGTTCAGTTCTGATGATTTTGAAACTTGGCTTTACTATTTATTATTGAAAGGTGTGTCTCCTCTTTCTATGGTCTAAGAATGATCCCATTAATAATTCACAAGTGATAGGTCTGATTATTACTTGTTACTATGGTTTCATGAGAATATTCATCGAATCTGTTCCGATTCGATGAATTTGACTCTATACGTACGACATGAATCCAGAAAAGCTCAAATAACTCGGGAATTACTGAATTTAGGAGCAAGAGCATCTGAGAGTGCTATCATTATTTTTCTCCGCAGAATCCAACGCAATAATAAAAAAATAGGGTTCTAATTTGAAAACAGAAGTTATGGCCAATTTTGGATCACAGTTTTTGACACGAAATTTGAAACACCCTGTGATGACATTTATGAAATTCAAAAGATGCATCACCTTTCCACATTCTTCTACTTTGACGTTGTGAAAACTGTTTAGGTACACTCAGGATGTTCAGAATAAGAAAAATGAACATAATACTGACTATGAATATTTGACTTTTTTCAGGTTTCTTTTCGATATTTTGAAATTTATTCGAATGAATACGATGGTTACAACAGAAATGTATTCAGCATTGAATACTCAATCATATCAAAAACGAAAACATTGAAAAAAAAATGTTTTTGCAAATTTATTTCCACTCCCTGTATAACCCTGTATAAAGTGCTCTGGCTCTGAAAATATTTTAGATCTGTAGAGAATTTCGAACAATATAATCCCATTTTTCAGATTTCAAATATGTCCAGTTCTCCAGAAACGTCTAATAGGCCCTCGAACTTGGGACACCCTGTATATAGATTGGTAATAGGTTTCCATGTTTCTATAATTTCTATGAGGAAAACGTACCTTAAAAGTGAGGCGTTCTATGAAGGCTTCGGGTTGTCCTAGCATGAGCTCAGCACCGGCATTCCAAAGGGTTTGAATCTAAGTTAATTTCGTTTAATTATTAGTGAAGGTTTAATTTCAAACTGTTTCACAATAATTACATCGATTAACCAGATACGCCATGTTCATTGATATAAATATCAATGACCAACCTGCATCTGACTGGAACTTGCCACAAATCATCATCCAGGGAGACTAGCGAAAGTTTCAACCTCAAGTTCCAGTGGGATGCAGGGCGTTGATATTTATATCAATGAACACGGTCGGTGGATCTGTTTAATCGATGTAATTATTGTGTATTTCCATTAGGAATTAAAGTTTCATTATACAGGGTGTATTTGAAGGTGAGGCTTTTATTTTGACAGGCGATAGAACTAGTCAAAATAAGTAATTTTACCGAAAATTCCTTATATAAAATGTTCAATTCGAAAAGTTTATAAAAGATTTTGGGCCTGTATATCTCTCCATCTCTGCACCAGGTTTATGAACATCCCCGAAATTGGGTTTTTTCTTAGCGGAAATCTTGTTCTGTACAACTTATACGCTGAACTGGCATTTTGTTTTGATCCACCATAAATTAAAAGCATATCAACAAGTTCATTATTTGAATAAACGTGCGGCATTTTCGAAACATAAACACTCGTTCAATCCACACCGTAGCACTGATCACAATCGATATTCTGCGTCATGTATGATAAGAAGATAAAAAACATGTTGATATCTACGGAGGCAGGCAAGGAAGCAGGTTTGCCCTCAGGAATTTTCAGATTCGCCTAGAAACTAGAAAATATTCTAGTTTCATTTTCTCGAAACAGGGCCATAATTTTTTTGTTGAAATGAGTTATTTTGATGAGTTCATCATCTGTCAAAAGAAAAGCCTCACCTTTAAATACACCCTGTATTTGTTTCGGGCTTACGGCGTTAACTCAAACGATTCTCGTGCCTCAGCTTGCAGGTTCTTATGTGAGAATTCACTCGCTGAAGTAGCAATTGAGAGGTATTCTTCTTCTTCTTTTTCAGCTATTCGCCATCCACTCCTGAATGAAAGCCTCCTCCATACTCTTACACATTTGTCTATCTCTAGCATGACTCAGCCAGTTTCTACCTGCCACCTCTCGGATATCGTCCACCCATTTTTTTTTAGGTCTGTCTCTACTTCTTTTGGTTTCACGAGGTCTTCACTGTAATGTTCTCAGTGTCCACCTGCCACTATCTTGACTGGCTATGTGACCAGCCCATCTCCGTTATTTCCGACACGACATCCCTGATTCCAGTTCTCTATCAGATTTCCTTGTTTCTAATTTTGTGCCACCCTTAGTTCATTTGCACTTCTAGCTGTGAGAGTTATGGTCTCCATCCCATATGACGGATGCAACAGGTTAAACACAGGTTAAAACTAAACGTTTGAGGTTCATTGGGATGACCGCATTTTTCAGGATATGCGCAAGTTTTCCGAATGCTGCCTGCCCGCATTAGCGATACTCTTCTAGTGACCTCTGCTCTCTGATTATCCTTTCCTAAGGTTTATATTCTGCCCAAAATATACATACTGAGAAACGTTTTCCATTTGTTGCTGATCTACCGCGATGACAATGTCTTCTCCGCTCATAATTTTGGTCTTCTGGATGTTCATCCTCAGACCAACTTGTTTGGATTATTTAATTCATTTATCATGTCCGCCAATTCATGAATATCACTGGAAAACAGGACAATTTCATCAGCGAATCGCAGGTGGTTGGGAAATGAGCCGTCAACTTTGATGCCTTTTGTTTGCCAATTTAGTTTTTTAAATAATCTTCAAGTACCAATGTGAACAGTTTTGGCGAGATGGCGTCGCCTTGCCTCTATATTTGTCCAAGTGACTTCGAGAGGCAATTGTTGGTCTGATTCTCAACTAGATGTCGCCATGATGTAGTTTCTGCTCATGACTACTTTTATTTTTGTTTTAAGAGGACCTTCGTTACATTCTTATTCTCATCGGAGTTGGGTTATGTTGTTCTGACGAGATCTAAACAGATTGAAACCTAGGTCAGCATCTACTCGCTTCGAGGTTGGAACTTTCGCTAGTTTCTCTGGATGATGATTTGTGGCAAGTTCGAGTCATATGCAGGACACTCGTTGATATTCATATCAATGAACATGAACGGTGTATCTGATTTATCGATGTTACGAGAATGAATTGATATCTAGTTAGCCTAGACCAGTTCCATGCATAAACAAAATATTGCGATACCATATCAACCAACAATAACTTATTAGAAGTGTCAGTGTAGAGTTCGACGTCAAAAAAGTAAACCAGAGTTACACAATAAATAAAAAAAAAAGATGTCCACCGAAATTGTAAAAATCGAAAAATTGGAGTATCGAGCCATCATCGAGCTGTATTTAAAAGGATTAAGAGGTAAGCAGATTTACGAGGATATGTCTAATACCCTTGCGACCGTGAAAAATTGGACTGCAAGCTTCAAAATAGATAAATTTTCCATAGAAGATGATAACCGATCGGGAAGGCCATTTTCTGTGTCAGTCCCCGAAAATATCGATGCAGTTCATGACATGATTTCATCAGACCGTCGAATTGGGCTAAAACGGATATCTGAAGCACTGAAGATTTCATACGAAAGCGTTCATTATATAGTTCACGTCAATTTGGACATGAGAAAAATTTTTGCAAAATGGATCCCCAAATGTTTGAATGTTGACCAAAAACGTGCAAGGGTAGAAGCATCGCGTTCGATCTGTGCTCCATTTGAAAACGATGTAGACTTCTTAAACCGAATTGTTACTATGAATGAAACTTGGGTACATTTCTACGATCCAGAAACGAAGTAACAATCGATGGAATGGCGACACTCTGGTTCTCTAAGACCTAAGAAGTTTCGTGTCCAAAAATCTGCTGGAAAAGTTTTTGCTACAGTTTTTTGAGATTGCCATGGACTAATCATGATTGATTTTTTAGATAAGGGTAGAACAATTACTGGAGATTACTACTCGACATTACTGACCACTCTACGGAAAAAAATTTAAGAGAAAAGACGAGGAAAGCTATCCAAGGGTATTTTGTTTTTACAGGACAAATCCCCAGTACACAAATCTCAAGTTGTCATGCAAAAAGATCGTGATTTAGAGTTAGAATTACTAGAACACCCCCCTTATTCACCAGATTTGGCTCCGTCCGATCATCATCTCTTTCCTCAACTGAAAAAAAGTTTAAAAGGTCGTAAATTTTCTTCCAACGAGGAGGTAATAAAAACTGTGGAGGACTGGTTTGCAGAGCAAGAAGAAACATTTTTTTTGAAAGGTCTAGAGACGTTGCAGGTTCGCTGTAATAAATGTTTTCAATAGAAGAGTCCCTTCATGCTGGCCAACTGTTTAAAAATACCTAAAAATCACTTCCCTTTTTTCGCAATGATTCAACTTTTACCTGAAAGCTTTAATCCTAATGAATATATCTTAAAAATATTAGTCTCCTTTAGGAATCATGATTTATTCTTTTCTTATGTTTTCATCAATGCTTCTTTGCTATGAATCTATGAATAAGATATCCCCACCAGAAAGTTTCTATGGAGAATTTGAATTTTTCGATGCTTCTGAGAATTTCGCTGAAGATTTTGCGTTGGCTTTGCCTTGAATATTGTGTAAATTGTCAAAAATGAGATAATATAATAATAATAGTTTATTCTGAAACCACAGTATAAACGTTCCTAACGGAGGCGTAAGCCTGTACGTGAGACATATGTTTTATTAGATAATTTAGATTTCGAAATGTCCACAATTTTGGTGGGGATATCTTATTCATAGATTCATAGCAAAGAAGCATTGATGAAAACATAAGAAAAGAATAAATCATGACTCCTAAAGGAGACTAATATTTTTAGGATATATTCATTAGGATTAAAGCTTTCAGGTAAGAATTGCGAAAAAAAGCGAAATGATTTTTAGGTATTATCAAACAGTTGGCCAGCATGAAGGAACACTTCTATTAAGAGAAGAATATGTTGAGTAATAAAATATTTTGACATTGAAATTTCGTTTGGTTCTATAGTAGACTAAGAATTTTTCAATATATCCTCGTATTATTCCGCGCGATCTGAGTTGCAGATCTTTTGTCTATGGATTAGTTGAAGAGTGTATCGAATTGGATCAGTTGTGTATTCTGTCTAGTTTGGAGTTTGTTCGCGGTGCGTGCTCGATGAGGGAAACGTTTATTTGTATTTTATTGAATAAAAATAAACGCTTTCCTCATCGATAATACCTGCTTTCGAAACGATCAAACTTGCATACGTTGAGGTATAATATTAATTTTATCAACCTCGAACCAACCATATATTTCTTCCTCCATAAAAAAATTTATACATCACTACTGTTACTAGTTTGAATATGCGGAGATGTAAAAGAATTGAGCCCTAAACTTCCCTGATTTTAAAACGAAGCACAACTAAAAACAACTGGGCTGACAATAGGGAAAACAATGAATTAATCTTTTGTGACTGATTGCAAATTATTTTTCTCATTGCATTGACAACGGAAGGTATAGAATTATAACGTCACTATCCCAATGATTCAACACAGAACACAACTGCTTACTCCGAACTCGGCACAAGTTACAAGCTTCGAAGCTTGTAGTTTCAGAGAGGTCTCCTCAGGAGACCTAGGAGTAATCAGGATAAACAATATATCATATCATCATCATCATTTGTTTTCAATTGCATTTTTTGTTATTTGAATGTTTGCACTTTATAGTGCTTCCTGATGGAAACCATTCCTTTTGTATTCATTTATTTTTGGTGGTGGCCATCTCTGTAGAGTCCTGTAGGTATTCCTGGAAGAACCAATAACTAAAGTATGGAGTTATTCCTGGTAGAAACCGATTTAGGAGATTTCTGAAGTATTTCTGATGGAGATTGAAGAATTTTGAAGTAAATCCTAGTGGAAACACTTCCTGTAAAATCTGAAGAATTCTTGTTGAGGAATAGTGCTGCTAGACATTCTAACAACCTTTGGAACTGATTTCTGGAGCTAGACGAGCAAGTTAATTTGTATCACCCTGAGTATTTTCCATCGGTGGATGATTTCCTAGATATTGTATAATTTCATGTTGAGAATGGAGGAAAAAGCATTTGAACATAACTTCTCACTTGAAAGCTGTATTGTAAATAAGGAAGAAGCTAGAGTTATGAATTTCTCAGACAATGATTGAGTCTTAGCCTTGAAGAATGAGAGGAAAATAACGGGAGAGAATTTTTTTCAATACAGCGAAATTAAAATTCAATATTTATTTTTCCGCGTTATAATGGATTCAGTATTCTTCAACATTACAGGGAGGCATTATGAATGAGTTCAAGTTGACCTTTTCGAGTTTACTGTTGGGGAGATCATAATTAGAAACCGTTACAGTTAAACGTTATTCTCCCGAAATTGACGAGTCCCTTCATGCTGGCGAACTGTTTGAAAATACCTGAAAATCACTTCCCTTTTTTTCGCAATGATTCAACTCTTACCTGAAAGCTTTAATCTTAATGAGTGTATCCTGAAAATATTAGATGTCACGAAGGTCTTCATCAAAAGCTATAAATTTTTGTTTTCTTAGGGTTTCATCAATGGAAAATAAATATCCCCCCAAAATGTTTGAATGGAGAATTTGAATTTTCTCGAATCAAATGAGGATTTCGCTAGTCTTTGTTTTTTATAATAACTTTTCTCATGAATGAGATGTTTCTATTAACAGTGTAAAAATAAGTCCAAATACTGCAGAAATATCAAATTTTATCCATTTCCGAAGAAGGAGCACTCGTTTAAAGACCTGTTGCAAGATGTAAAACTGATTATTATAGGTGTTCTCTTTGAATTCGTGGAGATCATAGGACGACTTTCAGTGAATTAATGTATTATTAACCCTGTATTGTGGAGTTTATTAAATATAGGTGTATAGTTGGCTTTTCCCTTCTAATTGGACAGAAATTCTACGAGGAATTCAAAGGAAATTAGGGAGATAAATGATTTTTCTGAATGTTCTTTAAATGCAAATGCATGGAAACTTACTACATAATCACAACACAAAAGTATTTATAACTGCCATAGACCATGATTTGGATGTGAATAAGTTCTGATGCCGCATGAGAAATTAGGATCATTGTACTGGAAAATCATCATAATCAAGTATCACTTTTAAAAATCATAGTATATTCTTAATATGTAAAGTGGTAAATTTATCAATTCAACATCAGAACGTGGCCAGTGAATACCACCTCTCAAAATATCAGCTAAATACACACAATATATTTACTAAAAATATTGTTCGTAGTTAATTAAGAAACTCCCTAAAAAATGGCTTCTTCACAAACATCTTCAGTTTTATTTATACTGAAACTAATCTCTCTTGAACAATCTATTTATGGATTTTTCGATCTGGACAGACATCTGGATATAATGGTGGTATTCTGCTTTCATCTGTAAGCCAATCTGTAACTTTTTACGAGCTTACAGAAAGAGTGTGATTCTGGACTTTCTTTCGGTGATCTGTAGCTTACAGAAACCGTAAATATTTACGAGTACTCAAGAGGTGGTCGGAAGCCTATCGGATCATTCGGATCATATATTGTGAGGTTATGTCGAATGCTTTGTTTATTTTCTGGTGAACAACTTTTTGGAATAAGATTCATAATAGATGATAATAATAATATGTCTTTGTTTATTGGGTTTTTATTAGAAGAAAACCATAACAGGTGAGTATTTTTGCACAATAATATATATAATCTGAAAATCATTGTTATTTTTGATAGGGACTTTATGAGAATTGAAAGGAGAAGGTTGCGTGATCAAAGCCAGAAACCATTAAATAAGGAAAATGTAAAATATAATTAAAACCAATCTGAAAACATCATTTGAACTTTATTTATCACTTAACCTCAGTCATAAGTTATAACAAAAATAATAATCTCTTCTAAATATTCATCTGATAGGTATCACAAAATTAATAAAAATTAAAGGTAAAAAAAGGTTTGAATTCATTTTTCCATTTTAAAATCTGGATGTAGAGACTGAAATGTTTTAATCATGAATTCCAATTTTTTTTCTGCAGATCACAATATTCCTTGAAAAAGTTCTTTATAGCTTCGACCAGATCTTTTTGGTTTTCTGTGTTTTCATCAGTCACGGTCACTAATTTTTCAGCTAATAACGATAGTGGTTTCTCTTTGGTTTTTTTATTCACATTGTTTTTTTTTCTCTCTTCCACCTTCTCTTTTTCTTGCACATCTACTGCTACTGTGTCCTCATCTAATAATTCAATTAAAATTGGCTGTTCTTGATCATTATTTATATTTATGCCCTCGTACCTTGTAACATCAGCACCTTCAACTGTTACCCGACTCCAAACATCTAAAGCTCTCTCCTCTATTTCAGACAATATGGTCTGCATCATTGGGCCACCACCAGTCTTTGTCTGGTGGGCTTCTATTTTTCTTTTTTTTGCTTTCAGTGAATATTTCCAATCAGTGAATCTCTGAAATATAATCCAAATTTTTATTCTCTTCACTTCATTTAAGAAAAAATTACCGTTTTCTATTCATCTACAGTCAAAACTGGACCATCACCTGCAGAATTCAGCTGATCCCATTTGTCCTGCAGATAAGTTGGTCCCAAGGTAGGATTAATAGTATAGCTTCGGAGAACATAATCGTTCTCCATCGCCTGTAAATAGATTTCCATCTGCTCACGACTTGTATTTTTGGTGCGTTTTCTTTTAGTGCCTATTGAAATATCAACGCTGAAATGTTGAAATAACAATAAGTATTACAAAATGATTAATCACGAATTAACTTACCATGGACTAGACATTTTTTTCTTACCTATTTTTGATTTACAACGAAACGAAAACACGTTAACTAGGTACCCATAACAATAACATTAAAATATTCGAACTTACGATTGCAGGTTATGTTTATCGCTAAGTAGTTCAAAAGTAACACTGTAACTGAGATAGTTACAGGAACAATTCCAGAATAGCAATATTTACGAATCTGTAAGTCGGCCACTTACAGATCGATCGTACGCTACAGAATCGTAGCTTACAGATGAAAAGCAGAATACCACCATAGATCTGAAATTAACTTGACATAATCGTCCACGTGAAGAGAACAAACACATATATTCTTTGCAGCAAGATTTCCCATCGATAGTTTGTCTATCCATGCTTTTCTCCAGTCCAATTTATTAAATATGCCAAAGGCATTTGTGATATTCGGTGTTGAGGCATCTTTCTCAGGAAATTTATCAAAATGAATAGCCGTGTTTTTACTTTTCCTTGAAAAGCAATTGAAAACAGTTTTTTCCAGTACTAGTACTCTGCTTACATTGCTATATAATCATCTACTGGCCTAAAATTCAAATGAATCATGAGGATTGAAACAAAAATCTTTTCGCTCAGATACTTCACCTTTTCTAATTTCCATCTTACAGAAAGATGAAGTCACAGCTCAGTACCTCAAATTACGAGGATCATATCCCTCAAGAATACCTGAAACAGCCATTGATTTAGAATAGATATTCTAATTTCTAAGTCAATGGAAACAGCTTAGGAGCAAGTAAAAATATAAACAACTCGTTTTCTAGGTTTGAAAGTCATAGATTTCCATTAATGAAAACATAAGAAAACAAAAATTTATAGCTTTTGAAGAAGACCTTCGTGACATCTAATATTTTCAGGATACACTCATTAGGATTAAAGCTTTCAGGTAAAAGCTGAATCATTGCGAAAAAAAGGGAAGTGATTTTCAGGTATTTTTTAACAGTTGGCCAGCATGAATGGACTTGTCTATTTAAGGGTGATTCGAATGAAGGGTAGTCATTGTTCAGTTTTGGAAACAATATCGTTGTCGTTGGTTAAAATTAGTTCCAAAAGAGCCTAAAAGAGGAGGGTTCTGTGATTTATGGAATTGCGTGGAGAAATCGATTAGCTGAATCAAGTTGTTGTTATGAATATAGTCTACGTAAACACTGGATGATGAATTGCAAATTTTAGATGAAACCAGACATTGAAATTCGAGCATATTGAAGTCACCAGCTAAAACTATGTTTCATTTGGTGTTGGAAGGATGACCTTGGTATCTTCAAAAGAAGAAATAATCATTTCTGCTGACGAGAATTCGAAATCAGTAATGGAAATGAGATTCCAAGAAAATTTGAATTTGATGTCTTTTGCCTATTTTAAGATGACCAAATAGGTCACATTCACAATGAATCATTGAATGGTGAAAATTTTGTCCGAGATCTGAGGACAGTAGTGTTTTTGTGGTTAGTGTTGGTGGTCAAATAATGGGAATTTAGCTTTGTTCGTGTTTATATTGAAAACGTTTATTCGCTGAAAAAATGTCTAATGCGGATTTTTTTTATATGTTCAGTCAATCTTTCTCTCAGGAATATCAAACCAGTCAAAATTATTTTAATTAAGTCCATTAAAATGCCCTGAATGTGTGCCAATGTAGGATGTGCAAATTGGTCAAATTCACCCACAGTGTTACTGCTGTTTAACCCCACATATCAAGTGTCTCACTAGAGAACGAAGAGAAATTTGGTCAGCAGTCATCAAGACTAGACAAAATCAAAAATAAGAAACTGAAGTCGATTTTGAAAAAAGCAGAATTCAGTTCATATTATACAGGGTGAGTCTTTGACTTGTACATATATTTCAACTGTAGATTTCTCTCATCAAACGAATCACTTTTTTTCCATACCATTTTTCAAAATTCGGTTCCGTTTGAAAGATACAGGGTGTCAAAATCCATGAAAAAAACTCTTTTCTGCTCATATTTTCGGAACCGCTATTTCGAATGAACTGAATTTTGATTGATTGTTTACTCTATTCCTGGTGCATATTCCTCAATCAAAACTCATTCAATATTTTTCTTGGTATAAATGTTGCAGCGTAGGCTACTCATAAATTGCAAAAATACTATAAAACCATTTGAAAAAGATAAACGGTTCATATTTTTGAAAGAATCAACCATTTTAGAAAATAAAAGTATTCCCGTGTTTTTTCAATAAAACGCGTCGTTTTGGAGTTATTACTAATCGTATACGATGAAATTTGAGGAAAACAATCACGAATTTCAAGAATAATCTGGATGCTTCCCTGGATTAAATATCATCGAATATTATTTCTTCTCTGGTCTCTCAACACATTAACAATGTTGTCAGAATGTTTATCAGGTTCGTCAAGACTAAAATGTCTATGATGGAAGAACGTTTGATGAAGAGACATGTAATAATAAAGTCCCATAAACAATGGGCCATAAGGCCTACGTTCGACCAACGAAAGGCACCGCACAGGAAGAAGAAGAATAAAGTCCCATAAATGTGGGAGATGAAATTGAATTCTAAAAATCATAAAGTTATACATTATATACGCACAGTTTCTATTGACTATTCCACTCTTTTCATTTTTAGTGAGGAAGTTTCCGTAGCCACGATCGTTTCATCACGGAAAAATTTTCAAGCCAGCAAAACCAACATGTTGGTTTTTCAGCGACAAAATTTTTGACGTTTCTCGAATTCATAGATAGCTTCGGAAATAAATATCATAGAGAGAACAAACAACGTTTAGTGGTTTAGTTAATCGATGATGAATTCTTATTTGCCAAATAGCGCAATACGCGTCAAATGTGAACACATTACCCCATTTTCTCGTGGAATAGTCATGCCGAATTCCGCTGGAGATGAAATTTAAGCAGGTAAAATTTCTCTCTTGTAATATTCAAGTTTGTTGCTTTTCGGAAATTTCGTTCATTCGCGAAATTTCCGAGCAACAAACTTTCATATCACAATCGAGAAATTTAAAGGCAAAATTCCATCTCTAGTGGTATTACATATGAAAAATTCATTGTTACCGATCCTGCAGGAAAATATCTATCTCAACAATATCCTCTTGAAATTTTAACTCGATACTACACGGTTATTACTCATTATTACATCAATTCACTGAAAGCCTTCACATCACAATCATTACCTGTTTGCATTATGGTCCATGGCGCAGGATATCGCTATACGTAAGCGTCGTCCATGGGTCCACAGACTGGTCTGTGATAGAACTAACGTTGGGGATACAGAACAACGATTTGTCTTGCGTGGCGGCTATCTCGCATCGCGCACCGTTATAGGCGACTGACATTAGGGTCGTAGCGCTAAATCGGCGAAAAGTAAACAAAACTAGTGCCTTTGCGATAGTTCATCCGTTGACGATACGGGACGTATTGCTTCCTTGGTTTCGCCTATACTATTGTTTGGAGAGAAAATCAGCAATCTGGCATCGTGTTCTCAGAAGTTCTGTGAAATATAACAACATGGATTAGGATAGGTCATTGACCTCGAATCCTATGACCTAGGTTAATGGTGTCAGGTTAGGTTAGTGGGAAAACAATTTTTAATGGAATAGTTTTGGAATATCGATATGAACAAATGTGGTTTTTTGAGAAATATCGTGTTTGTAACAATCCTATTCAAATATGGTCAGGGCTGAGTATTCCCTGAATGTTTCACCCAGAACATCTAATAATCACTTTGATTTAAATCGAAAAATATGAACTTTGAGGTGTTTGCAGAATCGTATCAGGCACGTAATTGGCCCAATTTTTTTCAAATGGCTATATCTCTCGAATTCGGAAAAATGGAAAATGGGAAAAAAGTTTCCTTTGGCCTCAATAAATTTCCTTTATGTGAAACTGATAAATATTTCAATTTTATATAATACGAGTATAACCGGTTGAAGAAGTACAGATTGCAGAGATTTGATGAATAGGTATTCCTCCTCCAATGGCTCCGATACTTTCTCTACAATGTCTGCGATCGTCCAATACTGAGGGTCGCCATCATAAGATTGAGTAAAATTTCCTTCTTCAGTGTTGCTTCAGGAATTTTTTTTTATTGAAAATCATAAAAATTCACTGGTGTAATCATTCAATGCATGAAGTAATAAAATTCCTTATATTCTCCACAAACTAGCGACCTGTCAGAATCGTTTTAAGGTTGACACTGGTTGAATAATCACGTGTTTTGTATTAGTTAATTCGGCGCATGCAAATGCTGCATGAATATAGCAATGATTATGTGATTTATGTAGTTAGGACAGGAATTATGTGCGAAACAAATCAATATTGATATAATTAATGCATACATAATCAGCCCGGTTTATGTTTATTGGACATTCATAAATTACCATTGGAAAGACGATTTCTTTATGAAAATAACTCGGAAAATAATCAAGTAGGTATTTATCGTATATGGTTTTGTCGAGAGAAAATTCAAAGCTCCATTAATCCGAATGCAGCGAATTTTATGTCCACTCGACGAAAATAAAGATGGTAAAAAAAATTTCAACGGATTGCATGCGCCGGAACGAAAAACATAATAATTGGCAATTAGTTAAATGAGATACTCAATGGTACGTCGAGATCTAGTCTCCAAGGATGTTTAGATTAGTTTGACGTCTTTCTTCTCGATATACAGAATGGTCTTGGGACCACGACTCTTGTGTTATTCCGTATATTTTTTTATGTTTTGTAGGCACACATTGTATAAGTTCTCGACATCCCTCATTAAACCTGTGGTTTTGTTCTCATTCTTAGTTTCGTTCGGTGCTTCTACCTCAGCAAAAAAGTTTTTCGTTCTAGGTGAGCTTGTGATGGAACTCAGAATTTGTCCATCCCTGTCATCCTTTTCATTATTGTCTAATTTGTCCCTATTCAATTCAGGACACATTATCGGATGATGTTTTTGGGGACTGATGATTCATTTCAGTTGCCAACGAGAAAAGAATTATTTAATTTCAGACAAGAAATACAACACTTCTTTCTTATATGAATCTTTTTATTTGAAATGTTCAGTTCGAAAAATTCATAAAGAATTCTGAGCATCAATACCTTCATAATACTCTGGCCTGCATCTCTCTGTTCATCATATCTCTACATCTCTGTACCAGGTTTATGAACATCCGCGAAGTTGGGTGATTTCTTAGCGGAAATCGTGTTCTGTACAACTTATACGCTGAACTGACATTTTGTTCTGATTCAGCATAAACTAGAAGCATATCAACAAGTTCATTATTTGGATAAACGTGCGGAATTTTCGAAACATAAAACATTCGTTCAATCCACACCGTACCACTGATCACAATCGATATTCTGCGTCATGTATGATAAGAAGATAAAAAACATGTTGATATCTACGGAGGCAGGCAAGGGAGGTTTGCACTCAGGAATTTTCAGATTCGCCTAGAAACTAGAAAATATTCTAGTTTCATTTTCTCGAAACAATGGCAAAATTCATATGAAAAATTTTTGGTAAAATGACTTATTTTGATGAGATCTACCATCTGTCAATAAAAAGCCTCACCTTGAAATATTCATAACATCTTCAGAGGTATGAATTCTTAATCCGATACTATGATCAGATTTCGAGATACAAGGCGTTAAACTTGAGAATTACTGATTTTATGAGTAATGAAATTGAAAAACTGGATTGATTTTATGTTGCGTCTATGAATTTCTGTGAGATGTACATAGTAAGGTTCAGCTAAAAATATTTCACAGGGTTATTCACGAATAAATCACAATTACCTTTCAATTTGGAAAGAAAGTGATAAAATCAGTAATTCTTCACTTTAACGTATCTCGGAAGATGGTCATAGTATCAGATTGAGAATTCATACCTCTGAAGATGTTATGAAAATCAATATATATTGAGTAAGTGGTCACATTTAACCGAGAAAATTTTGGAATACAGGTTGTTTGTGTTTTTTTGTTCTTTTACAAAAATAGAATACCTTCCTATGAATAAACCACCTTGAATATTTTGGAGATTAGAGACACACATATGTTTGTGGTCAAACTTTTCCCAAAAATCAATCCATAAATACAGGATTTCGAATCCATCCTAAAAAAAAATAAAAATGTCTAGTGGTTCTCTCTGTGAAACGCCCTTCATAAAAAAATGTGAACTGTGAAATATTTTCTCGTCAAAATAGTATATCGAAAAGAACGTTTCAAAAATATGCCCCCCTGACTTCACAATAGAAAAAGTGGATTTTGGAAAAAACTACCGTCATACATTCGTGAATCAACCTGTAAATATAAATATTTTTAATCATCCGTATCCACTAATTTCATAACTAGAACATGTACTAAACGTATGCATGCAACAGAAATCCAATCTAACATTCAATAAATGAAAAATAAATCCGAAAATTTGGACAATTTTCAAAACCCCGTATTTAGAAAACTAGCCAGAAGATTGGGTTGGGCCCTTTGACATTTTTGATCATTCAGTCGGGTACAACAACATATTATCAATCATTCAGAAAATTCGACCTGTCGCCACTTTACATAAGAAAAGTGCGGAGTCCTTTATTTTCTTCGTGAATTAATTCTCCTTGAGTTTGGAAATATAGATTTGAGTAAGTTATTTCGGTGGTCCTGGTTTTCCCCAGATGTGGAATATTAGAGCAATGAAAATTATGCTTGTGGAGGACAAGGAAATTCCAATTTCTTATCCATGGTAAACAGATGAGAAATTTCACAAACTTGCAGATAAATCCGAAACTCTGAGATTTAGGTCGACCGATCCTCAAAAATGAGTCTTATTTTCACCATGCTTTCTAAATATGCTATAAAATACAGGATGTTTTGTAAGAAAAAACATTTGTTTGGTTTCTACCACTTTCCTGTATATTCCAAAGAAGTTTCAAAACATAACCAAAATTGACATTAATGATTCCGCGTTTGAAAAAAAATTCGAAAATTCTACTTAAGAATAATCGAGATCCGTGTCACCGGTGCAACACCCTGTATATATCCCACGAGATAATTATTTTCCTTGAAAGATCTCGACAAAAATTCTCTGAATATATTCTCACAACAAAGCTGAAGGGAGCTGATATGTGAATGACTTCCAGGAAATGAAGGTGTCAAAATAGAGCTCGACATCCATTCAAAAGCGATTAAACATTCGAAATGCTCGATATTCACATCTATATATTCCATTTCGTAAGGGAGCTGTTACTCGTTGAATGAAGTTTTATATACAGAGTGTGCCATCGAAGCGATATTTCTGGAATTACACACAAACTGAAAGAATTCAGAGTTAACACAGAAACACTTAAAATAAGGTTCAAAGGTGGATATATATTTATGAAATTGATACCCATGGAAATATCGACCCTTATGAAGAACGACAACCCTTATAGAATTTCAAATAGGAAATAAAGGACGTGTTAATGAGAAGCATAAGCCCAATTAAGAGGGGTTCTTGATGATTCAAAATTATAACCCATTTAGGTCGCTTTCATGAGGATTTGTTAAGGTAAATGAACGTTGGGTGGATAAACAAAGAATTAGGTACAATAGAACGTCACTTTCCTCAATTTTAGATGACCAATTTGATTATTGCCTACAGAAGACATCCTAAATACCTTTTTGCACAACTTGAAATACTCCACTATGAAAATGTAGCAGTTAAATCTTAAAATAACTAACTCCATTTACAAAGTTGAAAAAGGGTGAACGTATTGGCAACGTCTGTCAAAATTATTCGACTGTCACGCGTGCCAACCTGCGTCAGTTTTAAGTAAAAGAACTTGATAAACCTAAATCATGGCCAACCGTTATACTTTATAAAAAGTTTCAGGAACGTGAGATTCCATACTTGATCTGTCTTTTTCCTTCTCAATACTTCTAGTTTGCCAATAACATAATGCGTTTCCTTCCCGTAGAACCGCTCAATATATATTGATGAAGACTTTACCAGTCGGATCCAACTTCAAAATGAGAATATTCCGGGCGCTTTGTCCGTTTCGCCTACAACTGCGGCAGAAATTTACAGAGGAATCTCTGTCGTATATTGTAAACGAATTACGTACATATCGAAAATATACTGCTACACAAGAGTTAGGGATATCGTATTCAATCGTTTTTAAAAGAATGTAATCTTCGAGAAAATCGCTGTTAAATCATTTAAAACTCGATAACAACTTGAATCGATCCAATAAAAATCAGTATGAGACATTTCGTCAATCTGGTCGCCTTTTTTCTGAAGTTTGGTTCCCTGCATATGCTTCATGAATGTTCTTATTTTGAAATGAAATCCGTTTATCAACGGCTTCGATTTGAAACGAGTTTTCTGTAATGCCAAGACGTAAATTAACAAACGCTGAGGCTAATGGGGCTATCGGAATGCTACAGGGTGGCCTAACTCAGGTTGGTGTAGCGAAAAGGCTCCAAGTCAGCCAAAGTGTGATATCTCGACTTTTGAATAGGTTCAGGGAGACAGGTTTCGTGTTGAAAAGACCAAGGCTTGGTGAGCGACGAAAAACAACACCTGCTCAGGATCGTTTCATCACCGTTTCTACGAGAAGAAACCCAACATCTACATGTAGAATGCTACGGAATACTCTTCAAAATGCAGATGGGGTCCAAGTTTCCATCGAAACCTTCAGACGACGTTTGAGAGAGGTGAATCTAGGTTCTAGACGTCCATTAAGAGGAGTTCCATTAACACGTGACCATAAGCGTCAAAGACTGAAATGGGCAAGGCAACATATCAATTGGAACGATCAATGGCGTATAGTGTCCTTTTCACTGATGAATCCAGATATGGACGATTTTCAGATTCTCGAAGAATAAGGGTATGGACAATCCCACGCATACCTCGTAATCGTCGCTATGTCCAAGAAGTCCATCCAATCCGAGGGGGTAGTGTTATGGTATGGGCCGGGAAGCATTTTTCCGCTCCCTATACAGTCAGCGCGACAGGTCGCTCTCACCGTGTAGGAAACGGAATGCACAATGGAAAATGGAACACTCCGTTTCCTAGAAGATATGCGCGATGTGCTCACTGCCCTGTTGGTCTTCTGGGTGCCGATGGGACAAATTGCAAATTATTAATAAAGTTTTCTTACTTTCTGTATAGCTTTATTCGGTAGAGTCTACCACATTTTTCCTCTGTGAACATTTTTGTGGTCGCGGTTTTTTTTTCAGCAAACCTCTCGTAAGTCGACCATATTTTCATTTTACTTAAATCAAACATACTCTTTTTTGTAAAATGCAATCATAAAAACAATCTGGGAGAAATGAGAAAACATGATGGTCTACCAACATAAACATGACTGAAAATCGCATTTTTTCAAAGTATTAATACCCTCCCGAATTTTTCAGAATCGGTTGATACAACCATATGAAGTATGAAAATGCAATTGTCCGACAAAAAATGTGGCGATTTTCTTGTCCGACAAATAGAAAACGAAGATTTTTTGGGATAAAAAATTATGAATAATGTCTTTTTTTTCATATTCTCTCTCCATCTTGAAAATACAATGTAGTGCACTAGTTGTCCGACAAAAAAAATGGGGCGTTCATTCAAAAATTGAAGAATTCACTGCTCTAATTTGGTTATGAATAGACTATGACTATATGCATTTACCGAATGTAACTTTGTTCATGTTACGAATAAAGGATGTGCTGAATACTATCATCTAGCTGTCTGACGAATAAAGTTCGGCAATTTCAGTTGTGGCCGATATAATATTGCTAGTAGTGATAAAGTGTTTTTTGTGCAGACATTTGAAAAATATCCGTGGCTTTAAAACGAAAAAGGAGGAAGTGACATCCTTAAACTGTGCAAAATATTCTTGGCATCAGGCATCAAGAGAACATCATAATCACAAATATAAAGATGTCATTCTATACCTGACGATTGGTGTGATACTTTTACTGGATACAATTCATCTTATTTCAATGAATTCAATGTGAGGAAGGAGTATTTTCATTGTTGTTTTTTTAGATTTGAAAAAAAATGTCAGTAAAGATGTCCATCTACCTGACGATTGGTGTGATACTTTTACTGGATACAATTCATCTTGTTTCAATGAATTCAATGTGAGGAAGGAGTATTTTCATTGTTGTTTTTTTAGATTTGAATAAAAATGTCAGTAAAGATGTACATCTACCTGACGATTGGTGTCATACTTTTACTGGATACCATTCGTCTTGTTACAATGAATTCAATGTGAGGAAGGAGTATTTTCATTGTTTTTTTTTAGATTTGAATAAAAATGTCAGTAAACAATTTGAATTATACACTTTCAATCGAAATCAATAGTTTCATTTCAATAATAATCGAAAAAAGATTCTGAAACAAAACCATTATATTCAACTAGACAAGGATTAGCCGCATTTTAAATGGTGGACAGTTGTTTTTTCTATGAAACGAATCTGTCTAAAATATAAATTCATTCTTGGCCGACAAATATTAATGAATTAAAAAACTCAAAAAAATCGTCGATTTTCATCTGTCGGACAAGAAAACATCGAATTTTTTTTTTGTCGGACAATTGCATTTTCATATTTCATATATAAACCGATTCTGAATAAATCAGGAGTGTATTAAAAATTTAAAAAATGCGCGATTTTCAGTCATGTTTATATTGGTAGACAATCATGTTTTCTCATTTTTCCCAGATTGTTTTTATGATTGCATTTCATGAAAAAAGAGTACGTATGATTAAAAAAATGAAAATATGGTCGACTTACGAGAGGTTTGCTGAAAAAAAAACCGCGACTACAAAAATGTTTACAGAGGAAAAATGTGGTGACTCTACCTAATAAAGCTATACAGGAAGTAAGAAAACTTTATTAATAATTTGGAATTTGTCCCATCGGCACCCAGAAGACCATAACAGGGCAGTGAGCACATCGCGCATATCTGCTAGGAAACGGAGTGTGCATTCCGTTTCCTATACGGTGAGAGCGACCTGTCGCGCTGACTGTATAGGGAATGGAAAAATGCGGCCGGAATATGTTTCAACGGGCTCACAGATCTAACATTTGTCCTGGGAATATGACCGCCTTACACTATAGCGAGCATGTCATTGACAATGTTGTGCCAAATTTTCACGTGAAATTTTTCAATTTATTTACGATAACGCTAGACCGCACCGTGCAGCCATAGTTGACAATGCGCGCGAGGAGCTTGGTATTCCACATTAATTTACCAATACCTCCGCACTCACCAGATTTCAATTGCATAGAATATGCATGGGATGTGTTCCAAAGAAGATTAGATAATCATCAACCTACCCCAGAATCCTTAAATGATCTGAGAGAGCTTCTGCCCCGTTTATGGAACCAAATTCCTCAAGAAATGTTCAACAACCTCGTTTGTAGTATGCAAAGAACATGTCAAGCTGTTATTGATGCCCGTGGAGGCCATACATTGTATTGATAGTCTTAAAATGCTTGAATTCTCTGGGAATAAAATTTCGTTATTTTACTCGATTTTCCTTAACCAGCAGACCTTAACCAGCAGACCTTATAACCAGCAGACCTTAACCTGCAGACCTACAGGCTAAAATTAATTTGCTACTTGAAATCATATTAATATGAATTTTCATCACAAAAATCTTATTTTAACTATATTTTTCTGCAATTTGAGTCAATATACCTAACTCATGTGAAGCAGTTCATTTCCGGGAAACAAAACACGTATTTTCGAACATTGCCTTACATCGATCTATTTCCGGTAAAAAGACGAGTGTGCCGAACAGCTGGATGGAGTCGCTATGGGTCACCCTCTAATTCACTATATTGCCAATTTGCTAGAGGAAAAATTTGAAAGGAATGCCTTTGAAATGGACCCAAAGAAAATCAACCATATGGCTGCGATATGTGGATGAGACTTCATGATTTCGGGTCACGGTGAAGAACACCCGTGATGTCCCCGAATTCCTCGACACAAATAATTCATTCAAATATCACAAAGAGTGACCCTGTTCGTATACAGGGTGACACTTTAACTTGTACATATATGTTAACAGTGGATTTATCTCATCGATCGAAACACTTTTTTTCTATACCATTTATCGAAATTCGGTTTCATTTGAAAGATAAAGGGAGTCGAAAATCTAAGAATAAAACACTTTTCTCCCAATATCTTCGGAGCCGTTACGTGAACTGGAATTTGTTTGAGTGTTTATACTCTATTAATGGTGCATATTCCTCAATCAACTTTCATTACATATTTTTCCTGGTGTGAAAGTTATAGAGTACCTGACTCATTAATCCACGCAAGAATAATTCTATATACTAAACGTATTTTGCACTTTTGAACCGGATGATGGTAGGGGGCGTGGCCTGAATTGTCAAAGAGAAGGTTCAGCAAAACGGCCCTAGATCAAAGAAGGGGCAACGGGAGAGAAAAAATGACACAGAAAAAGAAAGAAGAAGAACCGATGCTTCTTTCGAGGTACATTTCGTCTTTCTACGTGAGCGGGAAGTACGTTAATTTTCAGATGGACTATAGCGAAAACGGCCAAAATCGCAAAAATATACCACATTCTTTATCGAAAGGCTTTTGTCCCAGACATCGTAGACGCGAGTTCAAGATACGAATCGAAAGAGGAAGAATAGGTCTGCCCCCGATTGGTTTTTCGATTTCTGACGTCAGGCCGTTTTCTTGGAAAATTAGATAGAAAATTCGATATTTTCTGAACAAACCTTCGACCACTGAATATTTTGACAGGAACAATCAGCTGTTCGATCTCGGCCATGTTGTGGCCATGTTTCGTTATGGCGTTACGTACCGCATAAGGGTTCAATGTTATTCCGAAGCCTAGCCAAGTTTTTATTCACAGTGTGAATTCAAATAATATGACAGAGCCAAAAGACGCATCTATCTAAAAGATGGATCTACCTAGAAGGTTGATCTGCTGGCCCACTAGTACTAATACTAATTGAAAAAAAAAACGGTTCATGTTCGCGAAAGAACCAGTCATTTTTGAAAAAAAAAAGTATTTCCATGTTTTTTGAATAACAAGCGTCGTTATCGAGCTATTCCTAAATGTATCCGATAAAATTTGACGGAAAAATTATAAATCTCATGAATAATCTGGATGCTTCCCTTGATTTCGAATATCACCGAATTGACGTTTTTTAATTTTTTCTTTTAAATGGGTTAAATCCTTGACGCCGGATCTGGTCCATTCTGTTCGAACAAGGAGAACGATAAAGACTGTTACTGATTCCACAACCACATAATCAATCGGCTTTTTCATAAGTGTTTATCGTAAAGGTTCTTTTATAATCGCGAGTTTTACATTTTGTTGCATGCGTGATCTATACATTCGGTTTTAGAATTTTTGTTTTTCTTCTAATGTCAGCGAAGAGAAACGAAGTGCTTCTAAATATTGTACGCTAATGCAAATCGGATTCTCCAAGTTTTCGGCAATGATTGAGCGGAATACATACTGAAAGTGAACCTATGTCACCTGAAGACTGTGGACTGTTACGGGAAGTGTGGGGCGCGAGGGGCAGCTACTGCTCCAATCAAGGATCAGCTCGACAGAGCAGTGTACGGTCTGCGCGTATTTGCACTGACCATTAGCGTTCAAAGTTGTGAGTTCTCCCGTCGTCAGACTGAAATCTACAGAAGAACAGAACCGTGCACCGGAACATCGAAAATGAAAAATTGAATTAAATACCCAATAGAAAACGTTACGTTTACATCAAAAACAAAAGTATATTTCTTTAGATGCAGATATAAGTTTGGGGTACACGAGCACATGTGCACCTATTGAGTAGCCGCCACTGCTTCAACATACACTGCGCAAAAAAATTAACGCACATTCTGAAAATCTCAATTTTAATTAAAGTTAACTCTACATTGACTTTATAACTTATTTTTTATGTTCTCTCGGGAAGGTTTTGAACGAAATAAGACACATTAAATGGAAGAAAAATTCAGGATTTCGCCGAATCTAATGTGAAAGAAGAGAAATGAACAATTTTCAAAATACTGAAATGCTGATAAGTGATTTAATACTTGGTATTTCCACCCCTTGCGTAAATTACAGCTCGGCAACGACGGTTCATACTCAAAATGAGTGATCTTAAAATGTTCTGATCTAATCCTTCCCAGATTTCTCCGAGTTGGATTCCTAAGTCATTAAGAGTAGCTGGATGATTTTCTGAACTTATCAGCCTTCTATTGAGGTTGTCCCAAACCTGCTCAATCGGTTTGAGATCTGGACTTCTTGCTGGCCATTCCATTCGAGAGACTTTAACCTCTTCAAGGTACTCCTGAACGATGCGAGCACGATGGGGTCTGGCATTATCGTCCATAAAAATGAAATTTTCACCAATGTATGGGGCAAATGGCACTACATGCTCTTCAGGAATGTTCCTTATATACTTATCAGCATTCATAGCTCCATTATCAACGACGACTAGGTCTGTGCGAGCAGTCAAAGATATTCCACCCCATACCATAATCGATCCTCCCCCGAAACCAGTAGTATTCAGGAAAATGCACTGAGCATATCTTTCATGTGGACGTCTGTATACAAGGGAACGTCGATCACAATGGTAGAGGCAGAATCTAGACTCATTTGTGAAGAGAACTCTTTCCCAATCGGCCTCTTCCCAATGGATATGCTCTCTCGCAAAACTCAAACGCGCCCTTCGATGGGCTGGGGTAAGAGCTGGGCCTCTTGCCGCGACACAAGGCCTTAAATCATATTCTCTGAGGCGATTTCTTATTGTCTGAGTGCTAATTTGCACCTCATGAGTTTGCTCAAGCTGATTTTGAAGGAGGCGAGCGGTTGCAAACCGTTGTCTCAACGAAGAAACTCTCAAGTAACGTTCTTGAATGGCAGTTGTTACCCGTGGTCTACCCTGTCCTAGTCTTCGGACATTCATACCTGTCTCCCTGAATCGCTGCAACATTCTGGACACACTTGTATGGGAAACTCCAAACCTTTCTGCAATTCTTGTGTATGTCCACCCTTCTTCTCGCAAAACTACCGCTTGGGCACATTCCTCTTGGGTCAAATTGCGTGTTTCGAGTTGCATAGCGATCGAGTGTAGAAAATCAAACGAAAGAAATACTATTGATCACTAGAATTGATCGAGAACAACTGATTTTAGAATGGAGCCAATACATTCAAAATCTGATAATATCATCTTTTTTTATTCCTGCTGGGAGAAAACTTCTGTATTGAAGAAAAACGTTGAAAGTGGATAAAATATGCATGCATAATTCTGATGAAAATAATTATCATTGAGAACACCTTCAGTTGTAGAATAAATTTGAGATTTCCATAATGTGCGTTAATTTTTTTGCGCAGTGTATTAATGGAGAATGTCCGAATAATTTCTTACAAAGTATGTCATTGCTAATATGAAGTGAAATGGTAGAAATCGATACGACTAACTTCAATATCTCCAGCAGTTCCCTTACCATTTCCATCATTACCAATAGCGATGAAAAAAACCATTTTTTTTTCAGGTTCGAGGTTGCACGCCTGCCATGGGCCAGGCTTTCGCTGCCGGGACGACCGATGGACCCGGCGAGTTCGATTTCAGACAAGGCACCAAATCTGACAACCCCATCTGGAATTATATAAGAGATCTGATCTTCCCGCCCTCCGAAGATGTCAAGGAGTGTCACAGCCCGAAAGAAATTCTCATTAATTCGGGCAAGGTAAATCTCCACTTAATTAGGTTGTCTGTCTGATTCTCCATCATACAAAATCTCTCTCCGAACCGAGACGTCGATAAAAACATTACTGTCCATCTGGCCCAGTCGGGTGAAAAGTGTGTTTTCGTGGAAGTGGTAATTCGCGGAGGTGCCTACCCACCTTGAGCTAAGCACAACAATCGATTCAAAACATATGTATACCTGTTACTTTTATACGTACGATTCACACACATCGTCGAAAGTCTTGGCCGCCTAGGTTTCTCGAGAAATAAAAAAATCTGTGTTATGGAAGGAAGTAAGATGAATTTCCCCTATATTTCACGTGAAGCGGACAGCGAAAAAAAAGTGACTTTCTGAAATTTGTTCATATTCGGCTTAATTGTACTTATAGTAGGTATGAATATGGACACACAATATTTTTTTCGTATGATGTTTATTTATCTAGTTATTGGCTTCTGAAGAATTGTCATTAAGAAAATTCGAATTTTAAGGTGAATTTTCAGCTATTCTTCTCGAATACAAGATGAAATTGAACTTCAAGTTTTTTTTTACATGAAAAACTTTTAAAATCAGAATTTTGGTACCTTCGACCAAAAAAAAATTATTTCAAAATATAGCCTAGAGTACATTCATAATACACCCGAAGTTTCAAAGTGGGATCTGCAATAGTTCAGGAGATAAATGCATCAAAGTACATACGTTTCGCACAGAGCGTCGTACTCCAGCTCCATTATGTCGACTGGTTTTCGCGATACCACACTTGAACGTTGCAATATACAGGGTCTTTCACGAGGAACCTCACCCATATTTATACGGGAAACTACTGAACGTATTTTCATGAAATTCAGCACTTATAAGTATTTCACGATGCTGATGAAGTCTAAAATATTTTCAAGGCATGAGCACCTCCGGTTTTTCCGGAAATGACGTCAACTTCCGTTTTTCAAATTAGAACACCAATTTTTTATTGCAGAAATAGATTCCTTAGAAAATTCCGAGTTATTTTGATGTAACATTTTTCAGTTCGAAAATAGAGCTCCGCTGAAACAAGAATAACTTCGAGATTTTTGGATGGAAAATTTTCATTTTTGGGATTTTTCAAGATGTAAGATTGATGTATCCACTTTGAGAATCGAAATCACGATTCATGATACAGGGGGTGAAAAAATGGCTTTCAAAGTTAGGGATGACAAAATCGTGAAAAATCAATTTTTTCAAATTAGAACCCCATTTTTTTTATGGCAGATATTGAATCTACGTTAGAAAATAATGTGAGTGTATGCATCACACCCTTGCCCTAAAATGGATATTTTCTGAGTTATTCACAAAAAACTGTTTTTCGTCTTGAATTTTCAGCTATTTCTTTTCCCTTCACGCCAAAAAGATGAAATTTTCAGGAACTGTTATTTGAACCATGCTGTAGATTTTTCACCCCTTCTTGAAACCGACTTCAAGTTACTATTAGGAGAACCATGGCAAACTCTCGCAGTTATAACTAGAGAAGATGCTCAATGTTTTGACCGTTAATTTCTAGACATTTATTTATACGTCTCAGGAATGCTTCGTGCGTTGCTCTTCTTATTTCATCGGGAGGAAGAGATCTGCAAAAGTGTTTAAAAACCAAATTGAGTTTCAAAACTATGAATCTAAGAATCTAAACAAACCTGAACGCATTTCTGACTCGTTCTATGCAGTCCTCTTTATCAGTCAGGGGAGTTGAGTAGACAATATTTTTCATCCTACCCCAAACATAATAGTCTGAAGGAGTTAAATCGGGAGAACGTGGTGGCCAAAGATGTGGACCATTGTACGCCAACCATCGATCTTCAAATAGCCTGTAGAGGATATTTGACACATTGAGTGAATTGTGTGGAGGCGCGCCATCTTGTTGATACCATAAGTCATTATGGTTCTGTACTAGCGGCTCAATTATTTGAGTCAATATGTCAGAATATCTATCTCCTAAGGGAGAACATTCTTTAAATAATGCAAACATGTGTAGTGTTCTATCTTACCAGTTAAAGTCCCATCATAAATGTGAACATCGAGAATTGCATTATTTTTGATGGCGCAAAAAACATTCTTGAAAGTTCCATTGTCTGAAGTGGTGGTTGTTCTCTTCATCCCAATAATGACTGTTATGTCTATTGAAAGAACCATTCTTTGTGAATTTAGATTCATCTGTCCAAATTATACAGTCCAAAAAGTTTTCATTCTCTTGAAATCGAATCATCATAGCTTCGCAAAACTCTGTTCTCCTGACGAAATCAGTTTCCTTCAAATGCTGTACCCTATTGAATTTATATGGGTGCATTTTATGTTTTTTTTAATATTCTCCAAACACTCGATTGAGATAATCCCAGATCAATCTCGGCATCTTTGAGATAATTTTGAGGATTCACACGAAAATATGCCAGAACTGTAATTTCGTTGTTCTCATCTTCTACTACACTTTTTTCTCTGTGTATAGTTTTCTTAACGAAAGATCCGACATTTCTCAAGTTTGTCATGGTTCTGTTAATGGTATCTCTCGTTGGTCTGGGCCGGTCAGGAAACCTCTCAATGAACATTCGAATCGTTCTATCTACAACTTTATTACATTCTCCATGAAGTAGAATGAGATTTAAATAATCTTCATTGGTAAAATTAGGCATAGTGATCGATTTTATAACTCAATACTAATTATCACCAAATTAATAGTAAACACAAAATGCTACTGAATAAAGAGGAATTTGGCAGATGTAATTAATTATATCTATCATTAAAAAAAAAAGAATGTAAAACATGGTTAGTTTTTGCATATGGTTCAAAAGGAATTATTTATTTATCACTGGAGAGAAAACCGATGGTCGATTAGTTGAAATAAAGAGGTTTCCGATACAAATTCGAATCCAAATTCGCCATCTATTTAGGAACAACCTGTAACTTTTTTCTCTTGCATATAAGGGTAGTAAAATCTTAAACATGGTTTAAGTTTCATCTTTTTGGCGTGAAGGGAAAAGAAATAGCTGAAAATTCAAGACGAAAAACAGTTTTCTGTGAATAACTCAGAAAATATCCACTTTAGGGCAAGGGTGTGATGCATACACTCACATTATTTTTTAACGTAGATTCAATATCTGCCATAAAAAAATGGGGTTCTAATTTGAAAAAATTGATTTTTCACAATTTTGTCATCCCTAACTTTGAAAGCCATTTTTTCACCCCCTGTATCATGAATCGTGATTTCGATTCTCAAAGTGGATACATCAATCTTACATCTTGAAAAATCCCAAAAATGAAAATTTTCCATCCAAAAACCTCGAAGTTATTCTTGTTTCAGCGGAGCTCTATTTTCGATTTTTTTTTTCGAATTTTCCCGCTCAGAGAGAATTTTCCAACCAAAACTGAAAAATGTTACATCAAAATAACTTGAAATTTTCTAAGAAATCTATTTCTGCAATAAAAAAATGGTGTTCTAATTTGAAAAACGGAAGTTGACGTCATTTCTGGAGGTGCTCATGCCTTGAAAATATTTTAGATTTCATCAGCATCGTGAAATACTTATAGATGCTGAATTTCATGAAAATACGTTCAGTAGTTTCCCGTATATACAGGGTGACTGGTGACGTAAGGGACAACGGCTAAGTGGAGATAGAGGACCTCAAACTGAATGAGAATTGGGGTTTCAAATGTCCCATAAGGGTATTCGTTTCGGAGATATAGGGTGATTTATGAAAAAATGCTAAATCTATGAACTCCCATATCTTCGTTAATATGATATTTTTTTCGCTGATATTTTACATGTTTGTTCATACAGACATTCTCTGTCAGCATAAGAAAAAAAAATTTTAAAAATTGCTGGCCCGTACTCAAAAATTTCAATTTACATGTCAAGTGAGAAATATCACACGGTATATGAGATAAAATAAAATAAAATAGAAATTTGTAAAGAGGGGAAAAAAATGATGAAATATCTGATTTTTGTTTGAATGGCACAAATTTTCTTTCGTTTCTATGATATGTTGAAGTAAGAATATTACAATATTTGTATATTCAAATCATGAAAATTAGTACTACTGATAGAAAAAACCTTGAATTCGAGGCGCTAGAATGAGCCTGGCATCAAAATATTCCTTCAAATCTTGAAATCTATTTTTATCAATTAATATTTCGATGCCATATAAAATTTCAAAATAAAATTTGTTGTAGATGGGATGATGAAAGAGTTGGATACTCAAACACAAAAATAGAAAAAGTCGCAAATATGATTCATAAAAAAATCAAGTAAGCAAATGTTCGAAATGAGAGCCGTTCACTTCTATACATTTATTGGCTCTCTTGAACAAATGAAGCACAGCTTTTCTAATCAGAGGAATATTTGTTTCAATTTCTTCGCATGCTTCAGTTATTCTGCTCTTCAAATGTTCACGGCTTGTTATTGTTTCTTTGTACACCGTATCCTAATGCCGGGTTTCCACCAAGCGGACAGAACAAAAACAAAACACGAACTCGGTCCGTTTGTGACAGTCCGCGAACTATTTGCAAACTGTTCTAGAACTTGTGGATTGTTTTCCGGACTCGAAAGTCCGCGAATTGCGTTTTTACGGACACAAACAGAGTCCCATCCAATGTCGGTAAACTTCAAAGGATTTACGAGTTCTAGGACTGTTTGTCAGCTTGGTGTAAACGCCCAGTTTGTTTTTATTTACGTTGTTGCGATCTAATGTGGTAATTTGATTCTGTGCGTGAAGGGAAGAAGTCGTAATGTTTATTAAAACTTGATCGAAGTTTACCTCCTATACTCATATCATCTCCTCTGAGATCTTGTTACAGTTTAGACGTCACATTTCCCTTTTTTTGCTTTGAGGATGGCCTAATCCAAAACCGGCGTTTAGTTTTGTTCTTTTTAATAATGTAAAATGTAACTGCCAGCAAAAATAAATCCTCGTCGTCTTGTTCTCTCAAGTTTGCAGCGCGCCACATTCTCACAACTACATGTCCGGTGTCTCTATGTAAACTGAATGAAACTTAAACAAAACACGAACAGTTTTCATTCATTTCTGTCCGCGACTGGTGTAAACAGAAAGTCCGTTGGGAACCCCAACAGTCTTCGAACATTTTCCAAACAAAATTGTTCGAAATTTCTGTCCGAACGGACAGTTCGTGTTTTGTTTTGACCTGTCCGCTTGGTGGAAACCCGGCATTAAGATGATCCCATAGGAAACAATCCAGAGGAGTTAGATCGGGTGATCTAGCAGGTCAATTCCTAGAACCTCCCCGACCAATCCTCCTGTCAGGAAACTCCCTATTCAGAAAATTCTTTACTTCATTTGCAAAATGAGGAGGTGCACTATCATGTTGAAAAATCATACCTCTGTGATTAATATTTTCTAAAAGACGAATTCAAGGTTTTTTCTATCAGTAGTACTAATTTTCATGATTTGAATATAAAAACATTGGAATATGCTTACTTCAACATATCATAGAAACGAAAGAAAATTTGTGCCATTCAAACAAAAAACAGATATTTCATCAGTTTTTTTCCCTCTTTCCAAATTTCTATTTGATTTTATTTTATCTCATATACCGTGTGATATTTCTCACTTGACATGTAAATTGGAATTTTTGAGTACGGGCCAGCAATTTTTAAAATTTTTTTTTCTTATGCTGACAGAGAATGCCTGTATTAACAAACATGTAAAATATCAGCGAAAAACATATCATATTAACGAAGATATGGGAGTTCATAGATTTAGCATTTTTTCATAAATCACCCTATATCTCCGAAACGAATACCCTTATGGGACATTTGAAACCCAAATTCTCATTCAGTTTGAGGTCCTCTATCTCCACTTAGCCGTTGTCCCTTACGTCACCAGTCACCCTGTATATGGGTGAGGTTCCTCGTGAAAGACCCTGTATTTGTATATTTACTATCGTTACAATGTTGTGGCTTCTTTATTATACAAATCAAATTATCATTTATTGAAAAATAGTAGACTAAAAAACAAATTTTGTATTAAAATAACAAATAAAAGATTTATATTTGATCATTGAGTATAAATATACAGGGTGTTTGGACGGTGAGTAGCCGTAAATGGTGGATAGGTGATGCTCTTGGCTACTTGTTGCGCCCAATAAAATAACATTTTGCCCAAAGTTCAAAGTGTTATAATTTTTTGGCCATTTTTCTAGAAGTTTCCCACTTTTCTCATTAAAATCTTGAATTTTTTCAAATTTAATGCTCGAGGTGCCTATAAAATGATTTATTCTTTCGTCTAGTTTTGTCTCTTTTCCTCATCGCCATAAACGACGTGACCGAAGTAATTCAAAAACCAATCACCACATCAATCTACGCTGACGATCTACTCTTAATGTGCCGTGGTCAAAACTCCTGTACTAGCGCCAAACTCATACAAGCAGCCATAAGAAAATTGGAAGAATGGTCAAAATCATCTGGGTTCACTTTCTCATTAACGAAAACAAAAGTATTGAGATTCACAAAGAAACATCTCACTCCATGCCAACTACAGCTCTTCAATTAGAACACGTAAACCATCACACATTTCTTGGAATGATATTTGACCGTAAATTGACATGGAATGAACCTATCAAACAACTGAAGTCTGACTGTATAAGGAGGATCAATATCATGAAAGTACTGGCGAATAACACTTGGGGGCCGACGAGAAAACCCTCCTTACCATCTACCGAACTCTCATAAGGTCAAAACTTGATTATGGTTCAATAATATATTCTTCAGCTAGCGATCACCTCCTGAAGAGCCCCGAAACAGTTCAAAACACCGCCTGAAGATTAGCTACTGGTGCCTATACAACAAGCCCTTCGGAAAGCCTATGTAGAGAAACCGGAGAAATTCCACTCTCTCTGCGAAGACAGATGCTCCAGCTAACATACGCTTCAAGGATCTCTGCAGACAAGCAAAATCCGATACAACAACAAATTTATACACAGATATATAGAGAACGTTACATTCATAAGCCAAACCTCAAAGCTCCTATGTACACCATCAAGTGAACAAAATATTAGGAAATTCAAATTTTCCAGACACTGAACAAACTGAACAATCAGCAGAACCCCCATGGACGAACATGAGGCCTTCCATAAATACAAAACTAACATCCTTCAAGAAGTCAGAAACCCACCCCCTTGTATTTCATCAAAAGTTTATGGAAATATTAACTAATCAACATCACGATGAAATTATTTTCACGGATGCCTCCAAATCATCCGAAGGAGTAGGATGTGCCTATGTATCCCGCATGGAAACCAAAAAATTCAAGCTACCCCCAGAATGCAGCATATTTACAGCCGAATTGATAGCGATTCTACAAGCACTCAAATATATCATCGATAGAAATATTACACATTCCATCATATACACCGATTCGCTGAGTGCCATTCACGCAACACATAACATGTATAGTAAAAACCCTATTGTCACACAAATTCTAAACCTCATCACTTCGCTGTACCAACAACACAACAGTTGTTTTTTAATTTGGGTTCCATCTCACTGTGGCATTCAAGGAAATGAGAAAGCAGACTTAGCAGCAAAAGAAGCTTTTTCCTACGGTGAGGAAACCATGATCATCACCAATTACGACCTCAGTAGTAAATGCAAAAAAATCATAAAAAAAAGTGGAATAACATTTGGGAACTCAAAAGCTCCAAACTAGCCCTTATTGACCGTACTATATCAGTTATATCACTAACACCACCCATCACTACGAAGAGAGGAGACCTTGTTACCCTGCGACGACTCCGAATATGAATAAGCTCATTTCGCTCTCATTTGCGCGGCAACATTTCTCGTTCTGGCAGATGGTTCGTGATGTAAAAAATTTCTGTCATGATTATAATTCGCTTTCTAGACACATTTTCTTTATTTCAAGCGTACTGAAATGACATGAGTACAGCTGTTCTTAATGAATTTTCAAAGAGTTCTGCCATCACTTAGGAGGGAAGGAAAAGTTCTGTCATTATTTTTTCATAGATTCAATATATTATCAATAACAATTCCTGAAAGTTTTGTGTATGATACTATGACATAGTTTAACCAAATTTTCTGGCCTCTTCGAGCGCTTATGGTAGTCTACTCCGGCCATTATGGGTTGGCAGAAATGGTTTTTATTTTCGAGCAGATATTGAATATTAAACAAGTAAATTTTGGTGAGTTATGAAATGACATATGAAAATTGGTCACTGGCTCTTGGTCTATATCGTAGATATGCATTCCGTTTCAGTTTTGCCAGTTCCTAGATTTCGGATGTATACCATTGTTTGGTTTGAATGTGGTTGTTTGCATTGACCTTTCTTTTCCCGATGGCTTCTTTGGCTGCAGCTAGGAAGTTCGTCTGTATTTTCTCCCACGAGTTTTCAACATCATCCTCCTCTAGTATGGAGTTGTTTTGGATTTTTTGATGTTTTCGATTTTGATAGAGTTCCATTGTTGTTGGGTTGTGAAGAGATTGAATGTTCCATTTTTCCCGTTCAGGCCTAGGGGGCAGTTTCTTCTTTTGTATGTGAAAACGCAGTGTACAGATGACCAGGAAATGATCAGAGCCTATGTTGGCTGATGAAACTTCGCACATCTAATATCTGTGTCGGATGAATGGCTCTGTTCGTTAGAATATAATCAATTATTGAGTTATGTCCTCGTGAGTTCTGCCACGTGATTTTATGTTGTGATTTATGTCCGAAGAATGTATTGTTTATTCTGATATTATGGCGAGCGCAAAGGTCTACCAGAGCTTCTCCATTCTCGTTGAGATGTTCCTCGTTAAAGTGATGGACTCCCTGTATAATATTGTTTCCAATTCTAGCGTTCAGGTCCCCCATCATCAACATACGCTCATTTTGTGGTATCTTGGATATTTCCTCTTCTAGGATTTCATAGAATTGGACTGTTTCTTCTCTGGGCTTACTAATATCCGGTGCGTACATGCTGAAAGAGGTTCAGTTTACCAGTTTCGGAATTTAGAGTTACTTTAAGGAATCTTCCGCTGATGTAGTGTATATCTTCTATAGACTGCTCGAGTTTTTCAGATATCAATATTCCTACTCCAGCAGTTGCTCGTGATCTTTTTGCGACGCCGCTGTACACGAAGATGTATCCAGGAACTTTGATGCTGCCTTTACCTTTGCGTTTGGTCTCAGACACAAATGTCTATTTTATGCTGTTCCATCTCAAGTAGAATTTCGGCGTTTTTTGTGTTCCAAGACATTATGCCGGGTTTCCACCAAGCGGACAGGTCAAAACAAAACACGAACTGTCCGTTCGAACAGAAATTTCGGACAGTTTTGTTCGGAAAATGTTCGAAGACTGTTGGGGTTCCCAACGGACTTTCTGTTTACACCAGTCACCGACAGAAATGAATGAAAACTGTTCGTGTTTTGTTTAAGTTTAATTCAGTTTACACCGGACGTATAGTTGTGAGAATGTGGCGCGCTGCCAACTTGAGAGAACAAGACGACGAGGATTTATTTTTGCTGGCAGTTACAGTTTACATTATTAAAAAAAACAAAACTAAACGCCGGTTTTGGATTAGGCCATCCATAAGGCAAAAAGGAGGAAATGTGACGTCTAAACTGTTACAAGATCTCAGAGGAGATGATATGAGTATAGGAGGTGAACTTCGATCAAGTTTTAAAAAACATTACGACTTCTTCCCTTCACGCACCGAATCAAACTACCACTAGATCGCAACAACGTGAATAAAAACAAACTGGGCGTTTACACCAAGCTGACAAACAGTCCTAGAACTCGTAAATCCTTTGAAGTTTACCGACATTGGATGGGACTCTGTTTGTGTCCGTGAAAACGCAATTCTCGGACTCTCGAGTCCGGAAAACAATCCACAAGTTCTAGAACAGTTCGCAAACAGTTCGCGGACTGTCACAAACGGACCGAGTTCGTGTTTTGTTTTTGTTCTGTCCGCTTGGTGGAAACCCGGCATTACATTCCAAGTGGCTGCTCTTATTACCTTTTTCCTCCATCGTTGTTTTCTTCGTGATGTTTCTGTATTAGTTTTCATTGTCCTGTTTCTCGCTTGGGTCGTTACCATGTTATTCCTCCGGTTCCGAGGCTTATAGTTGGAGCTTTGAGCTATGGATGGTTTTTACGTAGCGTAGGCAGCTAACCTTGCCTGACAACCTTCCTCCTTTCTCATCCTGGACTTGGCGGAGTTGAACCCTTTGTTACAGGACAAAATACCGACTCGGATCTCTCACCCTTGCGTTATGTGCCGTTGCTCGCAATGAAAATAGGAGACACAGTGAATTCATGAAAATTCCAAAATTGTCAAAAATTGCAGGAAAATTATCAATTCTCTGAAAGCGCTACAGGTAAACAATGTTGTCAGAATGTTTATCAACTCGAGACAAAAATCTCTATGATGAAAAACATTCGATGTAATAATAAAATGCCACAAATATGGGAAATAAAATTGAACATAAAGGAGCATAAAATTATACATTCAATACACATAGTTTCTATTGAAAATTTATTATTATCAGTCCACCCGGTAGATATTAAGAATAAGCCCAATGGAATACAAAATTCAGATGGGTAGGTATGAATGATGAATGTCGATACAAACCACGTATTGTATTGGAATTAATGAAAAATAAAATGATACTTAGCACTGAATAATCTGAGGCGATGTTTCTATCTGAATCCTCTGTGATAATTTGCAAAATTCATAACTGTAACAAAACTTCTGCACAAAAAAAGCCAATTTATACCCGTGAGTCTTATAAACTCGATACGACACGGTTAATATAGCATCAATTCACTGAAATTTTTCACATAATCATCACGAGATCGGAGAAAGACATCTATAATAATAATTTTTTCCATAACAAGACATCTCTAGAGAAAATTTTCTTGAGGTTCGTTCATGTTTGTCCACAGCACCTCCAACGGTTGTTGAAATCGCCAATTCCAAACGCCGGTTGCCGCTCTACGCATGCGTCGTAAGACGAGTCCATTTATCAGTTGGTCGATCCGACTTCTTTTTCTTTTCGTAGGCAATTTCATTTTACATCGTGCAAAAGTGTTCTATATGGGTTTCCGTGATTTTTTGGATAAACAGTTCAAGCGTTCCCTTATTGGTGTCTGAGCGTCTCATCTAGTATCCTTACGCCATCTTTTAGGCACTAAATAATTTTTCTCTCCCAACAGTGAATGTTGGCACACTACCACCTGAAAAGAAAATTTCTTTCCTAGCCTCGGGATTGAACTCGGAACCTCCGGGTCCCAGATCAACACTCAAGAATCAGTTGAATTTTTGTTCTCATCGTGTCCTTATGAATCCTAAATTGGATACTTATAGTGAACTGCAAAGGGTTTTCAGGGCACCCCTGTGCTTCATGGCACTAACAAGTGAGTAGTGCATTGGAGAATGAACAAAATGCTACGCTCCGAGCAACAGTTCATGAGAAAATGATTATTGTAGAGTATAGAAAACAATCTCGCGGACCAATATGAATTCCAAAATATTCCTGTGATATAATCATACTGAACCCTCTGCTAGAATTACGTGAAAATCAATACTTTCCCAAGGAAAATAGAGTGTTCTGGAATTTCATAAAGACATCTTATCTATGTTTATATACGATGTTTCTGGGGCAAACAGTCTGCCAACTCCAGATACGTGAAGTATGTTGCTGTATTCCTCTTGGAAACACTGAAGGGAATTTTGCTATTACACTGTCACCAGGACATGTTACATTTTTTTTATTTAGTCTACGAAACTTTGACTGGGAGAAGTATCACGATTCATTATTTTTGTTTTGTTTCATTTTTCATTTACGTGTTCGATAAACAAAATGTAAGGTCATAGTGATGTTTCTGACAGATACATACGCAACGTTGTCCTTTCTACATAGAGGTCGTATTAATTACGTATTCATCAAAATATTTATTTACTTTGGGAAAATAATGAATTTGAAAAAAATATTATGTGAATTCAATAATTCCAAAGACCTGGCGAATGTTGAAGAAACTTTTTTCTCTGTTAATACTGAAAATATTTCACGAATATATAAACATGGTTGGAAGATTTAGTTATGCTTTTTTCTTATGCGGAAATCAATTGGATCGAATGTTGAAATTTTACTGAAAAATATTTATATCAGGGTGAATCTTTGACTTTTACTTGTATTCTTGAGGCCAAAGGAAACCTTTTTTTCATTTTACATTTTTCCGAATTCGGCTCTGTTAAAGAGATATAGTCATTTGAAAAAAAAAGTTGGGCTTGATACGTGCCTGAAACAATTCTCTGCAAACACCTAAAAGTTCATATTTTTCGATTGAAATTGAGGTGATTATTAGATGTTCTGGTTGATACAATTACAAAATACTCAAGCACTAACCTTATTTGAATAAGAATGTAACAAACACGATATTTCCTAACAAAAACAATTGTCCGATTATTTCTGCAATCGAAAAACCATTTTTCTCCCACCAAAATAAGTTCCTTCTTCGATTTTCCTGAAGATGAGTTTGTAAACACTAATAATTTGTTCATATTTTTCTCGATATCCTGAAACGATCTCATAAAAATTGGTTTCTCACTAATCTATCCTAACTCCACTCCGTCATATTATTCGAGGTCAATGACCTAACCTAATCCATCTTCTCTGTGATATATGACACAGAACTCTAGAGAAGACGATGCCAGATTGCCGATTTTCTCTTCAACAATGGTATAGGCGAACTCAAGAAAGCAGTATAGTCCATCCAAAAATTATTGACATCTCGGGCGGCTTTGGAAAATCGAAATTGGGTTGGTAAGGCCCGTTCAGTGATATTTTGAGTTTCAGAATTCAGGTTGGTGTTGCAAATAACACTGGCGTTTTGTTCTGTCATTAATATTCGAATAAATTTGGCAAATAATTGCACAAGTGAAAAATCTTTGGAATCAGGCTCTTGAATAATGTGGGTACAGCTAATTAATGGAAAGCCTGCACAGGGGACGTAAAAAAAGGAATAAGAGGAGATTAGTCAAAATATATGGGATGGTATGATATTGCTGACATAAATGAACATGAGTTCTGTCAAGATGAGGAAATAATAACAGTGGTTGTAATAGGAATATTTAACTTTTTAATATAAAATATTTTAATCCTTTGTTCACCAATTTTGAAAGTTACAATGTCATGACAAAATTCTTCATATATTAAAGAGATCTATTTGTTAAGTTTTGTTTCTGTTTTTTTATCACCCACGATATTTTTCGTTATCAGACCAGAATTTCCATACTGTTTGCATGCTCCTATAATTGATCGTTCGAAAATGTATCAATACAAGATACAAGATGAAAATAATATACTGCTGGTTAGCAGATTCACACGATGGTAATTGTATGCGATAATTGAGGACATTTTCATGTTCAAAGTGCCTTATTTTGAAAAATTCCGTTTAATTTCAAGGTTATATTTATTGCTATGATGAAAGCACAGAAAATTTTTAGTGACATTTTTGTAACTAGAAATGAAGGTGCGACTGGACTTCCAAGGCCTGCTCGTATGTCAATAATTCTTGGATGGACTATACGTCCCCTATTGTTAACGGAAGAATCATCGCACAGGTACTAGTTTTGTTTACTTTCCGCTGAAGGCTTCTAGGCATTGCTCTTTGGAAATGCCAAACGAGTTCTGATTCTCGCCGATATAACGCTACGATCTAAATTTCAGTCGCGATGTAGCCGCCACGCAAGACAAGCCGTTGTTCTGTGTCTCCAGAGTCCCATCACAGGCCACTGGTCAGTCTGTGATACAATGAACGATGCTTAGACGCGATAACCTTTCTACATGGACTTCGATTCATTTATTTATTTACTCGCAGAGAATAAAGCAAGCAGGTGATGATTGTGATGTGAAGACCGTGTAGTGTCGATTAGAAATTCCAAGAGGATATTGTTCAGATAGATATTTTCCTGAAGGACCGGTAAAAATAAATTTTCAATAGAAACTGTGCTTATAAACTGTGTAATTTCATGCTTCCCGGAATTCAATTATTACATCGAACGTTTTTCCATCATAGAGATTTTAGTCTTGACAAAGTTCATAAACATTGACAACATTGTTAATTTGTTAAGAGACCAGAGAAGAAATAATATTCGATGATATTCAATTCAGGGAAGCATTCAGATGTTTTATGAAATTCATGATTTTTTCCTCAGATTTCTTCGTATACATTTAGGAATAACTCGGAAACGAAGCGTTTTATTGAAAAAATATAGAAATACTTTTATTTTCCGAAATGGTTGATTCTTTCGAAGATATGAACCGTTTATCTTTTTCAAGTGATTTGATAGTGTTTTTGCATGAATTTATGACTCGACTACGCTGAACTTTCATACCAGAAAGAATATTGAATGAGTTTCAATTGAGGAATATGCACCAGGAATAGAGTAAACAATCAACCAAAATTCAGTTCATTCGGAATATCGGTTCCGAATATATCGAAAAAATAGTGTTAATTTCATGGATTTTTGACACCCTGTATTTTTCAAACGAAACCGAATTTCGAAAAATGGTATGAAAAAAAAGTGTTTCGTTTGATGAGAGGAATCTACATTTAAAATATATGTAGAAGTCAAAGATTCACCCTGTATAATGAGTACGTAGTTTGTGATAGTTCAATCGATAAAAGAATGAAAGTACTCGAATAACTGGCTTTGGCAACGCCTCTGATAATTATTTGTCATTCACAATTGCCAACCTGCGTCAGTTTTGAGTGAAAAACCTAAATCAACCGGGATACTTCATTAAAGTGATAGGAGTATAATTATATCCCTTCAGTTTCCGCACCTGCCTCATCACCTCATCCATCACGATGTTGAACAGCAGTGGACTGAGGGAAGAATCTTCCTGTCGTATATTGATGGGTATCTGCTCTGTTAGTTCTCCGTCTTTTTTTGCTCGAAATGTGTTTTCTGCGGACATATTTCCTATTGTTTTCACGATGTTGTGGGGTATTTGTTTATTGCAGAGGAGATATGTGACGTCGTTCAAGCGTATTTTATCGAAGGCTTTCTCAAGGTCGACGAAGCACAAGAAGGCAGACTGGTTATATTGTATTGATTTCTCTGTTATCTGTCTGAGAATGAAGATCGTATCATCGCATGATCTGCCCGACCAAAAAACCTGTTGCTCATCTGCCAGTGATATTTGTTCGCTTTTTTTATTTGCATTGATCTTCGTAGTGAGCTTGATGTTTTTTTGTCACTTTTTTCGAGAAGCAGGGTCGTGATGCTTTTTCATCATTCCTCTAGGATTTTGTGATATGTCATTGCTCTACGGATGACAAATGTTAGCTCTTCTGTTAGTTTTTCTTCGTCATATTTGAGAAATCGATTGGTATTATCATCCTGACTGGTACTTTTTCCGTTTTTCAGGCTTTGAGTGCCCTTTTCACATCCTCCTTTTCTATCGTTACTCCTTCGTTTATGACAATTTTAGATGTGTTTACTTCCACTATATTTTCTTCTTCTTCTTCTGTTTGGTAGAGTTCTCTGAAATATTTCATCCAGGTGTTCTTTTCTTCATGATTGGCACTGATGAGCTCTTTCATTTCCTTCGTCTGGTCTCTGATTCTCCTTATCTGCTTCTGCAACCCACAGAAGTCACCCTCCAATCTCTTCGAAAAGATATCCCAATGCTTGCTCTTCATTTGCCTCACCAGCGTCTTAGTTTCATTGCGTATTCTCTTGTATTTCTCGTACGCTTCTGATCTTTGTATTTTTATATATTTGAGATGGACTTGATTTTTTGTTCCACACTTTTCTTTGACCTCTTTACATGGTGTTTTGTTTTGTTTTTGGTTTTGTGTTCCCTCAGCTTCGACGGCTGCTCCCTGATATAGTCCCTCAGTTTATTGCAACTTGCATTGATGTCTTTATTATCCTCTTTTGGATTCCCTTTAATTTTTTGCGACTCTGGTATGGTTGGTCAAATTGGTCAATTGGTCAATTGGTTAAAATCGATGAATATTTCTTTTTGTAACATTCATTCGAAATGATAAATTTTGCAAGAAATCACAACGGACCTTATTTGTTGAGAATTAATTGAGCTACACAAAATTATAATTTTTTCAATGCAAAATATGAATACGGAAATAAGTTTCTTGCGAAACAAGGTTTAGCGGTGGCTTTTTCCACCCCTTACAATCATGGAAGACCACCAAAAAATTCTTGGAGTGCCTTTCCGCTCGCATAAAATGTCTGTTCGATTTATTTCCTGTCAGTTTTTTGGGTTCTCAAGAAAAATTCAAGAACTGCAGTTCGGGATTCATCTCTAGGAGGCTGTGAATAGCAGGGAGACCTCAAAAAACAGAAGTTTATATAAAAAAACCATCTCATTTTTTGACAAGGAATAACACCCTAAATTAATAAATGAAACCATCTTTATACACTTTATATATTCAGGCTGTGGAATGTTATAACAAAAAAATAAATTCGATTATAGTTTCATTTTTCGATTGCACGAAAAATGAAATATTATCTCACGTATGTAATCTTCATATTTAAAAATGTTTTGGAAAACATTTATTAATTGATCTATATTTGATGGTTTCATTGGTAGTCGGTAACCACCATTATATCGATTATTCGTGTAAGGTACATCTATACCTATAGTATTAAAATGTAAATATTTTCCTAATACCGGCCTGCACTCGGTGAATTCAAACTCAAGTCAGAATATTATTCCGGACTTTCAAAGAAGTTATCGAAATATTTTTGAAGGTTGCAATTTGGCGGAGGGGCCGGTTTGTGGTTGAACTCTTAAAAATCTTAATAAAAATTATTGTTTTTTTTTAGCGTTCATTCTACATAAATGATCTTTGTCCTGATGCATATTGTTATATTTTGTCATAATGCATATTGTTATATTTTGCCAATCTTGCTGGGTAAAATTATTTTATCCCACATTTGTGTGATCTCTAACTTTGTTATATGGTCTCCTAAAATGAACCCCTGATATTAGACTTAACAAGGTTTCTGTAAAAAGGCTTAACAACAACATATATCTCATAACTAATTTTTCACGAAGCTGTTCTAAAATTGACTTTCCTGGAACGAAAGTTCAGTTCGAAATCTCTTTGCTTGCAGAGCATAACCCTGACAATAAATTTTTAAACAAGAAAAAGATTTTTTAAATTGGGTTTTCAGGCATTTTCTCACGCTACTATACCATATGTATACTCCATTCACAATTATAAAATCACAACTCTGGCCTTGGAAATTTGACACATTCCACTCTGTATCGAAGTTATGACGTTTTTCAAAATATTTTTATGTTCCAAGTCAACACTATGTTGCCCTTTCTACATTCTTAGCGTATTTCTCAGAATGTGAATTTATTCGGAAAATGAATGAATTGGAAAAGATGTGATGGACGAAAATAATTAACGTTTATATGAATTGATAGAAAGGATTCCTTTTCTAGTTATTTGCACTAAAAGTACTAGAGATCACTGTTGAAATATATTATTTTTCGCCATGGAAGAAAATTGCATTGCCCTCACATAATTTTCATATGCATGCTTGTGAAGATTTAATGTTTATTATCCTCTTGAACTGAAAGTTCAAGACTTGACGACATCAATTGTTGATTCTAATCAAGAATTCATTAAAAAAATCAACCCAAAGATATGAGTTGAATTGATGGGTAATTACAAGAATCAAGAATGTCAATTTTATTTTGTTGATAACTTACTTAAAATCAATGTTGGGTTATAAAACTCGGCTGCGTTTGTTCAAACGATATCTAAACAAAACATTTTTCACCATCTCGACCTTTGAAAGGCGTTTCTTATAGGAGAATTAGGTCTAAGTTTCACCTCATTAGTGAGGTACCTTACTTTTGCAAATCTGCTCAGATATCGCCAAACATTTGTCCTGGTCTTGAAAATCGTCCTCACGCTCCAAACTGGTGCTAAAAACTGGTGGTGGATATTCGACGAAAAACTCACCTGCAAATGTCGATTAAATACCAAAAATCTGCGAACAATTTGTGAACCTAACAAAATGTGGAATATCTTTGATACTTTTACTTTAATGTAAACACAGAAACTGGCAACGTCGTTTCGTCATTAACGATATTTTCTGTGCGCGCACTGACTTTTCATCATATGTTCTGTGCCTTTCATCTGGGGCACCAACTCCTGAAAACGAAACCATGACCTCCTATGTGATTAAATAAAAGTGAATGGAGTATACGTCTAAAATGTACAAAAATAATCGGCAATAGAACCTCATTCTGTATTATCAATTTCAAAATTCCAATCTCGATTATTCGATTATATCGAAATCGTATATTTTCATCTGAAACCATAAAAAGTTCTTTCTCATTTCATCTTTCTGTGTATACCATATACCACGCAAGTATATCAGAATATGTTGCTATGTTTCAGTGTTTCACTAATGACTCCCGACGTGCCCCCTAATAGAATGGTAGAACACCTCCGTATTCGGTCGCTGCTCAAAACATACAAGGCCGCCAGCCGACCGAGCGCTTCAGAATATGATACTATGCAACACCTACAACTTACGCAGTTCCCCAAAATAAAACGATACATCATCTCGATTTTCGGTCGCTGCTTGATACATAAAAGGTCGCCCCGCCGACCGATGGTGCTTACCCTGGTTATAAATTTCGTAGTTTCTTATTTTCTATTCCAAATATCAAATGAATAGTTGATAGATAATTATTAGTTATTATTGAAATTGAACGCAGGTTCAATACATAGGCGAAAAAATATTTAAAACGACTTTAATTCGCAACAGTTTCAGATCAAATTCGATCCTTCCTTAGGCTGCAACAGAAATTCACACAAAGGTAATCAGACTACGAAAACACAAAGACAAACTCAGGGAGACAAAATCAAACTATTATCATTTCATTAAACATAAACTTGAATATATAGATATTGCGATGTTCAAATCGAATGTCTTCTCTTCTCTTCCCAAAAAAAACACAGAAAGTTGCAACAGGCAGACTAGTTAAAAATTCTTTTTTGAATGAAGTCAATGTCAGACAAAAAGTCCAAAAATTAAATGAAATGTATCGTAAGTGAAGTCCATGAATCATTTGAAAGATATGAGGTATTTGTTCATCAACTCATCGAATGAATAAATACATAATTAAATAGATGGAAAAAATTGATATGAACATAAAGTTGTATAAATAAGATATGAAATATTGAAGAGAAGAAATATAAAAACAAACATTTGGAATATTGATCTAAGTTGTTAGATCATTCAACAAATAATGGACGAAAAATCTATTTCACACAAACGAAAAATAAAAATGCCTGGGACAAAAACAACAGCATAAACTAAAGAATCACAGATCAATTAATCACACCGTAAATAGAGCTCAAATTGTCCAGATATGATCTGAAATGCACACAATTATTCTTTCTATTATTTACTAAAATACTCTGTGTATCGAAAAACTAAGTTCTAAAAAAAAAACAGAGAAGCTGCGATACAGTTAGGAAATTTTTATTCGGTCGAAAACGGAAATAACGTGGGTGGAATTCCGATTCTCTTGAAGATGTAGTAGTATTTTAAACAATTTGCGAAAATTCGGCAAAAAGAGCGTTCAAACTTTTTTCACAGATATCCTGGTCGTGCTGTAAATAGTCGGATCGAAAGAGGAAAGATCGATGCAAAATAGCATTCATATTTTCCATAATTTTTCGTTTTTTTCAGGAGAATCGATCAAACTCTGAGAACCTTTCGTCTATAAAATAACCCGAGTTGCAGAGATCTACCGATATGGATAACTACTTAATAGCAATCTAGGTGCTCTACTAGTTTGATTTCCTAATGTAAAACATCTCAGCAAACAGTCTTTTCATAAACAGTCCATCCAAGAATTATTGACATCAGAGCAGGCCTTGGAAGTCCAGTCGCAGCTTTATTTCTAGTTACAAAAAAGTATCTAAAAATTTTCTGTGCTTTCATCATAGAAATAAAAAATATAGAAACAACCTGAAAATTAAATGGTATTTTTTCGAAGTAAGGGAATCTGAACATGAAAATGTTTCCAATTATCACATACGATTACCTCTGCAAACTGAATGGATAAATGGATTGGGAAAATTGTAAAAGATATCAAACAGAAACAAAACTTACTGAATGGATTTATTTAATATACAGGGTGACCAAGAGTTTGACGTCAAAAAGGAAAAAACAGGTCCCTCGTGTCATGGGCTATTCGAATCACCCCCATGTATGTTATGCTATTTTTCACGGTTTTCGAGTTATGAATTTTTTTATGAACATTGAGAATTTTCGACTTGACCTCTTAAAAAACATATTTAAAAAAAATACGAGATATCCCTGTGAAATTCTTTTTCTAACTTAATCTCCATGAATTGTACTTTCATACATAAAATAACCAGATTCGTAACTTTGATAAAAATTATGGAAATGTTGGTCTCAAGTGAAAAAGTTTACGTAAATTGGATTATGATTTGAATTTTCATCAAAAATAAAAATGTAAAAAGGCTAATACACGGTTTCTTAGTATGCTTGAAAACTGCGCTCACCAGTCAGCTTTTAGAATCATTGATAAAAAATGGTACTTAACATTCTACTTTTGCTACTAGCCTTCAAAGTCATCGAGGTGGAAAAAATCAAAGAACTAGACATTTACTACAAAATTTTTTTTGCCATTTTAAGATATTTCTGATCAAGTTATGATGAAAAATGCTGAGAATTAATGAAAATTAGCTTTAGATGTTGGTCAAGAAAAGTTCTAGATAAAAAAAAGAAAAAGGTATGGCAATAAATCACACATCATAATGTAAATAAAAAAAAATTTATTCATAAAATTTACAGTAGGTGTTCAAAGTGGCCACCTCCAGCCTCAATGCACATTCTACACCTTCTTAGATTTTCTTTCAATCGCATAAAACCTGCCCTGTTCTCTCTCAGGACACGTTCGGCTTCTCTTATCTTCAGTCGCAGCTCGTCTTCACTCGAACATTCTCTGGCGTAAACAATTTCTTTGAAATAACCCCAAACGATAAAATCGTTGGGATTAAGGTCAGGTGAACGTGGGGACCACTTGATTGGTCCGCTACGTCCGATCCATCTTCACAACTACCACACGTGGGCGATTGAAAATCCTCATGATGTGAGAGCATCAAATTTCCAACAACGCTTTAGCGTTAACTTGTGGTCTGGTGCCCTCAATGGTGAACTAATTGGTCCATATGAATTGCCGTCCAGACTATATTACAAACGTATAAAAATTTCCTCGAGCATGAACTTCCTTTGCTCCTGGAAGATGTGAGTCTTCAGCTTCGTCAAACTATGATATTCCAAAACGACGGCGCCATGTGTCACTACGCAACTCAAGTCCATAATCATTTGAATGAACGATACTCGAACAGATGGATCGGACGCAGTCGACCAATCAAGGGGCTCCCACGTTCACCTGACCTTAATCCCATCGATTTTTTCGTTTGATATTATTTCAAAGAAATTGTTTACGCCCGAGAATGTTCGAGTGAAGACGAGCTGCGACTGAAGATAAGAGAAGCCGAACGTGTCCTAAGAGAGAACAGGGCAGGTTTTATGCGATTGAAAGAAAATTTTCTAAGAAGGTATAGAATGTGTATTGAGGCTGGAGTTGGCCACTTTGAACACCTACTGTAGATTTTATAAATAAATTTCTTCTTATTTACATTATGATGTGTGATTTATTGCCATACCTTTTTCTTTTTTTATCTAGAACTTATCTTGACCAACATCTGAAGCTAATTTTCATTAATTTTCAGCATTTTCTATCACAACTTGATCAGAAATATCTTAAAATGGCAAAAAATAATTTTGTAGTAAATGTCTAGTTCTTTGATTTTTTCCACCTCGCGATGACTTTGAAGGCTAATTCTAGCCAAAGTAGGGTGTTAAGTACCATTTTTATCAATGATTCTAAAAGCTGACTGTTGAGCGCAGTTTTTAAGATTACTAAGAAACCGTGAATTAGCCTTTTAACAATTTTAATTTTGATTCGGAAATTCAGATCATAATCCAATTTACGTAAATTTTTCACTTTTCACTTGATACCAACATTTCCATAATTTTTATCAAACTGAAGAATCTGGTTATATTACGTATAAAAGTACAATTCATGAAGATTAAGTTACAAAAAGAATTTCACAGAGAAGTCTTGTACTTTTTTTTAATAATTTTTTTAAGATGGTCAAGTCAAAAATTCTCAAAGTTCATAAAAAAATTCATAACTCGAGAACCGTGAAAAATAGCATAACATATATGGGGGTGATTCGAATAGCCCATGACACGAGGGACCTGTTTTTTTCCTTTTTGACGTCAATCTCTTGGCCACCCTGTATGAAGAATTTTGTGAAATGACATTGTAACTTTCAATATTTGTGAACAATGAAGGTGTAAAATATTCCTACTATTGTTTCAACAACCACAACTCAACAACTGTTATTTCCTCATCTGGACAGACCTCATCATCCCATATTTCGACTAATCTTGTCTTAATTCTTTTTATATATGCTATGGAAAGCCTTTCCTTTAATTAGCTGTTCACTCTTCAAGAGCCTCATTCTAAAGAAATTCATTTCACTTGCTCAATTATTTGCCACATTTATTCGAAATTTCGAAACATGAATGACAGAACAAAATGTCAGTGTTATTTCCAACACCAACCTGAATTCTGCAACTCAAAATATCACTGAACGGGCATTACCAACCTAATTTCGATTTTCCAAAGCCGCCCGAGATGTCAATAATTCTTGGATGGACTATACATGATTATTCTCTCTGTGGCCAATATCTATGCTGTCTATGCCGAAATCAGATTTGTGCTCACTTTCAATTTTTCCATGCAATTTACATCCACTCATATTTGTACCCTTTTTGTCTTTTGATTGCAGCAATATCCGTGTTTCTTAACCCGAAATCGGTTCATGCTTCTGCTTTCCAATCCTATAGCTGTAACAATCCCGCCGAGAGCTAAAGGAATATTCGAGCATTTTCCTTTAATCTCCATTATTCTGTTTGTATCTTCATTCTGTTGCCGAGGCATCCGATATAACAATGTTTTCTGCCTTTCCCCTCTGATCCAATGCATCGAACATCCTCTCAATTAAAGCCAATTTCTGTTTTAAATTCATATTTTCCCCCCTCAAGAATTTCATTTCAGATAGGATTTCTTCGAACCTCGTATTCTGTTCTATATAGGAGTCCGACCTACAGGGTGGCCCATTTTAGGAGATCCACTGAAAGTTATTTCGTTGATGGGAAGAGTCTGTATCAAAAAATGTTTCAAATGAAAGTTTTTTAGTTTTCCAGGTGACATCGAATGCAGACACTCAATCTGACCTTAGATTTTTATTTCAAGATCAAGTAGATTTTTTTGAATAGGGATTATCCAAATTTCGTTGCAGAATATCAATTTCCGTGAAGAACTAAAAACAATTTGTTCATTTTTGATCCTGCCACAGTTCGAATCGTTGAGGAAATATGAAGTATTTTATGCTCAGATTGGTTATGATGAAAATCTCCTACATACAAACTACTGAGCTAATTTGAAAAAGTATTCATGGATTAGGATAAAACCTAATTTTTCTGATTAGAAGTTGCGAAAAAAAAACAAAATTATTAGCACATTTCACATAAATAAATGTTCAAAAGTTTCCCAATGATTAGTAATGCCATTGAGTTTCAATATAAATAGAGGCACAACCCAGTTCAACGATTTGATGTACAAATTTTTGGCAGTTTACTTGCCCATTTCCCAACTTAAGTGGCTGCACATAGTAGCTACTAAAGGAACTATAATCGGTCGATCCATTTTGTCACTCCTCATTTATAGAAATCTGTAGGAGATTTATTTTCTTCCAGTTCTATGAATCGTAGGAAGGGTTGGATTCATCCAAATTATATATCTTCTTTACAAACGGTGTGATTCAATTATGATGAACTATTAGCCATGAATTTCTCCAAAGGAGTGTTCTCAGGTAGGAAATGAGGGGTGAAAATGTTTCTTGGAGGGACATAAAAGAAACGTACATGATCGATGAAAAGAATTGTCTTTCTCGTACTCTTTTGAAGATAACTGAATACCACATAAATCCAAACGCCTTCCAGAAAATGAAGGTTAAATTGGCCACGAGATTTTCAGTAGAACTTTATATTCGGCTATGAGAACAGTCATTGCAACTGGTGAGATGAGGTCCAGAAGTGCCAATTCAACTGCCCAGTTCATTCTGAAAATAAATGATCTTTTCGACTGCCCCAATTCGAATGGAGAATTTGAGGGAAATTATCTAACGAGACCGTTGTCCGTGAAAATCACCGCAGCAATACAAACTCTGACGGAATCTCAATTGAATTCATTAAAACTTGGACAGTTGGAAAAAATATTCCCTATTGTTTCAACGGTTTGATAAAAACCATCAGTGGCATCCTCCAATTGTGGGAGGAGACGAAGGAAACATTTCCATATCTGATAACAAGTCGGCTCAACCAGGACCCAATCGAGAATTCATGATCCAAACCCCTCAGCTCGATGCTTCAGATTGGGGTTGCAGTCGGTCATGACTGGTTGTTTGTCGATAATTCTAGCTGCCAAGACGACAATGATTTCGACCTGTGTACAATGGGGGAATCTGAAAGTAGGCCCATTGATGTGGTTAATTAGACAGATTCGACCATTTCTTCTGCGGATTCGGACAACGGTGAGGGATAAAGAGTTAATTGAACCCCTAAATACCCTAGAATCCAACTCAATGGCAAGTTTCTCGGGGTATTTGATGAGGAACATCGCCAAAAAATACAAATGCGATAAGTGCGAAAAAGCACTCCTTATTGATGATTCAAGAAGCTAGGTAATGATGGGATATACAGGGTGTCCCAGAAGTACCGCACTTCCTTGAGGGGATCCAAAGTGAAAAATATTCTAAGCCCAAATATCCATGTTTGAAATTTTTTGATAACGTAGTTCATTAGTTATTAATTAATGAAAGTGACCAATCAGGAGCGCGCTTCAAAGAATGAGTAAGCAGTGGGGACGCGAAAGTGAGACGCTAGTCTCGGTTTACTGCGTGAAAAGCCGGCAGCAGCTCTGGCGTCTCACTCTCGCGTTCCTCATTCTGCTATAGCGCGCTCCTGATTGGTCACTTTCATTAATTAATTACTGATTAACTACTTCATCAAAAAATTTCAAACATGGATATTTGGGCTTAGAATATTTTTCACTTTCGATCCCCTCAAGGAAGTGCGGGACTTCTGGGACACCCTGTATATTGCAAATCGAAATTATGGCAATAAACGGATACATTTGAAAATTTCCTCAATCGATTTGAAACATTTGATGAGGAAAGCGCTGTTGGTTATAAAGAAAATTATGGTCACAAAATCAGAAAAGATATAACTTCAAAGGTATATTTTAGGAAAATTAAAAAAAATGAATTTATAAAAGATTGGAACTCTCCGTTAACTCCAGAATTCGAAAAGCACAGGATTCATTTGTTGAGACAACGGATTAGAGTGAAGCTGTACTGGAGACAGAAAAAAACCAAAGGAATCTCGACACAGAAGCATCCAGCTGTTTATAAAAAATTAAATATTTTTGAAAATTCATAGAAAATCTACTTATAAATAAATACTTGTGAATAAAGGAAAAATTTCATGCATTCATTTCTCCATACATCAGTATGTATTTTATATTCATGAAAGATCAAAAGTAATTGCCGCCAGATGCGGGAGTAAAAATTTTCGCTTCTCTGAAACACACTTATCCATCTATGAACCGGTGAATGAACTACACAAAATTTAGCTTCAAATCGTTGAACTGGGTTGTGTCTCTATGTATATTTAAACTCAATGGTAATGCACAGTTCCATCCTATTTTCTAAGCTTTGGTTGGTTGATAAAGGCACATGTTGCGGTATGCGCCTGCTTGAATTCATGATACGTCCCATCATATCCTCTCTAGTTTTTGGTGCCTCTGCATAAACAATATTTTGTAAATATCCTCACATGAAGAAATCAAAGCTTGTTAGAGTGTCCGTGAAGTTAGCACCCACATTTTCTCAAATGAAGAAAAATTATTTTGCATTCGTTAGTAACTATTCGTCACCTAAAAATTTCCGTTTGTACCCCAAGGATACTCATGAAAAAACACCGCATTCCGCTACGTTAGTAACTATTTGTAACAGAAAAATTTGCGTTTGTAACCTAACCTTCAATAAAAAAATCACACCCCTAGAATGCGAAGTAAGCACCCACATTGAAATGGAAAATTTGAAAATTTTCTATTTCATTCGTCAGTAACTATTTGTAACCTTAAAATTTTCGTTTACAACCTAACCTTTAAAGAAAAAATGACACACCTTACATGCGAAGTTAGGACCCGCATTTTCGAAAATGAAGACATTTTTTTTTGGAATCGTTTGTAACTCGTTAGTTACTATTTGTGACTAGAACATTTCTTGCAGAGTGTTTCTGATAATGTTTTTCGTTATTTCATCGTTCGTTTCGTCGCAATTGCATGCACGGTATCAGAAAAACAAAAAGGAGTTTGAAACAACTATACATATAATTTGCACAAAAATTTCAACATATTCATACAAAAATTCATAATGAAAACTAGACAATACCTTAGAACTCTGTGCGAAAAAAACGTTCCATCAGTCAGTTATAATGAAAGACACATGAAAGACTTTCACGACATATAGGTTTTCAACAGTCTACAAAGTTTATTTTCTCTCACAGAGTCCTAATTATTGTCTAGAAAAATGGTTGGCAATTTAGCTTTTTTTCTAAAAATTCAACAAGTAATGTAGATAATCAAACATATTATGCATACAGGGTTGGGATAAAGTAAAGTGAATCCCACCAAAAACATTCTGTAAAAACTAGCCAAGTCTCGATGGAGCTGCTAGTTTATCTCTAAGAAGTAATGAAACCTAGAAAAAGTCGAGCCAAGTTTAAGGCTCCTTACTGCGATTTCTTTATTATTATAGTTAATGTTGTGTGACTTGGCCGTTGAACATTCTTTTTACGTTAGTGGGTACAAGTCAATTTTGTTTACACGTAATGCTATATCTGTTGTAACTACCTATGCTTGTTAAGGTCGGCGTTTAAACCGAGTAGGAAAGATCAGCCGATAGAGGCGCCACCGTCCATTTTAAGGAATATCTCCATAGAACTTTCATTATCACAATAAGTTCTATGAGTATCTCTCTAATCATGAATGAAATGTATAATGGCGCTCTCTATCCGAAAATCGCCGAACTATGAAATACGTGAATTTGTGGGTAAAGCAGGAATTTTTTCCCGCCAAAATTTGAATTTGGCCATTTTCTGCCAATTCCGTATTTCAAGTTGATCTTCTGAACGAAATTATCAGTAGATTCACTTTTAATCGGAAGTTTAACTATTTTCATGGGTCTTTCTGTTGAAATAAAACAGAAGCATGGGTTGGCTCATTTTCTTCTATTTTTGAAAGAAAAAAAATTAACTGTCGGAATGAAATCGATCAAAATTATTTCAACAAGAACCCTAATCCTTTCTGAGTTCACCCACAAAATTTCAGTTCTCAAAGTGAAACCGTTTTCGAAATAAAAACACACTACATTGAACGCCCACCTTAAGCGAGATAATAGCCCATGCTCGTATTGGTAATTGGACGCTAGTGTCTCATTTTAGGCTGTTGTTGATTGTGCAACACATATGCATTCAGCATTGACAATGCTGAATTGTGCTCTCTTCTTTTTGGAGCGTCAAATCGATCACCGATCTAAAATAAAATAGACGTACAGACGGTCTTCTATCAATGATTAGAAGTCCGTCTGTACTGGAAATAATTTTTATACTGTTTGTTTCTGGCTCGTATTATTGAATACGCAGCTTTATCAAGCCTACAATTGACTGGTTATTGAATGAACGTTTTCCAAGTGGCAATTTTCCATCGTCAATGAGTTGCGTTTCTGGCGACAGATTGGTGCAATGGTGTCATGGAGCACCTGGTTTTGTACCCTTGTGTACGCTTCAACGGCCAAGTCACACAACATTAACTATAATAATAAAGAAATCGCAGTAAGGAGCCTTAAACTTGGCTCGACTTTTTCTAGATTTCATTACTTTTTAGAGATAATAGACCAGGGTCGATAATTTTTGAAACAAAAAAAAAATACAGTAGGATGAAACCCATTAAAAAAGGAGGGGAATATGATCAAAATGAAAGGAAAAATAAATTACGGTCGATCCGAGTTCGGGAGGTGGGAGGGGGTGAGTTTTTAAGGGTAAAAAATGGTTTTCCTTGATTTCCGGCAAAACTACAAGTCCTATGGAAAAAAGTTAAAGGGCAAAGTTGTAGGTAATGAAAAGATCTACAACTTTTGTATTCGCAATTTTTTCACATAACCTCAAAATTTATATGAAAATTTCAAAAAACCAAGTTTTAGGTTTTTTATTTATATCTTTTTCAAAAAAAAAATTTTTTCTACGAAATTTGGTGAAAACTTACCTTGTTATATCCCGAATACACTGTAATTTATTTGATTTGAAATATTTATGTTTTCGTCTTATTTTAACTTAATATCAAAAAAGCACCCTAATTTTCAATCAAAAATTCTGACGTCAAAATATCATCTTTTTTCAAAAAGTTTGGGGGCTTTTTGTTCGTTGAAATATCTACTCTCTGATGGTGTGAAAAAAATATACATTACTATAAGGAGTGTTCTCAGAAAATGCAAAAAATTGAAAAAACTCAAATTCGAAAATTTTTTTTAATCACTATGTACAATTTCATCAAAAAAATGTGATTGCTGCATTTTTTTTTAGGATAAAGAGTTTTTTTATTTAATTCGAATTACATTCATGTCATAGAACATCTTATACATCCTATTGTTATAAAAATTAGCCTTACAAACAGTGTGATAATGAGCTTTTACTGCAACTAAATCAGGCACATTTCTTAAACGAGCTGAAATGTTTTTATCGCAATGATTTAATATGTTTTGTTTTTGAATATGCTGTAATATATTATCTCTTGTATCGTTACTTTGAACAGTTGAAATTTTATCTTTTGAAATATTACCGAAGAACCCACCGCAGAGAAAGCAATGAGATTGAAAATTAAATGTTAGAGCGACCTTATTTATTTCTTTTCCTTCCTGTGATTTCTTACGTCTTGAGCTACAGAATATAGCTATTGCAGTCTCATCATTATAGTGACTTTGACAAGTTCGATGAATAAAAGCTGATTTTAAAACTACAAATTTTTTGTATTTATTGTCGATTCTCTTCTTGCTAGACGCCAATAAACGATTCAAAGCTGGTTTTTTTTATTTCATACACTTGCTTGTCACCTATCTTATTGCAGATTATACAAACAGATTCATCCATACTGACAATCTGAAAAGACAAAATCAAATTAATAATGCCTTCAAAGTTTTATCATGAGTATAGCTAAATTTGTTTGAACAAAATGAACGAAATTACTAGTTTTTATTCTTGTACTAAAATATCATTCAATTTTAATTTTTTAGGTTAAGTTACGTTAAACATACTATTTATGAAAGAAAATATTTCTATTTTTATTTAAAGTTGATTATTATAGATTAAAATACAGATAGTATTTACCTTGCTATGTAGATTCCAAACAATTCTTTGAATAAAGTAAATTTCTCACAACTCACTCAATCAAGCAATTGTATGCTAAAAATTTCGAAAATTAGCAATCCTATTGGTTGATTTGACAATTTCGTCGAATAATTCTGTGATTTGTTCAATCAACGATTTATGAAACCCACCATTAGAGTAACTCAGTCCCCACTTCTCTATGACACAACTTACAATGGGTTAAAAATTAACCAAAGGTCACTCAGGTATATGAATTATCTTAAAACAGCAATAAATAGTCATCTAAAAATATTATTTAAACAAGATTCTACAACTTTTTCAAAATATTGTAGATGTCTTATTATGTATTAACTTTATTAACTTATTTTTTTGTTAATTATAGAAGTATATGTCAATTTGCAATTTTTTCGTTTATAAATGAAACAGGAAATCCTACGTTTTTTGAGTAATTGAAGAGTAAATTTTAATAAATACCTCAAAATTGTGCATAATGATTAAAAAAATTTCGAATTTGAGTTTTTTCAATTTTTTGCATTTTCTGAGAACATTTCTAATAGTAATGTATATTTTTTTCACACCATCAGAAAGTAGATATTTCAATGAGGAAAAAGCCCCTAAACTTTTTGAAAACAGCTGATATTTTGACGTCAGAATTTTCGATTGAAAATTAGGGGGCTTTTTTGATATTAAGTTAAAATAAGGCGAAAACATAAATATTTTGAATCTTATAAATTACAGTGTATTTGGGACATAATAAGGCAAGTTTTCACAAAACTTAGTAGAAAAAATTTTTTTTTTGAAAAAGATATAAATAAAAATCCAAAAACTTGTTTTTTTGAATTTTTCACCTAAATTTTGAGGTTATGTGAAAAAATTGCAAATACAAAAGTTGTTGATCTTTTCATTACCTACAACTTTGCCATTCTTCTTTTTTCCATAGGACTTGTAGTTTTGCCGGAAATCAAGGAAAACCATTTTTAACCCTTAAAAACTCACCCCTCCCACTTCCCGAACTCGGATCGACCGTAATTTATTTTTCCTTTCATTTTGATCATATTCCCCTCCTTTTCTAATGGGTTTCATCCTACTGTAATTTTTTTTCATTTTTTACCATTTTTGAAGGTTTCGGCCCTGGTCTATAAACTAGCAGCTCCATCGAGACTTGGCTAGTTTTTACAGAATGTTTTTGGTGGAATTTCACTTCTTTTTGTAGAAACGTGGAAATATTAATCTATTTTATAAGATTTTCTCATTTGACACTTTTTTTCAGGAGTAGTTTTTTTATTACAAATCTTTATTTTTTTTTCGGTTCTGAACTATGGTAGATAGAGCCTCCGATTATTTTTTATTGATTTCAGCGTCCTCGAAAACCTATAGTTTGATACCAAACTTGTCCATATAGCCCATCTCTTACCCGATTCTTTTTCGGATTCAATTTTTTCTCTCCCAATCTCACCACCGCAGACCCATCTGATGATGTTTTTTCTGAAGAGCAATAGACGTTCTACATTGCACCAAAATTTCATAGCATTTTTTTATTCAGTGATACAGGGCGAAACACAGTTTCTTCTTCATCAAGCTCTTCGGAATGGAAAGAAGATATAGAGAACATAACTGCTTTTACAGTTGGTGATTCTGATAGAAGAGATTTGATTCACCAAATAAATCAACGAAGAGAGGAAGTGGGAGGATTACCTCAAATAGTACAACAATTGTTGAATGAGCACCCAGCACCCAAGCTTGTTGTCGTACATTCTGATCCTTGTACTCTGATGAAGAATGATCATAGATCACTTCATGAAGCCTGACAAGTTCGATCAAATTTTCATGCATTTTCACTTCATCAATCACTTCACAAAATATCCGACGTGATATCACTTACGGTTAGAAAATGTAAATTTGCGGGTAGTTCTGGTGTGCTATCAAGTGACAGCAGATGCTAACTTCGTGAATGCGTGAAATGATAACAATTGAAAAAAGGATAATAATCGGGTGATCAGTCTTATACGCAGTGATAATTTTTACTGTCTCATTTATTGTTCCGGCCTAGCTTTCGAAAACCTATCGTTTTCTTGAACAATAAATGAGACAGTAAAAATATCACTGTGTATGAGACTGATCACCCGATTATTATTTTTTTTTCAATTCATATTCTAAAGTCGATATTCACATATTGAGTATGATAACAATGTGTTTCCAAGCGCATAAACTTCCATACATTATTGTGGTTGCACATTTTGCGAAGATGACGTGATAGCACGCGAACTCACGTGACGTGCCAACAGATTTTCGATTATCCTAGTTTTAATATTTTTCCCTTTATGTGGCCATTAAACCCTAACTCTGTACCAAATTTCAGCTCACTGAGTTCATGGGAAGTACTAGTTCTATTTTGATGATCATGAGTGAGTGAGTCTCGAAAATGCGAAACTTTGCTTTCGCGTAACTTCGGAACTAAATGACCTACACACTTGAAATTTTGGATTTTGAGTACGTGATTATAGCTTACTGGATGACGAAAATTTCGGTGTTCTGGTCTCATCCGGAGATTCTCAAATAGGGGCCTGAAATGGTTCGGGTAAAGATAGTACGGCAGTGTTGGCTTCGCGCTCGACTTGGCGAGGCCACTGCCGTGCCCCCAAATATCTTTTGAACAGAAGAACGATATTTATGAAAATTTGCAGGTGAGTACAATGGAACAAAATGCATCTGATTTACATTTTTTCGTTAATAATTCACTTCCGGTTTAACCGGAAATGCCATCAACTTCTTTAATTTGAATGGGACACCCTATATATTTTACAGATTCTGAGCTTGTTATTTTGAATTATTACTTTTACTTCATTTTTTGAATTTCATCACGACGTTGCCACATAATTGGTATTTTCAGGATATTTTTAGTGTTTTAAGGGGTTCATCAAATTTCTAATAGAAACCGCTGTGTTCAATCTAGATGAACGAAATTTTTACAGTAGTTAGCTGAAGATATCAGCTTCATCACTCGGTGAGCATCTGAGTGTCTTATGTAAATATAATATAATATAAATTCCCCTATTTACTCGATTTTTTTCAAATGGGACACCCTGTATTTTTGTCTTTCGTGAAATTCATTTTCCAAATATCTACATTTTATACAAAGTATATCCCATATTTAAACCGCTCTTTACTGAGATATTTCACATTTTTTAAAACAACGATTACTTTGTGAAAAAAATGGAATTTATCACAAAAAGTAGCGGTTTAAATATGTTGGTACAAACTCTGTAAATAATGGAGACGACTGGAAATAAATTTCATGAAAGAAGTGTCCTATTTAAAAAAATTGAATTATCGCATATTCAATTTGGGTAAATTGGAAAATTTATATATTAGACACTCTGTATTGAAAAAAAACTTCAGATGTTCACCGAATGATGAAGCTGATATCTTCATCAAACTACTGTAAAAATTTCGTTCATCTAGATTGAACACAGCTATTGCTTTAAGAATTTTGATGAACCACTTAAAACACTAAAAATATCCTCAAATATCCTGGTTAAACCGGAAGTGAATTATTAACAAAAAAGTACATCAGATGCATTTTGTTCCATTGTACTTACCTGCAAATTTTCATGAATATGGTTCTCTTCGTTGAAAAGATATTTATTTGGTTCCATACAATCTTATCTGAATCATGTAAGGACTGAACGAGAATAAATTCGCTATCCCAAAAACGCCTACATCTCTTGAACCAATTGAGAAAAAATCAAAATTTGATCATAGTTAGCTTTGTTATGAATGTCTTAAACATGTGGAACATTTACTTCATAGATATTCCAATTCTCTGTCGCAAAATGTCAAGCAGAGTGAAAACACGATGATTTATGGTGAAACTTTTTCAAAATAATCAAAAATGGAGCTTCAAAAGAATCGCAAAAGAGGCTCACGTTCGTCCGGAAACGGTATCAAGAGTTGTTAAGCGCTTCAACGAAGATCTTACAATTAACCGCAAGGAAGGAACCGGAAGGAAAAAGGGGTTTCATAGCCCAAAGAAAGTGAAGAAAGCCATCAGCCTTTTTCGGAAGAATCCTAACCTTTCAGGACGCTAAGTGGCCCAAATAGTGGGTTGTTCGCAGTCAACCGTTCAGAAAATCGAGTCGAGTTGTGGGCTTAGAACATACAAAGTGCAGAAAGTGCCAGACAGGAACGCTGTGAAGAATCAAGAAGCGAAATCAAGAGCAGAGAAATTAAAAAAAAAGATTTCTTGAAAAATTTTTCCTGTTGCGTGATGGACGACGAAACCTATGTCTTGGCTGATTTCTCGCCACTTCCTGGTCAGGAATTTTATACTGCAGATTCTCGTGGAAATGTTGACGAACAATTTCGCATGAAGAAACAAGCAAAGTTTCCTGAAAAATTCCTGGTTTGGCAAGCAATTTGCACTTGTGGGAAAAGGAGCAAGGCTCTGTTGACTCGAAGATATACATCGAGGAATGCTTGAAGAAGCGACTTTTACCATTTTTACGTGAGCACAATATTTCAACCATCTTTTGGCTAGATTTAGCTTCATGCCACTACAGCGAGGCCACCAAGGAATGGTATGAAGCTAATGAGGTGGTTTTTTTCCCCAAAGAGGCCAATCCACCAAATTGCCCAGAACTCAGACCAATCGAAAGATATTGGGCCCTGGTAAAAAGAGAATTGAAGAAGACTTAGAAATCAACGAAAACATTAGCGGAATTGAAGCAAAAGTGGAAGACAGCATCCCAGAAAGTGACTGAGAACACTATAAGAAGCACGATGGGAAGAATTCCGGAAAAAATCCATGAATTTTGTGAAAAAATAGTTTTGGTTTTTTTGTTGTAAAAACAGTTTTTATTAGAATTATAAGATGATTCGAAAATGAGTTTGATTTTCGAAATCGGTCCAGTGGTTCAAAAGATATAATAAGCGTTTATGTGATAGCGGATTTATTTTCGTTCAGTCCCTATACTCAATAATCAGTATAACCAAAGATAACGAACAAAGTTGTTGATTCTTCCGTCTAACCATCACATATCATATATCGCACAACTGATTAGAAACTTTTCATATCATATTTCCGTAGAAATTCACAAAACTTTTTGATGGGAACTAGAGGATAGTAAAAAACTTTGTGCCACAAAATATTAAAAAGTTGACTAATTTGCTTGGATTCTCAATGAGTTGCCAACTGAGCAGCAAACACCCCACACTGAAAAAGTTGTTGAAACTGGCTCTGTCTCAAATCTTGAGAGCACAATTCTCCTACAGAATTAACGGGGTGAACCGACAATGAATCCTCACCAATCTCTGCGATCGTTAGCGAATAACACAAGGATCTCTTAAGGCGAACATTCATTGAATTTTGCGAAACACAAATTGGCAAGCCTATAAAATACATCTTGTTGTTTGTTGGAGCGAGGATGACAAGGATCGAATTCTGCCGTTTCATGTCTAAGGGAATAACAGAAGATCAAAATCTAATTAACAACGCTTCAGTGATGAATATACGTTTTTCCTTTTGGTACAGTGACTGGGCATAATATTCGTTATTGATCTGGTGAAATCTCTCATTATGTGAGGGAATCACACACGCAATATCCAGAAAAGCTGAACGTTTGTAGAGAAATATTGAGGTAATCACATCGGGATTCCCTCACATCGGGATCCCCGATTCTCGTGTTGTAGATATGGTTACCATCTTCATTATTGAAAGCGACTAACAAATTTTCATACAGATTTGAAATTAACTGATTATATTATATTATTTTATAAGGAGGAGAAGTGTCACTTTTCATGACGCGCTTGAGTTTACCTGCCGATTGTAGTGAGGCGGTTAATTGAAAGCGAGCCATGAAAAGTCACTTCTCCTTCGAATAAAATACGTTATTTTATTTTACATTTTAAAATTCATATAAATCTGAATATTCACTTTTGGATTGACATTAACGTTCATTTAAAATGAGTGAAAAGTGCATTTGCTTGGTTACGGTTCTCGTGCAAAATTCATCCTTTGCATAACAACCAACTAGCTGGCCCGGCTAACTTTGTTCCGCCCTAATGATACTTACGCTGGATTTCACAAATCCACTCTGATTTTTGAACTGTCAAATGTTTCCATGGATATGAGCTATCACAAAGAACAGATACACAAAAATAATATGTCATAATATGTCAATCACTAATAATGGCAATTTTGGATTCAGTTATTTCCGCAAATATATTTATTACCCAAACAGAAATTCAAAAACGTTTCAAAAATTACGAGGATAGATGAGAACGGACAATTCACGATTGAAACTGATCGTGAAAATCCGATTTACTTGAAATTTCGATAAAAATTCACTGTGATATTCAACCGCTTTCTGATCTGTTAATAGCCTTTCATGGTACTATAAGCCCTATGTAAATTACACGGTAATTGATGTCATATGTTCTTTTTTCGACCATTTCTAATCACGACGACCGAAATGCTCGAAAAAAAAACAGATGACATCAATCGATGGCCGGCAAAGCCTCAACAAATTCATCGTCATTTAATTGTGATAATGTCAAATATAGTACCTTCAGGATTACGTTATTTGGAATAAATAAAACTATACAAATAACTAATAATCATCAGTCATAATGTGTGAATAGCGCCATCTGAAGTGGTAAGAACGAAACTTTTGCCATATCTCAACGAAATCTATTTAGACATTTTAGACATCTGTACTCCTACGCTAAGACATTTTGCTTTTGCCCAACAGCGCAGAGTTGTAGGCAACTCAAATTACACACTATTACAGTGACTATAGAGGGAATATAGTCACTGTACACAGTATTTGTTTATATCGCCATCTAACGCGGAGAATATCAAATGAAGTCCAAAGAATAAGCGGAGCGTGACTGTAACTGTAGCGACATCTAGTGGCCTTACTCAAAAGGAGGAAAAGCATTTCCTGTATAAGTGAGATTTTCATCGATTTTTTCAAAGTTTCATTGTATTTTATAATAACCAGACCGTAGACGAATCCATATATGAAGTTTCATAACAAACAGTCCATCCGATGGTGTAACCAACATCTTTCTTTTATATATATATATATATATATATAGATATATAGATATATCTGATAATTCCTATAGGTATGGGGAATGAGCCAATCAAAACTGGAGCTGGGCTTTGGTAACAATCCAGATCTGCGCTTGTGCGGCAATATTGAGAATAATAGTATATTCTAAAACTAGTTGCAGAATGGACTCTTATTCCAATACGAATGCGAATGCGAAATTAGTGTTGGAATTGCATTCTGCAACGAGTATTAGACGATATTTTCTCTATTTCAGTCAAATTTCGTGAAATACTGTTGAAAAACTCATCCCAGTGACTTTTATATTGTATCTTGGCAGTTGGTGACTGTTATGAAATTGACATTTCCAAATTGACGTGCGTTGAAAATTGATAGGAGCGGGAGCCAGTGCTGACAACCAAAAAACGAAAAATATAACTGAAAACAATGCTGTAATGAGTTCATTACAGCACTGTTTTTAGTACTGTAATGAACTCATTACGATATTGAAATAGAGAAAAATATTTTTTGTAATTATGTCTCTCCGACACATCGTATGATGTCGTGGAACGTATGTCATTCTTAACTTCATGTGAATAGTTTCGATAACAACATCACAAATTCATGTAAATTTTATCAATCGCTTTATTTCGTTTTCGTTTTCCATATTCTAAAACTGAACTGAAAGTATTTGAGTGACATATTTTCATTCTCGATATCTTTTTTCTTGTTTTGTCTTTCAGAATAAACATAACCTCTACATTTCTCGCAATTTTTGAATTTCCAGTTGACGCAAGCGTACATCTCAATTCTTACCAAAGATTTGGCTTCACTTTGTGACTTCGTGATGATCCTGTCAGTCGAAAACTGACGTCGTTATCGAAATAAAATTCATAACTTTGGTATTCTCTATTTGGAAAGAAAAATGTTCGAACAGGTCAATTTTTATTTTAAATTACGCAAATTTTCAAGTTTCATTACTTACTACGAAGGTTGTAGCTGTAGGTTTTTACTTCACTATTTCACTCATTCCATTTTTAGTGCGAAATTTTCCATAGCAACTCTCATTCAACATCGATAAAACATGAAAGCCGGCAATACTAACGAGTTGGTTTTCCAGAAATAAAATTTTTGACGTTTCTCAAATTCATAGATATCTTTGGAGGTGAATACCATAGAGAAAACAACGTTTAGTCAATCTATGATGAATACTTATTATATTGTCGAATAGCGCCCCATGTGACCATATTACTGTTAGACACATTTTCTCGCTAAATAGTCATGTCGAATACCACTCGATATGAAATTTGAGCAGGTACAATTTCTTTCTTGTGATATTCAAGTTTGTTGCTTTTCTGCAATTTTGCTTATGAGATTTTTTCGTTTTGTCCATATTTTAGAAACAGTTATATTGAAAGAACTGAATTTTGATCAAGGGCTTCCTCTTTTCATGATGCATATTCCTCGATAAACAAAATCGAGGTATTGAAGTTACAGCGTATGCAAAAATACTATGAGCAAACCTGAAAACGATGATTGGTTCAAATTTTCCAAAAAAATAGTCATTTTGGAAAATGAAGACTTTGAATTCTCTGAATGGAACGCGGATTTCTCGAGTAACTACCAATTTCATCCAATAAAATTTTACTATACTCAATTTTCAAGAATAGTCTGGATTTTCTGTGATTCTGTGACATTTCCTTATGCCTTTGTTGAGATTATCATAGAATTTTGAATGTTCTGATTATTCTGAATACAAAATAAATTGATATGGGTTGATGCATCACAAATTGAATAAAAAACGTTTTTCATAAGATATTTTTGGATTTCGAGGGAAATATCAACAAATTATTAGTATTCAAGAACTAATGTTCAGGAAGATATCGGATTTTTGATATTTTTATTCCAAAAAATTCCTTAAATACTCGAATTCTTCTATTCAGCTGGCTATATATTTTTAACTGAGCCGAATTCGGAAAAAATGGGTAGTCAAAAAATGGTTTCTTCTGGCTTCAAAAATCTATAATGACTTGTATGTTATTGAATTCATCTGATGTTATTTTTGTCGACCATTATTATATAACACCTGAGAAAACTGGAGAAAGATAGCAGGAATTTGGACACTTTATTCTTCAAAAATTTTATTCAAAATTTGCCGACGTTTCGGAGAAGCATTTCTCCTTTCTCAAGGCTGTGGGAAACAAATAAAAATATTTACTTCAAATTTTTATTTGTTTCCCACAGCCTTGAGAAAGGAGAAAAGCTTCTACGAAACGTCGGCAAATTTTGAATAAAATTTTTGAAGAATAAAGTGTCCAAATTCCTGCTATCTTTCTCCAGTTTGATGAACATGGATGAAAATATTATTAACCTAAGAAAACGTTTATAGTATTTGAATTTATTTGATCCAATTGAAAATTTTCTTCTAGATCAAATTCCCCTATGAATGGCAGCCTGAAATCGTTGCTACTCAACTGGTCATGATTGGGCAAGTGGTTCTTGCAGCTGTACCTGGTGAGTTCACAACAATGTCTGGCAGACGATTGAGAAACTCAATCAGAGAGAGTATTCTGAGAAATGGAGGCTCTAATGACACGAGAGTTATTATCGCAGGACTCAGTAATCTCTATACAAGTTACATTGCTACTTTCGAAGAATATCAGGTCAGTACTAGGTAGAATTTGATTTTTTTTAGATTGTAATATTTCGGGCCTTTGAGCTTGAGATTATTTTCAAAGGGGATATAAAAGGTGCCAAAGCTACAATGTAGCTTCAAGGGGTATTTTACACTAGAAGGGATTTTATACTTATACTCTTTGCCTGGCTTTGTGATCATATATGGTTCGCAGAACTCTTTGTTATGCTGTAGTGATTCAGTTTCGTGAAACAATAGATATGGCAAATAATGCGATTAAGAATTCTAAAACACTTGATTGGAAATAACCTTTCAAATAGAAGGCTGCTGAGATGGAAGATATGAGATTAATAATCAGCCATTACTGAAATTCCTCAAATCTGTTGATGTTTTTCATGAAATCTAGAAACTGTCTCTGTTATTTTTTTCTTTAAGATATTGTATATGATACTGTACCGCTGCTAATAACCTCCGTGGTTGATGCGGATTTTTTCAATGAAAAAAAAAATAATCAAGAATAATGTCAATTTTATTTTGTTGATAACTTTCTTAAAATCAATGTTGGGGTATAAAACTCGGCTGCGTTTATTCAAACAACATCTAAAGAATACATTTTTCACCATCTCGACCTTTGAAAGGCGTTTCTTATAGGAGAATTAGGTCTAAGTTCCACCTCATTAGTGAGGTACCTAACTTTTGCAAATCTGCTCAGATATCGCCAAATTTCTTGGAAAACCTGAAAAATATCATCCTAATCGACCTCTCGAGGCTCCATCCGATACATCTACTGCGATATCTGTCCAAATAACAGCTTTTTCAACGAAATTCCCGTGTACCCCTTTAACCTCGAAATGTAAACATTCCTCCTTGTCTTAAAAATCGTCCTCACGCTCCAAACAGGTGCTAAAAACAATAAACATACGTTAATCTTGGATATTCGACGAAAAACTCACCTGCAAATATCGATTAAATACCAAAAATCTGCGAACAATTTGTAAACCTAACAAAATGTGGAATATCTCTGATACTTTTACTTTGATGTAAACAAAGAAACTGGCAACGGCGTTTTGTCATTAACGATATTTTCTGTGCGCGCACTGACTTTTCATCATATGTTCTGTGCTCTTCATCAGTTGCACCAACTCCTGAAAACGAAACCATGACCTCATATGTAAATAAATAAAAGTGAATGGAGTATATGTACAGGTTTCCAAACAAAGTTGGTACCAGCTAAGAAAGAATTTAACATCCTTCATGGCCGACATTTTTAATATTGTTGAGTTGAAAAGAAACAAAAAATTGACATGGCAGAAAAACAAATTCCTTTCCATTTCCTAAATAGAGATGTAGAACAACTTCTGTTGAACCATGGATATTTTGAAATATACCTTCTTCATTTTTCTCAAATGAATTGGCGAGACACCGATTACAATTATTGGTTTCATTCGTATATATTTTTTTCAGATACAAAGGTACGAAGCTGCGTCAACGATATTCGGTCCACATAGCCTGGCCATTTACCAGAGTATCTATAGCGATTTGGCCGCTGCCATGTTAACAGTAAGTATACACGCATATACTAAAAAAGTTATATTTTAAGACAGACATAAAGATAGTCGGACAGGGAATTGTTTTATGGAATCGTTTAAGGAGGTTGTAAATTCTTTATGAGAGGAAAAAGAATTATTGGGCGCGTTGGATGACTGAACCCGAGTTCTCGATAGAATTGTGGGTTCAATATTGATGATGTAGAAACAGTGGTTTTTCATGTTTTCGTTATGCGAAGTGTTTTTTTCATGTTTGATCCGAAAACTTTTCTAATGTAAAGTGGCGACCGGTCAAATTTTCTGAGTTCGGTATGTGGTTGTACCCGATTCAGTACCATAAAGTGCCAATTGCCATTTAGGAAACACAATATTTCCTAACATAAACACTTAGATTGGTCCGATTATTTCTGCAATTGAAAAGCCATATTTCTTTCACCAAGATAAGTTCCTTCTTCGATTTTTCTGAAGGTTAGTTTTGAAACACTTATAATTAATGTTTTCCACGATATCACGAAACTATCTCATAATAGCTATTTTTGTAACAAGTACATAAATTAGGTCTTTATGGACGAGTCCAAAGTTTATGGCAGAGCGAGCAAAGCGAGCGAAGCCAATAATTTGGGCAAGTACGAGTTGCATACAAAGCTTTATGTTGAAAAGCAAGTTGGAAGAGCTGGAGGTCCAGAAATGTATTTATGTAACACACAAAAAAAGTGGACAGCTTTAAAAGAAATGTCGCGAATTGAGACACTTATATTTGCCGCATGGAATAGTCTTCCTGATTGCTACAGTGAGGTGAAGAAGTTGGCATTTGGAGTGCTGACTATCCTGGGATCGACTTATTCGTGCGAGCAAGCGTTCTCTTGCATGAATATAATAAAAAGTAAAGAAAGGAGCAAACATACAAATGAAAATTTGGAGTCATGTTTGGAACTTAAAACAACGAGTTATGAACCAAATCTATCCAAACTTTCTGAAGCAATGCAGAGCCAACGCTCCCATTGAATCTGTTTGTTTGTTTTTGAAGTAAATGTTAAAGTTGCGAATAAATGTTTTATTATTGCAGAAAAGAAGAAAAGGTCCTTTATCCCACAATCTTTATTAAAAACTAAATACAGTTGACGACTAGTTTCGGAATTTTACTACAATTATTCCATTCTCAAGTACAAGCTACAAGGAAAATCATCAAAATCTTTAACTACACAAATATTACAAATTACTTACATACAAGCTACAATTTTAGAAAATTGGTCAAATAATCAAAATTCAAGGCGGTAAAAACATACAACGATCAAAAAAGGTGCGCATGGCTACTTTTTTTAAATACATCAAACTTCAAAACTCAAACACAGGAAAACGAACAAGCGACATCTAATGGTCAAAGCATGATGATAAGACAACACTCAGACGACACCTGCAAATATGTATCACAAATACAATAAACTAAAACTAGAGGCACCGACTACAAACGACATTTATATAAAGCGCCATCCAAACTAATATTCCAGTACAAAAACCACCAACAAATCAGATCAACGATCAACTGTATTTAGTTTTTAATGAAGATTGTGGGATAAAGGACCTTTCCTTCTTTTCTGCAATTATGAATTGCCCACACTCATCAATCTTCCAATTTAATGTTTTATTATTCTAATTTTTCACACAAATAATCTAATAATTGTGAAAAAATTACTTATATATAAATAAATTAGCTATATTGATCGCTTTTTTTTAAAACTTAATTTATGCGAGTACCTACTATTTATTGTTCGCAAAAAAAATTCGTGGCTCTTTAAAAACTTTGAAATTTTGGCAATTATAATTTTTGGCTCTTCCGACTCAAAAGGTTGCCGACCCCTGACCTAGATCATAGGTATCGAGGTCAATAACCTAACCTAACTCATCTTCTGTGATATTTCACAGAACTTTTGAGGGGACGATAACAGATTGCAGATTTTCTCTTCAAACAATGGTATAGGCGAAACCAAGAAAGCAGTACGTCCCCTATCGTTAACGGATGAATTGTCGCAAATGGACTAGTTTTGCTTACTTTTTGCCAACGGCGTCTAGGCGTTGCTCTTTGGAATTGCCCAACGAACGAGTAGTTCTGATTCTCTCCGATATAGCTCTACGATCTTAATTTCACTCGCCTATAACGGCACGCAAGAGAAACCGTTGTTCAATGACTCCAACGTTAGTACGAGTACCATCACAGACCAGTCTGTGGTCCCATGAATGACGCTTGCGTATAGCGATAACCTGCGCCATGGACTTCGATTCATTTAATAATTTATTTATAGAGAACAATGCAAACAGGTGATGATTATGTGAAGACTTTCACCTTTATAAAGTATTGATTTAGGTTTATCAAGTTCTTTTAATTAAAACAGACACAGGATAGCACTCGTGAAAGTCAAACAATATTGAATGATATTGCCAAGGCTACTTTCTATGTATTTGTTTTTAGCTATTTTCATACTGAAGTATTTCAAGTTGTGCAAAAGGATATTTAAATGTCTCCTGTAGGCTTATTTCTTGAGAATTTTGAAAAGTGGGGAATTCCATAGGTCTGTCCGTTCCTTTCTTTTCCTAATGAACGATCAAATAGTAACGGACTATTCTGTCCATTATTTTCCAGTAAAATTTCAATACTCGGTTCTTGATTTCTGTACAGGAAAATGCATAACTGAATTATCCTACCATGTTCATTTACGTGAAATATTTCCAGTACCTATTAACAGAGAAAACGTTTATTTAAAATTCGCCAGTTCTTTGAAATGATCAAATTCACATAATATTTTCTCAAATTCTTTATTTTCCCAAAGTAAATAAATATTTTGATAAATACGTAATTAATACGATTTTATGTAGAAACGACAACGTTGCGTGCATATCTGACAGAGGTATGACATTTTCAAAATAGACGCGGTGAAATGTGTCAGAATTTCATGGCCAACCGGGATACTTTATAAAAGTGAATGGAGTATATATGCATTACTCGCACTGAATTTCAATGTTACAGTGTAGGACTTGTTTATTTGCAACCGGGTATTTGATTTTTCCTCAATTAATTGTTTATTTTGATATCATAGTCAAATATCTAGAATTTATATTGATACTTGAAGCAAATATAATCGTTGTCGTGAATACAAACCGGAAACAATGCAGATTCTCCGACTAGTTGTAGTATTGTTCCCGCATGTACTCATTGTGTTTTATCAGCATTTCATCTGTTTCAATACCAAACAGGAGCGTTTGTGAATCCCAAATTAGGAGTCGAGAGGCATTTATACGAATTTCCAAGATGAAATACCCTGACAAAATGTGGTAGTTCACTCCAGGTATTTTCATTCTGGCGAGGGAAATTTCTGACTCTCTTTGAACCACTAATCATATTTGAGTGAATGCTGCAAATTAATCAGTCATCTACTCAACCGAGATTAAAATCTGTGGTGAAAACAGTCCGAGTGAATTCGTCATATTCACGACCTGATCGATGCTCCCCTTCTATGCTCGGGTATATTCAATTCCACTGTACTGAGATGTTTTTCGAATTAATACGTAACAACACGGATAATCAAGAAATAATAGCCCTGAAGATGGTCTAATTATGAATTGAAACCGTCGGCATTTTATAGTTTTCTTTGAATCTTTAAACCCATCATCAATTTCACTGATTTAGAGAGGTCATTAGCTACATACTTATTGAATATAGGGTGTAACCAAATAAGTATGAAAGTTTTTAGATTTTTTTTTCTGAACGAAAATTGAAGGGGGTCTTTCATGTGAAACCAAAGCTCTCGAGACTAAACTGAAAACGTTACACACTTTCAAGAATAAGAATGAAATATTTTTATATTCATCTTGAAAGAGTTATAGCTTTATGGAAAAACATTTCTGAATGCTTAAAACATTAAACAAACCTTTAGCGAGCCCACAAGAATAACATCAACTTCGGCAACATGTATAGATGGCATATATACAAGAGTTGATTATCCTTTCTCAACAAAAATAGTTAATACTCATATTTCATATCATTCAGGACAATAGATCTTATTTGAACTTGAAAAAAGTAACCAAAAACCTACTTACAGAAAAATATATTCGGAAAGCAATGTGGAAAAATTCAAAACACTGTTGGGTTCTAAGAACTGGTCGTCAGTCTATGAAACAAGTAATGAAGATATAGATGAACAATTTAACAATTTTCAGAAAACATATGTACATCACCTACATATAGCTTGCCCCTTGGTCAAACTAAAACCTAAAAGAAAAATAACTCTGGATCCGTCTACTAAACTAATGAAAGACAAACTTGATATTTTGTTGATTATTAGTAGAGAGCAAAAATTTAAAACCAGATACAAGGAAGTAAAAAAACAATATGATGAACTACTTTATAAACAAAAAGTTTCCACTTATGAAAAATTGCTAAAAACTTCTGATAATAAAAATAAAGCAGTCTGGTCTGTTATAAATTCCTTGAAAAACAAAGAGAAAAACTGCATTGTACCTCAGAATAATAATAACCTGAAAGAGTTAGCAGATGAATTCAAAAAGTTCTTCATGAATATTGCCCCAAACCTTACACAACAAATCAAACTAACTCAAGAAAGTGAAGAAGACTAGAGAAAGAAAGTTGAAGTACCTTTTCACGTCCGATTATTGTCAGAAGAGAATATCAGAGACATTGTCAAAACTATGAGGAACAATCACAGTAGTGGTATTGATGAGGTATCAAATAGTATGATAAAAAAGACCATTGAAGAAATTGCAGCACCACTATGTTTCATAATAAATAACTCATTACAAAAAGGAAAATTTCCAACTGACTTAAAAATAGCAATTGTAAAACCAATATTTAAAAAGGGAAACATAGATGACTATGAAAACTATAGGCCGATTACCATCATTTGCAAAGATCTTTGAGTCAGCTTTCTGTAGTCAATTAATAGAATATCTTATACAGCGTTCTGCAATCAGTAGAAACCAACATGGATACCTCAATGGCAGATCCATTAAGACTGCATGCAGTGTACCATTCCATACAAAAGATCACAGATGCTTTTGAAAGCAGAAACTTAGCACTTGGATTATTATTCGACCTGTCGAAAGCCTTTGATTGTCTGGACTGCAGGATTGTCTGGACTGCAGGATTGTCTGGACTGCAGGATTGTCTGGACTGCAGGATTGTCTGGACTGCAGGATTACAAAAGATGAAAGGAAAAGGAGTTGGAAATGTTGCTTTGAAATGGATTGAATCATATTTTGAGGAAAGAGGTCAAGTTGTGGAACTAAGATCAGGTGAAATTTCAGTAAGATCTGAAAAACAAAATACAAAACTAGGTATACCTCAGGGTAGCATAGCTGGCCCCTTACTGTTTATTTTATACATAAACGATTTTCGAATAGATTTTCAATCGGGAAGCAACTCAACCATTGTATCTCAAGTGAATTATGCAGATGATACTAATCTCCTTGTAGTGGAGACAGTATGGCCAGACTTGAAAAAGGTAACAGAGAATGTGATACAAGAAGCTGAAGAGTGGCTACACTAAAATAACCATATACTAAATAAGAATAAAACTACTATAATTTCTTTCCATCCAACCAACTCAGGAATAGAGATTCCAAGCAGTGTTATTCTCAACAATAATGAATACTTGGTAGCAAAATCAACAAAATTCCTGGGTGTGCAAATTGATGAAGAGCTCAACTGGAAAGCCTATGTGAGCTACCTAGGTGAAAAACTGGGACCTTCTATATATTCCCTCAGAATAATATCCAAATACCTAAATAAAAAATTCTAAATACTGTCTTTCACGCCACCATTGAATCAAAACATTGAATCAAAACATTTGGTTTAATGTTTTATGGATATGGAAACATCTCATCCTTATTCAAATTACAAAAAAAAAACTATCAGAATAATGTGTGTCATTGGGTACAGATAATCATGTAGAGGACATTTCAAACAGCAAGGAAAACCATGTATGCGTTGTATATTCAAGAATGCATAAAAACCAGGAACTTTATGAACAACATGAAAACATGAAAGATAGATATGACACAAGAAAAATGTCGTACAATTTCCCAAAGTGCAATCTGTCCACCACTCAGAGACAGATAGAATATCGGTCTTTGAAAATGTTTCAGCCTTCCGCCGGAAATACAGAGGACAAGGGATCTAAAAATATTCAAGAAAAAAATTTCTAGTTTATTAGACTGTTTATTATTATTATTATTATGCGGATATTTACTACATGTGGATACGTCTATGATTGAAAGTATTTATATTTACAAGGTGATTCTCGAATGTATGAAGGTAGTTTTTTTTGCCAAAATTCACTCTTTATACTCAGGAAGGCATATTTTTGGAACGTTCTCTTCGATATAGTATTTGGACGAGAAAATATTGCAAACACTTTTTATACACGGTGATTCACAGAGAAACCACTAGACATAATTATTTTGTTAGGATTAATTCTAAACCCTGTTTTTATGGATTGATTTTTGGGAATAGTATTACCACAAATACGTGTGTTTCTAATCTCCAAAGAATTCAAGGTGTTTTATTCATAGGAAGAAATTCTATTTCGGGAAAAGTACAACAAACATGATCAACCTGTATTCAAAAATTTCCTAGGTCTCACTATGTATTGATTTTCATAACACCTTCAGGGGTATGAATTCCAAATAAGCTATGACCAGTTTTCGAGATATAGGGCATAAGGTGGGCTTTCAATGTAGTGTTGTTTCAAGTTGCATTTGAAAATGGTTTCACTTTGAGAACGGAAATTTTGTGGGTGAACTCAGAAAGGATTGGAGTTCTTGATGAAATAATTTAAATCAATTTCACTCCGAAAGTTAATTTTTTTCTTTCAAAAATAGGAGAAAATGAGCCAACTCATGCTTCTGTTTTATTTCAACGGAAAGACCCATGAAAATAGTTCAACATCCGATTAAAAGTGAATCTACTGATAATTTCGTTCAGAAAAACAACTTGAATTACGGAATTGGCAGAGAATGGTCAAATTCAAATTATGGCGGGAAAAAGTTCCTGCTTTACCCACAAATTCAATTATTTCATAGTTCGGTGATTTCCGGATAGAGGGCGCCATTGTACATTTCATTCATGATTAGAGAGATATTCATAGAACTTATAGTGATAATGTAAGTTCTATGGAGATATTCCATAAAATGCACGGTGGCGCCTCTATCGGTCGAGCTTTCCTACTCGCTTTAAACGCCGACCTTAAAGTGGAGATTTACTGATTTTATCAGTTTTTTTCTTCAAATCGAAAATACGGATTGATTTTATGTTGCGCCTATGAGTTTGATATGAAAGCGATCAGATGTACATGGAAAGGTTCAGCAGAAAATATTTACTGTTACAGGGTTATTCACGAATAAATCACAATAGCTTTTTATTATTATTCTTCATCATCGGTCTCCCGGTCTCAGCTTGAGATGTCGTATTACTTCTATGAACCTGTAAAAAAACTTTTCAGTTCTTCCCACAATGACACAGCCCGCTGTGCATATCCCGCGATCCTCTGGGATAATTCGATCTCTTGATGCTTTCGCGGCCATCGATTGATGTCATCTGTTCTTTTTTCGAGCATTTCGGTCGTCGTGGTTTGAAATGGTCGAAAAAAGAACATATGACATCAATTAAGCCCGCAACGGACGGCTAGCGATAATATAATATATATTATAGCTTTGCATTGACATATGTCATTTTAGTATGGAAAAATATCGTTATATATCGCTTGGATGAAAATATAAGTATATTTCGGGGGATGTCCATTCTCATCTTTTCTCATAATTTTTAAAATGTTTTTGAATTTCTGTTTGGGTAATAAATTAATATATTTGCGGAAATAACTGAATCCAAAATTGCCATTATTAGTGATTGACATATTATGACATATTATTTTTGTGTATCTGTTCTGTGTGATAGCTCATGTCCATGGAAACATTTGACAGTTCAAAAATCAGAGAACCAAGCCGTTGATCTCCGATCACCGGTGATTACGATTTGTGAAATCCACCGTATCATTTAGGCGGAACAAAGTTCGCCGGGCCATCTAGTCTTTTAATAAATAAAAAATAAATCCGAAAATCAGGGCAATTTTCAACTTTATCACCCCGTATTTAGAAAACTAGCCATAGGAATGGGTTGGGACCATTGACACTTTTGGTTATTGACTTCAGAAAATGGGACCGGTCGCCAATTTACGAAAGAAAAGTGCGGGGTCCTTTCTCAAATTTTCTGGTATGCCAGTGACCGGTTTGTGAACAATTTTTTCGAAAGTTGCTATCGGACTTTCTTACGAGCGCTCAACAAAAAACTTCTGACGACGTTGACTGGGCCTGGATATGTATACTCACGAAAGTTTTATGTTTCAGGGTCAAGAGGTCCCGACGGGCCCGCTTCCTCCGGATTTCCGATCTCAGCTCATTTCCTTCACGCCTCCAGTCATTTTCGACGCATCACCGAAAGGAGCTCACTTTGGAGATTGTATACAGCAACCGCCTGCCGAAGTTAAGATAGGAGATACAGTTTCAGCTAAGTTCGTAAGTATGATATAGTCGAATAATAAATAAATGGGACGCCTAGAAGTCCTAGAACCATAGAAGGAATCGCTGGAGCTCTTCATCTATGAAAATTATTTTGACCTAAATTCAGGGTATCTCATTTGAAAGTGTCCATCCTCAATAACTCAACAACGAATCACAATTTGTGAAAACATTCAGACAGGTCGATTTTTGATGACAGGGGGACATGATCTGGACACAAAGCTTGTTTCTACATCTAACCCCCAGGATAGGGTTGCAACCCCATCAGGAATCTGAATAGGGAAAGTGGTTATAGTCTTGTAGCACAAATGTATGCATGGATGCAAATTTGTTTGAACCTGAACTGAATATTCACAAAGTTACAGGGTGTTTTTTATGGAATTATGGGACAGAAAAGGCTAACACCCTAGCCAGAAAAGAAGCGCAAACGTCACTTACTGGTTCATAACCTTCCTGTGGTGAATTGAAATGCACCTATAAGAAAGAAACCATTTTTTCATTCTCCATTTTTCCGAATTCATTTGAGAAGAAAATTAGGCCAAATACGTGCTTGATACGATTCTCCGCAAACACCTCAAAGTTCATATTTTTCGATGGAAATTGAGTTTTTCGCTAATCGCTAGGAAATGTTGACAATCCGGACAAAACTTGTCATAGAAAAAGTCAAGATTTCAATATTTATTTCCCTACTATAAGGAAATTATTCCTTACAGTTGTTAGCGTTCTACATATGCATATTATTCAAACTTTTCTCTTAATTTATTTGGCAATAATTCTAATGCATTTGTATTCACCACCAGAACCCTCTCTGATGGAGGCCCAGAAATGGAAAATTTATCATCACTTATACTCCATTCACAATTATAAAATCACAACTCTGGCACTGGAAATTTGACACATTCCACTCTGTATCGAAGTTATGACGTTATTCAAAATATTTTTATGTTCCAAGTCAACACTACGTTGCCTTTTCTACATTCTTAGCGTATTTCTCAGAATGTGAATTAATTCGGAAAATGAATGAATTGTGATGGACGAAAATAATTAACGTTTATATGAATTGATAGAAAGGATTCCTTTTCTAGTTATTTGCATGAAAAGTACAAGAGATCACTGTTGAAATATATTATTTTTCGCCATGGAAGAAAATTGCATTGCTTTCACATAATTTTCATATGCATGCTTGTGAAGATTTAATGTTCATTATCCTCTTGAACTGAAAGTTCAAGACTTGACGATATCAATTATTGATTTTAATCAAGAATTCATTAAAAAAATCAACCCAAAGATATAAGATGAATTGATGGGTAATTACAAGAATCAAGAATAATGTCAATTTTATTTTGTTGATAACTTTTTTAAAATCCATGTTGGGATATAAAACTCGGCTGCGTTTGTTCAAACAACATCTAAAGAATACATTTTTCACCATCTCGACCTTTGAAAGGCGTTTCTTATAGGAGAATTAGGTCTAAGTTCCACCTCATTAGTGAGGTACCTAACTTTTGCAAATCTGCTCAGATATCGCCAAATTTCTTGGAAAACCTGAAAAATATCATCCTAATCGACCTAATCGAAATTCCCTTGTACCCCTTCAACCTCGAAATGTAAACATTCGCCCTGGTCTTGAAAATCGTCCTCACGCTCCAAACTGGTGCTAAAAACTATAAACATACGTTAATCTTGGATATTCGACGAAAAACTCACCTGCAAATATCGATTAAATACCAAAAATCTGCGAACAATTTGTAAACCTAACAAAATGTGGAATATCTCTGATACTTTTACTTTGATGTAAACAAAGAAACTGGCAACGTCGTTTTGTCATTAACGATATTTTCTGTGCGCGCACTGACTTTTCATCATATGTTCTGTGCTTTTCATCAGGTTCACCAACTCCTGAAAACGAAACCATGACCTCCTATGTGATTGAATAAAAGTGAATGGAGTATATCATTTCACACTGTTTTATTTTCGAAAACATTGGCAATTGTGGAATTTATATGCGTCAAGTTTGACAATTTAGGATACGTTTCCATAGTTACGTAACCAATTTCATTACTGATTTCAATGCACCATTTATTTATGAATGAAAGAATTCGCGATTTGTTCGAAATTAATTAACATCTGTCGAATTTTGAAAAATTTGCGAAAAAATAGTAATTATCCTCGTAGGAAAAGCCACGTTTCTGATCTCAATCTTCATAGTCGTTCAAGAATATTACGCTTTTCCTACCAGATAAAAAATGTACTAGTCCTAATAAAAACACTTAGTTTTGTCCGATTGTACTTGCAACTGCATATCCATATTTCTCCTACCAAAATAAGTTCTTTCTTTTTTTCAGTAGATTAGTTGGTAAACACTAAATACTTGTTCATATTTTCCTTGATACCCCGAAAATATCATAAGAATCAACCTATCCTGACCCATTTTGCAATCAAACAAAAATCTTCTATGACAGAGCTATCACAGAGCTTTCGAGAAGACGATGCCAAATTGTTGATTTTTTCCTTAAACTATGGTATAATCGTGTCATGTGTGAGGTAGCGGGCGCGCAAGAGTCAAGACACACCGTAAGATCTATTAATCCACCCATCTCAAACCTTATATTGTTGTTCTGTGTCTCAAACGTCAGTGTCTGTGAACGACGCATGCGTAAATCGACAACTGGCGCGATTTGCAAGTATAAACAAATATGCAGGATTTTTTTCTTGAGCTATGTTGTTATAAAGGGGAAAGTAATTAGTTTAGGTGTTTTCTCCCATCTCATGATGATTATGTGGAATACTTTCAGTGAATTAATGTAATAATAACCGTGTAGTGTCGAGTTTATAAAATTCCAAGAGGTCTTGTTAGGATAGGAACATCGCCATAGATTATTTAATGATAAGACTCATTTTATTTTTCATTAATTTCAATTCAATACGTGGTTTGTATCGGCATTTATCATTCATATATCTGAATTTTGCATTTTATTATCATTTATCTTTAATATGGACAAGTAAAAACAATTTCCGATCCAACTACTCAAATTCAAATTTCTCTGCAAGTTATCGCGTAGAAGTAACTGGATCTTCTTCTATCATGTTCACCATATTGTGTTCCACTTCTACCGTTCTCACAGTCCTTGGTTTTCCTGGTCGTCCACTTCAATTCAATCTTCAAGTGGCTCTAAGACGTAAATGAATACTTTGAAAAATTCAGTGCGGTAAGGAAATCGTTCAACAGACAGTAGTAGCCTAGCTTTATACAGGGTCTTTCACGAGGAACCTCACCCGTATTTATACGGGAAACTACTGAACGTATTTTCATGAAATTCAGCACTTATAAGTATTTCACGATGCTGATGAAATCTAAAATATTTTCATGGTATGGGCACCTCCGGTTTTTCCGGAAATGACGTCAACTTCCGTTTTTCAAATTAGAACACGATTCTTTTATTGCAGAAATAGATTCCTTAGAAAATTTCAAGTTATTTTGATGTAACATTTTTCAGTTTTGGTTGGAAAATTCTCTCTGAGCGGAAAAATTCGAAAAAAAAATCGAAAATAGAGCTCAGCTGAAACAAGAATAACTTCGAGGTTTTTGGATGGAAAATTTTCATTTTTGAGATTTTTCAAGATGTAAGATTGATGTATCCACTTTAGAAATCGAAATCGCGATTCATAATACAGGGGGTGAAAAAATCGCTTTCATAGTTAGGGATGACAAAATCGTGAAAAATCAATTTTTTCAAATTAGAACCCCATTTTTTTATGGCAGATATTGAATCTACGTTGAAAAATAATGTGAGTGTATGCATCACACCCTTGCCCTAAAATGGATATTTTCTGAGTTATTCACAAAAAACTGTTTTTCGTCTTTAATTTTCAGCTATTTCTTTTCCCTTCACGCCAAAAAGATGAAATTTTCAGGAACTGTTATTTGAACCATGCTGTAGATTTTTCACCCCTTCTTGAAACCGACTTCAAGTTACTATTAGGAGAACCATGGCAAACTCTCGCAGTTATAACTAGAGAAGATGCTCAAAGTTTTGACCGTTAATTTCTAGACATTTATTTATACGTCTCAGGAATGCTTCGTGCGTTGCTCTTCTTATTTCATCGGGAGGAAGAGATCTTCAAAAGTGTTTAAAAGCCAAATTGAGTTTCAAAACTATGAATCTAAAAATCTAAACAAACCTGAATGCATTTCTGACTCGTTCTATGCAGTCCTCTTTATCAGTCAGGGGAGTTGAGTAGACAATATTTTTTATCCTGCCCCAAACATAATAGTCTAAAGGAGTTAAATCGGGAGAACGTGGTGGCCAAAGATGTGGACCATTGTTCGCCAACCATCGATCTTCAAATAGCCTGTAGAGGATATTTGACACATTGAGTGAATTGTGTGGAGGCGCGTTGTTGATACCATAAGTCATTATGGTTTTGTACCAGCGGCTCAATTATTTGAGTCAATATGTCAGAATATCTATCTCCTAAGGGAGAACATTCTTTAAATAATGCAAACATGTGTAGTGTTCTATCTTACCAGTAAAAGTCCCATCATAAATGTGAACATCGAGAATTGCATTATTTTTGATGGCGCAAAAAACATTGAAACTCCAGGTCTCTTGAAAGTTCCATTGTCTGAAGTGGTGGTTGTTCTCTTCATCCCACAAATGACTGTTATGCCTATTGAAAGAACCATTCTTTGTGAATTTAGATTCATCTGTCCAAATTATACAGTCCACAAAGTTTTCATTCTCTTGAAATCGAATCATCATAGCTTCGCAAAACTCTGTTCTCCTGACGAAATCAGTTTCCTTCAAATGCTGTACCCTATTGAATTTATATGGGTGCATTTTATGTTTTTTCAATATTCTCCAAACACTCGATTGAGATAATCTCAGATCAATCTCGGCATCTTTGAGAGAATTTTGAGGATTCACACGAAAATATGCAAGAACTGTAATTTCGTTGTTCTCATCTTCTACTACACTTTTTTCTCTGTGTATAGTTTTCTTAACGAAAGATCCGACATTTCTCAAGTTTGTCATGGTTCTGTTAATGGTATCTCTCGTTGGTCTGGGTCGGTCAGGAAACCTCTCAATGAACAGTCGAATCGTTCTATCTACAACTTTATTACATTCTCCATGAAGTAGAATGAGATTTAAATAATCTTCATTGGTAAAATTAGGCATAGTGATCGATTTTATAACTCAATACGAATTATCACCAAATTAATAGTAAACACAAAATGCTACTGAATAAAGAGGAATTTGGCAGATTTAATTAATGATATCTATCATTAAAAAAAAAAGAATGTAAAACATGGTAAGCTTTTGCATATGGTTTATAAGGAATTATTTATTTATCACTGGAGAGAAAACCGATGGCCGATTAGTTGAAATAAAGAGGTTTCCGATACAAATTCGAATCCAAATTCGCCATCTATTTAGGAACAACCTGTAACTTTTTTCTCTTGCATATTAGGGTAGTAAAATCTAAAACATGGTTTAAGTAACAGTTCCTGAAAATTTCATCTTTTTGGCGTGAAGGGAAAAGAAATAGCTGAAAATTCAAGACGAAAAACAGTTCTTTGTGAATAACTCAGAAAATATCCACTTTAGGGCAAGGGTGTGATGCATACACTCACATTATTTTTTAACGTAGATTCAATATCTGCCATAAAAAAATGGAGTTCTAATTTGAAAAAATTGATTTTTTCGGCAACCGTCCGGGAAGTACCCACTTTCCGGACGCTTTTTCTTTGAGAAAGTAGCATTTCCCGGCCTAGGCCGGAAAGTACGTCGTTGTTGTCATTGTTATGATCATCACAATAGCAACGAAATAACGGATGACAGTTCTGTTCTGTGTTCTGTTTAATTCAAATATGAATCAAAATCAATAAAGAGATGTGTCATCTCATTGATTTGTAATTCTTCACGGTTGCCGAAAACATATTGTACGCAACACGCCCGGAAATAGTTTTTTTGGACTCACAGACTTCCAGGACTCGCCTCCGGCTCGTCCTAGAATCTTGTCTATTCGTCCAAAAAAACCCTATTTTCCGGACTTGTTACGTAAATTACTATTATGTTCGACTGCTTCATAAACACTTAATTCATGAATTCGTTTTGCGTCCAGAATTGACTACTTTATTGGACACCACTTTATTGGACTCAACTGTCACAGTCTTCTCTCGATTTTGCAATTTTCTTCGTTTCACACCACTTGTTATAGGCCGCATACAAATTTTCATAAGCACTTTTAGTGGGTAGAAGACATTCTTTGGCACTTGCGGCTAAATTATTCACGTTTTCCTCTTCCGAACTATCCATTTTTGGGATTATTATGACGTTTGTCACAGAATTAACGAAGTAAACAACTTTGTTCAGTGAGGTTGCTAAGGTCGCTGATGGTTACTAAGGTAAGATAAGCAAAAGCACACTCAAAGTATTTCTTGAAATAAAGCGACGAATATATTAATTGCCATTTCAGAAAATAAAATGTCTGCATTGCAGTCAAACATAAAGCTTTGTATGCAAACTCGTACATATAATTAGGCTTATGGACTTGCCCAAATTATTGGCCTCGCTCGCTTTGCTCGCTCTGCCATAAATTTTGGACTCGTCCATAAAGACCTAATTTATGTACTTGTTACATAAATAGCTATTCTTTTATTCGAAAGGTTTCTCCATCGTTAGCAGAAATGATCTGTCTGCGCAATTTTCAAGTTCGAGTTTTCTTTACCAGAACGATATTCTGATTATTCCCAATGTTTTATACACTCGGCGCCTGGTTTGCAAAAAGCCGGGACTATTTGTACATTAACCTTGCCTGAGGAAGGAAACAACAAAGCTCATAATTTTAACAATATTATCATTTCGTGGGAATCTAATGAATACTGAGAAGGGAGAAAAGCTGAAGACTAATTATTTCAATAACAATATAGCATAAACAATATAATTTTGTCGGTATTCTGAGCCAATAAAATACACTGCGCAAAAAAATTAACGCACATTATGGAAATCTCAAATGTATTCTACAACTGAATTTGTTCTCAATGATAAATATTTTTATCAGAATTATGCATGCATATGTTATCCACTTTCAACGTTTTTCTTCAATACAGATGTTTTCTCCCAGCAGGAATAAAAACAGATGATATTATCAGATTTTGAATGTATTGGTTCCATTCTAAAATCAGTTGTTCTCGATCAATTCTAGTGATCAATAGTTTTTCTTTCCTTTGATTTTTTACACTCGATCGCTATGCAACGCTAAACACGCAATTTGACCCAAGAGGAATGTGCCCAAGCGGTAGTTTTGCGAGAAGAAGGGTGGACATACACAAGAATTGCAGAAAGGTTTGGAGTTTCCCATACAAGTGTGTCTGGAATATTGCAGCGATTCAGGGAGACAGGTATGAATGTCCGAAGACCAGGACAGGGTAGACCACGGTTAACAACTGCCATTCAAGAACGTTACTTGAGAGTTTCTTCGTTGAGACAACGGTTTGCAACCGCTCGCCTCCTTCAAAATCAGCTTGAGCAAAATCATGAGGTGCAAATTAGCACTCAGACAATAAGAAATTGCCTCAGAGAATATGATTTAAGGCCTCGTGTCGCGGCAAGAGGCCCAGCTCTTACCCCAGCCCATCGAAGGGCGCGTTTGGATTTTGCGAGAGAGCATATCCATTGGGAAGAGGCCGATTGGGAAAGAGTTCACTCCACAGATGAGTCTACATTCTGCCTCTACCATTGTGATCGACGTTCCCTTGTATACAGACGTTCACATGAAAGATATGCTCAGTGCAATTTCCTGAATACTACTGGTTTCGGGGGAGGATCGATTATGGTATGGGGTGGAATATCTTTGACTGCTCGCACAGACCTAGTGGTCGTTGATAATGGAGCTATGAATGCTGATAAGTATATAAGGAACATTCTTGAAGAGCATGTAGTGCCATTTGCCCCATACATTGGTGAAAATTTCATTTTTATGGACGATAATGCCAGACCCCATCGTGCGCGCATCGTTCAGGAGTACCTTGAAGAGGTTGAAGTCTCTCGAATGGAATGGCCAGCAAGAAGTCCAGATCTCAATCCGATTGAGCAGGTTTGGGACAACCTCAATAGAAGGCTGAGAAGTTCAGAAAATCATCCAGCTACTCTTAATGACTTAGGAATCCAACTCGGAGAAATCTGGGAAGGATTAGATCAGAACATTTTAAGATCACTCATTTTGAGTATGAACCGTCGTTGCCGAGCTGTAATTAACGCAAGGGGGAGAAATACCAAGTATTAAATCACTTATCAGCATTTCAGTATTTTGAAAATTGTTCATTTCTCTTCTTTCACATAACATTCGGTGAAATCTTGAATTTTTCTTCCATTTAATGTGTCTTGTTTCGTTCAAAACCTTCCCGAAAGAACATAAAAAAATAAGTTATAAAGTCAATGTAGAGTTAACTTTCATTAAAATTGAGATTTTCAGAATGTGCGTTAATTTTTTTGCGCAGTGTATTTCTACTACTGATCCTGAGATGGACGAAAAAGTGAGTTTGAGGCTACATTCCAACCCTGTCGAATATTCTGGAGGTAAATGCTAAATTAGAACCAATGGAACGTTTGGATTCATGAAAAATTAACACAATAATGAATGAAAAAATAGGGTGCTGCTTTGAAAAACGAGAGTTATGGGCGAATTCAATTTGGTTCATAAATTGACGCACGCATCAAGACAAACAGCATTGCTGAAATTGAATTGCAGGCACTGTCGGATTCGAGAGGCAAAATTTCAATTTTGTATATTTTTGGAATAGTAACCTCAAGCTCTACTCCCGCGTGAATAGAATTTCTGACTATATAAGATTTCCAGTTGTAGCTTCCCGAAAATACATTCAGTTTCACAGAACTTTTGAGAGATCTTGTTTTTGTTTGACTACCCGATAGAAAGTTCGATGATTTCGAATTTAAATTTGAGAATCCTTCTCTCTCAATCAGAAAACAATAAAAAAGAGACAGTTGTAATGGCGTGGGAGTTCCAATTAACATCGAATAATTAAAACTTTGCGACCTCGGTTAAGAAGTTTAGTTAAGGTACGTAAGAATCAGAATGTTGAGTGAAACTGGAGTCCGAAAAGCGAAAAGTAAACTAACGGAGAGAAGAAGTTGAATTGAATTCACTGTCGGGAATCGAATATTGAGTAACCGCAGTCATTATTGAAGTGACTTAATTTAATTTAAATAAAGACGTAGTTATTTATCATTGTGAAGTTGGCGGCCACAATCCATCGGCCATTCTCGGAATCCTCGGCCAGTTCACCAGTGGCGTCGGGTATTTATGTATATCGTCATAAAAATTATTTGGGAGGCGAAAGGAATTTTTGCCTGAAATGAGTTCTCTGATTCTTTGTTGATAATAAACCACCAAAATTTTTATTTATTTTAATGGTTTGAAAAGTTATAATCAATTATTATTTGTAGGAGAAATCTGATTTCGAGCATTTTGATCCAATATACCTCAAAAATGATTAACCGGAATGAAATTTTGTAGGAGTGTTGCTAGAGTCGTCTAGAATCTTATTCCGAGAGGTTTTTTTATTTGCAGGACTTTGGAGGGCAGTTTCACTCCCACCCTCAAGATTAAACATATCAACGCAAGTAGTTCTCAAACCATTAAAATAAATAAAAATTTTGGTGGTTTATAGTCAACAAAGAATAGAAGAACTCATTTCAGGCAAAAATTCCGAACCTTTCGCCTCCCAAATAATTTTTATCACGATGCACATAAATACCCGACGCCACTGGTGAACTGGCCGATGAATTCGAGAATGGCCGATGGAAAGTGGCCGCTAACTTCACAGCCCTAGTTATTTCAAGGAGCGGAAAGCTGACTATAGAAGTTTATTTTTGATTTTTGTCTATTTTAGGATCATTCCCTGCCTGCCATTTGTATTCGAAATTCCCTATTATAAATAAACAGTACCTACTCAGTCCTACTACTAAAGAAAAATCCGATACACGCTCTATAGAATCTCTACCATGTAATGAAGCGCCCTTCATTTTAAGAATCTTGGTAAAATCATTTCGAAATTTTCCGATAGGCAACCCGTAAATCTCATTCATGTTTTTCGGGTTCAATTAAAAATCAAGCGCCGATTGTTGGCGACAGGGTTTTGTTATCTCTCTTCGTCGTTTTTGCTCTTGAAAATTTGAGGAATTTTCACGCGCGCGACTCCCGATGATGGGGGGCCTCTTTAGGAGGGGATGCGCGCGACGAAGAGAGGATTCATTCAGATTTCAGGATCCGGAAAGTATTGAGAAAATTATTGAAACTAAGGGGATAATTGAACTTGGGGAAGTCTCGAAAGTGGTAGAAATTCGTGAAAGGTTTCAAAACGAATAACTTGGGTTGAATCTATTTCATTTTGGACCGTAAAGCCGTGTGGATTAAACGCTAAGTGACTTGTGGAAGTTAGCAGAGTATCTATCAGGTAGGAATATCTTGATCTGGGCTTTTCCGAATTTTTATTCCGTATACCGGACCGTAATTGTGTTTCTTTTGTGTAGAATTATTTTCCTGCTCGGACTACGTGTTATTTCCATTTTTTTATTTGTAACATTCCCGTGAAAGAAAACCGGTTCTGCTTGAAGCTACGTCCGGGGCAGCGGTGCGTTGATGAGCGGTCGAGTGTCTCGATTCAAGGTCGCCCGGTTTTCGCCGCCCGGTCTCTCGGTCCTTTAGAAATTTTCGTGAATTTTGACTTGTCTATTCGCTTATTGGGAAGTGTTGTACCCCTTATTTCTTCGGCGCATTAGTTTGATCGTACCCCTCGAGGTGCGACACCCAGTCGGCACGAGTGGCTAATAGCTGTTGGAGTCATTCTGGGGTGGATCACGGCCTGTGAGCTTGTGACTGGTCACGACTTTTTGGCGGATGCGCCGCGCTGTTTTCCGGTTTCCCGTGAATTTTGGCTTGTCTATTCGCTTATTGGGAAGTGTTGTACCCCTTATTTCTTCGGCGCATTAGTTTGATCGTGCCCCTCGAGGTGCGACATCCAGTCGGCACGATTGGCTAATAGCTGTTGAAGTCATTCTGGGGTGGATCACGGCCTGTGAGCTTGTGACTGGTCACGACATTTTGGCGGATGCGCCGCGCTGTTTTCCGGTTTCCCGTGAATTTTGGCTTGTCTATTCGCTTATTGGGAATTGTTGTACCCCTTATTTCTTCGGCGCATTAGTTTGATCGTGCCCCTCGAGGTGCGACACCCAGTCGACACGATTGGCTAATAGCTGTTGGAGTCATTCAGGGGTGGATCACGGCCTGTGAGCTTGTGAATGGTCACGACATTTTGGAGGGTGTGCCAATCCCTCCGACCGATCGAATCCTCTGTGAGCCATTCGACCGCTAATTAATTGTTCGAGTAGGAAATATTGTAGTGTTGTCTTTTCCCACGGGAATTCAGACATACAGTTGTGGTTCGGAAACAGTAGCCCATTTCATTTTTTCATACTATTTTTCGATTCACATGCTCACTGTTTTGCTCCTTCACGGCTGCTTTGAATGCTCTCATTGTTCATGTGTTATAATCAGACTGTCATTTTCTATCACCGCTTATTTTCCGTCTGTCTCACCTGCTCACCCCGTTAACCCGCAACCGTTTTCATCTCTTTTCATAGTATCAGTAAGGCTTTTGTAACTTTCATACTTGCATTTCAATTGCTTAATAGTTGATATTTGGAAACAGTTTAGTTGTTTAATACTTTGATTTTATTTGTTGCATACATTATTTAGTTGAGTTTACATTGTATTACATTTTAGTTTCACATTATAATTGTTTAAGGTTTTACTTGTTTTATTATCCCAGCAACAGCTAGAAAGATTCAATAAAGAACATACTTAGCAATCGCTAACACCTTAGATTGAGCCGAGCCCTTCTCCAACTGTCTAAAAGCTACCCAGGCAGTGGCTCGAAGTGAAACTTTTTATAAAGGAGTCACAACCTTTTAAAACCCATTGTGGCTGGCGCCCGAGCGACTATATTTCCGCCCACAATAGCCAATAGGTAAAGAAAGCCCGTTACAACCATTACCTTAAGTTTTTTGGCATCGGTATTGAAATTCATTAACAATCACAATTGATCTGACGAAGTATTTGATTGATATTCTTGTTGAACGGACAGATCATTGAAATTGAAGTGAATAATTCGTAGAAATTCTGAAATTCCTCAGGAACTCATTCTGTCATTGAAAAAAAAAACACTTTCCTCTTCATATCTTTGGAACTATCATTTCAAATTAAATGACTTCTGCTTGATTGTTTACTGTATTCATGGTGCATATTCCTCAATCAAAACACATTCGATATTTCTTTTGGTATAAATGTTACAGCGTAGCCGACACATAAATCCACGCAAAAATACCATAAAACCACTTGAAAAATATAAACGGTTTATATGTTAGAGAAAATCATTTTAGAGAATAAAAAATGTTTTTTCAATGAAACGCGTCATTTTCGAGATATTCCTTATTTTATCGTGGATAAAATGGGAGATAAAATGAAACACCAAAGAGCATGAATTTATGGATTCAATACGCACAATTTCTATTGAAGATGTATCGCTACCTGTCCATATTGAAGAAAAATGTCAATGGAATACATAATTCAGATATATAACGGGGATGTATTGTTCCATGCATTAACAAAATATTGCGATGCCATATCAACGATCAATAACTTATTAGAATTGTCATTGTAGAGTTCGATGTCAAAAAAGTAGACCAGAGTTACGCAATAAATTAAAAAAAAAAGATGTCAACCGAAATTGTAGAAATCGAAAAATTGGAGTATCCAGCCATCATCAAGTACCTGTATTGAAAAGGGTTAAGAGGTAAGCAGATTAACGAAGATATGCTTAATACCCTTGGTCATCAATGTCTTTCGTATGCGACCGTGAAAAATTGGACTGCAAGCTTCCAAAGAGGTAAATTTTCCATTGAAGATGATGACCGATCGGAACGGCCAGTTTCTGTGTCAGTCCACGAAAATATCGATGCAATTCATGACATGATTTTATCAGACCGTCGAAAAAAAATATCTGAAACACTGAAGATTTCATACGAACGCGTTCATCATATAGTTCACGTGAATTTCGACATGAGAAAAATTTCTGCAAAATGGATCCCAAATGTTTGAATGTTGGCCAAAAGCGTGCAAGTGTAGATCTGTTCGATCTGTGCTCGATTTGAAAACGATGTGGACTTCTTAAACCGAATTGTTACTGTGGATGAGACTTGGGTACATTTCTACGCTCCAGAAAGAAAGCAACAATCGATGAAATTGCGACACCCTGCTTCTCCGATACCTAAGAAGTTTCGTGTCCAAAAATCTGCTGGAAAAGTTCTTGCTTTAGTTTTTTGGGATTGCCATGGAGTAATCATGATTTATTTTTTGGATAAGGGTAGAAAAATAACTGGAGATTACTATTCGACATTACTGACCACTCAATGGGAAAAAATCTAAGAGAAAAGACGCGGAAAGCTATCCAAAGGTATTTTGTTTTCACAGGACAACGCCCCAGTACACAAATCTCATGTTCCCATGCAAAAAATTCGTGATTTAGGGTTAGAATTACTGGAACACCCCCCTTATTCACCAGATTTAGCTCCGTAGGACTATCATCTCTTTCCTCAACTGTACAAAGGGTTAAAAGGTCGTATCTTTTTTTCAAACGAAGAGGCAAAAAAAGCTGTGGAGGACTGGTTTGCAAAGCAAGAAGAAACATTTTTTTGAAAGGTCTAGAGACGTTGCAGGTTTGCTGTAATAAATGTATTCAATTAAGAGGAGAATATGTTGGGTAATGAAATATTTTGACATTGGGATTTTGTTTGGTTCTATAGTCTGCCAAGAATTTTTCAAATTATCCTCCTATAAACGATTAATGTAGATACAAACCACGTAATAAATTGAAATTAATAAGAAATGAAAGGATACTTAGCCCTAATCAATCTGTGGCGATGTTCCTGTTTAAACAATATCCTCTTGGAATCTTAAGAACTCTACACTACATGATTGATATTACATTAATTCACTGAAAGTCCTCCACATAATCATCACGAGATCGAAGAAACACCATAAATAATCAATTTTCCCCTTTTATAACAACATAGCTCTAGAAGAAATTTCCTCCTTATTTGTTAATACTTGCAGATCACGCCGGTTGTCGCTATACGTTATATGTGTCTCTCATAGACGACGTTTGTGACATAGAACAACAATAAAGGGTTTGGAGATCGGAGTGGCCGCTACCTCGCACGACACACGTTTAAAGACCATTGTTTGAAGAGAAAATCTACATTCTGGCATCGTCTCGTCTTCTCAAAAGCTCTGTGATAGCTCTGTCATAAAAGATTTCTGTTTGATTGCAACATGGGTTTGGTTAGGTTGATTAATCTACATTGAGTGAAAAAACATTACTTATGAGATATTTTTGGGATATAGAGGAGAATATAAACAAGTTTTCTCTATTTTATCGTAATGTGTTCATTACAGTTCTAAAAACAGTGCTGTAATGAATTCATCAGCATCGTTTTCAGTTACATTTTTCGTTTTGTGGTTGTCAGCAATGACTTCCGATCCTTTTAAATTTCAGTAGACGTCAATTTGGAAATGTCAATTTTCGTACTTGATAACATTCACACCAATTGCCAAGATACAATATGAAAGTCACTAGAACCTATAATTTGAATTTTTTCATTGAATTTCACAAAATTTGGGTGAAATAGAGAAAATATCGTCTAATACTCGTTGCAGAATGCAATTCCAATACTCATGCGTTCGAAAACACGCTCCTTCGTCGCTCGTTTTCGAATTTCGCATTCGTATTGGAATAGGTGCCCATTCTGCAACTAGTTTTAGAATATACTATTAAGTGTTTAAAAACTAATCTGATTTTGCTGGGAGAAATATTGCTTTTTGATTGCAGATGATATAATCGGACAATACTAAGAGTTTTTGTTAGAAATATCGTGTTTCATTGTTATTGCAAAAAGGTTAATACTTGAGTATTCCTAAATATACAGGGTGGCCATTTGAAAACGAAACAGACGAGATTACATAAATTTTTTCGATAGAAATGCTCGGACAGGTCGATTTCTGTTTCGAGGGGGAAAACTTAAGATGTAGGTTACGGACGCATAGCGCTTCAACCCTTGCTACTACAATCCTCACCCCCAATTTTTGAATAGGGAAGATGGGGTGAGTGATACCTCATTTGAAAGGTATTTTTATACTGATTTCAGCACAGTAATTGTTTTTTCATTTTATGCATTAGATCTTGAAATATTCATGCGTTAGTTAATTTTATCACTTAAATTAATTTTTTGCGAATAATTGACATTTCGTGCTTCCGAAACCAAATTTTCCGTACTTGTATTTGAAATTGCAAAACATCTACCACTGGGCAAATGAAGTCATACCGTACGTGTTAATGCTACTAGGGTCAGATGTTCGACTAGCTGTTTTATTCACTGAAATCATTCTCCAACTGTACGGTATCAGAACGATTTGAAGTATTGATCTAAGAAATAAGACTTTTCAAAGTAAAGTAAATAATTTATCAAAAACTCACAGTCATGGTTGTTTTGAAGCTCAAAATGTCGATTTTTCACAAAAAAACACTACAAGTGCCATGAAAACACCACTTCACTTTCAAATACTTAGTTAAAAATATTTCGAGAACTAATGCATAAAATGAAAAAACAATTATTGTGCTGAAATCAGTATAAAAATATCTTTCAAATGAGGTATCACTCACCCCATCTTTCCTATTCAAAAATTGGGGGTGAGGGTTGTAGTAGCAAGGGTTGAAGCGCTATGCGTCCGTAATTTACATCTTAAGTTGTCCCCCTCGAAACAGAAATCGACCTGTCCGAGCATTTCTATCGAAAAAATTTATTTCGTCTGTAATCTCGTCTTTTCAGTTTTCAAATGGCCACCCTGTATAAACTAAATTTCAATCGAGAAATATGAACTTGGAGGTGTTTGCAGAGCAACGTATCAGGCACGTATTAGGCACGTATTTGGCCCAATTTTTTTTTCAAATGACAATCATTTGAACAGAGCCGATTTCGGAAAAATAGTAATGGAAAAAAAAGTTTCTTTTCGCCTCATGAACCTACAGCAAAAATATATATGTAGTCAGAGACTTACCCTGTATAGTGTGGAGAAAGAAGCCTAATGGAATAAATTCATCATCTTAGTTATTATACATATTCAGGGAAAATCCCGGAACAAGTGAAATTTGAATTTCAAAAATTGTCATTCCTCTCCGTAAGAATTCGAACCCTACCTTCAATCCAAGTCGGAGGATAAGGACAACCCCAAATTTTTCAAATAGGAGCCATGGGCTTCTGATACATCGTTTGAAAGATCGTGTCATTCTCTATTCGGAAATGTTACAATTTTCATGTTTTGGTGCAAATATATGAATAGAAATACATGAAATGAAGTGATTAACGAAATTTGGTACAATATCAAAACTAAAATGTAATAAGAAATTATAACTGTTGAAGAGAAAGATGTTCAAAATATTCACCGCGAACGCCTTGACAAAATCCTAACCTCAAATATAAAATAATTCTACATGTTGAAAGATTATTTGGACTATTTCCATTATCTATGCGGTAAGTTGTTACCGACGTTTCGGCACGCATTCGCTTGCCACCTTCAGGGTGTTGTTGGTCCTGAAAAGGACCCAAATAATTTTTCAATAAATAATGATTCATTATCAAGAATCTCTCGATCACAATAATTCTACATCTCTACAGTGATAGACCAAATCGCAAGCCGTATTCGATCTTTTAGGTCATTCAAATCAAGGGATTCAGGTTTATACAGAATGCTCTTTAGATATCTCCATAAAAAGTGATCTAATGGTTTAAGATTAGGATATCACGCTGCCATTCGATCGTTTCTCGCCTTCCTATCCACCGATTCGGAAATATTGGTAACGTGGGGGTAGTCGAGTAGGACACCACTTTTGCGTATTTAGAATTGATTGTTTGAATGAGTAAATCGCCCGCACGCTACTACGCAAATAATATCTATGAATCGACCAATCTCAAACGTCAGTGTGAACGACGCATGCGTGATGTAGATACGGAAGAAATCTTTTTTGTTATCATAGTAGAACGTGATTAATTTAGGTGTTTTTCTTCGATCTCGTGATGATTATGTGAAGACTTTAAGTGAATTCATTAATGTAACATCAACCATGTAGTGTTTAGTTTATGAAAGTCCAAAAGGATATTGTTCAGATAGAAACACCGTCACAGATTATTTAGTGTATTTGGTATCATTTTATTTTTCGTCAGTTTCAATTCAATACGTTGTTTGTATCGACATTCATCATCCATATATCTGAATTTTGTATTTCGTTTATATTTATTTCTAATATGGACCTTCTTCTTCTTCCACATATAGTAGGCCTTAGGCCTGTATTTTCCAACCTTCAGTTCTCCTGAGATATTGAGGACCACGATTCTATCCATCTCTTTGGAGGTCTTCCTAAGGGGCGTCGTGTAAGTGGTCTACCATCCCTAGCGATTTTGGCTAGCCTTCCTCCAGCCATTCACCATAAATTTTCAATTGAAACTGTGCGTATTGAATGTATAATTATAAATATGGGTTACATGTAATACAAATGGCCCCCCAATCTTGGAAGGGGAAGTACAGGCAGCTTTGAAAAATGCTAAAGAGCAAAAGGCCTTGGGTCCCGATGGAATTCCAGCTGAAATATTAAAGTTGATCGAGGGGAAGAATCTAAGGAGGCTTACAAGGGTGTTCAATGTGATCTATGATACGGGCGTCATACCCACGGAATGGCTGAAATCTGAATTTGTTACCCTCCCCAAAAAGCCTAATGCTAGTAAATGTAACGAGTTCCGTACGATAAGCTTAATGAGCCATCTACTGAAGATATTCCTGAGGATAATTCACAGTAGAATATTCAAACTATGTGAGGAACAGATATCGGACACCCAATTCGGCTTTAGAAGTGCTGTGGGGACTAGAGAGGCTCTATTTTCGATCCAGGTGTTGTTTCAACGATGCAGGGATGTAAACTGCGATGTGTACGTGTGCTTCATAGATTACAAGAAAGCGTTTGATAAAGTGCGACACACAAAAATGATGGAAGTTCTGCAAAAAGCTGGACTGGATGGGAAGGACCTCAAAATCATCAGAAATCTCTACTGGAGTCAGAGGGCTTGTGTCATTGTAGACAGGGAGACAACGGAGGAGATACAAATATTACGTGGGGTGAGACAGGGATGCATACTATCTCCTGTAATTTTCAATCTGTACTCGGAATACATCTTCAGAGAAGCCCTGCAAGATGTTGAAACTGGAATCCTTCTAAATGGAGAACGAATGAATAACATACGGTATGCAGATGATACCGTTATTTTTGCAGACAACCTAGCTTCCTTACAACTCCTAATGGACAGTATTGCATCATACAGTAGACAATATGGTTTGGAAATAAACACCAAAAAGACAAAGTTCATGATAATCAGCAAAGACCAAAACACCCGCGGTAATTTGTTGGTAGACGGAACTTCCTTGGAGAAGGTAAACAAATACACATACTTGGGCACGAACATAAATGATAACTGGGACCATTCTGTAGAGATCAGAACGCGTATTGAAAAAGCCAGAACAGCATTTATCAGGATGAAGAAAGTCTTTACCAGCCACGACTTACAGCTGACAACGAAAATTCGCCTACTGCGATGCTACGTGTTCTCGATCCTTTTTTATGGGGTGGAATCGTGGACACTTACGGAGGCCTCCTCCAGAAAACTGGAGGCTTTTGAAATGTGGCTGTACCGAAGAATCCAACGAATACCTTGGACAGAGAGAATAACCAATACGGAGGTGCTGAGAAGAATGGGAAAGGAAAAAGAAGTCCTGAATACAGTTAAGACTTGAAAGCTACAATATCTAGGACACATAATGCGTAACGAGAGCCGATATGTCCTTCTGCAGAAGATCCTCCAAGGCAAGGTATATGGTGCTAGAGGAGTGGGCAGAAGGAGGATATCGTGGTTGAAAAATTTAAGAACATGGTTCAACCAATCAACCACTCAGCTATTCCGCGCTGCTGTTAACAAAGTTCGAATAGCCAACATGATAGCCAACATCCGGAACGGATAGGCACTCTAAGAAGAAGAAGTTACATGTGTGCGTAAGAGAATTCAGTTATCACATAAATTATAACAAGGAGCTATCTAAAAAATGTTAAAAGTACTGAAATTGGCGAGAAGGAAATCTTTAGTTAGTCTTTCATATTGTTCGAATGTGGACTTTCCCATACCTTCTGGTATCATGTTATATTATTTGAAGTTAGCATTTGCAGCTTGAGAAGAATGACACCTTTCAAATTCGACGTATTTCAGGATATTTCTTGAATATTTACAGTAACCGAGATAATGAATTTATTCCACTTGGCTTTTCCACGCTGTAAATTTGTTTATTGAATTATGCAGTTTCCTTTCAAATCCGAATACCTCACCTCTAAGCTGAGCATATAAATTCATATCATCAAAGACCTCTCATTAACCAGAGGCACGAACCTACATATAGCCGCTCGAATGCAGTGGGTTCGAAAATTCCGCATCCCAGATTCAAATTTCCAACCTCACATGGAAATATTCATACGAGGGCGGTTTTTAGATGGCTGGTTAGCTGTTTGGATAATCGTTTAGTTGTTTGGGTGGTTGTTTGTTATTACGATAAAATCACGTACTAGTTTACGTACCAGTGTTCGGTAATAGATTTGCATTGTATTCTATACAGAGTGAATGTTTATCTTCAATTTTTTGCAGAATTCGACTTCGTTCATCGTTTGCTAATTTTGAGATATCATCGAACTGCAATATACATGGTTGTCCGTTTAGTTTATGGTGAAAGAATGCATGATCTGCTACAAGCGAATCTTATTTGTGTCAATTCTCGCGTATGACGTCACTCTGGGGGGAGCAACGTGGTTGGGAATAGTATGAATTTTGATCTTCGATTCTATCTTTGAGACGTTGAGAGTTTGTTGTTGAAAAATTTTGAGAGAATATTACGAGTGGATGAAAAGGCCAAATATACCAATGTAGCAGATATAGCTAAAATATAACTTGAGGATAGGGCAATTGATGACTTCACATTTGCTTATGCTAAACTCGTGGACCATAAGACAAATACACAGGTGGTACGTGCATGATTTTGACTACGATCGTTTTGAAAATTTTTTTTCCTTATGGGAAATGGCGTTCCGTCGAATGTTCTAAAATTTTGGTGTAATGAACCCAATCCTATGGTTTCTGAGATACAGGGCGTTGAAGTTGAGAATAACCCACTTTTACTACGCTCGTATCTCGAAACAGAATCGAATGAACTTAATTTTTTTTCAAGAAACATTTCATTTCATCCCCAGGGAGCAACCATAGAGAGGAATACAACCAAAAATCGTTAGAAAAATGGGGTTATCCATAATTGAATGAATGCCCGATTTTGAAAGTATAAAATATGTCAGCTCCAGAGCGATAACGTTCGCAAAATGAACTATTTCACTAGATATGTTGTTGTTACATCGAAAAATTCTGAAATACCCAGAATTCATACTGGGTGATCCATTATTATACAAACTATTCACAATGAAAATTAAGTGGACACTCTGTATTTTCGGGTTGATTCAAGGTATTTGTTTGATTTTTTCAGAACATATCATCATGGACATACAGGGTGATTCAGTCATGAAATCAACTGTGAACTTCACGAAAAAACCCAAAAACCACTTTTTTTGCATCACCCCCCATTTCAAGATTAACTCCGTTGAGGTGGGAGTTTGCTTTCATGATGCTGATATCCAATCAACAAAAAACCCCCTTTGAATCATTAATGTTTTCCTCGTCCATTACGTAGTTTAAATAAAACAAATAATATCAGGAGTTGGACAATTTAATTTTTCTTAGCGAATTTCTTTAAGCCAACGTTTCGGAACAAGGCCGTTCCTTTTTCAAGGCTAGAAAATACAAGACATTTGATAAAAACGGATACAAAATAAAATACGTTAAAATTATACCTCTCGAAATTTCCGTTTCACGGAGATATTTTAAAATTGATTAAATCTTTGCTAGAGCACATCGAATTCAACAAACGGAAAGTAATAAAATCATATCAAGAACAATAATAAAATCACATCAAGAACCAAAACAAGACTGCACTAACAGTACATGTACACACAGAGGGACACACATTTGACTTCTTAAATACTACCATTTTGGACAGAGAAAAACATCTATATAGAAGAAATATTAGTGAGATGGTATATATTTAGAAGGGGTATGACGGTTAACTTCAGAGATGATGTTGAAAATCTAAGTGGCCTATATGAATGTTTACTAGATGTAACTTGAGGTTATGTAGTGCTCTCCTAATTATTTTCATACATTTGTTTCTCACTTGACCATTGTTACATTAGGATTGACTGTTTATTTTGTGTCACCTTTTTAATAATTTTCTATGTTGTTGACATAACATGACATCTTTCTCTGTTGATTGATGACAAGAATGTACCACCACCTTATGTAGATCCTTTTCTGATATGATTTTATTACTTTCCGTTTGTTGAATTCGATGTGCTCTAGCAAAGATTTAATCAATTTTAAAATATCTCCGTGAAACGGAAATTTCGAGAGGTATAATTTTAACGTATTTTATTTTGTATCCGTTTTTATCAAATGTCTTGTATGTTCTAGCCTTGAAAAAGGAACAGCCTTGTTCCGAAACGTTGGCTTAAAGAAATTCGCTAAGGAAAATTAAATTGTCCAATTCCCCCTTTGAATATTCGTCGAAACATTCCTGTGATTAGTGGAGGAATGCAATAAATTTCTTGACTTCTTTACTCGATACCAATCACGTTCAAATGGAATGTTTGATGAGTTGGAAACTTGATCTCATCCTCTGAAATATGTATTGATGTTCGATCGGAAGGTACACAAACCACTTTTTACTCTTCTATTTGGCGTCATCAATTTGGTAATACATCAAGTCAAGTTCCAAATAATTCGAAACATAAACTTCACCTGAAACTACGAGCAACTTATAATCTACTCTTCCTTGTGATGAGTTAGAACTTCACAAATTTGGGAGTATACTCGTACGCCTGTTTTATATTGAATACTAGCTGGCCCGGCGAACTTTGTTTCGCCTAAATGATACAGGGTGGGGCAGAAGAACCTATCCGATTTCAAATCCCTTTTTCTCAGAAGAGAGAGCAGGTAGAGTAGTGGGGTAAAAACCGTTAGAAAGCTGGTTTTATGCCATTTGTCAGTAGTCAACATGCCTTGGTCTGGTGAACATCGTGCTTTTGTTATTGAGCGGTTTATCGAATGCGGCGGTTCGATAATTGCTACACAACGTGCTTTTCGAATTCATTTCGGACTCGGGCGTCATGATCCTGTTCCACATCACGCTACGATTAAAGTGTGGGTGTCAAATTTTAGACAGACGAGTTCAGCATTGAAAAAGAAGTCGCCTGGACGTCCCAGGACAGCAACAGGACCTGAAAACGTGGCCAATGTGAGAGCCGCGATTGAACGTTCCCCGCGTCGTTCGGCGCGAAAACATTCGCTCGCTTTGGGGATTTCCAACCGCAGTATTCGGCGAATTTTGCACCGGGACCTCAAAATGCATCCCTACAAAATGGTTGTTGCACAGAAATTAAGTGAAAGGGATTTTGAAACCCGTACGAACCTGTGTCGCGATCTCCGAGAACTGCCAAACGACGATGTTGTGCTCTTCACGGACGAAGCCCATTTTCACCTTTGTGGCGCCGTAAACAGGCAGAATTTTCGATATTGGAGTGACGAAAATCCTCGGGAAATCCATCAGGAACCCCTCCATAGCCCAAAAGTGACTGTGTGGTGTGCTCTTTCCCGCCTAGGCGTCTGGGGGCCCTACTTTTTTGAAGAAAATGGGCAAACCGTAACGGTCAACAGCGAGCGCTATTGTTTCATGCTGGAAAATTTTCTAAGACCCAAAATGGAAGAAAATGGCGTGGAAAATGTGTGGTTTCAACAGGATGGTGCAACCGCCCACACATCGCGACGATCAATGGACATTCTCAGGGAACTGTTTCCCGGTCGCCTCATTTCTCTGAGAGGTGATGTTGGCTGGCCGCCGCGCTCACCGGATCTCACTCCATGTGACTTCTTCCTTTGGGGTTACCTCAAATCGAAGGTTTACCAGCATCGACCAAGGACCCTTCTTGCTTTACGAAGGGAAATTGCTCGGGCAATTGAAGAAATTCCTGTGGAAATGACGGTGAAAGTCATGGAAAGCTACCGCGAGCGCCTAAATAAGTGTATCCGCTCCCAAGGACGACATTTGAGTGATGTGCTTTTCAAAACTTAAATTTAAAAATGGCATAAAATTTGCGATATGTTAATAAAAAAAATTTTTTGACAAGCTGAGTGGTTTTAATTTTATAACGTTTTGAAATCGGATAGGTTTTTCTGCCCCACCCTGTACTTACGATGAATTCCACAAATCGCAATCACCGGTGATCGGAGATCAATAGCGTGGTTCTCTGATTTTTGAACTGTTAAATGGAGTTGATGCTAGATCAAGCTCCGACCACCAGTGATTAGGCTTTGTTAAACCAATCGTTGAAAATGTATAAACTAGTAATTGATATTTTTTTAAGCAGGAGATAAATTAGGCCAAATATACAAAATTTTAGTACCATTGTTATTCGCACGAAAAGAATTCTCTTTATTCAAGCGGTATCTAATTGTTGAACTTTTTGTTGTAAATGCTTTACAGTTCCCTCATCTTTTGATGAACGACGATCGAATTATATGGATGAAAAATAGTTCCATTGATTAATTACCTCTGATCACTGTATGAACCACTTCAGTTCTGCCAATACAGTGCTGAATATTCGAATTGAAGTACTTTGTCTATGGTACTTTAACTCCACTTCACAGAATAAAATACGCTAAGATGTTTTCTTATTTTTCTTCTTGACTCAGACATTTTTGTTTTGGTCCACAGCAAAGAGTTGCAGGCAACTCAATTTACTATAGAATTAACATTAAAATGTAATTATATGAGCCTTGCTTAAGATGTCTAAAAACATGCACTTGTCAATTTTTGAATGCATTGACATCGAGCAAAACGGAAATATTAGAATTGTTTCGTGGCGGCGCCGCAATGTCATACGTGTCATTTCATAATTCCATGATTTCAATATGGGAAATGAACCAATGAGAATTGAAGCTGACCTTTGGTAAGAATCCAGATCTGCGCTTATGCCGCAATCTTCAGAATAAAAATAATTTAATAATGAAAGTGAAAGAAAAACACTTGACTAAGTTTCACGAAACGTAGTCAAGTGTTTTTCTTTCTTTTTTATTATTTGATTAACCATGTTTCACCAAGAGTTATTATATGTGAGGAATCAATTTCGAAAAATAATATACTAATTCAGTCTCTCTCTGACACATCGTAATATTTCGTGAATCATATGTCATTCATAACTTCATTTGAATACTCTTGATCATAACCATATAATTTCATGTGAATATTTCAATCACTTATTTTCGTTTATTTCAAATCCTGAACATCGTTTCTAACTCGTATTCATATCTAAGAATTGAACTTAAAATATTTAATTAACATATTTTCATCCTCGATATCCATTTTCTTGTTTATTGTGTTTCGGAAAATATATAACCTTTACATTTCTCGCAATTTTCAGATTTACAGTTGATGCAAGCGTACAACTCCATAAATTTTGCTTCGCTTTGTGACTTTGAATATCAGGAATATAATTCATATCACACCTTTCCTCAGAACTAATATGTATCAAAATGTCAAGAATATATCAAAAATTATTGCTTGAAAGAACATATAACCATGCTTTGGCTTATTCTCAAACAAGACATTTTCAGAAATCCATTCAGAAAGGTTTTGAAGGAAATTGCTTGAAATGAATATTAAACTACCATTATATTTATATTATTCGAATTGATAATCCACTGAGTATCAAGAAGAGTGAAACATTTTCAACAACCGTTTTGTCTCATTTCTTTCAAGTATTTTTTCTTTTATAACGAAAACAGTTTAAATTCCAATTATTGTTGTTCTTCATCGAAATTTTTCCTTTTGAACACCCCAAACTACCATTTAGCTCATTAAATGTGCGATTTCCAATATTTCATTTGTACAAAATGGCCCTTTTAACACAGTTTCTGCTGAAAGTTTGGCAGTGGAATCGCCACTTGAAATGAGAGATTGAATTAATTCAAACATATTTGTTTCAGATATCTGGACATCCAAGAAATAACGTTAAACAAGGAAAAACATTTTTAACTGTGGAAAAGCAGCTAGAAAACAAAACATGGCAAATTGTCTATACTGATGCTAATTGGGAAACAAGGTACAGATTTTTTCTCATTTGATCAGTATTCAATATTTAAAATCACCAATATTCAAATTTAGAGTATTCCGGGTTTAAAGTCTTTGTCCAATAGGAATTTCACCTAACGTTTCGCCTACAACAGACATCTTCAGAGGTTTCTCGATCTGATGTTGTAACACAACGGAAGACTGCTCCGAACTGGAGAAGTAACTGGATCTAAACCTGTATTTGAGTGCCCCTAGCTCAGTGGTTAGGTCCGGAATGTTCTAATCAGACGGTAGTGGGCCACTATGCAATGTTCAGTCATCAGTGCTACACCTAAGGTGGCGTAGGGACTCAGTGACAAACAAATCCTATGCAGAACACATCAACTGATTCATCTAATTCGAACAAGCTACAAGCTTCTGTGGGTCACCTTGAGAAACCTTGGAGTTATCAGTATTATCTAATCATTATCATTTATAGCCGCAGCCCTAATAAAGTGACTCTACTATAGGTGCCAAGGCATTTTGAGGTTGAAGATCCTTTAATAGTAGCTCGACTATCCGATGGAATGGCTTTATCTAAATTCTGACAGTTTCATTCTAGGTTTATGTCTGGATATTTTTCAATTGCCAGTAACTCTGCCTGAAAAACACCCTAGTGGGAGCCTAACCATAGTAAAAACTTGGTTCTTGTCCCGAATAATCCAGTGCTGGCCCCCATCGTGGTTTCAGAACCATCTGTTCACCATTTTACGACATTTCCTTTAAGCTACTCAGGATTTTTTGCGGGAATAGGACAATAGATGTGAAATAGAAATTATCTCATATATTTGGTGACGTTTCGCAGATTTTCATCTACTTAATCAGACCTCTATATGTTAAAAGTAACTGTATCTCGAATTCACGATGATTGAAATGTATTTATGGAAACAATAGGAAAAATTCAAAAGCATCAAAGTACACCGAAACAATAAACTGAATTAACACATAACAGGAGATCTCCTGTTATGGGTTAATTCAGTTTATTTTCAACAGGTGATCTCCTGTCATGGGTTAATTCAGTTTATTGTTTCGGTGGACTTTGATGCTTTTGAATTTTTCCTATTGTTTCCATAAATACATTTTAATTTCACTAGGAAGGAAGATGAAATAGTTGTTCATAGAGGACCAGATTCTCTGACTCTTGATTATCTCGTGACCTGCAGCTTCCTTAGATGTTCTGAGGATAGCCTCATAGGATCATAGAAATCATAATATATATACTTTCTATAGAATGCTAATTCCTTCTAGTTCCGCAGCGAAAAAACGTGCCGCATAGGCAACTGATTCACCATGTGCGCATGTTCACCATTAGCACATTTCACGTAGAACGATGCCAAGTCCCTAAATGTTTTGTCGGTTCTATTTTAAGTTCAATATAATTAAACAATAAAAATATTCCATTGAGTAACAAACTCATTTTATAGCTCATGCGCGACTTCCTACGACTATTAGACACATTAATATCATAAGTGAATTGCAATATTTGTGGAATTGGTGAGAAAATTAAAGCAGTAATGTAGCAGGTTTTACTAAATAGATATAGACCGTGCAACACCGCTTTTTCTTTGTCATGGCAAATGACTTTGAAATGACCTTAGTGAAAGTCTAGGCAGGAACGGGTCAGTGTCAGTCTGCAGCAACAGTTTAGTTTACTGCATAGACAAACTAGTTTACTGGTGCTTAACTGTTATTTTCGTGTTTGATATTCTTCATGTGCATTTTGCTTTTGTGGTGTGTTGTGTTCGATTTGGATTTTTTCGTATCCGATAAACAATGAACTGTATAGTGTTGTGGTGTCCTTGTCTTGACCTGTTCATTTCTCACTTAAGTATGTAAACAATGTGCACCTTTTCATTCATATAAACTGTTAAAAATTTATGATTTACGCTTTGCTTTTCATTCGATTGACACATATCTATCCACTCGCACCATGAGATTGGTTCTTTAATAGCAAAAGAACGCAATTCATTATGAAAAATCATGAAATATTGTGAGTAAACCATCTTTTAATGAATAATTTGAACTCGAAAGTGAAATATGTTGAAGTAAAACTTTGCAGTTTCATTCAGATGACAGATTGATTTTGGAATATACTCGGAACTCAAAAAGACAAATGACTTGAAGAATGAATGTAGGTATCAGAATTCACTCATGAAACGATGCAGAGTAACGCATTGGCAGATGTACAATACATTTTCATGTTTCCACTATTTTCAGGAACACCGTAGAATAGAACTGTCCTTAAGGGATATATGTATTAGTATATTTTGCTAATTTTTTTTCTGTACTTTACCAAAAGATTCGTTGTTTCTTAACCAGAATTTGTCTTCCTTGACCCTTGAATTGATTTTTATACTGAAACCGGGTTTTTTCAAAGCCTGAAGAGGTTTTGGAATAATGAAAAATTTTCAGCTTATCTTCCAGTCGCTGATGATTCCAAATTTACCATTCAAATTGTTGTTGAAAATTATCAATATGTTCAAAACAACTAGTGTCGAATACTAATTATGAATTGATTCAACTGCAACAATAACAGCATAAAATTTAAATGAAGCCGACCCTGTTCAGAAACAACCTGATGCCACGTATGCGCATTATGGACCATACTGAAATTTTTACAACACTTCGGCCCAATTGATTTAGCATTCTAGAGTTAGTATATATATTATGATTTCTATGCATAGGACACCGTAACATCACTAAATTTAGGGGTGTGAGATCTGTAATTATTTCAAGTGCCCAAGTTGGGCAATGGTTCCAGTGACTTTCTGATATTTCAATCATATTCTGGTTATTTCATGACCACCGTTGCTTCGCCCTTATCTGCTTGGAGTACAATGATTGACTTATTTCTTTGAGACTCTTCGAGTTCTCTGAGCGTTATATTGCTCTTCGGTGGTTTGGCGTTCCTATTGATTCTAGAAGTCTCAGCCGTCATATTGCCTATGATTATGAACTCTTAGGTCAACCGAAGAGATCATCCAGGAACTACAAGCTTCCGAGCTTGTACCTTGAGCGAGTTGTGTTCTGTGTATGCTTTGCTACTGTATCCTTTGTTTTCTTTCCTAGCCTCGGGATTGGACTCGGACCTTCCGAGACATAGAACAACGCCCTTAAGGGGCAGTATCACCTTTTGAATCGTGGTAAATCTCCATTCAAAAGTGGTCTCTTTATTTCACGAATAAGTACTCTAATTTACGACGTAGAGACTTGATTTTTTTTTATTGAAGTTGAAGAACGTCCCGAGGGCAAATAATTTTTTTTTCGATTTAATTAGTTTTTCAATTAAAAAACCAGGGTAATCGTTAGATCTGGAGTTATTGAATATGTTTTTCGTTTTTCATGAGTACGAGCTACATTTTTGAAATAATAATCATGAAAATTTTTGCAGTTTATAGAAGACAAGCAGGCCGTCCCAGCTTCGCCCGTGTAGAAATTTGTTTCACGCGGCGGTTTCATCTTCAACACTTCCACCTGCCATATCTTTTGATGTACTCGTTGTAATTCTATGATGTGAAGGGCAATTTCGTTCTAAATTAAATACTGGGGAAAAATAACGTATTAGTTTGGATGAGGATCAATACCCAATTCATAAAAACTCACTCCCAAATAGTGCATAATTTTGGAAAACATCTGATTACCATAAACAGGTAATAGCAAGTCAATCTTGAGAGATAGATATATGCTATCGCGGACTTTTTTGTAGAACTATTTAAGAGGTACATTTCCGTCATACATTGTATCCACGTAAGGCTTACGGTTTTTGCAGCGCACGTGAAAATAGCTGATTATGGCTGATTTTTTTGTAATTATTGAAGTTATAGTAGGTATCCTTATTTTTTTCGGGTGAAAAGTAGGTATAGCCTATGTCACTCAGGGATAATGTAGCTTTCTAAGGGTGAAAGAATTTCTGAAATCGGTCCAGTAGTTTTTGAGCCTATTCGTATCAAACAAACAAAAATACAAATCTTTCCTCTTTATAATATTAGTATAGATTAAATTGCCGAGGGCAAATTGTTGCAATTTTTTTCAAAAAATGATGAATAACCGTCGGAAAAAAGTCATTAAGTGTAGTTTCCAAAACGCTGATGTTCAACCTGTTTTTTTAATTGAAAAACTAATTAAATCGAAAAAAGAGCAACTATTTGCCCTCGGCAATTCAATCTTCTATAAACTGCAAAAATTTTCATGATGATTATTTCAAAATATAGCTTGTAGTTACTGATGAAAAACGAAAAACATATTCAATAACCCCAGATCTAACGATTAAACTGTTTTTTTTTAATTGAAAAACTAATTAAATCGAGAAAAAGAAAACTATTTGCCCTCCGGACGTTCTTCAACTTCAATCAAGTCTCTACGTCGTAAATTAGGGTAGTTACTCGTGAAATAAAGAGACCACTTTTTGAATGGAGATTTACCAGGATTCAAAAGGTTATACTGCCCCTTAACACTTATCTAGGTGCTCTCATAAGGCATGAGTCGATTTCAAGCGGATAACCTGGTCCTAAGTGGTAATAACCAAAGATAACCAACTTCATTCAACCGCTTTTGGTCCTTGTTCGTTATGATCATGTGACGTCATGAATTAGCCCGTCAACTTCATAGTTTGGACCGCAGATAATCGTTCTTGAGAGCTGGGACTTGGTTATAAGAAGTGAGGATAAATAGGATTGATTTTCGCGCGATTCCTGAAGGGCTATGACCAAGGGCAAGACCAGAAATAACCGCGGTTATTACTGGTTATCGGCTTGAAATCGATTATAGTATGCTTATTTCTACTGGACAAATTGAGTCCAGCCGCAAGGATTGATTGTTGGCGAAGCGTTAGGTGAAATTCCTCTTGGCCCACCGTAGAAAACTAGGAATAGTTGAATCCGGCCGTGAAAGTTTTCATCATTATGGCACAAATATTAATTGTCGTTCTTTTCCAGGTACAAATGGAAAAAAACATGTTTGTTCAAAGGAACTAGCGAAGCAACAGTAGAATGGGACATAACCGAAAACGTTGAACCTGGTGTCTACAGGTTGAGACATTTCGGTCATTATAAGCTCATCATAGGTGCCATTTTACCGTACAGTGGAACTTCAAATAGCTTCACGGTGACCAAATGAACGACATTTTCAGTTTGACATATTAAGTGTGGATTTTCCATTCCATGCTCATGTAAATAACTACTTATGCATAAATATATAAAAGTAGAAGTGTGTATGCAATGTACGATATTTTTTTTAGTTGACTTCTTGCCATATATAATAAGACTAGATATTGATAAGGTGAATGTTTTTTAGATGATACCTTCAATGAAATGAATGGAGAATAAATTCTTTCATACCTTTAAAGACAATTTTATTCCCAAAATACTCGCATTTATTTTATTTTTCGAATACTCCGCAATTGAGGTTGAATTGAAAATTGGCTTTAACGAAATTAATTCATATTTCCGATTTCACTCCATATCAGTGCCGCACCCAAGGAAGGGCTTTGGGGCTGCAGCCTCCCCTGAAGACACCAACATTTTTAATTTTTCTCAGTTCATTTTCAAACGTCAAACATTATCAAACAGTCTTCTTTTGGTTGATTTTAAACTCTGTCATTTTTGATGTATTCTTTATTATCTTCCCAACACATAATACACAAAAGAGGGTTGTCTGAGTCTGGCCATTACTCTGAAATGGGGTGGAGCTCTATCTTGCTGAAAATGCATTCTTGCAACGTCCGTACCTTCGAGTAATACAGGAAGATGATTTTGGAGGAAATGTAAGTAAAGATCAATGATCAGCCGTAAGACGTCTTGGCAGGACGTCTGGTCCAATCAATCGATTTTCATAAACGCCACATCATACGTCCGGACATTGCAGGAATGCATGCTCAGCAGGATGGGGCTCCACCCCATTTCAGAGTAATTATCACGCAATTTTTAGATCCGAACTTTCGAAATTTGTGGATTGGCAGAGGTGGACCTCATGCCTGGCCTGCCGGATCACCAGATTTCAATCCTGTTGATTATTTCATTTGGGGTTATTTAAAATGTTCAGTATATTCATCTGAAATAGAAAGTGAGGAGATCCTCAAGCAACGTATCGAAGTCGCTTGCAATAAAATACGTAATAATCCAGACAATAAAGTATCAGACATATTTTGTGGAGGGCAAGAAGGTGTATTGAGCAAAATGGTGGTACTTTCGAGCACCTTCTGTAATTCATGTTTGGTTTTTATGTTTCTTTATTTATTTATTCATCTTTGTTGACTTCAAATAAATTTTTCTCAATCAATTTTTTTTCCGGAAATAACTCAAAATGATTCCTCAGCATACTATGAAACTTGACCACAAGCCCAAGCTAAAAAACTATACAGATCATCATTTCATTAGAGATATCAACACCAGGGCCAGTGGTGGTGCATCCATATTCGTTTCATCAAACCTATATTTCAACGAACATTCTCTCAATTTACCTCTAGAAGCTGATGCTATCACTACCTGGTGTCCCCGAAAACACAAATTGAAGCAGCAATGTACGATTCTTCTGAGAATTAGTGGGATTCCAATATTCAATTGGATCTTTCCGTGAAGCTTTCTTTGAGCAAAATGACGTGCGGGACAATGAAATCTACTGAACCTCATTGAAAATTTTCTGCTCTCTTCAAATATCTCAATCAAATTCTAAAATTTCAATATACAGGGTGTGAATCTCAGCTTGGTATAAATCCCGCATATTTTTCAAATACGGATCTGGAATTTTTGTGAAATTCAAAAGTAAATCCTAGGAGCATAGAATAACTGGAGAGAAGGCTCCCCTACGAAAATGAACTGCCAAAAACGTCCGAACTTGTCAGTTCGCCGCAAGGTCACGAGATGGCGACAACGTCGTTTCTTCCTACAACATGGCTATCCTTAATAAAATTATCTTTAATGGTTATTCGTTGTTATTACTTATTAGATCCCATTTATTACTATATCATAATATATATTCTTTTGAAAGAAAGCAATACATACTTTTTTTCGTAAATCCGACAATATAATGCATATAGCACGTGTAAAGAAATGGCTACAAGGATCAGATTGAATATAGGAAGAAAAATCTGTTTCCCGCTCCGAATCTAAGTGTTAGCAGAGGGAATGTAAACGGGGTACCATACAATTCTGCGTATAATACACGAGAACAGATAAAACCTCAGTCTTCCCGTATAATAATAATAATACTTACCTGAATGTTCGCTTTTTCCGATGAGGATATTGTCTTGACAAATTTATTACCGATCACAGACTTCCCATAAAATTACGCATAAAAAGTTGATTAGAATAAAGCGATGAGATGTCATCAATATTGTCTATGTTATGATTTATGGTCATTTTCAATTAAAAAGAAGCATAAATGTATCAATAACAATGACAGTCACATTATATTCTTTGCAATTGTAGCGCCATAGAACAAAATATCTGACATGTTACTGAATAAAGGACCGCGTTATCTATCGGGCGTCACACGAAACTCTAACCACCGCCGTTATTGGCAGTTCAAAATGATCTGTCGAGCGTATGAAGCCTTCCCTCCAGTTATTCTATGCTCCTAGGTAAATCGTTCGATATTTGGAAGTGGATCATAAATTCCAAATATCAACCGACCATACTGTATGTTTCAAAAGTTATGAGAAATTTTAATTTTTGGTGAATACATAAACAATCCTCTATCTCGGTTATGAATTTGATTGGACCTATCATATGTCGGTTTTTTGGACTCGTTCAGGGTAGCTCTAGCTCAGGTTACCGTATGTTCATTCACCAATGAAACTAACTCCCTGTATATAGCTAGAGCAATTCTTCAGCTCAGTTTAGCCCCCCCCCCATAAATTAATCCTGGGTGCGCCACTGCTCCATATAGTATATCAAATAATTATTATCATATACAGGGTGTTCCACGAGAGATTGTGGAGGCTTTCACTGCAGATACGGTCTGAGTCAGTATTCGAAATATATCCAAACTATATTCGTTTAAAAGTCACAGGATGTTATGTGTAATTTCTCGCTAAATCCTTCCTCACTGGAATTATTCGATAAGGTAAGCCCTTTTAGGCCTGGTTGTACAGTGCTAGCTCAATTCCACGCTCAACTGAGCTAAGCTCACTCTAATAGTCTAATTGAAAATTGTTCGAAGTGTCTGAAATCATGTCCGTCGTAAAGCGGAGTACTAATTTCACGTGTTCCGAAGAAAACATTTGAATTGATTTGGGGAAAAAATATAGGTATGTATTTGAAAATAAAAAAATTGAAACCAATGCGAACAAAATGAATATTGGGAGAGGATAGAACAGGAGTTCATTAATGAAAGTGGAGAAATATTCGGAGGCTAGGTTTGAAGAAGAAATACGAAGATATGAAATTGAAGAAAAAGAAATTATCTGAGGAGAAATGCTATGCGCTGGGCACTGGTGGTGGACCTGCAAAGGATATTTAATTGAATCATGTAGACGTTGAAATAAAAGAATTATTAGGAAAGCGAGTTGTTAGACGGCAAAGTGAATATGGAGAAGATAAATGTAAATCATCGTAATTCTTTTAGTGGAAATAAAAATAACATATTTTTTTCATCTAGAACAATTTTTATTTAACGCTGAGGGAGCGGGAAAAAATTATTTCGAGCCCTGACATGTTCAATAGATCAAATTATTTTTATATTCAAGAACCAAGTGGTGAAATAAACTTATCATTTATATAAACATTAAAAAACCCAATTGGGACTTTTTTCAGTAGAGAATGCTTCACGAAGTATTCCTAAGTCTGTCTCAAATATACAGTATGGTGCAAATAAAACGAATGAATTCGTTATGTCGTAAACCGGTGACTTTAAGGAAAATCCTGAAGCCCGTCGATTTTTATTTAAAAACGGGCTATTCGTAAGGATACCTTTTTATTTTTGACGTCATCTTGTGAGCCTGAAGACGTCATCGCTAAAATTTTCAGATGGAAATGTGGGTGTTGTAATACATTATTTGAAAGGTCTTTTGAATACCTATTCAGTCATATCATTAATTTACAGTAATTGATTTTTTTATTCGTTTGAAAACTTAATAAAATTTTATTATCACAAAAAATATATAACATGTTTCACTCATTAATTACAACGAGACCTAAATTAAGTGCTCAAATTGTTTACCTCCAGCTAAAATCGAATGACGGCCTTTACAAAATGTGTTTTTGTGTGTTAATAAATCATACCAATACTTAATAGGTACATTTCATTGAGAAACCTGTTGAAATATCATGAATAATATTTGTGAAAATACGCAAATCAATTACTGTACATATTGATATGGCTGAATAGGTATGTATTTAAAAGACCTCTCAAATAATGTATCACAACACCAACATTTTCAAAATTTTAGCGATGACGTCAAAAATAAAAAGGTATCCTTAAGACCAGCCCGTTTAAAAAAAAAATCGACGGGTATCAGGATTTTGCCTTAAAGTCGCCGATTTACGAAATAACGAATGTATTCCTTTCATTTGCACCATACTGTATATGTTGTATGTGGATTCTGCAGATGTTCAAAAAGAAGCAATATCAGTACATTGAGTTCATAAAGAATGAAGAAACTGATTTTCCTATTTTGCAAATGACTGTCCTGAAAATAGAAAATTCAATTTTGTGCAGAACCTACGTAAGAAAAAAATCTGAAGTTTTAGATGGAGGTGAGGCACTTATTTTGTTTGCATTGATATCCCAATAATAAAAAAAAATGTTCCAAGCTTATTTGAAGAAATGGAAGAATGGGCTGCAACAAAAATGAATTTGAAAGAAAAAAAACAAGGTACCAAATTGTTCATTGAGGAACAACATAAAAAACAAATGGATATGCTTGACTAAAGAAGGCTGAAAAGGCTAGAGTACCTCTATAAGGAACATGAAATGAGAATTGAGCTGTTAAAATTGAAAAATGATGGAGAGATGAACGCTATTCAAGACCAAAATTATATAAAGAAAAAGAATTTATAAATGCAGTAGCATAGTTTAATGAAAACATGAAACAAAAACAACTTTGTACCAAAAAAGGTTTTGATATATATAATTATGTAATACTACCCCTTACTAATTAGATTGATTTATATTCCATTTGCTATTCAGCCTGTATATTACCATATTGTAAAAACAGCATAGTAAGCTTTTTCATTGTTCTTTGTTTAGACTTGCAGGTGGTTATTATTTGCGTATATTCCATGGCACGTGTAATCGGCCATTACCGCCTACTCAATTGATAATATTATAAATATCAGAGATGTCCCTTCAGGCATCGGAATTGACTTTGAACGATTATCTCATTAGTTGTAAATCTATTTCATGTATAGTAGATTGGTAGTTCCGAAATAAAATTGTTTTTAAAAACATAGTTTCTTCTCCGAAAAACATAATTATATATTATGTTATATAATGTCTTATCAATTGACAATTTGAAATTTAGTTATCAATCTATAATGGTGAACCTTTTGCGAACTATTGAAATAATTTATAATCTGGTGCTTTTCCACCACTCCTATTATTTATTGATTGCGTTCTCATACATAATGAAGTGTCAAGCGCGTTGGCAAAATTTACTGCAGCATTTTCTTCATCATTAGAGGGTGGAGGTTGTTCCTTCAAAACTTTGCATTAATTATGAATGACTGCATAGTTTCTATGACTGCAGCTTCTACTTTCTCAAAGTTTAGACGAATTCCAAAAGCAAGGATTGGGAATCTCTTTTTCCACTGTTCGAATGTCCTTTCAATGTAATTCCTGGTTCTTATCCGAATTAAGTAGCGGCGTGATCAAATAGTTCTTGAGTCCATAACCACTATCCCCAACAATAACGTAAATCTTCATCATCGGTCAATTCCGCAAGATTATTGTCGAGTTGAAAATCCATTTCTATCAATCTGATGAACAAAAATCTCTGTTTTTGACTGGAACACAACTCATTCAAGAAAATAAATCTGTATAATTTTTTGTACAGGAAACGACTGAAGATGGATATAAGGAACCCTTGAAAAAATGTTTGAAATTAAATTTTCTGTACAAAAAATATAGGCATGCCATTTGAAAAAATAAAGTTATTGCAGTTTGAAATTTCTCAGAAATATGAATTTATTGTGACAGTTCCAATAGAACAACACTATTCGATAGCCACGCAATACGAGGCAAAATTATTGAATTTTAGAAAAATCCTTCATTTGTTTCTTTATTATGCATACATGCTATGATACGTTTCGCGGACCTCTGAAACTGGCCATTTTCTCATAGAAGTCCTTATATCTTCGTAACCATGACAACAACGTATATATGTTTCAGATAAAAAATGTGTAAAATTCAAGAAGGAATCCATTTCTGGTTAGAAAAATAGGTAGTTCCATTTGAAATACCAAAGCTGATGGTCACTTCCGGTACAACCAGAAGTGCGATTTCGATGAAAATATTTTAGCATGATTTCCCCCTTTGAAAAACGGCCGGGTGCCAAATTTCAGAAATATTTTCCTCATAGAAGCCGAGAAACATCTAATGCACGGATTATTATGATAACCCTGTACAGGGTCCTTCACGAGGAACCTCACCCATATTTATACGGGAAACTACTGAACGTATTTTCATGAAATTCAGCACTTATAAGTACTTCACGATGCTGATGAAATCTAAAATATTTTCAAGGCATGAGCACCTCCGGTTTTTCCGGAAATGACGTCAACTTCCGTTTTTCAAATTAGATTACCATTTTTTTATTGCAGAAATAGATTCCTTAGAAAATTTCAAGTTATTTTGATGTAACATTTTTCAGTTTTGGTTGGAAAATTCTCTCTGAGCGGGAAAATTCGAAAAAAAAATCGAAAATAGAGCTCCGCTGAAACAAGAATAACTTCGAGGTTTTTGGATGGAAAATTTTCATTTTTGGGATTTTTCAAGATGTAAGATTGATGTATCCACTTTAAGAATCGAAATCGCGATTCATGATACAGGGGGTGAAAAAATCGCTTTCAAAGTTAGGGATGACAAAATCGTGAAAAATCAATTTTTTCAAATTAGAACCCCATTTTTTTATGGCAGATATTGAATCTACGTTAAAAAATAATGTGAGTGTATGCATCACACCCTTGCCCTAAAGTGGATATTTTCTGAGTTATTCACAAAAAACTGTTTTTCGTCTTGAATTTTCAGCTATTTCTTTTCCCTTCACGCCAAAAAGATGAAATTTTAAGGAACTGTTACTCAAACCATTTTTGAGAGAGAAAAAAGTTACAGGTTGGTCCTAAATAGATGGCGAATTTGGATTCGAATTTGTATCAGAAACCTCTTTATTTCAACTAATCGGCCATCGGTTTTCTCTCCAGTGATAAATAAATAATTCCTTGTGAACCATATGCAAAAACTTACCATGTTTTACATTCTTTTTTTTTAATGATAGATATCATTAATTACATCTGCCAAATTCCTCTTTATTCAGTAGCATTTTGTGTTTACTATTAATTTGGTGATAATTCGTATTAAGTTATAAAATCGATCACTATGCCTAATTTCATCAATGAAGATTATTTAAATCTAATTCTACTTCATGTAGAATGTAATAAAGTTGTAGATAGAACGATTCGACTGTTCATTGAGAGGTATCCTGACCGACCCATACCAACGAGAGATACCATTAACAGAACCATGACAAACTTGAGAAATGTCGGATCTTTCGTTAAGAAAACTATACACAGAGAAAAAAGTGTAGTAGAAGATGAGAACAACGAAATTACAGTTCTTGCATATTTTCGTGTGAATCCTCAAAATTCTCTCAAAGATGCCGAGATTGATCTGGGATTATCTCAATCGAGTGTTTGGAGAATATTAAAAAAACATAAAATGCACCCATATAAATTCAATAGGGTACAGCATTTGAAGGAAACTGATTTCGTCAGGAGAACACAGTTTTGCGAAGCTATGATGATTCGATTTCAAGAGAATGAAAACTTTTTGGACTGTATAATTTGGACAGATAAATCTAAATTCACAAAGAATGGTTCTTTCAATAGGCATAACAGTCATTATTGGGATGAAGAGAACAACCAACACTTCAGACAATGGAACTTTCAAGAGACCTGGAGTTTGAATGTTTTTTGCGCCATCAAAAATAATGCAATTCTCGATGTTCACATTTATGATGGGACTTTAACTGGTAAGATAGAACACTACACATGTTTGCATTATTTAAAGAATGTTCTCCCTTAGGAGATAGATATTCTGACATATTGACTCAAATAATTGAGCCGCTAGTACAGAACCTATAATGACTTATGGTATCAACAAGATGGCGCGCCTCCACACAATTCACTCAATGTGTCAAATATCCTCTACAGGCTATTTGAAGATCGATGGTTGGCGAACAATGGTCCTCATCTTTGGCCACCACGTTCTCCCGATTTAACTCCTTTAGACTATTATGTTTGGGGTAGGATAAAAAATATTGTCTACTCAACTCCCCTGACTGATGAAGAGGATCGCATAGAACGAGTCAGAAATGCGTTCAGGTTTGTTTAGATTTTTAGATTCATAGTTTTGAAACTCAATTTGGTTTTTAAACACTTTTGCAGATCTCTTCCTCCCGATGAAATAAGAAGAGCAACGCACGAAGCATTCCTGAGGCGTATAAATAAATGTCTAGAAATTAAAGGTCAAAACTTTGAGCATCTTCTCTAGTTATAACTGCGAGAGTTTGCCATGGTTCTCCTAATAGTAACTTGAAGTCGGTTTCAAGAAGGGGTGAAAAATCTACAGCATGGTTCAAATAACAGTTCCTGAAAATTTCATCTTTTTGGCGTGAAGGGAAAGAAATAGCTGAAAATTCAAGACGAAAAACAGTTTTTTGTGAATAACTCAGAAAATATCCATTTTAGGGCAAGGGTGTGATGCATACACTCACATTATTTTTCAACGTAGATTCAATATCTGCCATAAAAAAATGGGGTTCTAATTTGAAAAAATTGATTTTTCACGATTTTGTCATCCCTAACTTTGAAAGCGATTTTTTCACCCCCTGTATCATGAATCGCAATTTCGATTTTAAAAGTGGATACATCAATCTTACATCTTGAAAAATCCCAAAAATGAAAATTTTCCATTCAAAAACCTCGAAGTTATTCTTGTTTCAGCGGAGCTCTATTTTCGATTTTTTTTTCGAATTTTCCCGCCCAGAGAGAATTTTCCAACCAAAACTGAAAAATGTTACATCAAAATAACTTGAAATTTTCTAAGGAATCTATTTCTGCAATAAAAAAATGGTGTTCTAATTTGAAAAACGGAAGTTGATGTCATTTCCGGAAAAACCGGTGGTGCTCATGCCTTGAAAATATTTCAGATTTCATCAGCATCGTGAAATACTTATAAGTGCTGAATTTCATGAAAATACGTTCAGTAGTTTCCCGTATAAATATGGGTGAGGTTCCTCGTGAAAGACCCTGTATAGCTATGTAATGAAAATAAAAAAACGGAGAGTTATGAGTTTACGCTCATTTTCGAATTTCCTTCGAATGAAAACACAAAAAGAACATCTGTCAATATCGTCTCTACAAGACCGCATACGGTCTGAGTATTGGATCGGTTGCTTACGCTAAAGGAGATCGTTCACTCTTTTCATTGTATAATGATAATCAATAGTTCACCCGCTTTGAAATTCCGCTATATTCTAGAAACTTTCGCTTAAATTAAATAAGAAAATCCGCTCTATCAAAAACATCAGTGAAACCGCTATCACAATAATAGAAAGTGCCAAAAGTGCCTCCCAGCATTGAAAAGAAAATAGAAGAGAAAGGCGCTTGCTGAAGACCTTCGCTCTTTTTTCTACTCTACAATTCAACCTTCCTCTTGCGGTTCACGAAGGGTAAAATACGCCAGCTCAAGGATTTATTTTGGTGAGTTGAATTCTCAGCAATTTTCACATTTATTAAAAATCTTCACGTACAGTCCATTAGGTATAATTCGCCATAACAGACAACAGAGTAAACTAATGAAAGTGGAGAAATATTCCGAGGCACATTATGTTTGAAGAAGAAATACGAAAATATGAAGGACGAATAAGAAATTCTTTGAGTAGAAATTCTACGCGATGGGCACTGGTGGAGGACCTGCAAAGGATATCAAATTGAATCAAGTAGACGCTCAAATGAAAGAATTATTAGGAGAGCGAGTCGTTGGACGGCAAAGTGAATATGGAGAAGATGAAGGTAAATTATTGTAATACTAGCTGGCTTGGCGAACTTTGTTCCGCCTAAATGATACTTACGGTGGATTTCACGAATCGTTATCACCATTCACCGGTGATCGGAGATGTCAACGGCTTGGTTCTCTGATTTTTGAACTGTCAAATGTTTCCATGGATATGAGCTTTCATACAGAACAGATACACAAAAATAATATGTCAATCACTAATAATGGCAATTTTGGATTCAGTTATTTCCGCAAATATATTTATTAACCAAACAGAAATTTGAAAATATTTTAAAAATTGTGAGAAAAGATGAGAATGGACATCTCACGATTGGAACTCATCGCCAAAATCCGATTTACTTGACATTTCGATAAAAATTCACTGTGATATTCACCCGCTTCTGGATCTGGTAATAGCCTTTCATGATACTATAAGCCCTATGTGAATTACACAGTAATTGGCACAAGTTACAAGCTTCGAAGCTTGTAGTTTCAGAGGGGTCTCCTCAGGAGACCTAGGAGTAGTCAGGATAAACAATATATCATATCATATCATATGTTCTTTTTTCGACTATTTCAAACCACCACGACCGAAATGCTCGAAAAAATAACAGATGACATCAATCGATGGCCGCGAAAGCCTCAACAAATTCATCGCCATTTAATTGTGATAATGTCAAATATAGAACCTTCACGATTACGTTATTTGGAATAAATAAAACCATAGAATAACTAATAATCATCAGTCATAATGTGTGAATAGCGCCATCTGAAGTGGTAAGAACGAAACTTTTCTCATATCTCAACGAAATCTAATCATTTTAGACATCTGTACTCCTACGCTAAGACATTTTGGTTTTGCCGAACAGCGCAGAGTTTTAGGCAACTCAAATCACACACTATTACAGTGAGTATAGAAGGAAAATAGTCACTGTACACACTATTTGTTTATATCGCCATCTAACGCGGAGAATATCAACTGAAGTACAAACGAATAAGCGGTAGCGTAACTGTAACTGTAGCGACATCTAGTGGCCTTACTCAACAGGAGGAAAAGCATTTCCTGTATAAGTAAAATTTTCATCGATTTTTTCAAAGTTTTATTGTATTCTATAATAGCCAGACCGTAGACGAATTCATATATGAAGTTTCATAACAAACAGTCCATCCGATCTCGAGTTATGAATGGTGTAACCAACAACTTTTTTTATATTTATAGATTGCTAGTGGGAACTAAAATAGCATTTATTTTCTAGAACAATTTTATTTGACGCAGAAGGAGCGAAAAAAATTATTTTGAGCCCAGACATGGTCAATAGCTCAAATTATTTTCTTATTGAAGAACCAATAAGTGGTGAAATGAACTGATCATTTATATAAACTGAAAGAAAAAGGATTTGTACTCACTGGATCTTTATTTTAAAATCTACTCAACTAGTTTCGCCTGCTATGCATCCTCAGGAGCTCTAGGAGATTATTTACAATTTTCAATAAAATACTTACAATAAAATACAAACTATGCTTACTTGTCAACAGAAAAAGTATTCACATTAAACATCTAATCGGAAAAAATTTCATCCACAAACAATGAAAGTGCTGGAAAATTTTTTATAGGAGTCTCAAGGTATGAATTTTAATTTTTTAGGGTTATGTTTTTGAAAACGCGGTCGACCACTGAAAATAAACACTGCGCCGTTCAACTCACACAGAGTCAATCATCTGTCTACAAAATTATAGTCTTGTCGTTAAATTAGATTTTCAAAAATGGGTTTGTATGAGAGATTTGTCTCAGTTTGGTTATTCAGACAGAAGGTTGCATTCTTCTTCAAGTTTTTCTTAATCTCATATAGTACAAATCCTTTTTCTCTCAATTCAAAATGATCCTGGATAATGGCTATATTTGTAATCAAATTTTATTTATATAAACATTGAAAAAACTCAATAGGATCTCCGAAGGAAAATGCTTTACGAAGTATGACTGAGCCTGACTCAAATTTAATACGTATATGTAGATTCTGCAGATGTGCGAGAAAAAGCAATATTTATTGTGGTTGAAGAAACAAAAGGTTTTTTGTTCAGTACATTGAGTTCATATAGATCTTGCATTGAAATAGTGAAGTTACTGATTTTTTCCTATTTTAAAAAATACTCCAAGCTTATGTGAAAAAGTGACAGAATGGGCTGCAACAAAAATAAATTAGGAAAAAAAAACAAGGTACTTGTAGGGGACCAACAAAATTGTTCATTGAGGAGCAAAATACAGAACAAATGGATATGTTTGACTAAAAGAGGCTGAAAAGGCTAGAGAACCTCGATAAGGAACATGAAATAAAATTTGAGCTGTGAAAATTAAAAAATGATGGAGGGATAGACTCCATTCAAGACCAAAATGATATAAAGAAAAAATGAAATAAAATTTTCACAGGGAATTGGACAGATTTTATTCTTAAATGCACTTATAACATTGCCGACGTGTCGTAACGACTTTATGAATAAAGAAAAAATTTTTATAATTGCAGTAGCATAGTATACAGGGTGTCCCATGTTCGAGTGCCTATTAGACGTTTCTGGAGAACTGGACATATTTGAAATCTGAAAATTGGGATTATGATAATGTTCGACAGACCTAAAATATGTTCAGAGCCAGAGCACTTCCCGTTATACAGGGAGTAAAAATAAATTTGCTCAAACATTTTTTTCAATGTTTTCGTTTCTGATATGATTGAGTATTCAATGCTGAACACATTTCTTTTGAAACCATTGTATTCATTAGAATAGTTTTCAAAATATCGAAAAAAAACCTGAAAAAAAGTCAAATATTTATGGTCAGAATTATGTTCATTTTTCTTATTCTGAACATCCTGAGTGTAAACCGTTGTCACAACGTCAAAGTGGAAGAATGTGAAAAGGTCATGCATCTTTTGAATTTCATGAAAATCATCACAGGGTGTTTCAAATTTTGTGTCAAAAACTGTGATCGAAAATCGGCCATAACTTCTGTTTTTCAAATTAGAACTCTATTTTTTTATTATTGCGTTGGATTCTGCGGAGAAAAATAATGATAGCACTCTCAGATGCTCTTCCTCCTAAATTGAGTGATTCCCGAGTTATTTGAGCTTTTCTGGATTCATGTAGTACGTGGAGTCAAATTCATCGAATCTAAACAGATTCGATGAATATTCTCATGAAACCATAGTAACAAGTAATAATTAGACCTGTCACTTGTGAATTATTGATGGGATAACTTATCTTCTATGGTCACAGAATATTCTCAGGTAGAAGATTAGATGAATTTGATTCTACGTACAACATGATCACAGTTTTTGACACGAAATTTGGAACACCCTGTTATGATATTTATGAAATTCAAAAGATGCATGACCTTTTCACATTCTTCCGCATTGACGTTGTGACAACGGTTTACACTCAGGATGTTCAGAATAAGACAAATGAACATAATACTGACTATGAATATATGACTTTTTTTCAGTTTTTTTTTCGATATTTTGAAAACTATTCGAATGAATACAATGGTTTCAACAGAAATGTATTCAGCATTGAATACTCAATCATATCAGAAACGAAAACATTAAAAAAAAATTGTTCGAGCAAATTTATTTTCACTCCCTGTATAACCGGAAGTGCTCTGGCTCTGAAAATATTTTAGGTCTGTAGATAATTTCGAACAATATCATAATCCCAATTTTCAGATTTCAAATATGTCCAGTTCTCCAGAAACGTCTAATAGACACTCGAACTTGGGACACCCTGTATATATTCTTTTGATGAAAAAATGGCACAAAAATAACTTTATACCAATATTATTTTCTGATATAATTGAATGTTTTTTGAATTGACATTATGAAATTTAGTTATCGATCTATGGTGAACCGTTTGCAGATTATCGAAATAATTTATAAATTGGTGCCTTTTTCCACAACTTCTATTATTTATTGAATGAGTTCTCATATAAGATGTAGTGTCCAGTGACCAAATTTACTGCAGCATTTTCTTCATCATTAGAAGGTGGAGGTTGTTCCTTCAAAACTTTGCATACATTATGTAGGACCACAGTTGCTATAACTACAGCCTCCACTTTTTCAATGCTTGGACGAATTCCAAAAGCGAGGATTGGGAATCTCTTTTTCCGATGTCTGAATGTTCTTTCAATGCAGTTATTTGTCCGTATCTGTGACTCATTAAAAATCAGTTCTCCTCAAGACTCAGGATTTCATAGGGGCGTAATCAAATATTTATTTCTTAAGCCCTTGAATATTATCCCCAACAATAACCTGAATCTTCATCATCGGTCAATTCCGCAAGATTATTGACGAGTTGAAAATCCATTTATATCAATTTGATGAAGAAAATCTCTGATTTTGAGTGAAACACAACTCATTCACGAAAATTTATATGTAAAAAACAGCTTAGCCGACTAAAAAGCCCACTCAAAAATACCATAAAATCACTTGGAAAAAATAAACATGTTTTCGAAAAAATCAATTAAATCAATAATTTTCTGTTTTTATACTGAAATGCGTCTTTTTCGAGTTACAGTAATGTATGAATAATCCGAACAGATAGGTGTCACGACCCGGTCGGTTTATCAAATCATTCGGATAATAGAAATAATATTGAATGATATTTATAATCCGAACACGTTCGGATTATACAGGTTTCAAAAAAAGGTGACCATGTCTCTAGGATACGTAGAAAATTGATAAATAATTGGGGTTCTCTTTGTAAAAAATTGTCGCAACGCCATTCGTTCAAGATGAAGGGTGTTGAAGAAAAAAGATGATACACATTTTTACGATTCTGCCGAAACTACTCACAACATTGTAATGAAATTTTATACGAATATGTTTTGGAAGCGGATACATTCAACGAATTTGTTTTTATGTTTGACTCTTATATAGGGCGCTTGTTATATGGTTCGTAAAAAGTAGTACTGAACATAACTTTTTTAATATTAGATTTTAAGGCAAAATTTCAAAGGAACTTAAGCATCCTTCAATTTTAAGCCAAAAAGGGCACTCTTGGCGAAACTCGATACTATGTACCGTTTTAGGAGTATTTTGATTTGAAAGTTATGAAGTAATAACCGATGCTGGTGTCAAATACATATTCGTAATTTTATCGAGCCTAATCTGGATGAAAACTTCTGATGTAGAGATATGTAATAATGAAATCCCACAAATGTGGGAAATTGAATTTGAACACCGAGGAGCATGAAATATACGCACAGTTTCGATTAAAAATTTATCGTTACCGGTCCATATTGAATATTATGCCCGCAACGGACGGCGAGCGATATATTATATCTCATATATTACACCAATATCGCTCCTTATGAAAATGCACCAAGCCCCGCGGACGACGCTATAATATATATTCCGATATTACGATATTTTTCCATACTAAAATGACATATGGCAATGCAAAGCTATAATATATATTATATTATCGCTCGCCGTCCGTTGCGGGCTTTAATGTCAATGAAATACAAAATTCAGACATATGAATGATTAATGTCGACACATCGTATTAAATTGAAATTAATAAAAAATTGAATGTTGCTTGGCACTAAATAATCTTTGACGATGTTTATTCTATCAAAATAGAATCCTCTTGGAATTCTATGAACTCCTCATTATAAATCTATATATGTAAAATAATAAAACACTTCGGTGGGGATTAACTAACGCTTCAGATCACAGAGTGTTTGACATTAGGCCTACGCTAATGTCTCAGCATTTTATATCAATTTATAGGGGGCACATATTTCAAATTGCTTACATATATATAAAAGAAAGATGTTGGTTACACCAATTATAACTCGAGATCTGATGGACTGTTTCTTATGAAAATTCATATATGGATTACTCTACGGTGTGGTTATTATAGAATGCAATAGAACTTTGAAAAAATCGATGAAAATTCCACTCATACAGGAAATGCTTTTCTTTCTTTCGAGTGAGGCCACTAGGTATCGCTACAGTTACGCTACAGCTTATTCGTAGCCGTTAGATAGAGATGTAAACAAATAGTGTGTAATTTGGGTTGCCACCAACTCTGCGCTGTTGACCAAAGACGAAATGTCTTAGCGTAGAATTACAGATCTCTAAAATGATTTGATTTCGTTGAGATATGACTAATATGAGACCTGAGATTTCGTTCTCACCAGTTAAGGTGGCGATATTCACACTTTATGACCGATTAGAACAGGCCCGGATCTACGATTTTTTGTGACCGGGGCAAAAATTCATGATGGCGCCCCTCCCCCATTTGTGTAATATATGAATTCATAAAAAATAACAAAAATAAATAATACAAATGAATAATAAAAATAAATACTAATGATAAGAAAAATATCACAAGGAAAGAAATTAGATTTTTTTCTTCACAGCTTCACACGGCGTGATTTTCTTTCCTCGAAATCTGTTTCGGAAGCAGTTTTGTTTTCTATAGCTAAGACCGAGAGACCATAGAGACGTTCCTGACTAATTGAGGAACGCAAATAATAGTATATTCTAAAACTAGTTGCAGAATGGGCTCCCATTTCAATACGAATGCGAAATTCGAAAACGAGCGACGAAGGAGCGAGTTTTCGAACGCATGAGTATTGGAATTGCATTCTGCAACGAGTATTAGACGATATTTTCTCTATTTCACTGAAATTTTGTGAAATTTAATGAAAAAATTCAAATTATAGGTCCTAGTGACTTTCATATTTTATCTTGACAGTTGGTGTGAACGTTAGGAAATACGAAAATTGACGTTTCCAAATTGACGTCTGCTGAAATTTCAAAGGATCGGAAGTCATTGCTGACAACAACAAAACGAAAAATGTAACTGAAAACGATGCTGTAATGAATTCATTACCGCACTGTTTTTAGAACTGTAATGAGCTCATTACGATACTGAAATAGAGAAAGTTTTTTATTCTCAATATGCTGAAACTGGTAGGTGCAGTATATTCTTAAAGCTATACTGTCATTAGGAAAAGCTTCTTGCAGATCCTGACTGTGAAGAATTTGTAGCAGGTCTTATGAAGTCGATCTTTCACTAATTTCAGGAACCCGCTCTTTGAAAACTGCTTGTTTCAAACAAAAATCAATTGAATTCAAGTCTCTTCGATATTTTTGCGCTAGAAGGGTCCCATTTTTCTGCAGATCTTCTTTTTGCATGTTTGGAAGGACATGGTCATTGAGGAATGCGAAATTCGTATGCAGACTCCTTGCGCTTTCTAATCTTTTTCTGATTCCTGACAATAATCTGTCGAAAACAACCTTAATTTCCTTCGAGAATAAACCGAATAGATCTAGCGTTCTTGACTCACCCTCGCACAGTTCGTCGACCTGCTTTTTCTTCTTGGAAGAACGGATATTTCTAAGAATTGGCTTCACAGCCAATTCATCTGAGACAAGTGTAGCTTCTGAGATCCAGTTTTCAAAAGGTTATTCTCTCATTCCTTGCAAAATCTTCACAAGACGATAATGAACGTGAAATAACTACCTATATCCCCTTTCTGAATTTCCAGGTTGACCCTATTGATCTCTCGCAGAATGTTATCCCAAATTGTTAGGTTCAGGATTAATCTAAATTCCATCACAGCGCGAAGCAATCCAATTTGTTTTCGTACACTTTTTCATAATTGTCCATCGTGTGGTTGAACTAACAAAAAAAGAATACAGTTTTTGAACAATACCAAATAAAATTTAATGCTTCTGAACATGATAAAGCCAAATGGACACCCACAAGAATGTGCTTGGCATGGAACTAATACTGCCAGCTCGTTCATCTGTAGAATTCTGGATTGGACTCCTTCATATATGCCAGCATTGCCAGCCTGTCGTAGGATTGCCCACGACATTTTTGACATCTAAATCATCAGCTTGCAGTTTATGTAGAATTCGCTATGATATTTTTCTGCAGTTTCTCCGTCAACTTCTAATAAGTCTATAAAACTTGTCTTTATCTCATATCCAGACTCTGTTCTCTTCAAATATCGTATAACCTTATTCATTTGTTCTGTGTGAGATACATCTGGAGTGCAAGCAAACATAATTGTGAAATAGTTGGCCTCCTTGATCTCATTAATAATACATGAGAACTTTTTCCGGAATTTCAAAAATATTCAATTGTCTGCATGCCGTTATTTCTTTCCTCATTAATAATGTTATTCCGAATTTTGGTGCCCATTAAATCGATAATTTCATTTTGGTTAGATTTGCAGAGATAGGATATTCGTCTTTTTTTTGAGTGGTCAAGATGGCACTTCAGAGTCGGGTCATATTTAATAATAATATCTTTTTCCGAGAATATCAAAAATGAAAAAAAAATTAACCGCTGGTTGTTTTTGGCGCCCCCTTAAGCTGGCGCCCAGGGCAAGCGCCCCGCTTGCCCCCCCCTAGATCCGGGCCTGGATTAGAATGAGTTATTTTTATACTTTTATTTATCCAAAATAACGTAATCGTGAAGGTACTGTATTTGACATGATCACCAATAGATGGCGGGTGAATTCCACAGTGAATTTTTATTGAAATGTCAAGTAAATCAGATTTTGGCGATCAGTTTCAATCTTTTCTGATAATCTTTGAAATGTATTTGAATTTCTGTTTGGATAATAAATATATTTGTGGAAACTGAATCCAAAATTGCCATAATTAGTAATTGACCTACTTATTATTTTTGTGTTCTGTGTCAGCTCATATCCATGGAAACATGGAAATCTCGCTAGCTGAGCACCACAAGGCTGAGATGATTAAAATTATGGTGTGAGCACTAATTAGATTTTGATTAGCCAACATTGAGAATATTAGAAAAGTTTCGTTTTTTCCACTTCAAAAAGCGCTATTCACAAAAAAAGTTCTAATTTTTATTAGTTATTTCAAATTAATATTAGAATTCATTCTGGTGAACGGGTTGTGCTAATAGTCGATAGTTCTTTCAAGCAATAATGTGTGTTCATATTCTTAACATTTTGATTCATATTAGTTCTGAGGAAAGGTATAATATGGCTTATACTCCTGCTATTAACAGCCACAAAGCGGAGCCAAATTTTTGGTAAGAATTGCGTCAACTGGAAATTCAAAAATTGCGAGAATTGTAGAGGTTATGTATATTCCAAAAGACCATAAATAAGAAAATATATATCGAGGATGAAAATATGTTAATTGAATATTTTGAGTTCAATTCTTGAATATGAATAGCAGTTAGAAATGATATTCAGGGCTTGAAGTAAACGAAATAAAGCGATTCATTTCACATGAAGTTATAGGTTTATGATCGAGACTATCGAGAGTATTCAAATTGAATATATGAATGACATATGATTCACGACATATTATGATGTGTCAGAGAGAGACTGAATTAGTAAAATATTTTTATTCTCAATATTGCTGCCTAAGCGCAGATTTGGATTCTTGCCAAAGCCCAGCTTCATTGGCCATATTGGAATTATGAAATGACACGTATGACATTGCGGCGCCGCCACGAAACAATCACTTTCGATTTGGTTGATGTCAATGCATTTAAAAATTGACAAGCGCATACACCATGTTTTTAGACATATCAAGCAAGGCTCATATCATTCCATGATTATGTAACTTCTATAGTAACATGAAAGATACTTCTTTAGTAAATTGAGTTGCCTGCAACCCTGTGCTGTGGACCAAAACAAAAATGTCTTAGTCAAGAAGAAAAATTAGATCGCGTATTTGTATTCTGTGAAGTGAAGTTAAAGTACCATTGACAAAGTAGGTACTTCAATTCGAATTTTCAGCGTTGTATTGCTAAACTAAAGTCGTTGATAGAGTGATCAGAGAGATAGAGATAGATAGATAGAGAATTAATCATTGGAACTATTCCTCATCCATAGAATTCGATCGTGATTTATATTTGCATTCGTGGTGTCCTTCATAACAAGATAGGTACTGCAATGAGAGAACTGTTAAGCATTTAAAACAAAAAATTATATGTTCAACAATTAGATAACGCTTAAATAAAGAGTATTCTCTTCGTGCGAATAACAATGGTACTGAAATTTCGTATATTTGACCTAATTCATCTCCTGCTTGAAAAACTAGCAATGGTAAGTTTATACAACTTTAGCGGTGGGTTCCACCAAACGTAATCACCGGTGATCGGAGCTTGATCTAGCATCAACTCGATTTGAAAGTTCAAAAATCTGAGAACCAAGCCGTTGATGTCCGATCATTGTGAAATGCACCTTAAGATCTCATTTAGGCGAAACAAAGTTCGCCGGGCCAGCTAGTATAACATCAATTCACTGAAAGTCTTCCACATACGCATCTCGAGATCGAAAGAAAACACCTAAAATAATCAATTTCCCCGTTCATAACAACATAGCTCTAGATCAAATGCCCTCCATATTCGTTTACACTTGCAAATCGCGCCGGTTGTCGATAGACGCATGCGTCGTTCATAACAACAATACGAGGTTTGAGATGGGTCGATTCATAGATCTTACGGTGTGTCCTGCGCGCCCGCTACTTCTACACTTCAAAGAGAAAATCAACATTCTGTTATGGTCTTCTCCAAAGCTCTGTGATGGCTCTGAAATAGGAGGTTTTTTTGTAGCTTTGTACGCAAAATGGGTAAGGAAGGTTAGGTTGATTAATCATAAATTACACACAATTTGTCAAGATATTTTTGGGATATCAGGAGGATATGGACAAGTTATTAGTGTTCGCAAATTCGAAGAAGGAACTTATTTTGACGGGAGGAATATGGCTTTCCTATTGCAGAAATAATCGAAAAAAGTATTTTTTTTAAGAAATATCGTGTTTTTAACATTCTTATTCAAATAAGGACTTGGGTATTCCCTAAATGCATCAACTCAATTTCAATCAAGAAATATGAACTTTGAAGTATTTGCAGAGAATGGTATCAGGCACGTATTTGGCCCAATTATTTTTTTTTAAATGGCTATATCTTTTTGACAGAGTTGAATTCGGAAAAAATGAAACATGAAAAAAGGTTCTTTTGGTCTCAAGAATCTACAATCTTATATACAAGTCAAAGACACACCTTGTACAGTCATAAAAATTTTCAGGATGCGTATTTCTTCAGAATTCACACAGGATACACTTCCAAACAAGCCGGCAATACTGGCCCAATTCTTATCAATATTTTGAGTAGCAATGAATATCAGGAATTTCCAATTCATAATGAACACAGACCTGTTAATTTCCGATTAATGCGTTAATACTCATCTATATATATAAAAGAAAGATTTTGGTTACACCATTTATAACTCGAGATCGGATGGACTGTTTGTTATGAAACTTCATATATGGATTCGTCTACGATCTGGTTATTATAAAATACAATAAAACTTTGAAAAAGTCGATGAAAATTTTACTTATACAGGAAATGCTTTTCCTCCTTTTGAGTAAGGCCAGTAGATGTCACTACAGTTACAGTTACGCTACCGCTTATTCGTAGGTACTTCATTTGATATTCTCCGCGTTAGATGGCGATATAAACAAATAGTGTGTACAGTGACTATATTCCCTCTATAGTCACTGTAATAGTGTCTAATTTGAGTTGCCTACATTTCTGCGCTGTTGGGCAAAACCAAAATGTCTTAGTGTAGGAGTACAGATGTCTAAAATGATTAGATTTCGTTGAGATATGAGAAAAGTTTCGTTCTTACCACTTCAGATGGCGCTATTCACACATTATGACTGATGATTATTAGTTATTTTTATAGTTTCATTTATTCCAAATAACGTAATCGTGGAGGTACTATATTTGACATTATCACAATTAAATGGCGATGAATTTGTTGAGGTTTTCGCGGCCATCGATTGATGTCATCTTTTCTTTTTTCGAGCATTTCGGTCGTCGTGGTTTGAAATCGAAAAAAAAACATATGACATCAAATTACTGTGTAATTTACATAGGGCTTATAGTACCATAAAAGGCTATTAATAGATCCAGAAGCGGGTGAATATCACCGTGAATTTTTATCGAAATGTCAAGTAAATCGGATTTTGGCGATCAGTTCCAATCGTGAGATGTCCATTCTCATCTTTTCTCATAATTTTCAAAATGTTTTTGAATTTCTGTTTTGGTAATAAATATATTTGCGGAAATAACTGAATCCAAAATTGCCATTATAAGTAATTGAAATACTATGACATATTATTTTTGTGTATCTGTTCTGTGTGACAGATCATATCCATGGAAACATTTGACAGTTAAAAAATCAGAGAACCAAGCCGTTGATCTCCGATCACCGGTTATTACGATTTGTGAAATCCACCGTATCATTTAGGCGGAACAAAGTTCGCCGGGCCAGCTAGTATTGAATAAATTGTATAAATTGTATAAATTTCAGTATCATGTCTTCTGGAATGTGGTGCATCATACTACACAAATTCAAGGAATTTGGGAAACGCATTTCTCAATATCGTATATCTGTCAATATATTGTGTGGAATTCACAATAATCGCTCAATTGGACCATATCTTCAATAGAGCATTGGCTCTTGAATGGCGAAAGCAATACTACTCCAAGAGGAATGTACATGATGAAGCACATTTCATAAGCGAAATAGTAGCCAGTAGCGCATTCGAAATTGAGTTAATCCATCAGATTATTGGTTTGGTAGAGGGGAACTTTTTGACTGGTGTGCAGATCTCATATGATTCGATACTTTCCTCTCAAGCTACATGTGAGGAGATACGGAATCGAACAGAAATATACTACTCCACAAGAGTTAGGGATATCGAATTCAATCGTTTTTGAAAGTATTTAATCTTCGAGAAAATTGCTGTTAAATCATAACATCAATAACAACTTGAATCGGTCCAAAAAAAAAATCAGTATGAGATATTTCGTCAATCTGATCGCCTTATTTCTGAAGTTTGGTTCTTTGCATATGCTTCATGAATACTCTTATTTTTAAATGAAGTCAGTTTATCAACTGCTTCGATTTGAAACGAGTTTTCTGAAAATGCCAAGACGTAATAAAAATAAACGCTGAGGCTGATAGGGCTATCGGAATGCTACAGGGTGGTTGTTGTAGCGGAAAGGCTCCAAGATCTCTACATTTTCAAAATCAAAATCATGATCGTTTTCAAAGTTGTAGGCAAAGGAGAGCTGTTTTTTCATTTTTATTTTTTGTTATGGTTACTATGGATTTTGATATGATTACTATGGATTATTGTTAGAATGAATGTCATTGAGTTAATGTCGTGAATTGTGGCTTTTCAAATGAAAGATTTTGATGAAAAGGTGATGTTTTATCACAACCCCAACGTAACAGTTCAGAAATGGGATCAACAGAGCAATTTTTCTCTTTTTGTGGCTTGAGATCGAACTTAAAAGTTGAAGTGATTTTCGCCAAAATAAAATGAGTGACTTGGGGGAAATGAGCGACGAGGAAGTGCGTCGAAATCGGATGTATGATGATTTAATCGAACAACACATACAAAAGCAAATTACGGCTGCCCTGAAACGAAAATTCGACACCAACTCGAGAGTTTCGTCTGTTCAGGGTAGGATTTCTTGTTAATATTCCCTGCGCCCCAACATTTGGTCTATTAAGCTGAATAATCCAATAAATAAAAATTAATGCACTGCACCGCCATCTGGCGGTATACGTTTCCTATTTTGAAGGCTGAAGACTCTTAAGTGTTGGGTCTTTGAGCTCACAAAAACACTTCACTATTCAATGTTCATTCGTGGTTTCAGTTCCATTTTGTTTTGCATGAAATCTTCGATACAGTTGAAGTATTGCTTCTAGAGAATTTAATGTTGACGTGTTTAACAAAATGGGGCATAAAGATAATAATTTCCACAGTCCGGACCTGCACTATCAAAAAGTCAATATAATCGAAAATTAGTAGGTAATTGTCTTATACTCATTCGAAAAATTTCTTGGAAAATCCGTGAAGGCGTCAAGTGTAATACCTTTTTTTATCAAATATTTGAAAGAATATACATATGTAGTTAAAACATATTTCGAACACAGATTCAGACTCCTGTACAATCTTTCCTCAAACACCCTCTTCACGGAATGTTCAACTCTCAACGTCAAACCAGAAAAGAATAATACGCTACATATTGACGATTACAAGAAATTAATGGAAAAAATTCAGCCATGTACTTCTGAAAATTTAGGCATTAAAAAGTTCCTCCAAATATTTATTTGTCTGAGTACTTTATTCTGTGAACTTGGATATCCCATCTACAAATAAAAGCTCCAAATTAGAATACAGATCTCAGTTCCCAGGCCAACATTATATTTTGCTCCATTATGTACTCAGTTGTTATATCCCGAGGGAGTGAAAACATTCGTATTTAACATGCAAGATTCTTCCATGAAAGGCCGAGTGAAGCAGCATTTTCAGAAAAAATGTGACAGTATTCCATGGACCCTAATTATTCCGAATGCATTCGATGTATTATTAAAACGTTGAAAAGATATCCACGGGTATTTTCACCCCAGAAATACGGACTTTTTCGAGATCTCTGAGAGGCTAAAGTGTGGCTCTTATGCGAATTTTCATCCCAATAAACACACAGAGTTGTATTTGTCAAGAAACGATACCTTTGTAACCCGTCGAAAAAACGATAGAACGTCGTTGGGCCATACGTTTTTTCGGTTTTCAATTAACGTCATCTTTCAACGGTATTTATCCGCTGTAAACATTGCTTAGAAAAGTAACGCAACTCGTCAATATTTTTTGTACGAAGAGTTAAACGAAAACCCTCGTCGTTTTTTTCTTCAGACGCAATTCATCGTATGCTTTTTTGAATTTTATATTTCTCACCCCCTACGCACGGCAACCCACTACTTAATTTTTTCGAATGGGAATATATGGATTGTGATACATAAAAAAAAAGGAGATTTGATTACTTACTCAATCGTGCAAATGGAAGGAAAATTGGTTGTGCTGTTCATGTTATTCAAACATCAGAAAATAATAAATTGGGTAGGGTTACTCGCTTTTCGAAATCGATGAGTTGCCTTTTCAAGGATGGAAAATACACTGCGCAAAAAAATTAACGCACATTCTGAAAATATCAATTTTAATGAAAGTTAACTCTACATTGACTTTATAACTTGTTTTTTATGTTCTCTCGGGAAGGTTTTGAACGAAACAAGACACATTAAATGGAAGAAAAATTCAGGATTTCACCGAATCTTATGTGAAAGAAGAGAAATGAACAATTTTCAAAATACTGAAATGCTGATAAGTGATTTAATACTTGGTATTTCCACCCCTTGCTTTAATTACAGCTCGGCAATGACGGTTCATACTCAAAATGAGTGATCTTAAAATGTTCTGATCTAATCCTTCCCAGATTTCTCCGAGTTGGATTCCTAAGTCATTAAGAGTAGCTGGATGATTTTCTGAACTTCTCAGCCTTCTATTGAGGTTGTCCCAAACCTGCTCAATCGGATTGAGATCTGGACTTCTTGCTGGCCATTCCATTCGAGAGACTTCAACCTCTTCAAGGTAGGTACTCCTGAACGATGCGCGCACGACGGGGTCTGGCATTATCGTCCCTAAAAATGAAATTTTCACCAATGTATGGGGCAAATGGCACTACATGCCCTTCAAGAATGTTCCTTATATACTTATCAGCATTCATAGCTCCATCATCAACGACCACTAGGTCTGTGCGAGCAGTCAAAGATATTCCAACCCATAATCGATCCTCCCCCGAAACCAGTAGTATTCAGGAAATTGCACTGAGCATATCTTTCATGTGGACGTCTGTATACAGGAAACGTCGATCACAATGGTAGAGGCAGAATCTAGACTCATTTGTGAAGAGAACTTTTTCCCAATTGGTCTCTTCCCAATGGATATGCTCTCTCGCAAATTCCAAACGCACCCTTCGATGGGCTGGGGTAAGAGCTGGGCCTCTTGCCGCGACACGAGGCCTTAAATCATATTCTCTGAGGCGATTTCTTATTGTCTGAGTGCTTACTTGCACCTAATGAGATGGCTCAAGCTGATTTTGAAGGAGGCGAGCGGTTGCAAACCGTTGTCTCAACGAAGAAACTCTCAAGTAACGTTCTTGAATGGCAGTTGTTACCCGTGGTCTACCCTGTCCTGGTCTTCGGACATTCATACCTGTCTCCCTGAATCGCTCTGCAACATTCTGGAGACACTTGTATGGGAAACTCCAAACCTTTCTGCAATTCTTGTGTATGTCCACGTCCACCCTTCTTCTCGCAAAACTTCCACTTGGGCACATTCCTCTTGGGCCAAATTGCGTGTTTCGCGTTGCATAGCGATCGAGTGTAGAAAATCAAAGGAAAGAAAAACTATTGATCATTAGAATTGATCGAGAACAACTGATTTTAGAATGGGGCCAATACATTCAAAATCTGATAATATCATCTTTTTTAATTCCTGCTGGGAGAAAACATCTGTATTGAAGAATAACGTTGAAAGTGGATAAAATATGCATGCATAATTCTGATAAAAATAATTATCATTGAGAACACCTTCAGTTGTAGAATAAAATGAGATTTCCATAATGTGCGTTAATTTTTTTGCGCAATGTAGTTTTGATGTATTAAATGTTCGAATTGAACACCGTTGACTGCTTGACAATGTGCTAGCTGTTCTTCTAAACTCCCCAATGAATAATTCAACGCAGCAACAGTTATTCTTTCGAATTCTCTCTGAACTCTGAGTCGCAGGTCTTCCAAATTATCTCGCCGATTTTGTTAAACAGTACTATTCAAATGGCCCCACAGAAAATTGTTGAGAGGGTTCAAATCTGGATATCGGGGTGGCCATTCAACTGTCTCCTACCAATCCAATCCATTTCTCAGGAAATGAGCCATTTCAACTGTCTCCTACCAATCCAATCCATTTCTCAGGAAATGAGCCACTTCAATTCCACAATGCGGAGGCGCACCATCTTGTTGAAATCAAATTCTCAGGTACTTGTCGACCATTTAAACCTGGAAAGGGATCAATTACTGCAGGTAATATTCATTTTGATTCCTCAGCAACTCTAGATAACAGTCACCAGCCAAATCTCCTTCTATAACGTAAGATCCAATAATATAATGGGCAATTGTGCCCAACCACACATTTAAGTTTTCGTTATGTTGGGTGTGAACTGCCTGCACCCAATCAGAATTTGCTGTGGGCCAGTACCGACAAATATGTCGATGGTCAGACGAATTCAAGTAAAATGTAGCTTCACCCGTAAAAAAAAATTCTCGATGAAAAGGTATCATCGTCATTGCCTCTCTCCTGCACATCACAAAACTGCGCTCGTCGGTCGAAATCGTCATCGGATAATTCTTGTGTACTTTGAATCCTGTATCGGTGAAACTTAGTTTTTCTAAGAAGATCACCAACTGACTGCATACTCACATCGAATTCATTGGCCAGTTTTCGTGTAGATTGCTTCGGATTTTCATAAGAAAATGGAAAGTAATATATCGGGGGTCCTATCTCCACATGACGTAGTTGAAGGTCTACTAGATTTTGGAGAGTTTTAAACATTTCCAGTTTTACTTATAGGATTTCTGATAACTCTCATTAAAAATTCTGCACAGTTGTTCATAGGTCCTCTTGCGATCCCCATGAAAAATATCGAGATTTCTATTTGCTGCTTTTCACTTTATTGATTCATATCGAATGGAAAATTCTCGGAAATATGATATTATCCGCTTAACAGGGCGGGACGTTGAACGGAGACCGCTATGTATCAGCTGACTGAAGTTATCCAGAGAATTCTGAACAACAATAATATAATATATATACATACATAATATACCAAGGAATCCAAGATGCCTGCTTGCTCTATACGCAGACGATATGGGCATAGCAATTAGGCACAAAAATGCAAAAATAATTCACAAAAGAATTCAAGAAGCTGCAGATGATATCAGTCAATGGTGGAACAGATGGAAAATAAAAATCAATGGAGAAAAGAGTCAAGCAATACTTCTTCAGAAGAGAAGACTCAAGATGGAATCGAAAATATCCATAGACGATAATGAAATTGAATGGCAGGATGAAGCAAAATACCTATGAGTAATGCCACGGCCTTCTAAAGACATGGCCGGGCGCCTTGAGCGGCAACGCCGCAAAACACCAATGTAGGGAGGTATACTGCTTACGATGCTTAGCGTGAGGGATACGATATTTTGAACGTATTATTTCATTTCCTGATGTTGATAAATGTGTTTTCCGATGAATATCTGAAAAAAGGGTGGATGTATGCCCTACTCAGTCAATACATTGAATATAAATGAAAAACAAAATTGAAATTAAAGCGAATTGGCTGATGTTTTATTCAATTTATTGTCCAGCAAGAACCACGGGGAGGTGTAGGGCCATCTCTCGCCAAATTATTCTTATCCGATAAAAATGCTTCTAATGAAGTCAAGGAATCGCTCAATAAATCTGATGTAGATTTACTTTTATTTTCATTAGAAACATTTTTATAACGGGAAAGCAAATTGGTAACTTGAGACCATCGGCTGAGAATCAAATCAGAAGTATCCATTTTAAGTCATTAGCGGAAGTTTGAACATCTTTATGAAATATTTTAATCTGGAGACTTTCATTAATCTCTAAAGAAGTTAATGATTTTTCAAAATTCAGAATATAAAAATAAATTGCGTTATCGCATGTTTTAATTTTCCATCCAGATAGGTACCTATATCAATTTTGGCCGAATAATTTTCAAGTAAGTCTTTGAAAGCTTTAATCAAATCGGAACTCAAAAAAGCTTCTACTTCATTATTATTTCTATTAAAAATTGCTTTCCTTCTACACTGAGGATCGGTCCTTTTCATTTGATTTTGTTTCGAAAGGTATGAGGGTAAATTGGGAAAAAAATTTGGGATAGCGTCTTCTTTTAATTTCGGGAATCTTGAAGAGAGTAATTTGATGGTTCCATCTGCTTGCAAATGTTTATCAAATTTAATTATATCTTCGGAATCAAAATGTTTCTCGCAAACAAAACTATTATTAGTTGGAATGAAATTTCGCGGTATGGTCCTCATCCATAAAAGCTTACGCTGTTCATCTTTCGGAAAACTAAAACAACTAAAATATCCTTCATTTTTTGTAGACGCATAATTACTTCTACAGGATGGAATACAACACGTTTTGACCATTTTTCGAAGCAGATGATCTGATGATCTCAAGTCCAAGTTGAATTTATAGGTTAGATATCAGACTTACAAAAAGACCAATTATTCTCTGCTATTCCAAGAAGAATTCACTAACACCAATATCACAAACACTTTCACTGTACACAGCACTCGAACAATCGCAATATGTAACAATAATTCACTTATTTTTTCACAAAAATGACCGGAATGAACACTAAACTAAGCGCGGATGCTACAAAAACGCCACTAGACGCTTGTTTACGTCCGTATATGTCGGGTGACAATACCCCAGTACATTGTTGCCGCACTTCGCAACAGCCGGGCCCTTTGTCTTTAGATGGCCTTGGTAATACTAGACAGAGGACTCACGTGGAAACAGCATATTAAGTATGCAGTGGATAAACTAATGTAGCAATGAAAAGGTTATACCCGATTATAGGCAGAAGAAGCCAAATGAATAGAAACACGAAATTGAGGATCATAAAAGCAGTCGCCAGACCGCAGCTAACATATGGATCAACAGCATGGGGCTATGCAGCGAGAACCCATATAAAGAGGATACAAAGTACAGAAAACAAATTTCTGAGATGGGCATTAGACGCACCGTGGTTTGTTAGTAATGAACAAATCCGAAAAGACATAAAATGGTAGTCCATTACTACATTCATCAAACGAAAAGCTGCAAAAGCCTATGAACGATCCCGTTGAAAATGAAAAAACAGCGAGAATTTACTGCAAAAGACCCAGAGATCAATTGCGAAAATGAAGATAGAACTCTTAAGATAGAGAGAGATATATCCAATTGAAAGATGAACACAAAAACTCAGCATGAAGAATGCGAAAGAGGAAATAACAGACAAGAAGTTGAATGGTTTATAGGCTTATGCCCGGAACCAAACAACGGGAGAGGTGTTTAGTCGGTAAGAATCCGACACTACCCAGAATGACTGGGTGTCTGATGTAGGATTCACCTCTCCTATAATTAAAAAAAAACAACAAATAAATTGCCATGTGTGCCTTCCTAGACATATCAGGGGCCTTTGACAACACAACACACGTGTCTGTCAGAGATGCACTTCAGAGGCGAGGACTGAATAATACCATCTCAGAATGGATGTATGAGGTGTTAACGACGAGAATAGCTGAGACATCGATGGGCGAGGAATCCGTCTTCGTCAAAGCTACTCATGGAACACCTCAGGGTTGTAACATATCTGAATTTCCTACCCTACAATAAAATAAAGTGCACCGTTGCCAGACTACTCCATGGCTTCCAACTTTGCAACGTCTATTGTCGAAATGTGGGACCACGTTGAATGAACTTATTTGATATTATTTTATAATTCCATGAATGATGAATATAAGTACGACCTCAATCAATACTTTAGGCAATTCGCATCTTTATAAATAGGAGATGATCATGGATTTTCTGTTAAAATTCATTCAATTACTGTTTCGGATAAGTTTTATATGGTGCAAATAAATTAAAATTTGGTCAGTATGTAAGGGATTTTGAGGTCGAAGATTATGATTTTTTTCATATATCAAGATTGTTCCAATTCATTGGATTATGACTTCGTTCTAATCCAAATGAAGAAATATTTTTTTTAATAAGATGTTGAATTTTAAGACAGAATTATTCATTCTTAAGGCTTTTGAAAACCATTTTCAACCATAAAGGAATATCATGAGACTTACTAGTTTACAATTTCTTTCCTATATTGCTATTTTTGAAGAAATAATAGTGTTCGGTTTGCCATGCTGCAAAAATTCATTGAGGGGAGTAGGATCAAGTGGAATAGTTCTCGGTAAAATTTTGAGATTTCAACTATAATTTTCTTATCTTATGGGTGAATATCTACATTTATCAGCTTTTTTCCAAAAATGGGCTGAGGATCTTTTTTCAATCTTATTTCCAGATTTTCCTTGAAAATCATACTTTGTTTTTTGCATTGAGCTTTCATCATTTGGTCACGAAATGATATGTGCCAAATTTCAACAATTCTTGGGTAGATGTTAAGAAATAAAAAGACTTGAAAGAATATTTCACTGTACTAAACATAATCTTTATTTCACAATACAAAAATATAAATTATCAACAGAATTTTAATGCATATATTCTCATACATAATCTCACATTAGTGTCCTCCTATCAATATATTTATACATATACATTGTATGCAAATTACAAATGCTGTAAATTTGAAAGCTTTTGATTTTCATTTTTATTTGATTTTCGATATCTGAGCTGTTGATTTATGGATTTAATGGTAAAAAATATTCTCACTCCAACAAACAGAGACAAGAGAGAAAATAATCTGATGGAAATTCCTTACAAGAATGTACAAAAGTAATTTAGCACATTTTTCCTTAATCACTATACCTACATTTTGGTTCAATGAAAATTTTGGGAACAATTCATTGAAAATATTTTCTAATTGATCTACATACAGTACAAAAGATGTGCCTGGGCTCTGTAAGTTTCCAAATGTGTCCTGTTTCGCATTTGGATATGCTCTGAAATGTGTATATATATTCTCCATATTCAGCTCATCATTCTCTCTGCCATATTTTATACATATATCGCATTGATGCTTATTCAGACATTTCTTAATGAAATATCCACAGATATATGTGAACGCATTTTTTTTGAGCAATATCCATTTGCGAATAGTCACTTGTGTCGATCACAAGGGATGAATTTGTGCTCGTCTGAGGTAGTAACACTTCATACCTCTTCATCATTTCAGGAGAGATTTGCATCAAAATCTCGTCAAATTCCTCCAAGCAGTTGGATCCCTCAGTCTGCTCAAAGTAACCCAACGCAAAAAGTTTTTTGAATGCCCTTTGAAATTGTATGCTTGTGGGGTTCCTGCAATTTCCACTCTGTTGCCTGATTTTTCCAAAAAAGTTTTACAAACAATCTTGGTTTAGGCGTCTGGTGAATAATATTTTCAATCCCTTTTCTTTCAACAGTGGCCATAAACTTATAAGAGATGAAATTGTCAATTGCCATCCTTTAAGGAACCTCATACGATTAGTGATTTATTTATCCTGTGAGAATGAGCAATGTTAGAAAAATGCAATTGGAATTCCAAAAATAAAACAGGTTATTAGAAACACGTGTCAAATTTCTGCTTAAGATGTTTATAATGAATTGAAGCATATGACAAAATTAACAGTAGGTACCTTCTGAATATTCTACATCAAAGCTGGTGCCAGGAACACATTCCATCTCAGGTATCGAACTCTGCATACCAATTTCTGTAATAAAAATTATCATAGATATTTGAAAATGCTATTGGAATTTGAAAAATACAGCAGGTTATTACAAAATGTGTCAAATTTATTTACCATAAGGAGCTTCCTCCTCATCGGCAGAATGCTTTGCTTTAATGGATATAGGAACAGCATCCCTTTTAAGCCTATTTTTTTTGAATACTCGAAAACTATATTCTGGATTCAACATACTATTGTTGGAGCAAACTACACAATAATCCGATTTCCTTTCGGGAGATCTGAACAAATTAGCCGTTTTTGATTTTTTTAATCAAAATTATTCAACCACAAAACTATTTTGAAAACTCTAAAGCGAACGAACTGTTGGCGTACCTCAGAATTCAAAATGGACGTTGTGTTTACATTTGTCATTGGAGCGCATCAAAATCGTCACCGCCAGGATTCGATTCGGCGCATAAAAACAAAAACTTGGTTACAAGAAATCGGCCGAGTGAAACTACTGTCTCTACCTTATACTGTGATACAGTAATGTATGGATAGTCCGAACCCCGGATAATCCGAACTACCCTATAATCCGAACGGCCCCACTTGGTAAAAAGATATGTATAATCCGAACAGCCTGAACTCTGCAATCCGAACGCCCACCTTCTTGTTTTTTTTTGCGAGATGTACCTGTCATATTTTAAGTCAAGTAAAATACTTAGTGGGTTTTTAATATTTATTGTCAGCTCCCAACTCTTACACACTGGTGAATACATTAGTTCGTGCGTGCATGTGTGGATTGCAGACATGCGCACAAGAACCATTGACATAGAACATTCATCACATCTTCCCCTATTACAAAAATAAAATAAAGTTCTAAACCTCTTTCTTTCAACTATCCTTTACATATTTGCGTACCTACCACATATTCAGTTCAAATAATGGCTTCTAAACGCAAGTATGCCACTCTAAAAATTTCCAGTGAACTTAAATGTCATTCAATTTTACATCAAAAAGTTACCTACTCATGGTAAAACTCTATACTATGCACCGTTTTCGGAGTATGTATTTTGATTTCAATGACCTCATAGCTGACTTCCAATCATTTAGAAGCAATAGATTATTTAAACAAAAATATTTTTAGAACTCCTACTCTAATTGAATCCTATTTCATGTTATTACCCTTTTTTTAAATTCTCATCTTGTGATTTTTTGTTCAATTAATACATTTATCATTACTTCATACCAGCATCGAATATCACTTCATAATTTTCAAATCAAAATACTCCGAAAACGGTACACAGTATCCAGTTTTACCAGGAGTACCTTTTTGTGTGAAGTTGAAAGATGTATATTTGATTAATAAATCTAATATTAAAAAAGTAAGGTTCAATAGGACTACTTGCTACGAACCGTGTAACATGGGCCCTCTATGAGAGTCAAACATGAAAACACATTCATTGGATATAGCTTCCAAAACATATTCGTATAAAATTTCATTACAATGTTGCTAGTAGTTTCGGCAAAATCGTAAAAATGTGTATAATTTTTTTCCTTCAACCCCCTTTATCTTGAACGAATAGCGTTACGAAAGTTCTTCAGAAAGCAAACCCCAGTTTTCTACCTATCCTAGAGACAGGGTCACTTTTTTTGAACATCCTCTATAATCAGAACGTGTTCGGATTATAGATTTCATTCAATATGGTTTCTATAATCCGAATGATTTGATAAACCGAACGGGTCTTGACAACTTTCTGTTCGTATTATTCATACATTATTGTATTGCGTCGAGATACTGTTGGATATTGTGTTGGTAATGTGGTGGTGCTCCATCTCGTTGAAACCATATCGTATTCCATTGAACTTGAGGATTTCCTTGATCAGGATTTACATTTTCCAAAGTTGAAACGACACCATTTTGAAATAATTCTGAATAATTATCGTTATTTAAATTCTCCTCAATGAAAAACGGCCCTATGATGTGGTTTCGAACATTTCCTGTCCAAACATTAATCTTTCGAGGAAATAGCGTACGTGCCTCCCTCATCCAGTGAGGCTTTTCGGTAGACCGGAAGAGACAATACTGAGAATTGCATGGCCGTTCAGAGGAAACAGAAAACAAAACGTTCACTACTTGGTTATAGTTATTTATGTATCGAGGGTGTTATGAGTTAATTACAGAGGGAAACAGATTTCAATCCCGAGGGACGTTGCCGGAGGTTGTAAACATCCAATAACTCACGTGATAGATAATTAATTTTATTTACAGAATGAAATATGAAAACCAATTTCTGTTGGTTTTCAGAATAAAACGAACGTTGTTTAAGAATTAAGTAGGCATGATTGCCATGGATATAGCAACTGACATGCTTGTAAATATTTGCAGATAGAAGTGAATTTCACGAACAGGAAGCGTTTCTCAAACGAAAAAGTGAAGGTCAAGTCAAAAAAAGCCAGAGTGTTTAGTCGGTATGATTTTGTCAAATTTTTTAAGAATGCTTTTTTTCTGTCGTTTCGTTTTTGTGGATAAATCAGAGGGAGATTATAGTATATTATTCAATTATTCAACGAATGGTAATGAAGGTCATAACTTACGCAGATGAATTTTGTACGACGAGCCGTCGGCTCGTTATGACCATTACCGCGAATTGAATACTAAGTATACATCACCATCACCTACGACTTCTTCAGTAAAATTCGAATCAATTTGCATTTTCAGAATTGAGAAAAGTTGTCAAAAGCGATATCTGGGGTCGAGAATCGAATTGCGTGAAAAACGTCAAAAATTGACGCTTCAAAAATGTAATTTTTGGATATTCAGACCAGAAGAAATGCAGAAATGAATGGCGAGATCGTTACCTTGATGTCTGAAATAGAGTTCCCGATCGATCCGACTTTTTATTCAATTCGTAAGCAATTTCATTCGACCTGTTTGTATTAGAGTGAGTTATAGGCGTGAGTTATTATAACTCACGCTATTAGTTTTTTGCCGCAGAAAGTGTTTTACGTAGTTTTCATGGTATCATTTGAAAAACACAATAGTCTGTTTTCTTCATTTTATTTCTACCACATTTTGAAGGTAAATAAGTTTAGTGTTATTGTAATATGATTTGCTAACATTCGAGAAAATATTAGGTATGATTTTGGTAATCTTCTTCTTCTTCTTTCTTATATGAGCTTTCTGAATAGAGAATGATGCGACCTTTCAAACGATGTATCACAAGCCCATACTTCCTAGTAGAAAAATTGGGAGATGTAGGTACCTGGAGGTTGGCATTTTTACGTAGAAGAATGGAGTTAAGTTCGACCTGGTTTATATTTCCAATAACCCAGATAATGAATTTATTCCATTTGACTTTTCCACACTGCATAACTGCAATGATATTCCGATCGTTGGTGCCTTAATAATTTCTGCCTCTCTGAATTCGCAACCCTGAGTGGAAATGTCGGAATCACGAGAATGGGAGATTTCATGGATTAAATCGCTTTCTACGTACTCAAAATTCGGGGGAAATTGTTTGACTGGAACAACTCGAGACTAAAGGATTATTTGAAATAATACTTTGGATTGGTAACAGCTCAATTGTTTGAATAGATAAGGAAAGCTTTTGTTCGATCCTGGGTATTTTCGTTCATCATTCCATTACACGTGCTGACATACAAGCGATCGATTCTGAGTCTAGTAATCTGCATTTTCTGCGCTTTCATTCTATGTTGAATTAACCCATTCTTTCTCAGAATTCTTCAATATTTTCTGGTTGGATCGAGAAATTATCACCTGCGCAATACATCCCGATCCGAGAATGAAAATTCGATACAAAACGATTTGAATTTTTTGAAGCCATATGAAAGTAATGGGAATACAACGTAATCACGAATTTTTTTATGAAACTGAAATCAACAATTATAAACCATAAAACTGAAAATGGATGAATCAGGAAATACACATCTGTATATATATGAACCCCTGTTAAGCTGTGACCTCCGTTAAGTAGACTGGGCGACCTCACCTCCGGGTGAAGGAGTAGTCTCAATGGAAAATTTTTTGTCGATATATGGAGAGGGGAAGCCAAAGAACAAAATTACCGAGAGAGGGGAAAACATTTTTGCTGAAAAAATTTTGTTTGAACAATCGAGGCGCTGTAGCCTCCGTTTATATTTCTTGTAGTGTGAACGTTATAACCTCCGGCGGTGTTGCCAAATTTCGGAGGTGAGTAGGTGAAGTGAATATATGAAATTCAATATTCATATATTGGATGCAGGTGGCTTGGTTTTTCAAGGTTGATTCATGTCTATAAAGGAGTCGGAGATCTGGAAGTATTCTTGTTGTTGTGGATTCGATTTATCGTTTCGTCAAAATATCTTCAATTGAAGAATTTTTAGCCGAAATGATCTTGAACGATTAGGTTGGAATCAATGGTGAAGAATATGTGGTCAAATTCGAAACTCCTTGCGACCAGTGAACCTTAAATAATTTAATTTTCAAAGGAAATCACCAAATCTTGAAATTATTGAAACCTCTAGCCATTTGCCACGATTCATCCTAACAACTTGTAAAATAGTAATCCGATTCCAAAGCTGGAACTGGTATAATAGTAAAGATACAAAAATTAATAAATCGAAGGTTTCTTTTTGGGGAACTATAACCTAAATTCAGAATTTCGTGGAAATCGAATCATTTGTAACATGAATAAAAACTCACGAAATTAATAAAAAAATGTGATATCAATATACATATTTTGAATTGTGTGAGATCGCTAAAAAATCCCATCGCAATGCTGCGAAATGGAGTTCTTGGAGAAAATAAGTGCAGTTTTTTTCGCAAATCGATAACTAAATAGTAAGAATGAAAATAGCCACAGAAATTGAGGTGAGGGGTTTTTCGTAATTTCACAATACATAGTAGCAATTCCAAAAATTATTGAATCAAACAATAACGGAAGGGAATTATATCAAGACGTTCTTTTACTACAATTGGAAAGAAACAAATCTTCAAATAAAATGGAAGAGTGAATAATTAACTGGTATGAGTGCAGCTTTTGAATGGATAAAATACTCGGCATAAAGAATCATCATTTATTTGATGCATAGAAATATGTAATTGTTATAAGGGACTTACGGAAAGACATAATAATCTTTATCTACTCCCATAGAATAATATATCCAACTCATTTTGATCTGTAATAGTCTCCATAAAGCAATAGTGTGGGGTAATAATAACTCACGCCTAAAACTCACTATAATACAAATAGGAAAAATGTAGCTTACGAAATGAATAAGAAAGACGAATCGTTTGGGAACTCTATTTCAGACATCAAGGTAACGTTCTCGCCATCCATTTCTACATTTTCTTAGGTGTGAATATCCAAAAATTGCATTTGGAAAACGTGAATTTTTGACGTTTTCTACGGTATTCGATATCGATTAGATTTTCGACGAAAGAAATCGCTTTTGACAACTGTTGTCAATTTTGAAAATGCTGATTGATTCGAATTTCACTGAAGAAGTCGAAGGTAAAGTAGAGTGTTCAATTCGCGGAAATGGTCATAACACACTTGATGAATTACACAAAATTCATCTGCCTGTGTTATGACTTATTACCGCTCATTGAACAATATACTATAAAATATCATAACCAAAAAAATGTCATATTTATAAATTCCTTCAACCAATAGCTCAACATAATATTGGGCGGGTAACTGAGGGAATGCGGATTGTATATAAGAATTCAATTTATATCGACATATTGCTAAGCTTCTCATTTTTTTATTCATTAGGATAAAGAAGGGATATTCCCTACGGAATACTTTATGTTATCACAAACTGAATCATTATTTGGACAGGGCTATTGGATGTTGTAAACTATTCTCAAATTTAGTTCTGATATAACTATACCCTAATTTAGTTCTGATGTAACTATATCCTTTAAAAAAATGTGGGATGATCTTATTTATTGAACGTAATTTTCGAAGGGATTCTGCCCACTTAATTTTTCGAATAGTCTTCCAATCATACTTTTACTGTCATAAATTTTTCCAACCAACGATGATTCTTATTCTTGTCTTTCGTATATCGCACATAGATTTCAATTATGTGACATTCTTTTTCAATACCATTCCCCTTTTGACAGCTTTTGAATTTCATAACTCTTCTAATAATTTCGAACTTTAAGCTCACTGATTCTTCTTTTCAACGGCTTTTTACTTTGTGTATTTTTTCAACAGCAACGGGAATAAAGATTAATTTTGTCAATTCGTTTCAGAAGTGGGAGGCCGATATTATAAATTAAAAAAAAGTAACTTGGTCAATAAGAACAACTCATAGAACACTCCTCGAAAATTAAAAAAAAAATACCATTTAAGAGATGGTTTTAGTCACTCTTTTCGTTCGGTATAAAATCTATTCTATATATCCTCATGTCTTCATCGTAGTAAATTTATTACTAAAAAGCATTTACCTACTCTTGAATAAAAGGAATGATCAATTTTATCCTTCCGAACGAGAACATTCAAAAAATGAAGGAAAACTTGTGTTGAGCCGAAATCGGTTTCCAGATGAAACACGAAAGAAATAGCAAGCAGTATAACCTACTGCTTGCTCGACGAAAAAAATTTTTATATTATTTTATATATTTATTGTTTACACCTATTCGTTGAGAGGTTTGTTTCTATGTGATACATAATTTATGTTCGAGATTTCAATTTTTTGTTAAACCCAATCACCCAAAGTTGGTCCCATTCAAGACATGATTTCGACCATTTTCTTCGCTTCAGTATAAAATTTTATCTAAATATACTCATTCCTTCATCCCAATAAATTCATAACCTAATGTAGGCCACTGATGAGGACTCTCTACCGGACTTTCGGGCATTCAGCATCGCACGAATGCTCGAAAAGAGTCCCGTGTATGGTCTATCGAGACTACCCTTCGGCGTTCGAGGTAGGAACTTGGAAGCCCATGTATTACATATCCAGAACCTCGAAAATTTCTAGCGATTATCGAAAGAATTTCAAGATATTAAGGTCGGAATCACAGACAATATCACTGTCAATTTTTTTACGGCCTCAGTCATTTTTTTATCATTACATTCTCGGACTGAAAAATGCGAATCTACCTACTAGGTGGATAGACGAGCACTCAAAAGCTACATACACCAAAAGCTATTTGATTTGTATTTCAAATTTTGAATTCAGTTGCTTGCTGACAGGTATAGGCTCGTTTACTTGTTTACGCTGTTTTGCTGCATACTTTTTTTTGTTAGATGAAGCTCTTGATGAGAACATTAATTTCAAATTTTTGGGGCCGATCATTCGTAGACATTCAACTTTCGAGAGAAAGGAACAAACACTAGAAATTTTCTGGCTCGCTGTGGAGTCTTGATGGTGGGACTCTCTCTCGAACTAAATCTGCTCGACTGTTTTGGAGTTACATCCATTATCATTCACTTAATAACTCTAAAATACGATCGAATTTAAATTCACCAAAAAGTATATTCCGAAAAGGAAATGATGCGAAATTCTGTGAGGATCGTATTTTAAGAAAGTTTCATTTTCACATCTAACCTATTCGTCAAGTTCGGCTGAAATTCTGCATGAACTTTTGAGTCGACATATTTCATCCAAGATACCATATTTCAGTTGGATCTGTTGAGACCAATGGCAAATAATAAATAAATAAAGATAAATAATGTTCTATGTTCTGTGAACAGCTGTGAATACTGCTACAATACTGCTGCAACTTCTCTGTCAAGGTTAACCTAACCTATATTATATTTCTTCGTTATAAAATAAAGTTAAGTGTTATAAAAGTTATTTTAGTTTCTTTATCAAGAAAACTGTGAGATATCATCAGGTTATGGGCCCAGTCAAACAAAAGCCGTTTTTTGTTTTATAAAAATCAAGAATCAAGTCTCCTAACAGAGACACGTGGCTTCCCATTCCAAGAAAGAGGAATCAAATCAAGTCTTCTAACAGAGACACGTGGCTTCCCATTCTGAGGTAAAGAAACAAAGAAGAATTAGAAGAAATGGAGCAAAAACTCTCAACTGGCGTAAAATTAAATGGTGCAAATTGGGTAGTATGGAAATTCCAAACTTCTGTGATGCTGAAAGGAGAAGGAGTTTTCGATTTCGTCTCCGGTGAGAAGTTGAAACCAACAAGCGGAGAAAAGGAGACCGCTGCGTGGGATAAAAATGACGCCAAAGCCCAACAACTTATCGTAACAAGGATGGAAGAAGGACCCTTGACGCACATTCTGTCTTGCGGAACCTCATGTGAAATGTGGTCAAAACTGAAATCTGTATATGACAAGGAATCCGTTGTAAGTATACATTTATTGCAACAAAAATTTTTTCTTATGGATTTTCAAGGAGAATCTGTGTCATCATACATATCGAAAATTGAAGAAATCAGAAATAAATTAAAGCAAGCAGGGGAAAAGTTATCAGACAGAATGATAATGACCAAAATATTGATGTCACTTCCTGAGAAGTATAAGCACTTCACGTCCGCTTGGGAATCAGTCCCTGAAGATAAGCAGACACTTGGAGAACTCACATCAAGATTGCTGATAGAAGAGGAACGAGCAATGTCTCACGAAAGTGATACAGCACTGACAACTTCTTTAAACAAATCTAAGGACAGCAGACAGAAAGGGGGTGCCAAAAATACTGCTAAGTGCAACTATTGCAATAAGGTAGGACATTTTGCAAGAAATTGTTTCAAGAAAGGTAAAGCAGACAAAAAATGTACCATCTGCAAGAAAACTGGCCATGAAGCGGAGAACTGTTGGTTCCGGAAAAATAATGAAGATAGAAGGAAGGATAAACCAATGTCAAATGCATTTATTGGATGTTCTGGTACCATAGAAGTCGATGATTGGTGTATGGATACAGGTGCAACTGAGCATATGTGTTGGAACAGGAAACTGTTCAATACCATCGATAAAGTGAAGAAAGAAAGAAAAGTGAAAATTGGGGATGGAAACCTTTTAAATGTTGAAGGTTGTGGAACAGTGAGTTTGTGGGCATCAAATGGAGAACAAAATATAAGAACCACACTGTCAAATGTCCTCTACGTTCCAAAACTTAAATTCAACCTTTTCTCAGTTGGCTGTGCTCTGGATAAAGGTTTCAACATGGTATCGGACAAGAAGAAATGTGAAATAATAGATGCTAAAGGACAGGTACGTGCCATTGCATATAGACATAACAAACTTTTTAAAATGGAGTTCGCTCAAGAAAATCCCGAGTTGTCCGTAGATCAAATGTCCCATACAAGTGACAGCGAGGGATATTATGACCGTAGTCCTGATGTATCATGTGTTGTCAAAACTGTTAAAACTTTGAGTAAGTGGCACAACGTTCTGGCACATCAAAATATTCAATATATAAAACAGTTATTAAAGTCCAAAAATATTAGTTTCACCGACGATGAAAAAGACTTTGTGTGCTTGAAATGTCTTTCAGGTAAACAACATCGTATGCCTCATCCCCTTAGTAATTCTAGGGCCTCTAAGATTTTGGAATTGGTCCATGCCGATGTATGTGGTCCAATGGAAACTTCGTCAATTGGAGGTGCCAGATATTTTTTGGTATTTAAAGATGATTTGACTTGTTATAGGACTGTGTATTTCATGAAGAATAAGTCTGAAGTAAAAACATTATTATCAAAATTTATCTCTATGGCAGAAAGAGAGACAAACAACAAAATGAAGGTGTTGAGAACAGACAATGGCCTGGAATTCATAAATAAGGAAATAACAGAGTTATTGGAAAAGCAGGGCATCCAACATCAAAGATCCGTACCTTACACTCCCCAACAAAATGGAAGAGCGGAACGAGAAATGAGAATTCTTGTAGAAGCAGCTCGATCTATGATAAATGGAAAAGAGAAGAAGTTTTGGGCAGAAGCAGTCAATACTGCAGCCTATATAATAAATCGAACTGGAAAAAGCTCTGTCAAGAACAAAACGCCCTATGAAGTATGGTCTGGTAAGAAGATCAATTTTGAGATATTTCAAGATTTTGGTTTAAGGGTATCGGTTCATATTCCAAAAGAAAAACGACTGAAATGGGATCCTAAAAACAAAATAGGTGTATTCACTGGGTATTGTGATGAAACAAAAGGTTTTAGAATCTTTTTTGAAGAAGAAAATAAAGTAGAATTCCATAGGGATGTCATATTTTTACCCGAGAAGGCACAGGATCAAGAAAATGAATCAAGAGAAGAAGAGTGCATAGTTCTTTCAGAAAATCGTGAAGAAGAATCTGAGACCGAAGAGGAAATATCTGCAGAAAATGAAGGTAACTCTAATTCAGATATTTCTCAACTTGAACAAGTTCCAGGTGAAATACCAAGATACAATCTGAGAGAAAATAGGAGACCACCACGAAGACTCGAGGACTATGAACTTTACATGGACGATACGTTATTGGCATGCATTTTGGATGAAGATGATCCAGTCTCGTACGATGAAGCTATGTCGAGCGAGAACAAAGCAAAATGGACAGAAGCCATCGAAAGTGAGATCAAAGCTCTTGAAGAAAATGATACATGGATAGTGGAGAAGAATCCCAACAACGCTGAAGTGATAGACTCCAAATGGGTATTCAAAGGAAAAAAGGATGAAGCAGGAAATATATCAAAATTCAAAGCCAGGCTTGTCGCTAGAGGTTTCAAACAGAGTGAGTGTATTTCAGACATTTATTCACCTGTAGCAAAATTACCTTCAGTGAGATTTTTCTTCAGTGTTTGTAACTATTTAAAAATACCCATTTATCAAATGGATGTGTGTAGTGCTTTTCTTAATGGTAATATTAAGGGAAACGTTTATATTTCTCTACCTAAAGGTTTTGAACAGAAAGAGGGAACCATTTGCAAATTAAGAAAATCATTGTATGGTTTGAAAACTTCACCCAAAAGTTGGAATGAAAAATTCCATAGTGTTATGATGTCATTATCATTTTTAAGATCTGAAAATGAATATTGTTTGTATACCAAAGCCACAAATTCATATAAAATTTTTATTTTGCTGTATGTTGATGATGTTCTGATTGCTGGAACAAAAGAATTTGAAGTCACAAATATAAAAAAATTGCTCTGTCAAAATTTCAAAATGCTTGATATGGGGAAAATTCATAGATTTTTAGGCATGATTGTGAAACAGGATATTCAAGGAAATCAAATAATAATAAATCAAACCCATTATTTGAAAAATGTATTGGATAAATATAAAATGTTTGATTGTAATCCTTCCAAAACGCCAATGGAAGTGAATTTTAATCATGAAATTTTAAAAAGAGACAAATCTGAAAGTTTGGAGTTAGAGCAAAGATGTAGATCTGTAATAGGTTCAATCATGTATTCGATGCTCTGCACAAGACCTGATCTATGCATATCTATTAGCATCTTAAGCAGATATCAAACTTGTGCTAGTCAAGATCTGTGGCAAGCTCTAAAAAGAGTATTAAGATATATAAAGGGAACACTTCATTTAAGTCTTGTTTTTAAATGTGAAGATATTGATAATATTATTGTAGGATATGCAGACGCAGATTGGGCTGGTGACAGGACAGACCGTAAATCGACAACAGGTTATATATTCAAATTATTTGGAAATCCCATTTCTTGGAGATCTCAAAAACAATCTACTGTTGCCCTGTCATCAACCGAAGCTGAGTACATAGCTTTGAGTCAGTCAGTTAGCGAAGCATGTTGGCTTCGATATTTGTTGCATGATTTTGGAATTTTTGATCGATATGTATGTGTTATGATTTTTGAAGATAATCAGTCGGCTATAAAGGTTAGCAAAAATCCTGAATTTCATAAAAGACTGAAGCATGTTGACATAAAGGTTTATTTTATTCGTGACAAAATCAAGAAAAATATTGTTAATATTGAGTATATAAATACAAGCGATCAAATCGCAGACATATTTACTAAGCCTGTAGGCTCAACTCTGTTCGAAAAATTTTGTTGTAGTTTAGGTCTTGAAAGGTTTAATTATGTTAGTTAATTTACCATTGAGGGGGTGTGTTGAGACCAATGGCAAATAATAAATAAATAAAGATAAATAATGTTCTATGTTCTGTGAACAGCTGTGAATACTGCTACAATACTGCTGCAACTTCTCTGTCAAGGTTAACCTAACCTATATTATATTTCTTCGTTATAAAATAAAGTTAAGTGTTATAAAAGTTATTTTAGTTTCTTTATCAAGAAAACTGTGAGATATCATCAGGATCGAATCTGAAATCTTGAATATATGGAGACATTAACATTTCGGATCTGCTGAATCATCGGGTGGAATTTGAGGAAGCATAATTTTGATGCTCGCAAATAAAGCCGCTTCGTGAATATCGAATCTTCAAGTACTTTCTTTCGGAAATTATTGTGCTCTCGAGAGACAAACTTTCATATATCTTGAAAAATATGTTACTAAAAAAACCTAATGCTTATGTTATAATCAACATACGAATAGAATTATTTATTATTAAGTGTTCATTATTGAAAGTCTCCAACATTTTTCAAGGAACCTGTTTATGAACGGTGATTCCACCTCCCACCTTTCTCTTGAATCTGTTTCTGTGGAGAAATGTTCGCAGTTTATCTTAAAAGGACACTTTTAAAATGCAATCAGTCACAAAGTTTTTTCCTTATTTTTCAAAATTCGACGAAACGGAGAAATTATGTAGGTACTATTCACCTTTGACGACGAAGCTCCAGTTTGTATATCGTCTAAATATTGGTGCAATGTATAAGGATAAGAATTTATAATTATTTTTTGGGATGATTTCATTAGGCCCTAAGAACTAAAAAACTCAATTCGTGTAGGTGAAAAAAAAATAAACGTCATTAGAAAACCGGCTCGTAATTCAGTTTCGGGGAAAATATACTGTATTCAGTCGTACTAGTGTATTTCAATGAAATCTGGTATATGCAATTTTTTTATTCTTAGACAAACTCTAATAATCTTGCAAAATAAAAGAAGAAAGAACCTAATGAAGCTTTCAACAACGACAATAACAAATGTTCCGTTAAAACATTTTTAGTTATCTCATGGTCGGGTCAGAAATATCGACCTCCGAACTTTTCACAAACGATTCATTTTACATCAACCAGACGATTTTATGGTTCGAAAGAATGCCAGATGTTGTTTTGATACACTTTTTTATGCATGCCTCAGTGCACCTGCTCCGTACGAGTTTGGTTTACAGTGTTGACATTTACGGAGGTGACAACGAACTAAATATATCTTCCACTTATTTCTCCATATATAGGACGGCGCACTAGCGCTGGTGGTATATAGCTGAACTAAAAGATTGTACAGTACAGAAATATGGTGCGTTCTGACCTCAAAACGATTTTTTGATATGTTGATCCCTGAAGTCTCCTGAGTCGAACAAGCTAAGAAACAAGGCAAAACGTTGTGACCTCCGATTTCGGAGGTGGGAGCGTTATATATGAGGTCACAACGCTTGTTGAGTTTATATTTTGGAGGTGACAATGACCATTAATAACTATATACATATATATATATATATATAAAAGATAGATATTGGTTACCAAAATTGAGAATATTAGAAAAGTTTCGTTTTTACCACTTCTGGTTGAGCTATTCACAAATTATGACTGATTTGTATTAGTTGTTTCAACTATTCGAATTTATTCTGGTGAACGAATATTTTTGATAGTCTATAGTTCTTTCAAGCAATCATTTGTGTTCATATTCTTGACATTTTGATTCATAAGAGTTTTGTTGGGGAATGTGTTGTACGCTTGCATCAACTGGAATTTCAAAGATTACAAGCAATGTAGAGGTTATGTATATTCCGAAAGACGACGAGCAAATATACAGCGTGTTTGGAGGGTGAGTAGCCATAGGTAAATGGTAGATAGGTGATGCTCTTGGCTACTTGTTGCGCCTTATAAAATAACATTTTGCCCAAAGTTCGAAGTGTTATAATTTTATTGCCATTTTTCTAGAAATTTCCCATTTTTCTCATTAAAATCTTGAATTTTTTTAAATTCAATGCTCGAGGTGCCTATAAAATGATTTATTTTTTAGTCTAGTCTTGTATTATTCAGATTGAATCATAATTTCATACAAACGTCTTCAAAAAACCTGACAGCGTCGTATCAAACATCAGAATGAAAAAAATATAATAATGTTGTGAAATAAAAAAAAACTTACCTAGTGTGGGGTTTTAAAATCGCTCCGCTCATTTCACAATCTTTTTCACTCACAAAAAAAAACGTCACTCATATCATAAATAACTATTATTCTCAATATTGATGCTCAAGCGCAGATCCAGATTCGTACTAAAACTCAGCTTCAATTTTCACTGGCTCATTGCCCATATTGGAATTATTAGATATATTCACCGAAATGACACGTATGACTTCGAGGCGCCGCCACGAAACAATTCTAATGCTAATTTTCTGTGCTTTCATCATAGTAATAAATATAACCTTGAAATTAAATGGAATTTTTCAAAATAAGGTGCTTTGAACATAAAAATGTCCTCAATTATCGCACACAATACCATTGTGTGAATCTGCTCACCAGCGGTATATTACTTTCATCTTGTATTGATACATTTTCGAACGATCAATTATAGGAGCATGCATACAGTATGGAAATTCTGGTCTGATAACGAAAAATATCGTGGATGATAAAAAAGCATGCTCCTTTCCAAAGTTCAATATGAATATTCGCCAAACCAGAAAAATCTAGTTAAAAATATGAATCGTGTATCTGCAAACTGGATGGATTCGAAAAATTGTAGTAGATATCAAGACAGAAACAAAACTTAACGGATGGATCTACTTAAGAAGAATTTTGTCATTACATTGTAACTTTCAATATTGGTGAACAAAGAGTAAAATATTCAATATTAAAAATGTAAATATTCCTATTACAACCACTGTTATTATTTCCTCATCTGGGCAGAACTCGTCATGTTCATAATTGAAGGTTTTATGTCAGCAACATCATACCATCCCATATATTTTGACTAATCTCCTCTTATTTCTTTTTCTACGTCCTCTGTGCAGGCTCTCCATTAATTAGCTGTACCCACATTATTCAAGAGCCTCATTCCAAAGATTTTTCACTTGCGCAATTATTTGCCGAATTTATTCGAATATCAATGACAGAACAAAACGCCAGTGTTACCTATTTCCAGCACCAACCTGAATTCTACAACTCAAAATATCACTGAACAGGCTTTACCAACCTAATTTCGATTTTCCAAAGTCGCCCAAGATGTCAATAATTCTTGGATGGACTATAAACGTAATGCGTTCGTAAACGTAATGATATTCAGAATGAACGTTGGGCTCAGAAATCGAATCAATGATATTCTTCAAAGGCTTTTTGAATTTCGCTACTACTTGCGAGTTTTTTGAACAAGAATATATAGTTTGTTCAAAGACCCTTTTTATTTTGTGAGACGAATGAAGCATTGGTACTTTTTTTATTGAGCCGTCGTTTGAAGAAATGAAAGTAATATCTAGAAAGAAATATGCAAATGAATAGCATCGCTTAAATAGTTGATTGCGCTATTTGAATTCAGCATTGGAATTCAATTCTGTTAGGTTAATTTTTGTGACATATAACATAATTTCTCTATTTCAGTATCGTAATGAGTTCATTACAGTACTAAAAACAGTGCTGCAATGAATTCATTACAGCATCGTTTTCAGTTACATTTTTCGTTTTGTGGTTGTCAGCAATGACTTCCGATCCTTTTAAATTTCATCAGACGTCAATTTGGAAATGTCAATTTTCGTATTTCCTTACATTCACACCAACTGCCAAGATACAATATGAAAGTCACTAGGACCTATAATTTGAATTTTTTCATTGAATTTCACAAAATTTGGGTGAAATAGAAAAAATATCGTCTAATACTCGTTGCAGAATTCAATTCCAATACTCATGCGTTCGAAAACTCGCTCCTTCGTCGCTCGTTTGCGAATTTCGCATTCGTATCGGAATGGGAGCCCATTCTGCAACTAGTTTTAGAATATACTATTAAACTCAACCGCTTAAAATTTCATATATTCCTAGAGACCACCCACAACTGGTGCGTGAAGTTGAGATCAGTTCAACTTTGCGTTCGGATTACGGGCCAGCGTAAAGGTGAATACAGACTATTCTGACGTGACGTGACGTGATTTCACGACACGTCAGGCACCGTCAGTGCTCCCATTGGCCTGATATGAACGTGAACGCACAGAACGATGTGTTGCATTTTTATATCACTCACATTTTGACGTTCACGTTCATATTAGGCCAATATGAGCACTGCGATACGTCTGACGTGACGTGAAATCACGTCACGTCAGAATAGTCTGTATTCACCTTTTGAATCGTGGTAAATCTCCATTCAAAAGTGGTCTCCTTATTTCACGAGTAAGTACCCTAATTTACGACGTAGAGACTTGATTTTTTTTTTAAATTGAAGTTGAAGAACGTTCCGAGGGCAAATAGTTTTCTTTTTCTCGATTTAATTAGTTTTTCAATTAAAAAACCAGGGTAATCGTTAGATCTGGGGTTATTGAATATGTTTTCCGTTTTTCATGAGTACAAGCTATATTTTTGAAATAATAATCATGAAAATTTTTGTAGTTTATAAAAGATTAAATTGCCGAGGGCAAATAGTTGCGATTTTTTCCAAAAAATGATGAATAACCGTCGAAAAAAAATCATTGAGTGTAGTTTTCAAAACGCTGAAGTTCAACCTGTTTTTTTTAATTGAAAAACTAATTAAATCGAAAAAATAGCAACCATTTGCCCCCGGCAATTTAATCTCCCATAAACTACAGAAATTTTTATGATTATTATTTCAAAAATATAGCTTGTACTCATGAAAAACGAAAAACATATTCAATAACCCCAGATCTAACGAGTACCCTGGTTTTTTGATTGAAAAACTATTTGAATCGAAAAAAAGAAAACTATTTGCCCTCGGGACGTTCTTCAACTTCAATTTAAAAAAAAGTCGAGTCTCTACGTCGTAAATTAGGGTACTTACTCGTGAAACGAAGAGACCACTTTTGAATGGAGATTTACCACGATTCAAAAGGTGATACTGCCCCTCGAACGTAAACGTAAAAATTACGGAGCGTATTGTGAACAGAGCCATATGAATTCCGTAGTTTCAACTTTGCGTTTTACGTATTCGTTACGTGTTTGTTACGTTTTACGTCAATTGTGAATCTAGCATAATCTTTTCGATTTGGTCGAATGACAATGCATTCGAAAATTAAAAAGTGCATACACTATGATTTTAGACATCTTAGCCAGGCTAATATCATTCCATTTTGATGTAAATCCTATGGTAAATTGAGTTGCCTCGAAATCAGTGCTGTAGATCAAAACGAAAATGTCTTAGTCAAGAAGAAGAATAAGAAAACGTCTTAGCGTATTTGTATTCTGTGAAGTAAGTGAAAGTACCATAAACAAAATACTCCAATTCGAATTTTCAGCGTTTTATTCGCAGTATTGAAGTGGTTTATACAGTGATTCAGCATTGAAACAATACCTCATCCATATAATTCGATTGTGATTTATATTTGCATTCGTGGTATCGTTCACCTCAAGGTACTGCAATAATAATAATAATTATTTTTTATTGATCCCTTAAGACTACAAAGTATGGGACAAGTCAGTGTACAGACATAAAGAGATAAATACGAGAAGCAATCACAGATCAAGTATTTAACATGGTATCATTCATAAATTCTGTAACAGAATAATAACATCTATCACACAACATTTGCTTAATTGTTTTTTTGAATTCAAATTCATTCAACTTCTTTAAATTCGTGGGGAGATGATTGAATAAGCGTATACTCTGGTACAAAGGGGAGCGCTCATATTTAGATGTTTTATGAGTTGGCACTTCCAAAATACTATAATTTCTGGTAGAATAATTGTGACAATCAGATAACTCATTTATAGAGCTTTCATTGTACTTCACATGAAGTAGACACTTAAATATGAAAATACTAGGCACAGTCATAATCCTATGAGATTTAGAATACGGTCTGCAAGAAGATAAATGTGACAAATTGAAAATAACTCTAATTATTCTTTTTTGGCAGACCAAAACCCTTTCTAATTCAGTAGAACTACCCCAGATAAGAATGCCAGATGAGGATAAGCAATACAATAATACACATCTAGCAGTGAGTGAAGTGGGAACAATTTCTTGATCTTGTTTACGGCAAAATACGAGCTGTTAAGTTTTTTACAGATCATATCAATATGGTGGTTCCACCGCGAGTACTCATCAATGATATAAATTAGGAGAATTATTCTCATGTTCATATCAATGTTATTGCAAATTTGAATATTTTTAACTCTAATTTTGCCTGATTTATCTCCTGCTTGAAAAAATAGCAACGGTAAGTTTATACAACTTCAACGGTGGGTTTCACAAAGCGTAATCACCGGTGATCGCTACTTGATCTTGAATCAACTCGATTTGGCCGTTGAAAAATCAGAGACTTATGCCGCTGATCTCGATCACCGGTGATTACGATTTTTGAAAACTACCGTAAGTATAATTCATGCGAAACAAAGTTCGCCGGGCCAGCTGGTTAAAAAATATAACATACCTATAACATAATTATGACTAGACTTGGAAAAGCTTGAAGCAGTTTCTTTCTTTGGTCACGCAAAGAGCTTCCATTTCGATTTTTCAGGAATGGTAGCTTTTTTTCGCAATGTTATGTTTTTTGCGAAGGAAAAGGTGAGGCCAAAGGAACAATTCATTTCCATGCGAAAATGTTAATGACGCTAAAAATAAACAGTGGGATAGAGAGGGTTAAACAAATAGTTTGTAGGCTTTACAGGGTGTTCCTTATTTGGTTGTTCAAACAGAGAGAGGAGATTCCTTGCAAGATTTCCAAAAAAAGTTCTATAGACAGGGATCAGAAACATTTCGTTTTTGGGATACAAAGAATTTAGTAACAGTATCTTCATTTCACAAGATATTCAACTGAAATTTTGCATAGATAGTACGTACAAATATCAATTTCCACCATGTCACGTACCAATTTCGATTGCAAAGCAACTGTTATATTTTCTGCTACACTATCCGCTCTTTCCTTCCAGAACTTCCATTTTGGAAAACCACTGTTAATTTGCAAATTAGTAAAAAGAAGCTTTGTTGTTGGGCTTAGTTTCATGGTGTCTTGTGGTTTTGTTGTATCTGCTACCGATTGCGAAATCCTCACAAATATCAAAACTGTCATACAATTTCAGTTAGTTGGGGTCACACGAACTCTAATTCGACTCTACATTCCGTTTTCAAAAATTCGCTATCCGCTCAAAATTCGACCATATGTTCATATTACTGGAGCGTTTTTATTTTTATTTGGCACACGTCCAGATTTCCTAGAAAAAAAATTTGAAAATGAACAATATTGTTATTTCGATCCAAGGCAGTGGGAATATTCTGAACTAGATAGTAAAGCTGTTTCGTCTTCTTCCGAAGATCTGTCCCAACGATTACAACTTTGTCGCTGACTTATAAGTCACCAACGAACTATTTTTCGTATTCTTTTCAGCGTCGAGGACGGAATTGTTAATATCCACAATTTCCTCGAATGGGCAAGATACAACCCGCATTTGAAGAAAATTCAGAATACACAACACTGATTTTCTACCAATATTTGGCTTGGACAATAGACTGAAATTTTGTTAGCCCTCTTATTTTCGAGGAACGAACTAATGGTGAAATTTACCTAAATGAACTCTTTGGAAAATATTTTACCAAATCAATTGGAAAATGTACTTATACTCCATTCACAATTATAAAATCACAACACTATCTTGGAAATTTGACACATCCACTCTGTATCGAAGTTATGACGTTTTTCAAAATATTTTTATGTTCCAAGTCAACACTATGTTGCCTTTTCTACATTCTTAGCGTGATTCTCATAATGTGAATTTATTCGGAAAATGAATGAATGATTGGAAAAGATGTGATGGACGAAAATAATTAACGTTTATATGAATTGATAGAAAGGATAGAAGAGATCACTGTTGAAATATATTATTTCTCGCCATGGAAGAAAATTGCATTGCTTTCACATAATTTTCATATCCATGCTTGTGAAGATTTAATGTTTATTATCCTCTTGAAATGAAAGTCCAAGACTTGACGACATCAATCGTTGATTCTAATCAAGAATTCATTAAGAAAAATCAACCCGAAGATATAAGATGAATTGATGGGTAATTACAAGAATCAAGAATAATGTCAATTTTATTTTGTTGATAACTTTCTTAAAATCAATGTTGGGATATAAAACTCGGCTGCGTTTGTTCAAACAACATCTAAAGAATACATTTTTACCATCTCGACCTTTGAAAGGCGTTTCTTATAGGAGAGTTAGGTCTAAGTTCCACCTCATTAGTGAGGTACCTAACTTTTGCAAATCTGCTCAGATATCGCCAAATTTCTTGGAAAACCTGAAAAATATCATCCTAATCGACCTCCCGCGGCTCCATCCGATCCATCTACTGCGATATCTGTCCAAATAACAGCTTTTTCAACGAAATTCCCGTGTATCCCTTCAACCTCGAAATGTAAACATTCGTCCTGGTCTTGAAAATCGTCCTCACGCTCCAAACTGGTGCTAAAAACAATAAACATACGTTAATCTTGGATATTCGACGAAAAACCCACCTGCAAATATCGATTAAATGTCAAAAATCTGCGAACAATTTGTAAACCTAACAAAATGTGGAATATCTTTGATACTTTTACTTTGATGTAAACAGAGAAACTGGCAACGTCGTTTTGTCATTAACGATATTTTCTGTGCGCGCACTGACTTTTCATCATATGTTCTGTGCTTTTCATCAGGGGCGCCAACTCCTGAAAACGAAACCATGACCTCCTATGTGATTAAATAAAAGTGAATGGAGTATACATATCCGCTCTATGTACCTTCAGCATGAGGGAGCACCACCTTACTTTGCATTGAATGTGAGAAATCACCTGGATGTCAATCAAATCAAATCAAATCAATTTTATTCATTCACTCTTTCTGTACAATTTATACTCAATATATAGTTACATATTTCAAATCCCCAAGGACAGACAAGATCCACCTAGGCAATCATGCCTGTTTTGTATGATCCCGCCAGGTCCGAATGGAGGTGAAGAGAATGTACAGAATTAAACATGAATTCACTACAATCACAATACATAAATAAGCAATTAAATAAATAGTGACGAGGTGGCGACGAAATTAACAAAAACAAAAAAAAACAAAAAAAAAATCTAACTTTGTATTTAAAAATGACACAGTGAAAGGAGCAGAAAGAAAAAAAAAACATGGCAAATACTTCTCTAGTAAATATCAAAATCAGAATTATTATCGATCATATATTCTTTAACTTCTCTCTTAAATCTTCCAACCGTGCTTATATTTTTCAATTTAATCGGGAGCAAATTATATAGTTTTGGGCCATAGAAAAAAACAAACCTCTGTGTATGGCTTCTTCGGAAAAGTGGCAATATTATTTGCAAATTCTCAGCAAATCTAGTTGTTCTAGAAGAGGGAGCAGTGATGTACCTACTAGCATTCGAATACATCCACACAAGGCACTGGTACGTATACAAGGACCTCAAATTAAACAACTTGGACTCGTTATATAATCGGAGAGATGGAAATAGTCTATTCTTTCTCAAAATTATTTTCAGTAACGTGTTTTGCGCTGTTTGCAAATGTACCAAACTGTCAGTGAAAGCACCACCCCACACGATAATGCAGTATCTTATTACCGATTCTGCTAGTGACCTATAGACCATCAACAAGTTATCACGAGAAAGAACGTCTCTGAGGGTATAGAACTTATGCATCAAGAGTCTCATTCTTTTCATAACGTATTCTGCGTGTTTATCCCACCTCAAATGTTGATCAATTGTCAGCCTTAAATATTTGATGGAAGAGGTTTTTTCAACTGAACTACACTGACACGTTGAGATGTTTGTACAGGTGGATTCATGTATTTTCAAAGTGTTACCAGGCTGATCAGACGAGTTGAGAGAAAAAGTCATATATTTGGTTTTGTTTATATTCAAACTCAAGAGATTATTATTCAGCCATATATGTAACCTCTGAAGATCCTCCTCCGCAGCTCGGCAAGCATCCTGCCAACTTTTTCCCGTAACAATGAGCGCTGTATCATCGGCGTAACAGACAACACTACCCCTGAAATTCTTTATGCGAGCTATATCATTTATATAAATAAGGAATAATATAGGACCCAAAATTGTTCCCTGAGGTATCCCAAATTTAACCGTTGATGTTGCACTCAGATCCATTCCAATTTTCACCCTTTGGGTTCTTTCCGACAGATAACTCTGCATAAGCCTCAAAGCATGTCCCCGAATGCCACACCTGTACAATTTACCCAGCAAGATGTTATGCGACACGGTGTCAAATGCCTTCGCTAAATCAACGAAAACAGTCAAACATTTCAAGGAACCATCAAGGGCTGTAACTATTTTTTCGGTTAGGTCTAAAATCGCGTTTTCTGTATTTGACTTCTTGACGAATCCGAACTGCCGGTCTGTTATAATATGGCATCTGTCCAAAAAAGAAATCATTCTTGACCTAAGAGACTGCTCGAAGATCTTCGCAAAAGCACCGATAACCGATATCGGCCGATAATTATTCAGTTCACTTCGACTGCCGTTTTTAAAAACCGGAGTTACGGTCGATTCTTTCCACTGATATGGTACAGTACCCTGACTATAACACAAATTTATGACATGGACAATGGGTTTCAAAATAAATTCGTGGATATTTTTAAGCAATTCAGAAGTGAAACCGTCAGGGCCCGGTGAACAGTTGTTTTTAAGGTTAGATATCAGTACAGTTATTTCTTTTTCATCCACAGGTTTTAGGAAAAAAGTGGATACCTCCGAGGATTCACTCAAAAAATCTTCAGGCAAACTACACTTTTTCACACCATTAGCCATAATACCTCCCACATTTATGAAATATTCATTGAATAAGTTTGCCTTTTCCCTATTATTTGTGACCTTTTCACCATTAACCCCATTGAAGGTGGTGCTTTCTAGAGAGTTTTTAACTGAATCCTTATTATTAATATCATTTATTATCCTCCAAGTTTGTTTAATATTATTTTTCGCTAAATTCAATTTGACTTTGTAATATTCATTTTTTGTCCGTCTGATCAAGGTATTTAGGCGATTTCTATATTGTTTATATTGCTTTTCTAGTTCTTGCGTATAATTTTTCAATAGTTTTTTTTTCAGAGTATCCCTTGTTTTGATCGAGTTTACCAAGCCAACCGTAATCCATGGTTTCAACTTAGCATTTTTTTTATTACATAATTTATAATTTCTGGTTGCATTCTTTGTATGTCCCAACAACTTAGTAACAAATATGTTGTACGACTCCTGAGTATCATTACTTAACAAAACCTCACTCCACTCCTCCGTTCTGAGTATTGTTTTTAATTTAATGAGATCTATTTTTTTGTAAGTCTGGGGTCTACCAGGAAACGAATTTGACACTTCAAACTTGCTCAAACATAAAAGAGTTGGAAAATGATCTGTTATACTACTATGAATGACATAAGGCTTCAAACATATTCTACCATTCAAACAATTTTCTTTTCTGATGAAGATATGATCAATTATAGAATTTGAATCCTTTGTACTTCTTGTAACCTCATTAATATATGATAAGAAACCATTCTCCGCCATTATATTTCGATATTGATTTGTACAATTAGAATTAAAATTTGACAAACTTATATTTATATCTCCTAGGAACAACTCTAATGTTTTCCTATCGAAACTCTGTAAGTAATTTTCTAAATCGTCTAGATAAACCTCACTGTTAGTAGAAGGAGACCGATAGGAAGCTGTTATACCAATATAGATACTTTTACCGAAATGATCCGCTAGGAATGTCACCCTCAACAGATTTGTGTCAGTAATCCTGACAACATGAACATCAGCCATTATAGAACTCCTTACATAGACTATCAGACCATCATTTTGATTTTTCCTTGATTCACTATAATAAACATCAAAGTTGGGTATACTGAAATCACTCACCGATTCAATTCTCCAAGTTTCTGAGAGAACGATTACGTTCAAACAATCAATACTTTGTTGTAAATATATGAGCAGTTCATCAAAGTTCTTTCTGATGCTACGTATATTGAAATGAATTACTCCGAAGCCATCCTCATCCAAATCACTAAAACATTCATCTATACTATCATAAATTTCCGTCTTCACCTCCCCGCCACCATCTAACACATTCAAAATATCCAACATAATATTTCTCATGGAATTCACTTCCACGATCCGAACATCCCAAATATAATAATAAACAAATAAATTTACACCATTAAAACATCTTTAATAAATCTCTGAACCTCAAATCCCAAAATTCAACATTACCGAAAGGAATATAACGAAAAGAGAAACCCACGATAAATCTCACACATGAAAATGTATTTAGTGTATTATTGAATTGAGATCATCTGCAGATTTTACAATAAACTTTTTCTTATCTTTAATTACATAAATCTTTCCCGAGTCCGTCCACACACTCCTCAAACCAAACCTCTCAACACATGTAGTGAAAAGTTCAACCCCAAAGCTGGTTAAATCCTCCCTTATTACAACACCAGTGCCCTTCAGCAACCTCTTATTGTGATAGATTTCTTGTTTAAGGTTGGAATTGTTCAGTTTGAGAAAAACGGACCTAATCTTTTTCTCATTCCTCCTTCCCACTCTATAACACAATTCGAAATCGCCATGGCTTAAATTCAAAGACATTTTTGTATTCAAAAAGGATATAATACTTTCTTCAGTTCGTTCATTAGGTTTTTCTTCATAACCGAAAATCCTCAGGTTGCATTTCCTCGAATACTGGTCGAGTCGATCATATTTTCTCTCCATAGTATTTTTGTAATGCAGGAAATCATTTGTTTGTTTTTCAAACATCTCGATTCTAACCTTGCTTTCATCCTTCAGATTTGAAATGTCGTCTTGCATATTTGTAATTGTTTCTTGGATCTGCGATAATTTCATCTCGACTGTTGTGATGATCGCGTTTGACACATTTTCAAATATGGTTTTTATGAATGTTTCATTGTTTAGGCAGTTGTTTATTGCTTTGTTAACCGCAGTTGCAATTTCTTCCTTGTTTTCTCTCGTAATTACCATTTTCTTGGAGGTATTCACTCAAATATATTAAGAGTTTTTCAGTTATCTGATGGAATGTATAGGAAATCCTCAGTTCTAACTACTCGATGTATCAAAAATATTAATAATTCTGCGGGAGCTCGGATCGTACGACCTGTCACGGACAAAACATGTGAACGAATGGATTAGGCCCTATTGCTTGGCCACGAAAATCGCCCGATTTGAACCCTTTGGATTATTTGTGTGGAGACATCTGAAAACGAAGGTTTATAAGGTGGAAATAAGAAGTGGAGAACACCTTGTTGAAAGAATTTTCGAGGAATGTAAGGGTCTACGTCCCTGAAAAAAAGGGAGTCAGAAGCGATTTATTTTTTTCTGATTGATGAAGGGATGTATGAGCGTATGAAGATAAAAATAATAAAAAAAATATTTTATAAGTATTAAGTGAATGAAAAGGATATTCCCCATCATTTTTGGTAATTTTTCAACATTTCCACCATTAAAACGAACAAATGTTTTTGTGTTTTTTCATTTCAGTATTGAAATCTATCATTTAGTTAATCAAATGTCTTTCTCCTTTTTCTTTCAAAATTTACCGTTTTTTTGTAAATAATATTACCTACAGCAATGTTTTCGCGAAATTTATTTCCTTGAATTTTTCTAATTGAAATGATAAATATCCATTTTTACCAAAGACATTTCATTAAGGATTTTATTAGCCGTCGAGTAGTGAAAATTAATTGTTTCTTACAATTGTGGATTCTGACATGGAATTGAATTTTTTTTAAATGACACGCCCCGCAGGTATCTACTCCCAGATGACTGGTGAAGGAAAATTAGTGTATTATACAGTCAATGTGAGATCTAGTTCAGGGTAGGATTTCTTGTTAATATTCCCTGCGCCCCAACATTTGTTCTATTAAGCTGGATAATCCAATAAATAAAAATTAATGCACTGCACCGCCATCTGGCGGTATACATTTCCTATTTTGAAGGCTGAAGACTCTCAAAGCAAAATCATTCCCTCATCAGAAGGTTAATTGGAAATGTAATGGAAAGGTCGCGAACATGTATTCAAAAAGAAGAAATCATTTCGATCATTCTATTGAAATTTTGTGTTAATCCTTAGTTTTGCCTTTCATAATATGTTTCGAATTTTTATTCTGTATTAGTTGTTGCAGATTTTTTAGTTCACTTATAACGTATAATAGTATATTGTTCAATGGGCGACAATGTAAGTCATAACAAACGCAGATGAATTTTGCAGGACGAGCCGTCAGGCGAGTGGTGTAATTCATCAAGTGTGTTATGACCATTACCACGAATTAATCTTCATTTTCAAAATTGACTACAGTTGTCAAAAGCGATCTCTGGAGTCGAAAATCGAATCGATATCGAATCCCGTAGAAAACGTCAGAAGTTCATGTTTACAAATGCAATTTTTGGATATTCAGACCCAAGAAAATGTAGAAATGGATGGCGAGAATGTTACCTTGATGTTTGAAGAAGAGTTCCCAGACGATTCCACTTTCTTTTTCATTTCGTAAGCAATTTAGTTTTTCCTATTTGTATTATACTGAGTTATGAGCGTGAGTTATATTATAAATTATAACTCACGCTATTGGTTCATAGAGACTATTACAGATCAAAATCAGATGAATATTGGATATATATTCCATGGTAGTAGATAAAGATATTTTCTGGATTAAATGATTCTATGCATCAGAATATGAGTGAATCGAAAATGAATTTCGAATTTGGAAGAACAACTTTAGGACTCAGGAAGAGCTTTGTATCATTGGACGATAGAGCTTCACTATCTAGTTCAGAATATTCTCCCATCTTTAAAATTTTTTTCTAGGGAAACAGGACGTGTGCCAAAAAAATGCTTCAGTAATGTAAACTCATGGTAGAACATGAATCAGGTAGCGAATTTTTGAAAACGGAATTTACAGGGTGTTTTTTCATTTTTCAACCTGCACATTTAATCTGAACTTATCATAATTCCCACCCTGTATTTTTGAAAAAGTGATCAGGCCATACCAAAGTATGAATAAAAGGAAAATCGGTCGAATCGGACAAATCACCATGTAGAATAAAGGCCACCAACCATAAACCAAACATTGCTTCGAAACTGCCTTGACTAGTGTTAACTGGACGTGTGCCAGTAGTGTGAACTTATGGTAAAATCTGAAGCAAGTAGCGAGTTTTTGAAGAGGGACTGTACAGGGAGTTTTTTCAACCTGCAAATTTAATCTGAATTTATCATAATTTCCACCCCGTATTTTTGAAACAGTGTTGGAATTATTGAAATAGTCAATTATATTGTTCTACACTGAAAATTTCATCAATATTGATCAAGCCATACCAAAGTTATAAATAAAATAAAAATCGGTCGAATCGGACAAATCACTCTCTGGAGTCAAGAGTCTAGACTCTCAATAGAGGCTCCCAACCATAAACCAAACATTGTTCCCAAACTGCCTTGACTAGTGTAAACTGGAAGTGTGCCAAATAAAATAAAAACGCTCCAGTAATGTGAACTTATGGTAGAATCTGAAGCGGGTAGCGAATTTTTGAAAAGGGAATGTACAGGGAGTCTTTTCAACCTGCAAATTTAATCTGAATTTATCATAATTTCCACCCCGTATATTTGAACCAGTGTTGGAATTATTGAAAAAGTCAATCATATTGTTCTGCACTGAAAATTTCATCAATATTGATCAAGCCATACCAAAGTTATGAATAAAATAAAAATCGGTCGAATCAGACAAATCACCCTCTGGAGTCTAGAGTCTAGACTCTCGATAAAGGCCCCCAACCATAAACCAAACATTGTTCCGAAACTGCCTTGACTAGTGTAAACTGAACGTGTGCCAGTAATGTGAACTTATGGTAGAATCTGAAGCGGGTAGCGAACTTTTGAAGAGGGAATGTACAGGGAGTTTTTTCAACCTGCAAATTTGATCTGAATTCATCATAAATCTCACCCTGTATTTTTGAAAAAGTGTTGGAATTATTGAGAGTAGACAATAATATTGTTCTACACTAAAAAATTCTTCAATATTGATCAAGCCATACCAAGTCATGAATAAAAAAAAATTCGGTCGAATCGGACAAATCACTCTCTGGAGTCTAGAGTCTAGACTCTCAATAAAGGCTCCCAACCATAAACCAAACATTGTTCCGAAACTGCCTTGACTAGTGTAAACTGGACGTGTGCCAAAAAAAATGAAAACGCTCCAGTAATGTGAACTTATGGTAGAATCTGAAGCGGGTAGCGAATTTTTGAGAAGGTAATGTACAGGGAGTCTTTTCAACCTGCAAATTTGATCTGAACTCATCATAATTCCCACACTGTATTTTTGAAACAGTATTGGAATAATTGAAATAAGTCAATCATTTCGTTCTACGCTGAAAATTTCATCAATATTGATCAAGCCACACCAAAGTTATAAATAAAATAAAAATCGGTCGAATCGGACAAATCACTCTCTGGAGTCTAGAGTCTAGACTCTCAATAAAGACTCCCAACCATAAACCAAACATTGTTCCGAAACTGCCTTGACTATAGTGTAAACTGGACGTGTGCCAAAAAAAATAAAAACGCTCCAGTGATGTGAACTTATGGTAGAATCTGAAGCGGGTAGCGAATTTTTGAAAAGGGAATGTACAGGGAGTCTTTTCAACCTACAAATTTAATCTGAATTCATCATAATTCCCAGTTCCCACACTGTATTTTTGAAACAGTTTTGGAATTATTGAAATAAGTCAATCATTTTGTTCTACGCTGAAAATTTCATCAATATTGATCAAGCCATACGAAAGTTATGAATAAAATAAAAATCGGTCGAATCGGACAAATCACCCGCTAGAGTCTAGACTCTAGACTCTCGTTAAAGGCCCCCAACCATAAACCAAACATTGTTCCGAAACTGCCTTGACTAGTGTAAACTGGACGTGTGCCATTAACGTGAACTTATAGTAGAATCTGAAGCGGGTAGCGAATTTTTGAAGAGGGAATGTACAGGGAGTTTTTTCAAACTGCAAATTTAATCTGAATTTATCATAATTCCTACCCTGTATTTTTGAAAAGTGGTGGAATTATTGAGAGTAGACAATAATATTGTTCTACACTAAAAAATTCTTCAATATTAATCAAGCCATACCAAACTCATGAATAAAATGAAAATCGGTCGAATCGGACAAATCACCCTCTGGAGTCTAGACTCTAGACTCTCGATAAAGGCTCCCAACCATAAACCTAACATTGTTCCGAAAGTGCCTTGACTAGTGTAAACTTCTCCTAAAATCTGACGTCTCCTCCGGAATCACCCTGTATAGTTCAGATCTCAACTCTTTCATCAAACATGTACTATTCTGACCCTACTTATCCGGTCAAGCTACAAATTTATGATCTCTGCCAGGGACGCTACACCATTTGCTAAAGTCTCCTTCGTCAAATTTAGAAAAGAAACAAATTTTATTCGGAAACTGCAATCAGTTTTCCTTGCATCTAACAAACACCTCTATACCTTTTCGTGAAATGTTTACACATTTCTGAAGCAATATTTGCGTTCAAATATCGAAATATCCCCATAACTCTTCTATTCTTTCTTTCAGGTTGGAAGACATAAATCAATAAATCACTGTTGAAAATGTGTCCCAACACAAACACCTGTCGTCCAAGTTTGAAGCGAGAAATCCAACTTCCAACGAACTCTGATGAGCGATTCTGCGGAATCATCAATAAATCTCGAGTTCAATGCGATAAAAAATGAACCATGTATTGATTGGAGTTGAAAGCGGCGTCAAAGAGGTGGGGAAATTTTTATGTGAACTCCACAAAAATGCTAGGAGTTCAGATTTATTTCATATAATTGGAGCTTTCATTGATAACGGGAACTAGGGCAAATTGCAATGTAGCATATGAAAATGTTTTCTTTGGTTTTGGTCAACGTTTCATCCGAATTATTGGAATTCATTAAGGGCCAACTGCTCCACTTCGACTTTGCGTTTGAGCGAGGCTTACTGAAATAATCCAAATGCACCGTTGCCTTAGCGCCACTCAAAGCGATTTAAGGGCCAATTTTTTAAGGATCAGCGCTTAGCGATGAGAGGATGGGATTCAACCTCATAATCTCGGGATTAAATCTCACAACATTCGAAATGACGAACGTATGTTAATTTTCGTGAAGGACATAAATAGAAATTCACAGTATCAAGTTTAATGACCTTCAATTTGATATAGTGTTGATAATTGGTTGAGGTCAGGGATGAAGGAAATCAATTTGATGAAATTTCTGCCGACGTTTCGATTATATTTAAATCATCTTCGGGGCTCTGAAAGAGCAATACAAGGACATTATACAACGATACAGAATGGCCATCGTGAAACAAAAACAAGAAATCAGGGATCCCGAACCTGAAAAATTATCAATTTCAAACAATTATTAAAAATATAATGAACAATATAAATACAACATTGACGATCGTATAAAGGATACCTATCTGACAACATAAACGAAATAAATTAACTAACAATGAAAAGATCCAATACAGGCAAACAACTGAACAAGAAAATATCGAACTTTCTTAAAAATGTTTGTTAAAAAGGTGTTTTCTAAAAAAATTATTAAATGGTGACTCACATCATCGGTTGACTCCTATTGTCCACTCATAAAACATACAAAACAGTGTCATTTTTAAAAAACAGGTAAGACGTGACATGAAGGATCGAGACATGAAGGAAACTGAAATGCAACCACATACGATGTGCAGGTTGACAATGCAATTCGATTACGATTGAAAAAAAAGGGGGTTCTCGGCATGCAAAACACAATCATAAGGAATTCCGTTCTCAATGACTATAAATTCAGCCGTGTTCTTTTAACCTGGCTATTATATTGAAATAAGCGGTATTTAAATTCTCAATATCCGATCTTTTATTTATGGATTTATTATTTTGTTGAATTGATACCATTTCATGTATCAATCTCTTTTTTAAAATTCGCTGATGTCCCATCATCCTTGCATTGTTGAAATCAAAAGCGTGAAGTTCCCTAAGGGAGTGCTCAGCTAAGGCCGTGTTATTCTCCTTTTTCTTAATTGGGTTGTGCACATTTATGCTGTCCCTGCGATGTTCACCAATCCTTGTTTCCAGGTATCGACCCGTCTGTCCAATGTAAACACAAACACAGTCCTTACAAGGTATTTCATAAATTATATTAGACAGCCGAGTAGAAAGCATTAATTTTGGTGTTTTAGTTTTCAAACTGGAAAACAACTGTCTGATTGTGTTGCTTGGTTTAAGGGATATCATAGTATTTGCAGTTCTTAGAATACCAGCAACTCTCTCAGAAAGACCCTTTCTATATGGTATTGAAAAGTACCTCAGCTCTACATCATCCCCACGATTCTCCATTCTACTCTCGGACGTACGTTCAGAGAGAATCCTTTTTACCATGTTCAAAGGATAGTCATTTTTTATGAGGAAATTTCTGATCTTCGTCATATTCTGATCATGAAAACTACTGTCTGACAAGGTGAGGGCCCTGTGCTAATGTTTTTAATTAAATTGAGCTTATGAACGAAGGGATGTGATGAGTTGTAGTTGAGAAACCTCTCCGAAAAAGTTTCCTTATGGTACCAGTCCGTTATGAGTCTATTACCCTCTCTCACCACTAGAACATCCAAAAAAAGGCAATCTACCATCCCTCTCCACCTCAATCGTAAACTGCAACCGCGGATGAAATGAATTGAACGACGTCAATATATTGTAACGTTCTCAGGGTTCAAACAAATCGTCTGCTGAATTGAATGTCTAATTTATTTCCAATACCACTAACTGATCACACTAATTTATGTACAATAACTAATACTGATTTATTTACACAGTTGCTAATTTATATTCACTACTTCACTACTTGGAATTCGCTATTCACAATTCCATTCGGCTCTATTCAGGAAGTAACTGACTCCGTCCCACTCGTGCGCGTCTTTATATACCCAATACGGCTCTGTTTCTAGAACGCTCCAGATAGTCTCTGGAAGGCTTCTAGAATTCCTACGCGGAATCAGAGAGTCCAGAGACGTATTCAGGCGGACTTCGTCCGCTACACTGCCCCCTCCTTAAGACGTTCGGTCCCCGAACAACCTGGATGGTGTGGCTGAATCTACAGGCGTCTCCGTTTCTGCAGCACCCCTGTCGTCCGAAATAGCATTCCACTGTCTTCTTCTTCGGCGTATATCCGCTCGGGTTGAAACTGCAAACCAGTATCTTCATTCCCGTCCTTTGGAAAATGACCTCAAGCATACTTCTAACGATTCTCCAGTTGAGCTGATCTAGACCACAACCCAACTTTGGCACAGCTAGCTTTTTCACCTTCAACTTGGTGAGCTCGTCTCTCAGCTGCAACAGGGTGTCCCACATACTTTTGTAGCTGGGTTTGTTGTCGGAGAATCTCTTGGTTACCAGGTAGAAATGGTAACGCTGGCCATCAGCCAACCTCAGCGTTTTCCCAGTTCGAGGATGTTGTTTCAGGAGTTCTGGTACACGGCCAAATTTCTTCCGGAAGACGAATGCTATTCCTCTCGACATACGCAGGTCTTCCGAGACACAATGGGCTAGTGAATAATCTTCAGATACAGAGAAGAGATCTTGCTGTTGCTCGATGGTAACTCCGAATCTTGCCTTTCCGGTTCCACCGTAGTTTGCCATGAATAGGTCGAAACTCATCTCCTCATGTCCCGCTTTCTGAAAAGTCGTTCTTCTCAGATGGGTTTCGTCATATTCTTCGTAGTCTGCCTCATATTTGCCTAGACGATTTATATGGACCACACGTTTCTTGCCTCTGGGTAGTTTCTGGATACGGTACACTACATCGTTGATTCGTTTCACTACTCTGTATGGCCCTTCCCAATCCTTCTGCAGCTTAGGTGATAAACCCCTCTTCCTCTGGGGGTTGTACAGCCAGACTAGGTCTCCCACATTGAAACCACCTTCTGCAGCTTTGCTGTCATACCGAGTCTTCATTCGGTCATTCGCTATTTGGAGGTTCTGTCTGACCTTCTCATGGATGTAATGTAGCCTACCCTTCAAGAGGCTCGCGTAGTCCTCACCAGCTATCTCCGCTCCAGGCTTGCATCCAAACTCCAGGTCACAAGGCAACCTTATTTCTCGGTCGAACATAATACAGGCTGGTGTCTCTCCAGTCGATTCTTGCACTGACGACCTGTAGGCCATAGTGAACAGATGGAGATACCTGTCCCAGTCTCTTTGGTGATCAGAGACTACTTTAGCCAGATATTTTCCCACAGTTCTATTCATTCTTTCGACCATGCCATCTGACTGTGGGTGAAGCGCAGTTGTCCTTGTCTTTTTGATTCCGAGTAATTGGCATACATTCTGGAACAGGCTAGACTCGAAGTTTCGTCCTTGATCCGAATGAAGTTCGAGAGGCACACCAAATCGGCTAAACATCTCCTTAATCAGGACATCCGCCACTGTCGAGGCCTCTTGATTCGGAATAGCATAAGCTTCAACCCATTTGGTGAAATAATCCATCGCAACCAGTATGTACTTATTCCCATCTTCGGTTTCGGGGAATGGACCTGCAGTATCGATGGCAACTCGTTCCAGAGGACTCCCCACGTTATACTGCTTCATTGGAGCTCTACGACTTCCCCTCGGGCCATTCGATGAGGCACATAATCTGCATTTCCGGCACCAGTCTTTAACATCTTCTTTGCAGTTGACCCAGTAAAAACGCTCTCTAACCTTTTCTAGCGTTTTTTTGATACCGAAATGGCCACCGGAAGTTCCGTCATGTAACTTCTCTAAAACCTCTCTCACTCGACTCCTGGGAATTATCAGCTGTTTCCTTGCTGCGGTACCTTCGTCATTTTCGATGGACCTCTTCATCAGTCCATCCTCCAGAATGATAGAATCCCACTGTGCCCAGTAGGACTTGACCCTAGGATTCAGATGACTCACTTCCTCCCATCTTGGTCTCTGTCCGCTTATCTTCCAATACAACAGCATCTTCAATTCTGGGTCACTTTCTAGATCTCGCTTCAGGGATTCTGGCATCCAGTCCGTATCCACGATGGTCGTTCTCAAGCAGAATTCATTCTCTTCTACTTTATTGCAGTGCTTGCAATCTGACGGGCATGGTCTCCTAGATAATGCGTCAGCGTTACCATGAGTTTTTCCTGCACGATGTTCGACAGTAAAATTATATTCCTGCAATCTTTCTATCCATCTGGCAACCTGACCTTCTGGATTCTTGAATTGTAGAAGCCACTTCAGAGCGGCGTGGTCAGTCCTGAGAAGGAATTCTCGGCCGTACAGATATTTATAGAAGTGTTCCATGGACTTCACTGCAGCGAGAAGCTCTCTTCTTGTAACGCAATAGTTACGTTCGGGCTTTGATAGGACCTTGCTGAAATATCCTATTACTTTTTCTTGGCCATTCTGAATTTGGGACAATATGCCCCCTATGGCCATGTTACTCGCATCTGTGTCCAAGATGAACTTTCCACTGACTTGGGGATAACTTAGAACAGGAGCCGTTGTTAGAGCTTGCTTCAGCCGATTGAAAGCATCCCCGCATTCCGTATCCCTTTTGAAATCCTTTCCATCTTCCGTCAGTCTCGTCAAAGGCTTCGCAATATTGGCAAACCCAAGAACGAATTTCCTATAGTAGGTACACAATCCAAGGAAACTTCTTACTTGATGCATGTCTTGCATACCGCCATTCTTGTACGACCTTGACCATGTCTGGGTCAGCACTAATTCCATTTTCAGAAACTACATGCCCCAAGTATTTCACTTCTCTCCTGAACATGTGGCACTTCTTCGGACTGAGTCTCAAATTTGCAGTGCGAAGCCTCTCCAGAACGTCTCTCAAATTTCTCAGGTGTTCTTCGAATGTCCGACCAAAAACAATGACATCATCCAAATAAACCAGGCGCGTCTTCCAGGATAATCCTCGAAGAATGGTTTCCATTAATCGCTCGAAGGTCGCAGGTGCGTTACATAGAATGGCATTACTGTGAACTGCCACAGTCCTGTCCCAATGGTGAAAGCTGTTTTCTCTTTGTCCTTGGGATCTAGTTCCACCTGCCAATACCCGCTCTTCAAGTCCAGTGTGGAGAACCATCTTGAGCCAGAAAGAGTGTCCAAAGTGTCATCAATCCTTGGAAGGGGGTAACAATCCTTCTTAGTGACTTCGTTCAGACGACGGTAATCGACACAAAATCTGGTGCTGCCATCTTTCTTTTTCACCAGAACCACAGGTGATGACCAAGGACTATCTGATGGCTCTATTATTCCTTGTTGGTGCATGTCCTTGATAATATTCTCTGCTTCTTCCCTCTTTGCTATCGGAAGTCTTCGTGGGTGTTGGCGAATGGGACCGGATTTATCAGTGTTGATTGAATGTCTCACAACATTTGTTCTTCCCATTCGAGTATCATCCGTAGCAAAAACGTCGCTGTATTCACTTATCAATTTCTTCACCTCGCTTATGTGTTCTGGTTCAAGGTCTATATAGGAAGAAGTCAGTATCTCAAGTAATTTTTGCGAACACTTCCCCTTTCTGGTACCCTTGTTCTGTTCATCCCGAATGTCTCCTGTCACACAAAGCACGGAGCAGCTTTCTCCCAGAATCGTGTCCTTCTTTAATGTCACCGGGTACATGTTGGTATTCAAAATCCTTACAGGAACTTCCTTCCCGCCTCTCACTAAGGTTTTTCCGAGTAGCAATCTCCTAGGTTATTTTCACTAGCTGGTTCGATGAGTCTTATACCGCTATTCCAAAGGTTTCTGTCTAAGTACCCCTTCACTATAGTTTCTGCCTGGCCACCTAGGTCAACATCTTCGCTGAGCAGCACTCGAATTGATGCACCTTCACATCCCGAGAATGGAATTTCCAGACTTCCAATTCTCAAGACATCGTTTCTCATATCCATCTGGAAGCCATAACCTTTGATAACATCCATTCCCAAGATGACTTCCTCCATGATATCTGCTACCAGCACCTCATGTTCGAGAGTTATGTCTCCAATGCTCAGGACAATCCTTTTCTTTCCATGTGTTGATACGTCCTCTCCAGTAGCTGTTCGTAAACGGACCATTGTTTGTCGGATTTTTCCATTCCTTTCAACTATTCCTGGCTTTACTATGGTCCGGGTTGCGCCTGTGTCGACTAACATTTTAACCGACCGCCCATCAACTTTACCGTCGACATGAATACTTGAAGAGATGGTCTGAATTATGACTTCTGGGGCATTGTCATGGCGGGTCGGTTTATGCCCCTTCTCACCAACCCGTTTTAGTTTTCCTGCTCCTGACGTTTAGCTGGCTCTTTGCAGTAACGCCGAATATGTCCTTCTCCGCCGCAGTTCCAGCATCTTTGTCCTCTATTCCGTCGCTCTTGACGAACTCGGCGTAGTACCTCTTCTATAATTTCATCGTTGACCGAGGAATCATCCACAGTGCGCCTCACCTTGCTGTGTCCCCTGTGCGAAGCTTGTTTGGCAGCTTCAAACTCTAATGCAAAGGCCAGGGCGTCATCCAGAGTCTTAGGTCGGGCCAATCGTAGTGTCTGTTGGGTTTCCATATCTCTCAGACCATCAACAAAGGTCTGGATAGCGAGCTGTTCCAGGAAGCTATCCGGTGCTGTAGGATATGCCAGTCTCACCAACCTTGCTATATCGCCTTCAAATTCCTGCAACGTTTCTGTACTCCTCTGCTGGCGACTCTTGATCTGTGCGTGATACACTTGTTGGAGGTGTGCATCACCATATCTCATTTGGAGTTTAGTTGTCAAAGCCTCGTAATTACCTTGTAGGCTTGCAGGAACAGTCTGAAGTATATTCAATGCATCTCCCCTCAGTGCAACAATCAAGGCTGTCGCTTTCTCTTCCTCTCCCCTACCATTGGCATTCGCTGCTGCTTCAAATTGCTTCTGGTACGTGCACCAAGGTGTTTTGCCGTCAAAAGTTGGAGGTTTAATCTTCATTTTACTACTTTCTGTGTTGTTTTCTGATTTCACGAAGTTATTGGATGGAGAGGCTAGAGTTTCTTTTCCATGTGATGTTCTCTTCAGGGACTCTATCAACTTGGCATGCTGTTCAATTATTTCTGATATGTCTTCGAATTTTTCGTCAACTTTATCAAATTTTTCATTGAATTCTTCAAATTTTTCGTCAACCTTATCAAATTTTTCATTGACTTCATCTATTATTACCTCTTTGATGGTTTCCATTTTCTCATCCAATGTACTTGCAATTTGACTCACCAATTCGTTGCAATTGTTCATTTTTTCTTCCACCTTTATTTCCATTTTATCCATTTTTTCTTCTAATTTCAAGCTCATTCCCCGAGAATTTTCTTCCACCTTATTTTCCATTTTATCCATTTTTGAACCCATTTCTCGAGAATTTTCTTCCATTTTCAAGCTCATTTGTTCGAAGGCTTGCTTGAAAAATTCCATACTCGCCTGGTCCATTTTCTCCTTTTGCGATCTTGTTGTCGGCATTCAAAAGTTCCACAATGAAGTCCACAATTCAGTTAGCACAGCAGTTCAATTGACCCCACACCTGACACCAATGTAACGTTCTCGGGGTTCAAACAGAAGCGTGTTGCTTTTAATTGTGAATCGGGATGGGGCTACGTTTCGTCCCAGCCTCGCTTACGATGGACTCATCAGATTGGCTAATGTAAGCGAGGCCTGCCAATGACGTAGGTGTTACAGCTGCCCTGCTCTAAGCGAGCGAGGGTACTGGATATAAGACGTGGTCGGTCTATAAAGGATATGGTACCGCAGTAACCAACGCTGCCTAGGAGGAGGTGCCCTCTGCGCGGGCGGCGTGCGAAGCACGGTCGCAGACTTCTGCACGCCGGTGGCAAGTCGCCACATGACTCTCCCCCAGTGAACAGGACAACTGGTCATGGTCATGATACCGTGGACGATGCCTGGAGACCTGAGAGGGCTGCAGCCGGTGCTTGGAGTTGTCCCACACTGGGATGGACGTGTGCCATCGCCAGCGAGGGACGGTTGCACACCTTGTTGCGCTTGCAGCCAAAATTGTCTCGAAGGTTGATCCAGATCCAGACATCGTATGTGGGGACGAAAGTTGAGCTGTTATTTCCCCATGCCCGATCACGTCGGGGTCACCAATTTGAAGCGTGTTGCTTTTAATTGTGAATCGGGATGGGGCTACGTTTCGTCCCAGCCTCGCTTACGATGGACTCATCAGATTGGCTAATGTAAGCGAGGCCTGCCAATGACGTAGGTGTTACAGCTGCCCTGCTCTAAGCGAGCGAGGGTACTGGATATAAGACGTGGTCGGTCTATAAAGGATATGGTACCGCAGTAACCAACGCTGCCTAGGAGGAGGTGCCCTCTGCGCGGGCGGCGTGCGAAGCGCGGTCGCAGACTTCTGCACGCCGGTGGCAAGTCGCCACAAAACAAATCGTCTGCTGAATTGAATGTCTAATTTATTTCCAATACCACTAACTGATCACACTAATTCATGTACAATAACTAATACTGATTTATTTACACAGTTGCTAATTTATATTCACTACTTCACTACTTGGAATTCGCTATTCACAATTCCATTCGGCTCTATTCAGGAAGTAACTGACTCCGTCCCACTCGTGCGCGTCTTTATATACCCAATACGGCTCTGTTTCTAGAACGCTTCAGATAGTCTCTGGAAGGCTTCTAGAATTCCTACGCGGAATCAGAGAGTCCAGAGACGTATTCAGGCGGACTTCGTCCGCTACAATATCATCAACACAATCTGATGGAATTGAGGTTATTATATCGTCAACGTACCTCCGAAAAAAGGTACCTGAAAGGACAGCCTAGTAAGCGCGTAATTCAAACATCACTATGTCTGCAGCTATTGGAGCCAAACAGTTACCCATATCAAGACCGAAACGTCGGCAGAAATTTCATCAAATTGATTTACTTCATCCCTGACCTCAACCAATTATCAACACTATATAAATAGAAATATTCATGAAATGTTTGCATGTGATTTTCTGGGAAATTCTGGATGAATCGAGGATTATTGAATATCATATTCCTCGAAGAATATTCAATGGTCATTTCCGTATTTTTGTATTTCTCTCAAAAAAATTCGATTTGCACAAGAGAACATAACGCACTTTCTCAGTTTGATTAATCATTACATAGTATAAAGCAAAGTCGATTTCGCTGTCGGTCCCTATGTCCCTATGTATGCTTAAATCTTCAAAACTACGCAACGGATTTTGAAACGCTTTTTTTAATAGATAAAGTGATTCAAGAGGAAGGTTTATATGTATGATACTTGCATAATATTGTAGAAAAACACTGAATAATCTACAGGTTTCTAATGTGATGTCGTAAATAACTATTTTTATAGTTTTGGTCCATGTAATAAGGCACTAATTCGCGTATCACCCATGTTATTCTTATGGTAAGATACGAAAATGATCCTTATCGTTTTGGTTGATGTTTTATGGATCGCAGTGTGTCCAATATTAGACAGAGAATTAGGTTCATATTTGGGGTGAAGTGAATACCGAAATTCACCGTCCAAATAGATATCACGTCATTGTTGTGAATGAAATATCGCTAATCCCTAATAAATTATATTCACTTGCCTAGAAACGTGCTTATCAAATTATAATTAAAAAAAGTAAAAAAACAATAACAATTCAACATTTATAATTATTTATACTAGTATCATCACATAGTATAAAGCAAAGTCGCTTTCGCTGTCTGTCCCTATGTATATCATTCACTTTTATAAAGTATACCGGTTGGCCATGGAATTCTGACACATTTCACCATGTATATTTTGAAAATTAGTCATTCTTCTGTCAGTTGAACAAGCAACGTTGCCATTTCTACATTCATGTCGTGGTAAATAGGTATTTAACAAAATGTTCATTTACTACAGGAAAATAATGAATTTAAGAAAATTATCAGGGTAACTTCCAGAATGCGCAGATTTCAATTCTAAATAGCATTTCCTGATACTTTGCCTCTGCTTTTTCGAAACTACCTTCGGCATTCTTAGTTTCCGGCTTGATAATTAATAATAAATAATGAAAAATAAACGTCGGCAACGTCTACGAGATTTATTCATTGACGTTATGTCATTCACAAGTGCCAACCTGCGATTTTTTCAGGTAAAAAAACTTGATAAATCTAAAACTTGGCCAACCGCGATCGATACTTTACAGAAGTGAATGGAGTATATACGCAACGGATTTTGTAACGCTTTTTTTAATAGATAAAGTGATTCAAGAGGAAGGTTTATATGTATGATACATGCATAATATTGTAAGGAAACACCTATGAATTTACAGGTTTCTAATGTGATGTCGTAAATAAACACATTTTTTTGCGCTTACATTGCAAACGCTGACTGAACCCCACGAGATAAATCAAAATAATGTACTTGGTATTGTACTCCTAAAGAAGGTCAACAAAAAAGGCCGCGATGGTATATGTCTGTCTCTCAAGGAGAACCCACAATAACCATTTTTTATCCTTCACATTTTACGGGAAAAAATGGCTTATTTAGGAAGTTATTTTAAGCAATACAGCATCAATCCTTATCCAATTGAGTACATTGAGTACATTGTCCATTCAAAATACAGGGTATTTGGAGGGTGAGTAGCCATAAGTAAATGGTGGATAGGTGATGCTCTTGGCTACTTGTTGCGCCTAATAAAATAACATTTTGCCCAAAGTTCGAGGTGTTATGATTTTTTTACCATTTTTTAGAAATATCCCATTTTTCTCATCAAAACCTTAAATTTTTTGAAATTTAATGCTCGAGGTGCCTATAAAATGATTTATTTCCTTAGTCTAGTCTTGTCTTATTCAGATTGAATCAGAATTTCATACAAACGTCTTCAAAAAACCTGACAGCGTCGTATCAAACTTCAAAATGAAAAAAAAATAATGTTGTGTCCACTTTACAAAGTGAAATAAAAAAAAAATTACATAGTGTTGGGTTTTAAAATGGCTTTAAAAACTTCTCTAGTTAATACTTTTTGCAATGGTATGTAACATAATAATAATTAATAATAATAATAATTTTTTATTGATCCCTTAAGACACTTTCGTGTATAGGACAAGTCAATATACATACATTTCAACTTTCATTGACAATTTGAGGACAGTCCCTGTGAAATTCTGCTACAGAATAAAATAACATTTTGATAACAATAATATTCTTACTTTGTTCTTAAATGCTAGTATGTTGAGAGATCTCATAAATGTAGGAAGGTTATTATACATTTTAATACACTGGTACATAGGGGATTTCTCAAACTTGTGAGTTCTGTGTTTGGGCACAAGTAAAACATCTTGATTCCTTGTACTATGTTCGTGATTATTAGATAACTTGGTCCATTTCTTTTCATTTTCTTTAGCATATAGCAAACATGTACCATTAATAATGTACCATTAATAATCAGATAACTCAACAAAAAACCGTTTTGTCTTCAAGGATGCCTTGAAAGGATGACGACAAAACTATTCCATTGAGCAGGCAAAATCTTTTCTCTCATTCTACCACAGCTAAAAATAGCGTGCTCTCTCTATCATCGGCTAACAATACTCCCAAGGGCGTCGCCAGGGAGGGGGCAGCTGCCCCCCGTGCCCCCCCCCCTAATCAGAATAGAAAAATGAACTGATTTTCGTATATTATGAGCTCTAGGGGGGAGGAGGCAGCTGCCCCCCAGACCCAGTAGGATGCCTGATTTCTGAATATACAGGGTGAGTCTTTGACTTGTACATATATTATAACTGTAGATTCTTGAGGCCAAAGGAAACCTTTTTTTCATTTTCCATTTTTCCGAATTCGGTTCTGTTAAAGAGAAATAGCCATTTGAAAAAAATAGTTGGGCTTAATACGTGCCTGAAACAATTATCTGCAAACACCTCAAAGTTCATATTTTTCGATTGAAATTGATGTGATTATTAGATGCTCTGGTTGATCCTGAAGATTAGTTTGTGAACACTAATAATTTTTTCATATTTTCCTCGATATCCTGAAACGATCTCATAAAAATTGGTTTCTCACTAACCTATCCTAACTACATTAATCCGTCATACGATTCGAGGTCAATGACCTAACCTAATCCATCTTCTCTGTGATATATGTCACAGAACTCCAGAGAAGACGATGTCAGATTGCCGATTTTCTCTTCAACAATGGTATAGGCGAACTCAAGAAAGCAGTACGTCCCCTATCGGTAACAGAAGAACCATCGCAGAAGTACTAGTTTTGTTTACTTTTCGCAGAAAGCTTCTAGGCATTGCTCTTTGGAAATGCCTGATTCTCACCGATATAGCGCTACGATCTAAATTTCAGTCGCGATGTTGCCGCCACGCAAGACAAGCCGTTGCTCTGTGTCTCCAGAGTCCCATCACAGGCCAGTCTGTGATACAATGAGCGATAACCTTTCTACATGGACTTCAATTTATTTCGTTATTTACTTGCAGATAATAAAGCAAACAGGTCATGATTGTGATGTGAAGACCGTGTAGTGTCGATTAAAAATTCCTAGGGGATATTGTTCAGATAGATATTTTCCTGAAGGACCGATAACAATAAATTTTCAATAGAAACTGTGCTTATTAACTGTGTAATTTCATGCTTCCCGGAATTCAATTATTACATCGAATGTTTTTCCATAATAGAGATTTTATTCTTGACAAAGTTGATAAACATTGAAAACATTGTTAATTTGTCAAGAGACCATAGAAGAATGATGATATTTGATGCAGGGAAGCATTCAGATTGTTTATGAAATTCATGATTTTTTTCTCAAATTTCTTCGTATACATTTAGGAATAACTCGGAAACGACGCGTTCTATTGAAACAATATAAAAATACTTTTATTTTCTAAAATGGTTGATTTTTTCAAAAATATGAACCGTTTATCTTTTTCAAGTGATTTGACAGTGTCTCTGCATGAATTTATGACTCGACTACGCTGTAACTTTTATACCAGGAGAAATATGGAATAAGTTTCAATTGAGGAATATGCACCATGAATAGAGTAAACAATCAACCAAAATTCAGTTCAGTCGAAAAATCGGTTCCGAATATATGGAAAAATATTGTTATTTCCATGGATCTTTGACACCCTGTATTTTTCAAATGAAACCGAATTTTGAAAAAAAGATATGGAAAAAAAGTGTTTCGTTTGATGAGAGGAATCTACATTTGAAAGATATGTACAAGTCAAAGACTCACCCTGTATACTGAATGACTGCAACCCCCAGAAGGAGCTGTTTAAATTTCGAACTATTTTTGGTAAAACAGAGATAGTACAGTAAAGATTAAATGATTGAAATTTGGAGAAAAAACGAAGGGTCTACAAATTTTTTTGATGAATTTGGTAATAATGATCATTAGTTTATCAGATAAATCGCGTTCATTGATATAAATATCAACACAGGGATTCCTTTTGGAGATATATTTATTTCTTGGTAATAATGTGTTCATCCACCGCGATTATCTATACACTCTCCAACACGTCTTGGCATTGATGTAAAAAGATGGTCTATTTCTTCATAGTGAACTTCATTTTACTACTTTCTGTGTTGTTTTCTGATTTCACGAAGTTATTGGATATGATATGTCTTCGAATTTTTCGTCAACTTTATCAAATTTTTCATTGAATTCTTCAAATTTTTCGTCAACCCTATCAAATTTTTCATTGACTTCATCTATTATTACCTCCTTGATGGTTTCCATTTTCTCATCCAATGTACTTGCGATTTGACTCATCAATTCATTACAATTGTTCATTTTTTCCTCCACTTTATTTTACATTTTATCGAGTTTTTCTTCCATTTTTGAACTCATTTCTCGAGAATTCTCATCCATTTTTTCTTCCAATTTCGAGCTCATTTCTCGAGAATTCTCTTCCATTTTCAAGCTCATTTCTCGAGAATTCTCTTCCATTTTCAAGCTCATTTGTTCGAAGGCTTGCTTGAGAAATTCCATACTCGCCTGGTCCATTTTCTCCTTTTGCGACCTTTTTATCGGCATTCAAAAAGTTCCACTATGAAGTCCACAATTCACTTAGCACAGCAGTTCAATTGACCCCACACCTGACACCAATGTAACGTTCTCGGGGTTTAAACAAATTGTCTGCTGAATTAAATTGTCTAATTTATTCACAATACCACTAACTGATCACACTAATTTATGTACAATAACTAATACTGAGTTATTTACACACTTGCTAATAATGCTGATTTATATTCACAACTCGGAATTCGCGATTCACAATAGACCTTTCCAGAATTACCTGTGCAGGTGACAGTTGCGCGCGTCACTTGTGGGCTGAGAATGAATATCATTGGTCGTCAAAATTTCCCTCCCTAAATCGTTGACTTTTGACAATTGATATCATTATTTTACGCAGTCGACGTTTTGGATCTGGATGTTATTTGTTGAATTGTTTATCGAAAATCAAAATTTTAGTATGCCTCAACAATGTTGTGTTACTAAGTGACGGTCACGGTACCACAGTATAAGGTATATATAACCTTATGCTGAGACGGTACGATAAAACCAGTAGGATCTCATTTCATTGCTTCCCTCTCTCTCTTTCTTTTCTCTCTCGCACTAAGGTTTGCGCATCTTTTAATGCTGCCCACAAGTTGCGCATGAAATATAGCGGTTTCTCTCTCATTCTGGTTTAGTTCACATCTTTCATCTTTGTTCTACGTATTCTGGAAAGGTCTATTCGATTCGGCTCTATTCAGATAGTAACTGCCCGTCCCCATCGTGCTCGTCTTTATGTACCCATACGTCTCTGTTCGAGAACGCTCCAGATAGCTCCAGATAGTCCCTGCAGGCTTCTAGAATCCTGTACGCGGAATCAGAGAGTCCAGAGACGTATTCAGGCGGACTTCGTTCGCTACAGTATTATAGGATCTACGTTCTCGAAATGAACACACCTTTCGGTCACTTTTTTACTGCTTTTCATCGGTGCTATTGGATTTTTTGTAGCTGCTCAAATTTCGGAGCTATAACAAACAAATTTTTTTTTCAAATGGAAACCATAGTGGGGAATGATATTTCTAAATTGACCTTTCTCCAACGATTTTCAAAATATATATCATGATATACCTACTTCCGAGTTCACTATATATCGAAAATGTAGAAAAAACACTTTTCGTTCAATAAAATCCAAGCAGGCTTCGATTATCTTCCTTCAAAACTGAGGCAGTCATAGAATTCCATGTTTCATTTATTTTCACTTGTCAAATTCAATTCAGCTTCATCATGTCTGGCGCTTCTTGAATTCTTTTTTATATCACATCATGCCTTACGAGAACTATTAAAAATAAAATATGCTGGAATGTTTTATACAAGCAAATCATGACGCCAGTGGCGCACCCAGAAATTTTCTTCGGGGGGGGCTGCTCAAGAGTAATCAGGTTTTTGTAAGTTATATAATTTAAAAAAATAATGCGCTCCAAGCGAAAACCTTCTTAAGTAATGGATATATCGCATTCGTTATTTTGGGAAGACATTATAAAAAAGCTTGCGTTAAAAAATGCATATTTTATTTTTTTCACAAATACTGAGAGAAGGGGGTAAGACGACGCGCCTAAAACTTGATTAATCATTCTACAGAAATAAAAAATGTCATGAGCGAAATTTCCGAAAAGCAACAAACTTGAATATTACAAGAGAGAAATTTTACCTGCTTAAATTTAATCTCGAGTGGTATTCGGCATGACTATTCCACGAGAAAATGTCTAACATGGTCACATTTGACACGGATTGCGCTATTTGGCAAATTACAATTCATAGATTAACTAAACGTTGTTTGTTTTCTCTATGATATTCATTTCCGAAGCTATCTATGAATTGGAGGAACGTCAAAAATTTTATCGCTGAAAACCAACTTGTTGGTTTTGCCGGTTTGAAACTTTTATCGAGATGAAACGATCGTTGCTACGAAAATTTCCTCACTTAAAATGGAATGAGTGAAATAGTCATATGTAAGATGGAATTTTGCCGGCGAATACACTCGAGTTGAAATTTAAGCAGGTAAAATTTCATCTCGAGTGTATTCGGCTTGACTATTTCTCGAGAAAATGTCCAACATTAAGTAATATAGTCACATTTGACACGGATTGCGCTATTTGGCTAATTAGAATTCATAGATTAACTAAACGTTGTATGTTTTCTCTATGACATTCATTTCCGAAGCTATTTATGAATTGTAGAAACGTCAAAAATTTTATCGCTGGAAAACCAATTTGTTGGTTTTGCCGGCTTGAAAGTTTTATCGAGATGAAACGATCGTTGCTACGGAAATTTCCTCACTAAAGAACGGAAAGGGAAATAGTCATATGTAATACCACTAGAGATGGAATTTTGCCGGCAAAATTTTTCGATTGTAATATGAAAGTTTGTTGCTCGGAAATTTAGCGAATGACATTTGTATCAAAATCACGAGCCGTTAGGCGAGTGATTTTGGAAAAAATGTCTTGAGCGAAATTTCCGAAAAGCAACAAGCATAAATATCACAAGAGAGAAATTTTACCTGCTTAAATTTCATCTCGAGTGGAATTCGGCATGACTATTCTACGAGAAAATACGGTAATATGTTCACATTTGACGCGTATTGCGCTATTTGGCAAGTTAGAATTCATCATAGATTAACTAAACCACTAAACGTTGTTTGTTCTCTCTATGATATTTATTTCCGAAGCTATCTATGAATTCGAGAAACGTCAAAAATTTTGTCGCTGAAAAACCAACATGTTGGTTTTGCCGGCTTGAAAATTTTTTCGGGATGAAACGATGGTTGCTACGGAAACTTCCTCACTAAAAATGGAAAGAGTGGAATAGTCATTCAAAAACGCATCGTTTTCGGAAGAAAGGTCCTGTTCCTAAAATAAGAAAAATTTTTTTAGATCATCAGTGTAAGACTCATCAATAGTGTTCGTTGGCAATAAGCTGCACATAAATGACGACAAAACATCTTTGTGTTTTAAGAATCGATTGTGAATTTGTGCTAAAAAATTATCAAGAAATGGGATAAATATTGAAATTCGAAAGTAAGTCTCTGCATTTTCGCATTCTACATTACATCATTTTGTTTGTCTTCTTGCAATTCGGGGCTTTATCAGTGGAACTTCATATTCTTTACATTTGTCTTCTACTTTCAAGAACAGCCCTTCGCAATGGCCGCAACTCAGCGACAAGCAGTGACACGATGTTTAAGGCCAAAACACACAGTTTTGCATATCGAATAGGATGCGCGTAAAAATATCTATCCCTATTTCTATCTCTAAAGGAAATGTTTAAGTTTCCATTTTGTTCTAAAATAACTATTATTAGGTAATTTTAGAAAAATAATAAGATAAAAATATTTGAATTACTTTTTTATCACAGCTCGGGGGGGGGGGGGCTGCAGCCCGACAGCCACCCCCCTCGGTGCGCCACTGCATGACGCTGATAATGCATCTCAAATATATTTTGATAGATATCCTGAAAGAACTCAGCCGCAAAAAAGTATATTCACAAGGCTAAATAATCTGATGGCTTTTGTTTTAATTAAGTATTTAAATGCTTTTCATTTTTCTATTTATCAGATCAATCACACCAGAATCAACAAGTTTGGTCTGAGTAATAATAAAGCTAATATTTTCTGAATCAATTTGGCAGCTTACAATAATTGTGAGATATCGAATTCTATGACCTTATAAGAACTTTAGGGGCGCCAGACGATACAACAATGAAGAAACTGAATTGAATTTGACAAATAAAAATAAATGAGACATGGAATTCTATGACTGCCTCAGTTTTGAAGGAAGAGAATCAGAGCCTGCTTGGATTTTATTGAACGAAACAAGTTTTTTCGAAATTTTCGATATAAAGTGAACTCGGAAGTACAGGGTGGGGCAAAAGTCACGAAGGGATTTGAAAAATTGATAACTTTTTTAAATTCAAGTTTTATTTTTTTTTCTTCACACAAAACTGAAATACAATAGTTGGAGTTTTTTTACAATTCAAGAGTGAAAGATTACATCACTCAAATGACCTCCATTTTCGGCTTCGCAAAGTGCAGCTCTTGAAAGAGCATTTTTCATGATCCGAGTCAGAATATCTGGCCCCAAAGCCCTTACTTCTGCTCGAATATTTTTCTTTAGTTGCTGCAGGGTTCTGGGTTTATTAACATAAACCTTTCCTTTCAAATATCCCCAAAGGAAATAATCAGGAGCTGTTAAGTCCGGCGAGCGGAATGGCCAATTGAATCCTGAATTCCTCGAAATTAAACGTTCACCAAAAATCTGCCTTAGAAGGTGCATAGTGGCTCGAGCAGTGTGCGCAGTAGCCCCATCTTGTTGGAACCACATCCCTTGATTCTCAGCAAGAGCTGGTTTGAATCATATCCCGATATCGCTCGCCATCTACAGATAGAGCATTGCCATCGTGGTCTTCGAAGATAAATGGTCCAATAATTCGTCGAGACGTAACTGCGCACCATACGGTACATTTAAGTGGATGTAATTGCCTTTGATGACCCACCCTTGGGTACCCCATATTCTGCTCTGTGGCTGAAATCGTGTCAATAAACGTCGAATCATCGATTCAGAGGGCGAATTCCTCAAATTGAAATGACGACGATATGCTCGTTGAGTTTGAATGATTGAATGATATGATATGATATATTGTTTATCCTGACTACTCCTAGGTCTCCTGAGGAGACCCCTCTGAAACTACAAGCTTCGAAGCTTGTAACTTGTGCGAGTTCGGAGTAAGCAGTTGTGTTCTGTGTAGGCTTTGTTACTGTGTCCTTACGCCACCTTAGGCACAGCACTGTTAATTTTTGACCCAACAGTGAGAATGGTGGCCCCTACCGAGACTAGAAAATTTCTTTCCTAGCTCGGGATTGAATTCCAACGCTCTACCACTGAGCCAAGGGCACTCATGATGATATTCAAAATAAAATTCTATGAGTTTGCTTCGTTGGTTGAGGTTGTAACGCTCCATAATTAATCTCCCGGATTTATTTTACACAGTCATGGAAAAAAAAGAAAAAAAAAATAAATAGGAAGAAGTTATTAATTTTTCCAATCCCTTCGCAACTTTTGCCCCACCCTGTATATCATGATATACTCCATTCACTTTTATAAAGTATCTTGGTGGGCCATGGTTTAGGTTTATCAAGTTCTTTTACTTAAAACGGACGCAGGTTGGCAATCGTTAAAATCAAGCGACATTGCCAAGTCTACTTTCTCTATTTACTCTTTTTCAACTTTGTGAATGGAGCTAGTTCTTATAAGGTTTATCCTGTGACACAAGATTCGTAGTACCACTACATTTTCATACTGGAGTATTTCAAGTTGCGCAAAGAGGTATTTAATTGTCGTCTGTAGGCTTATTTCTTGAGAATTTTGAAAAGTGTGGATTTCCATACGTCCGTCTGTTCTGTTCTTCTAAAAGTTTTTCTGTCGGGTTGATAAACTATCACAAAGTAACGGACTATTCTGTCCATTATTTTTCAGTAAAATTTCAACACTCGGTTCTTGATTTCCGTACAAGAAATAGCATAACTGAATCTTCCAATCATATTTATACTCGTACACGTGAAATTTTTCCAGTATTAACAGAGAAAAAAAAAGTTTTTCAATATTCTTCAGATCTTTGGAATTATTGAATTCACATAATAATATTTCCTCAAGTTCATTGTTTTCCCAAAGTAAATAAACATTTTGTTGAATACGTAATTTCTACGATTTATATGTAGAAACGGCAACGTTGCGTTCATATCTGACAAAAGAATGACTATAACCTAACTTTTTCAAAATATACGCGGTGAAATGTGTCAGAATTCCAGGGCCTCCTGGGCTACTTTATAAAAGTGAATGGAGTATATATATCTTTGAAATCATTGAAGAAAGGTCAATTTGAAAATATCATTTCCCACTATGGTTTCCATTTGAGGAAAAAAAAATTTTTGTTATAGCTCCGAAATTTGAGCAGATTCAAAAAATCCAATAGCATCGATGAAAAGCAGTTAAAAAAGTGCCCGAAAGATGTGTTAATTTCGAGAACGTAGATCCTATAACACGGAAGTTATAGTCAATTATAATAATGGACCAAATAACAAAATCACCCTGTAGCTCGGAAACTTGACGCCGTAGCAACTTGGGTTTTTCAGCAATTTATGTTTCTCGAAAAAATAGAACATGACATGTATCTTACTTTTCTCTATCTGTTATAGTTCAGGAGTTGTAGTACTAAATGATCGAAATCTGGCCATCCTGTACAGGATGGTTAGAAAGAAATCCAGATGATTTCGTGTGTGCTAACTGTGAATAATACGCAGTACCCGGTTTTGCCCCTTTTGCCATACAGTTCTGCCCCGGGTGTTAGGGCATAACCGTAAAATAGCATATAAGTAATTCTTTTTGTTGTTTTTTCATCTTGTACTGGTTTTTAATGAGATTGACTCATTTCACTATTCGGCTCATATGCTACGGTATGAACAAGTCAATTATCAACCAAGAAACATAAATAAATAAAAAATTATTGCAGGTTTTTCTTAGCTACCCGGTTTTGTCCCCCTTTCCCATATATGTTTGTAATGTTACAACGCTCAGATTGCCAGGAACAATAGTCAGAGAAATCATACAATTGGTGATTTGGCAAATTGATTTATTCATAAATTATTTAAATCGCAACAGTTTCGAGATTGGATTTATCTCTTCTTCAGGCTGAAAAAAGTAACAAGACATTGTAAAAAACAAATATGACAAACTACACACACAATAAAGCTTACCGAAATAAACACAGTCACAAAAATATGGACTATCAAAATGTTTCGACATCAACAGACATTGGAAAACAGATCAGACCTAAGATTGTCACCTAAATGGAACTTTCTAGAATAATTCATAAAATAAAAAGAAAAACAATTAACCATATTTACATCCCTCAACAATGAGGTCAGCTGTCATAATCCTATCTTCCGTGTTCGCATTACTTATACACCACATTGGCCTACTATAAACAACATACAAACCAGCAATTCAACTCGGAAAAACAAATCATTCAACACTTAGAAATCAAATTACAATAAATCTTACTCAAATCTTCCATGTCCGTCCTATAATTTACAGAATTATGCTTTTTAATATAAAACATCTCGGCAAAGAATCTTTTTTTGTAATTTTTCTCCCTGTGCAGAATTTCAACGTTGTCGAGATCAAAATCGAACATGTGTCCTGTACTAAGATGGTGATAGACTAGGGCCGAGAAACTCGCTTGAGGACACTTTAAGTATTTTTAATAGTATAGAACCTAACCTTAAGTTCACATACGAATTGGAGAATGATGTAAATCTCTCATTGCCTTTTCTGGAGATCATGTTAATTAGAGATCCTAGGGGGAAAAGCATTAGAACGAATTTATATAAAAAACCCACTAGTACATGTAGGACAATTAATTATTGGTCCCTACATCCATTACATCAAAAAATGAACATCATCAGACAAGGATACTTGAAGGTTCTTCGAATGTGTAGCCCAGAGTTTGTGTCATCAAACTTAGACATTCTAAAAAAGGATTTGATTAAAAATGGTTATCCAGTAAGGTTAATTAATAAAGTTGTGAATGTCAACCCTAACATGTTCCGATCTACAATATGAGTCGAAATACCGTAGACGATAATAGTAGTTTTAAGTTTGTTAAACTCCCTCTAATTCCAAATTTGACTCACAATCTGAAGAGAGTTTTGAGGAAAGACAACATGAAATTTATAACCTGGAGTAAAAACACTTTTGACAGATTGTTCTTCACTAAACTAAAGGACAAAATTCCTAAGAAATGGGAATCGTATCTAATATACAAGATTAATTGTCTACATTGCCAACAATGCTATATAGGAACAACTAGACAGCATATCTGTAAGAGAATATCCGATCACAAATACTCTGTTAAGCATCCTTCCGACAACAAAACGGCCCTAGTCTATCACCATCTTAGTACAGGACACATGTTCGATTTTGATCTCGACAACGTTGAAATTCTGCACAGCGAGAAAAATTACAAAAAAAGATTCTTTGCCGAGATGTTTTATATTAAAAAGCATAATTCTGTAAATTATAGGACGGACATGGAAGATTTGAGTAAGATTTATTGTAATTTGATTTCTAAGTGTTGAATGATTTGTTTTTCCGAGTTGAATTGCTGGTTTGTATGTTGTTTATAGTAGGCCAATGTGGTGTATAAGTAATGCGAACACGGAAGATAGGATTATGACAGCTGACCTCATTGTTGAGGGATGTAAATATGGTTAATTGTTTTTCTTTTTATTTTATGAATTATTCTAGAAAGTTCCATTTAGGTGACAATCTTGGGTCTGATCTGTTTTCCAATGTCTGTTGATGTCGAAACATTTTGATAGTCCATATTTTTGTGACTGTGTTTATTTCGGTAAGCTTTATTGTGTGTGTAGTTTGTCATATTTGTTTTTTACAATGTCTTGTTACTTTTTTCAGCCTGAAGAAGAGATAAATCCAATCTCGAAACTGTCGCGATTTAAATAATTTATGAATAAATCAATTTGCCAAATCACCAATTGTATGATTTCTCTGATATATGTTTGTCCAGTTTATGCTGAAACGGCCAGTTTATAGAAAAAACTTCTTTCATATTACGCCAGCCACATGAGGCGAAGCGGTCTACGACATTCAGTATTTCATGCCGAATTGAAATCTTGGGTTCGAGAAGTGTGCGCTTCTTGTTTTCATAAACTTTAAACTTTCGGTAACCCCAAAAGACAAAGTCGACTAAGTAGAATCTGGTGTTCTCGTATTCAAGAAATCCTCCAGGGCCAAGGAGATGTCCGCAAAACTCCTGCCCTAAGGGCCAGAAATGAACTCAAACCGAAACTGAAATCAATGTGAAGAAATATCCATACATCATATTTGTACTGTACTGTACTGTCTGTCATATGGTTCGATAATGTAATATACTGCCCCACAAAAGTTACGAAAGTTCAGAAATTTAGTGACCGATTTTTGCCCACTCATTTATGAGAAATCAAAAGTTTACTTTCTTATATCTGAATTTCTTGTTGTTTGTGATTCTAAGAATTTTGGACAAGTTATTGTTTTACGTTCTTGCAATCAATTATGATTCAGTTAATGCCTAGACCTGAAGTTTGTGCGGATGAAGTAAGTGAAAATGTTTACTTGCTCTTCCCTTAATATCGAGAAATTAGAAACCTGACCGAAAGACCGTGCATTGAACGACCAAGATTTCCGATCGAGCACAACGACGTCTCTGATTGTGTCAACTCATAGAGAGTCCTATTCTGTATTATAAAAATCGAAATTCAAATCTCGATTGATACCCTCGAAATATTTTATTTTCACTAAGAACAGGAAAATTTCTTCCTCATCTCATCGTTCCGTAATAAGCGACCCGCTCCGGTTTCGCACGGATGCAATACTGATACTAAATACCTATACTCCATTCACTTTTATAAAGTATACCGGTTGGCCATGGAATTCTGACACATTTCACCGTGTATATTTTGAAAATGTTAGGTAATGGTCATTTTTCTGTCACTTGAACAAGCAACGTTGCCGTTTCTACATTTATGTCGTAGTAATTACGTATTTATCAAAATGTTTATTCACTGTGGGAAAATAATGAATTCGAGAAAATTTTATGTGAATTCCATAATTCCAAAGACCTGGAGAATGTTGAAGACACTTTTTTCGCCTAAATACTGGAAATATTTCACCTATAGATATAAACATGGTTGGGAGATTCAGTTATGCTATTTTCTTGTACGGAAATCAAGAACCGAGAGTTGAAATTTTACTGAAAAATAATGGACAAAATAGTCCTTTACTTTGTGATAGTTCATTCGAAAAAAGAATAAAAGTATTAGCATAACCCTACAGAAAAACTTATAAACGAACAGTGGAATTCCCCACTTTCCAAAAAATAAGCCTACAGAAGAAATTGAAATACCTTTTTGCACCCCTTTAAATACTCCAGTATAAAAATGTAGTGGTACTACGAAACCTGTGTCACTGATAAATCTTAAGAGAACTAACTCCATTTACAAAGTTCGTGGGAATCTATGTGAATGATGGGTAAACCGAATCAAGAAGAACGTATTTCTAAACTGGGATGCTCCTTAGCTTCAGTCTGTTATCTTTGGGTGTAATGACAAGATATCTGGATAAATTCTGCATGAAAACCATCTATCATACAGTATTCGAGTCAAAAGCAATATATGAAATCATGTTTTATGGACATACTTAGAAGTCATTTCAAATATTCAATCTCCAGGTGGGTGTTAAACGTCTTAAATTTAATTATCATATCAACTGGCATATAATGATTGGATACAAAACTTGAGAAAACGGTAACCCAATAAAGAAATTGGTTTTGATACATAATAAAAAAACTTCAACAATTTTCCATCACAAAACAATAATTTCTAACATCGTTACATGTATATGTTTCTTTTTGAGAAAGAGCATTAGATTCTTTAATATATCAAACAATATGGCATGTTCAAAGCAATTACAGTATTAGGAAAACAGATTTGAATAGAACGCCATACATTTTTATCCATGATACATGAGCACAAAGATAAAAACCTCTGAATATGTATGGAGATTTTGTAATTTTTTTCAAGGAATAGGGTGACATATTCATAACAGACAGAATCTTCTTCAGGAACAACATTTCATCTTTCTTTTGGATTGACACTGACAAAATATCTTGAAATCTGCAACCGAAAAGGAGATAGAAAATCATCAGGACATGGTATATAACCCACATTTGGTTCTTGACAACGAAGGTCTTCCGACCATATATGGTCCTTCAAGCAATTATTTTTGAGATCCTCAGGTTTACGAAGAAGCTTTATTTCCCTTATAAAGAGAAAGCCTTTCCCAATTGGTTATTTTTCTATCTAGGTGGTTTGCAGCAACTTCCTCTTCCATATCCATAATATAATTCATTTTGTTTGATTCAGTTGAACCTCCTTGATCGTAGAAAATCTTCGATACAGTACTAGTTTTATAAGGAGGGTATTCGACATTTTTGCAATACTAGAAAACCCAAATGTTAGGTCTTTCACACTGCATAGAGGGTTCTGTTGAAAAAGGCAGCTCTTTCGCAAAAGTGAGTAGTGTATCAATCGAAAAGTGTTCATTTTTCAAATTATAATTCCAAATTTGTCGTTGCAGATCTTTCTTCAAAATAAAGTCTTCAGTCAGTGTCTTTTTATGTGCCCCAATAGAAGGAAATTCTTTGTCGTCTCTTTCACTTAAAATCCTCCTAATTGTGTTTATGTGCAGCTAAAAAATGAATATCTATTTATATAAAATATAAAACCTTGGTTTTCACTCACTTATACGTCGAAAATGCTGGATAGCTGGTCATGAACTGTCGATACCAAATTATCAGGGTTACTTTTAGAATGCGCAGATTTCAATTCTAAATAGCACTTCCTGATATTTTACCTCTGCTTTTTCGAAACTACCTTCGGCATTCTTAGTTTCCAGGCTTGATAATTAATAATGAAAAATAAACGCCGGCAACTTCTCCGACATTTATTAATTGACGTAATGTCATTCACAAGTGCCATCCTGCGATTTTTTCAGGTGAAAAAACTTGGCCTCCCGGGATACTTTATAAAAGTGAATGGAGTATACTACCTAGCTACTACATAATGTCCTCATAAACAACGTTCACAGCTTTTTTGTCATTAGACAATAGAAACATATTTTGTTTAGAAGTTACTCTTGAAAGAGCGACACCATCCGGATCGGTATTGCCGGCGCCGCACCGCTATGTCCCTGCATTTTAAATCTGTAATATCTTCGGGAATATTCATTCAAATTACACGCTGTAAAGGGCCATATTGATCTATATGGAATAGACAAAGTATTTAAGGTACTTAGTTGGATAAGGATTATTGCTGTATTGCTTAAAATAACTTCCTAAATAGGCCGTTTTTCCCCTTAAACGTGATGGATAAAAAATGGTTATTGTGGGTTATACTTAAGAGATAGACATATACCATCGCGGAATTTTTTGTTGACCTTTTTTAGGTGTACAATACCGAGAACATTATTTCGATTTATCTCGTGAGGTTCGGTCAGCGTTTGCAATGTAAGCGCAAAAAATGTGTTTATTTACGGCATCACATTAGAAACCTGTGAATTCATCAGTGTTTTTCTACAATATCATGCAAGTATCAAACATCATACCTTCCCCTTGAATCACTTCATCTATCAAAAAAAGCGTTTTGAAATCCGTTGCGTAGTTTTGAAGATTTAAGATACATAGGGACAGACAGCGATAGCCACCTGTTTTACTCGTATACTATGTATTGATACCGCGCAGGTCGGCCAGCCGACCGAGAGCTGCATATAAGGGTACTATGTAACATCTACGTCCCACTCAGTTCGTCCAAATAAAAAGGTATAATAACTCTATATTCTGTCCCTGCTTGACACATACAAGGTCGTCCTGCCCACCGAGCGCTTACCCCGGTTATAAATTTTTCAGTTTCTTATTGTTATTTGGATAGTTAATAGATTGTTATACAGTATTATGTATTTTTTCGAGAAAAAAAGGTTTTCGAACCGTTTAAAAGATGTCTATTGATTATCTGACCATAAAAATATAAAATATTTCTGAATCCTAGTGAATTCAAACTTCTTACAATATACAGGTTGAGTCTTTGACTTGTAAATATATTTCAACTGTAGATTCTTGAGGCTAAAGGAAACCATTTTTTCATTTTCCATTTTTCCGAAATGGGCTCTGTTGAAGAGATATAGCCATTTGAAAAAAAAAATAGTGCTAAATACGTGCCTGATATTATTCTTTACAAATACCTCAAAGTTCATATTTTTCGATCGGAATTGATGTGATTATTAGGTATTCTGGGTGATACATTTAAAAAATACTCAAGCACTAACCTTATTTGAATAAGGATGTTACAAACACGATATTTCCTAACAAAACACTTAGTTCTGTCCAATCATTTCGGCAATTGAAAAGCTATATTTCTCACACCAAAATAAGTTCCTTCTTCGATTGTCCTGAATATAAGTTTATAGACACTAATAATTTTTTCAAATTTTACTCGATATTTCAAAACGATCTCATAAAAATTGGTTTCTCTCTAACCTATCCTAACTCCATTAATCAAAGTAATATGATTCGGGGTCAATGACCTAACCTTACCCATCCTCTGTGATATTCACTCACAGAACTCTAGAGAAGACGATGCCAGATTGCCGATTTTCTCTTCAAACAATGGTAAAGGTGAACTCAAGAAAGCAGTACGCCCCCCCCCCTATCGTTAGCGGATGCACTATCACAATCGCCAAAGGCGTCTAGGAGTTGCTCTTTGGAAATTCCAATTCTGATTCTCGCCAATATAGCGCTACGTTCTTAATTTCGGTCGCCACGGCCTACTCTTCCCTTGAGAAGGCCGTGGATGTAGGCGCCACGCAAGACAAACCGTTGTTCTGTGTCTCCAACCAGTCCAACCTGAAAGATTAGTCAGTGAAATAATAAGGGAGAAAAGAAAAACACTTGACTAAGTTTCACGATTTATAATAAAAATATATTTGTTGACATGCATGTTTCGGGTTTTATCCCATTTTCAAAACTGAATAAATAAATACAGAAGGTACACATTCACATAATTATTAGGTAACACATGTAAGGACCGGAGATAGGCGGAAATCTAGTTGGTCGTTTACAATGGGGAGATTTTGTTTTTGTGCTGAAGATATTTCTAGGCATTCTAAGAGATCCAAACGTTTACCCTTATTATCTTTATGTAATATTTTTACGTTATTGAGGTCTATGAAGTGGTTGTGAGTGATGCAATGATCAGAGAAACCAGTTGTGGATTTATTTTGCAGAATGGATTTTTTGTGTTCCTCAATTCTAATTCCGAGAGACCGGCCTGTCTGACCTATGTAGAATGCAGGGCACTCATCACATAGTAGCTTGTATACACCACTCGACTGTGAGATATTTAGTCGATCCTTGCCATTAAAAAGTATTGATCTCATGTTCTTTTTATTGGTACATATAACATCAATTTCATTTTTTCTTATTCGTTTGCAAATTTGTTCACTGAGAGATGGGATGTAATTGATGTACATGAATTTCCTGATTTCATCCTTAAGTTGAGGTGGATAGACGAAAGTTAGTAGTTTCGTTTGTTGTTTTTTGAAGATTAAATTGTCTATTACGTTAGAGGAGTAGCCGTTGTTTTTGGCTAGTAATTTAAGGACTCTAACTTCGTTTTCAAAGCTGGTTTTCGACAATGGGATCGAAATCAGCCTATGTACCAGGGTGTGAAATGCAGACATCTTGATCTTATAGGGGTGCGAACTACTGTTATGGATCAGAATATCAGAGAAGGTGGGTTTTCTATACAGGGTCTTTCACGAGGAACCTCACCCATATTTATACGGGAAACGACTGAACGTATTTTCATGAAATTCAGCACTCATAAGTATTTCACGATGCTGATGAAATCTAAAATATTCTCAAGGCATGAGCACCTCCGGTTTTTCCGGAAATGACGTCAACTTCCGTTTTTCAAATTAGAACACCATTTTTTTATTGCAGAAATAGATTCCTTAGAAAATTTCAAGTTATTTTGATGTAACATTTTTCAGTTTTGGTTGGAAAATTCTCTCTGAGCGGGAAAATTCGAAAAAAAAATCGAAAATAGAGCTCCGCTGAAACAAGAATAACTTCGAGGTTTTTGGATGGAAAATTTTCATTTTTGAGATTTTTCAAGATGTAAGATTGATGCATCCACTTTAAAAATCGAAATTGCGATTCATGATACAGGGGGTGAAAAAATCGCTTTCAAAGTTAGGGATGACAAAATCGTGAAAAATCATTTTTTTCAAATTAGAACCCAATTTTTTTATGGCAGATATTGAATCTACGTTGAAAAATAATGTGAGTGTATGCATCACACCCTTGTCCTAAAATGGATATTTTCTGAGTTATTCACAAAAAACTGTTTGTCGTCTTGAATTTTCAGCTATTTCTTTTCCCTTCCCTCTAAAAAGATGAAATTTTCAGGAACTGTGATTTGAACCATGCTGTAGATTTTTCACCCCTTCTTGAAACCGACTGCAAGTTACTATTAGGAGAACCATGACAAACTCTCGCAGTTATAACTAGAGAAGATGCTCAAAGTTTTGACCGTTAATTTCTAGACATTTATTTATACGTCTCAGGAATGATATCTATCATTAAAAAAAAAGAATGTTAAACATGGTAAGTTTTTGCATATGGTTCATAAGGAATTATTTATTTATCACTGGAGAGAAAACCGATGGCCGATTAGTTGAAATAAAGAGGTTTCCGATACAAATTCGAATCCAAATTCGCCATCTATTTAGGAACAACCTGTAACTTTTTTCTCTTGCATATTAGGGTAGTAAAATCTAAAACATGGTTTAAGTAACAGTTCCTGAAAATTTCATCTTTTTGGCGTGAAGGGAAAAGAAATAGCTGAAAATTCAAGACGAAAAACAGTTTTTTGTGAATAACTCAGAAAATATCCACTTTAGGGCAAGGGTGTGATTCATACACTCACATTATTTTTTAACGTAGATTTAATATCTGCCATAAAAAAATGTGGTTCTGATTTGAAAAAATTGATTTTTCACGATTTTGTCATCCCTAACTTTGAAAGCGATTTTTTCAGCCCCTGTATCATGAATCGCGATTTCGATTTTCAAAGTGGATACATCAATCTTACATCTTGAAAAATCCCAAAAATGAAAATTTTCCATTCAAAAACATCGAAGTTATTCTTGTTTCAGCGGAGCTCTATTTTCGATTTTTTTTTCGAATTTTCCCGCTCAGAGAGAATTTTCCAACCAAAACTGAAAAATGTTACATCAAAATAACTTGAAATTTTCTAAGGAATCTATTTCTGCAATAAAAAAATGGTGTTCTAATTTGAAAAACGGAAGTTGACGTCATTTCCGGAAAAACCAGAGGTGCTCATGCCTTGAAAATATTTTAGATTTCATCAGCATCGTGAAATACTTATAAGTGCTGAATTTCATGAAAATACGTTCAGTAGTTTCCCGTATAAATATGGGTGAGGTTCCTCGTGAAAGACCCTGTATATACCAAATTCGAGGTGTTCATTCATTCTCGTGACCTGAATATCTAAAAAATTTAAACATCTGTTTTCATCCTCTAATTCCATAGTGAACTGAATGGAGTTATAAAGGGAGTTCAATAATTCTAAAAAAGATTCCAATTCTGAAGTTGAGCCAGTCCATATACAAAAAACATCATCCACATATCGTTTCCAGTACAATACAAAGGTAGTCAGAGCAACATTCTTAGGAGAGAATATTTTCTTTTCTAAAGCGGTCATGAATATTTCGCTGAAAAAATTTGATGAGGGGGATTTTTTTCGAGGGAACCACGGCCAAGGACAGGGACCGGCACTCCGAAGGGTTCAAGGAGAGGTGCCTCGCAAGCAGGAACTTGCAGGTGAGCCCCAGAAGAAACTGGGCATCTTTAGTGTTTTCGGCCAGAAGAAGGAGGTCATCGGCGTATCCCAGGACCGAGATGTTCTGGTCTCCTATTTTTATTCCTCTCCTTATTCTTAGGCTGGAAATCAGTTCATCCATAATCATGTTGAACAACATCGGCGCCAGAGGGTCTCCCTGTTTGACACCCCGCTTCAGGGACAGTGTGGCCTTTTCTTTTCCGTCGCAGTAGATTGTTGTTTCCTGCTCGAAGTAGGTGGCCATTATGTATTTGGTGGTGTTGGCGTCCACTCTGAATCTCCTTAGCGCTCTCCGAATGGTATTGTGTGATATGTTGTCAAACGCCTTCTTGATGTCAAGGGTTAAGATGGTAAATGGACGGCCTTGCACTCTTCTCTGCTTTATTATAGACTGGAGCGTGATGTTGTTGGCAAAGCAGCCGTCCACCTCGGTGAAGCCGCGCTGGCACTCGTCGAGCCCGATGTTGCTGGAGAGCCGCTTGGCGATGACACCGTTGAGCAGTCTAATGAGAATAGACGAAATTGTTATTGGTCTCCAATTCCCGACCTCCTCAAGACTCCCGGATGACTTGGGGATGAGAATAGTTCTGCTCTTCCGCAGGGGTTTTGGTATGTATTTTGATTAGAGCATCAAGTTACTCAGCACCTCCAGCTTATGGACCGGGATCTTCTTCACGCCTTCTCTCGGTCTTCCCAGGCGTTCAGCCAAATGGCCAAGCAGGTCCCTCCTCTCATATTCCATCTCCAGATGGGCCATCTCCTCCAACTCACCCTCGGTCCAAGGAGGCCTCCTAGATCTACCCTCAGCCTCCGCGGCCATGTCTGTGTTGTACTCATCCGGATGTGTGTGGCGCATGTGCTGCCTCATTGATTGGTATGTGAGGTAATCGTTTCTACACACCGGGCAGACTCCGTCCTCGCTGGTGGGGGGTCCTCTACAGAATCTCCGTTGGTGGTCTCGAAGGTTCCGCAGGGTGGTGTACGTTTTACCACATATGCATTTTGGCTCCGCCTCAGTGTCGGCATCCGCTTCTTCGTTGTTTGGGGGAGGAATTCCCCTGCAAAATCTCCGTTGGTGGTCGCGGAGGTTTCGCTGCGTGGCGTACGACTTACCGCATACGCATGGGATCGGCATCATAAGTGAGCAAGTGCGCCAGGCGGAATAAAAAAAAATTTCTCGCCTCGACTAATATTATAAAATTTTTAACGATCACTTGTCCGTATGGTGCCCGAAACACAGATCTCTCTCAAATATGGCAGAGTCGAGGGGGTTCGTATACCCCAGCAGAAGGTGTTCCCGCAACCGAAACCTTCCGAAAAATCCCACCTTTCTGTGAAAAATTAATTTTATTAAGGTTTTTACCCGGCTCCTCCGCCAATTCGCGATCGGGTGTTGATATTAAAGGGGTGTCACCGGAGCATCCCCGTCCCGATTTTTCCTCTCGAGATGTTCAACCCTCCGCAGGTCAGGAAATCGTCCTAGCATCATTATTGTATTTGCTGCCGGTTCGTGGTGGTAGGAAATCTTCATACGCAGCCGGTTTTTACTAACTTTCGTCTATCCACCTCAACTTAAGGATGAAATCAGGAAATTCATGTACATCAATTACATCCCATCTCTCAGTGAACAAATTTGCAAACGAATAAGAAAAAATGAAATTGATGTTATATGTACCAATAAAAAGAACATGAGATCAATACTTTTTAATGACAAGGATCGACTAAATATCTCACAGTCGAGTGGTGTATACAAGCTACTATGTGATGAGTGCCCTGCATTCTACATAGGTCAGACAGGCCGGTCTCTCGGAATTAGAATTGAGGAACACAAAAAATCCATTCTGCAAAATAAATCCACAACTGGTTTCTCTGATCATTGCATCACTCACAACCACTTCATAGACCTCAATAACGTAAAAATATTACATAAAGATAATAAGGGTAAACTTTTGGATCTCTTAGAATGCCTAGAAATATCTTCAGCACAAAAACAAAATCTCCCCATTGTAAACGACCAACTCTGATTTCCGCCTATCTCCGGTCCTTACATGTGTTACCTAATAATTATGTGAATGTGTACCTTCTGTATTTATTTATTCAGTTTTGAAAATGGGATAAAACCCGAAACATGCATGTCAACAAATATATTTTTATTATAAATCGTGAAACTTAGTCAAGTGTTTTTCTTTTCTCCCTTATTATTTGATTAACCATGTTTCACCAAGAGTTAAGGGAGGAATCAATCTCAATTAGTCAGTGATCCCATACAAAGCATAAACGTGTTTACGGATGGACTTTATTTTATTTATTGACAGAGAATAAAGCAAACAGGTGATGATTATGTAAATGACTTTCAGTGAATTGATGTAATGGTAGTGTCGTTCTGGTGTCGAGTTATATTGTTTCGATAGATACCGGTAAGAATGAATTTTTAATAGAAACTGCCTATGAAATGTATTATTTCATGCTTCTTTGAATTCAATTTTATGTCCCACAAATGTGGAATTTTATTATTATACGGGTGACTGGTGACGTAAGGGACAACGGCTAAGTAGAGATTGAGGACCTCAAACTGAATGAGAATTTGGATTTCAAATGTCCCATAAGGGTATTCGTTTCGGAGATATAGGGTGATTTATGAAAAAATGCAAAATCTATGAACTCCCATATCTTCGTTAATATGATATGTTTTTCGCTGATATTTTACATGTTTGTTCATACAGGCATTCTCTGTCAGCATGAGAAAAAAAAAATGAAAAAATTGCGTGAGAGGAAATAATCCAGAGGAGTTCCTAGAACCACCCCGACCAATCCACCTGTGTTTGAGTATCCAAATCTTTCATCACCCCATCTACAACAAATTTTATTTTGAAATTTTTTATGGCATCGAAATATTAATTGATAAAAATAGATTTCAAGATTTGAAGGAATATTTTGATGCCAGGCTCATTCGAGCGCCTCGAATTCAAGGTTTTTTCTATCAGTAGTTCTAATTTTCATGATTTGAATATAAAAATATTGTAATATTCTCACTTCAACATATCATAGAAACGAAAGAAAATTTGTGCCATTCAAACAAAAAACAGATATTTCATCAGTTTTTTTTTCCCACTTTCCAAATTTCTATTCGATTTTATTTTATCTCACATACCGTGTGATATTTCTCACTTGACATGTAAATTGAAATTTTTGAGTACGGGCCAGCAATTTTTAAATTTTTTTTTCTTATGCTGACAGAGAATGCCTGTATGAACAAACATGTAAAATATCAGCGAAAAACATATCATATTAACGAAGATATGGGAGTTCATAGAATTAGCATTTTTTCATAAATCACCCTATATCTCCGAAACGAATGCCCTTATGGGACCCTTGAAACCCTAATTCTCATTCAGTTTGAGGTCCTCTATCTCCACTTAGCCGTTGTCCCTTACGTCACCAGTCACCCTGTGACATCGAACGTTTTCTTCATCATGGAGATTTTAGTCTTAACGAAGTTGATAAACATTCTGACAACGTTGGTAACTTGTTGGAAGACCAGAGAAGAAATAATATTCGATGAGATTTAACTCAGGACAGCATTAAGGTTATTCTTGAAATTCATGATTTTTTCCTCTAATTTAATCTTATACAATTAGGAATAACTTGAGAACGACGCGTTTCATTGAAAAAATAGAAGAATACTTTTGTTTTCTAAAACAATTAATTCTTTCGAAAACGTGAACCGTTTATCTTTTTCAAGTGGTTTTATAGTATTTTTGCCTGAATTTTTGAGTCGATTACTCTGTAACTTCAACGCCAGGAGAAATATCGAATCATTTCTGATTGAGGAATATGCACCATGAATAGAGTAAACAATCAACCAAAATTCAGTTCATTCGAAATATCGGTTCCGAATATATGGAAAGAATAGTGTTAATTTCATGGATTTTTGACACCCTGTATCTTTCAAACGAAACCGAATTTTGAAAAATGGTATGGGAAAAAAATGTTTCTTTTGATGAGAGGAATCTACAGTTAAAATATATGTACAAGTCAAAGACTCACCCTGTATACTCTCTAGTTCGGCTAGTTGGCACTTTGTGTGGAAATAGTTTCTCAAACAACTGCGAACAATATCTTCAGTGGATATATCGTGTATTCAGCTATTATTTCGAGAGGGGGGATTCAGTGGCCATTGAATTGATAAATTTACAACAGCACATTTTTAAAATATCCTTTAATTCAAAAGTGCTTGATTATAATGATTTTTTAGTACAAATATCTTAATTTTGCATGCCGCATCAGAACTTATTCAATCCACATCACAGTTTATGGCAGCTGTGAATCCTTTTGTGTGGCTATTTTGTAGTATATTTACATACAAATGAAGAACATTCGACACAATAATTTATTTTATTAATTTTAATGAGAAAGGAAAAACCAATTCATATACACCAACATTTAAAACTCGTAAACTCGACAATACACTGTTAATAATACAAGTCCTCACGAATTCGAAGGAAACACAAAAAATATTCAGTTCTACATCTTGCAACAGGTTTGTAAACCAGTGCTGCTTTTTCAGAAAGGATAAAATTTGAATTATTTATTTCTACAGTTTCTTTAATAATTTTCACACTTTTTATGGAATCATCTCATTTTTGAAAATTTATTACACAATATTCAGGGCAAAGCTAACTCAAATGCTTCAGCGAAGTCATAAGGATCGTAAAATTCAAATTCTCCATAAAAAAAATTCTGGTGGGGGTATTTATTTTCTTATTCATTATGGAAACATAAGACAAGAAAAAATCATGGCTCCTAATGAAGACCTTTGTAACATCTAGTTTTCTTATGATATATTCATTAGTAACAGAGCTTTCAGGTAAGAGTTGAATCATTGCCAAAAAAAGAGAAGTGACTTTTAGGTTTATTTTAAACAGTTGGCCAGCATGAAGGGGTCTATTGAATTACTTGTTTGAGAAGGCATTTGCTTCAATATCATTGTCAATTCTGGCTAGCTGTCTCGCTGCATGGAACGCCACTGGCTGAACACCTCTACGTTTGGTATAATGCCGGGTTTCCACCAAGCGGACAGGTCAAAACAAAACACGAACTGTCCGTTCGAACAGAAATTTTGAACAGTTTTGTTCGGAAACTGTCCGAAGACTGTTGGGATTCCCAACGGACTTCCTGTTTACACCAGTCGTGGACAGAAATGAATGAAAACTGTTCGTGTTTTGTTTAAGTTTTATTCAGTTTACACCGGACGTGTAGTTGTGAGAATGTGGCGCGCTGCAAACTTGAGAGAACGAGGACGAGGATTTATTTTTGCTGGCAGTTACATTTTACAATATTAAAAAGAACAAAACTAAACGCCGGTTTTGGATTAGGCCATCCTTAAGGCAAAAAGGAGGAAATGTGACGTCTAAACTGTTACGAGATCTCAGTGGAGATAATATAAGCATAGGATAGGAGGTGAACTTCGATCAAGTTTTAATAAACACTAGCTGGCCCGGCGAACTTTGTTCCGCCTAAATGATACTTACGGTGGATTTCGCAAATCGTAATCACCGGTGATCGGAGATCAACAGCTTGGTTCTCTGATTTTTGAACTGTCAAATGTTTCGATGGATATGAGCTGTCACACAGAACAGATACATAAAAATAATATGTCAATTACCAATTATAGCAATTTTGGATTTAGTGATTTCCGCAAATATATTTATCACCCAAACAGAAATTCAAAAACATTTCAAAAATTATGAGAAAAGATGAGAATGGACATATCACGATCGAAACTGATCGCCACAATCGTATATACTTGACATTTCGATAAAAATTCACTGTGATATTCACGCGCTTCTGGATCTGTTAATAGACCTTCATGGTACTATAAGTCCTATGCAAATTACACAGTAATTGATGTCATATGTTCTTTATTCGACCATTTCAAACAACGACGACCGAAATTCTCGAAAAAAAAACAGATGACATAAATTGATGGTCGCGAAAGCCTCAACAAATTCATCGCCATCTAATGGTGCTGATGTCAAATATAGTACCTTCACGATAAGCTGTCTAGAATAATGGTGTAGGCACCCGTCAATTTTTGAATGGAATGACGTTCGACCAAATCGAAAATATTAGCAACGTGGCGGCGCCGCAATATCATTTCAGTGTATTTTCCGTTGTCAATTTGATGGATGTATGAACAGCTGATTTGCTAAAGTCAATTATGACATGACAGCAGAATGGCATCTTTTTATAATGGAAGTTTTTTTCCTAATAACTAATATACATCAGAATGTCAGGAATATAAACACACATTATTGCTTGACAAAACTGTCTACCATTAACACGCCACGTTCGCCAGAATGAAGTCAAGTATATGAAATAACTGATAAAAATCAGTCATAATTTGTGAATAGCGCCACCCGAAGTGGAAAGAACGAAACATTGCTAATATAATCAATTTGGTCACAACAAAATCTAATCAGTGCCTACACCATTATTCAAGACATCCTACTTCACGATAACGTTATTTTGAATAAATAAAACAATAAAAATAACTAATAATCAATCATAATGTGTGAATAGCGCCATCTGAAGTGGTACGAAATCTAATCATTTTAGACATCTGTACTCCTTCGCTAAGATTATTTGCTGTTGGCCAACGGCGCAAAGTTGTAGGCAACTCAAATTACACACTATTACAGTGACTATAGTGGTAATATAGTCACTGTACACCCCATCTAACGGAAAGAAGTACCTACGAATAAGCGGTAGCGTAACTGTAACTGTAGCGACACCTAGTGGCCTCGCTCAAAAGGAGGAAAAGCATTTCCTGTATAGGTGGAATTTTCATTGATTTTTTCGAAGTTTTATTGCATTTTATAATAACCAGACCGTAGACGAATCCATATATGAAGTTTCATAACAAACACTCCATCCGATCTCGAGTTATAAATGGTGTAACCAACATCTTTGTTTTATATATATAGATTACGACTTCTTCCCTTTACGCATCGAATTAAACTACCACTAGATCGCAACAGAGTAAATAAAAACAAACTGGGCGTTTACACCAAGCTGACAAACAGTCCTAGAACTCGTTAATCCTTTGAAGTTTACCGACATCGGATGGGACTCTGTTTGTGTCCGTAAAAACGCAATTCGCGGACTTTCGAGTCTGGAAAACAATCCACATGTTCTAGAACAGTTTGCAAACAGTTCGCGGACTGTCACAAACGGACCGAGTTCGTGTTTTGTTTTTGTTATGTCCGCTTGGTGGAAACCCGGCATAATGATGATACACAAAGTCCAGTTCACAATTCATCTCTTTCTGATTTGAACAACTATTTCATACTTTGTTGAATATATAATGATGAACTGTTTTTAATTAGAATGTACATTCTGCGAACAGTCTCTACTCGTATTTCATTGATAAATGTACCATCTCATATAACATTCCATATTTGATTTGATGTAATTGTCTCATCTCATGAAAGAACTCTTGTTTGTCTGGCTCATTTTATGTCGTTCGAGCCATGGGCGTAGCCAGCTATGGGCAGGGGGGGGAGCAGCTGCCCCTCCCCTGAAAGAAAAAATGAATTAAATTTGCCTATTTTTTTATCCCTAAATTTTCACATTTTGAAAGACCATGGAGGATGACCATGGTTTGCCCCCCCCTGTATAAATTTTGCCCCCCCCCTGTTATAAATCCTGGCTACGCCCTTGGTTCGAGCAATATTCATTGATAACCGAAAGTTAATAGTTTTCGACGTTGACCAAGTTTGATTGTAATTTTGGATAATTTTTATTAGAAAAGGATATGATGTGAAAAGAGCAGAACTATGATGTGTTAGTTTAAAAAAAAATTGGTAGGATATGAAAGTTGACATATGAATAAAAGATTAGTCAATTACTAATATCAATTTGCCTGTCACTTTCGGATTTGAAAATTTATGATGAACAAATCATTTCAAAAACTTGCTTAGTTGCTTCTTTATTTCGATTGAAGGATTCGTTTGAATGCAAGCACTAGATTCGTCCCAGTAGATTTTGATTTGAAAGGGAAAAGAAGCAAAGAAGGAAAAGTAACGAATTGATTATTATTTTATTGCAGTCAAACTCAAAATTTCAGTAAAAAATGAACTCATAAATTATTTTCGAAATGACCTTCACAATTCCTTATAGAAGCACGTGTTCTGTCGATTACTTATTCACTATTTTTCAAGCCGGAAATTCAAAAGGTTGTTTACAAAAAAATCTACTGAAACGAAACTAGTTCCTGCATTTCCATGAAAACTTTTTCAGGAAATTAAGAAGGAATTTTGCAAGTTTTTTAAATAATTTCGATACATAATTTGTAGGGTCGAAAGCAAATTGATATTAGAAATTGACTAACCTTTTTTCATACTCCTACTTTCGAATCTTACTAATTCTGTTTCAACAACTATTACAGCATAGTTTTGCTTTTTTCACAACAATCATACTTTTTTCTGAAAAAAATACTCCAGGATAATATTCGAGTTTGGAAAACGTAGAATTAAAAGAAGAAAAATGCATTTAGGTGAGAAATCTTCTAGAAATCACAAGAACTCAAATATTTCATAAACTGTTGATTTTTGTTATCAATAAATATTATTCAAATGACAGCAAATGTGTCAGACTAACACATTTCTTCAAATTAGGTAACACCCTGCATATCTCTGATACAGATGCTGTTGATATTGAGAATTATATTCATTACGTGATATGTTTACGTCTATTTTTTCAATGAGAAAGAACAATATCGGGAAATTGGACTCTATTGTAGCGGACGAAATCCTCCTGATGACGTCTCTGGACTGTCCGTATAGTAAATAAATTAGACATTTAAACGAAGCAGACACATACCTAGTCAAAAAATTCAAAAGTCACTGTCATGAGATGGTTTTTACCATGAGATGGTTTTTACCATCTCATGACAGTGACTTTTGAATTTTTTGACTAGCTATGTGTTGGTAAACTTGTGTTGTAATCTCTCTTATTTTATAATTTTTTTTTAGCCTTGAAAAAGAGGAAACCTGCCTCGAAACGTCGGCGTAGTTTTCAAATAAAAGTTGTATAGAGTCCAATTACCCGATTTTTTTTCTCAATATTTATTATTTTATTGACTTCGTGCGACGGTTTTATTCAAAAAGATTATAATATACAGGGTGACTGGTGACGTAAGGGACAACGGCTAAGTGGAGATAGAGGACCTCAAACTGAATGAGAATTTGGGTTTCAAATGTCCCATAAGGGTATTCGTTTCGGAGATATAGGGTGATTTATGAAAAAATGCTTAATCTATGAACTCCCATATCTTCGTTAATATGATATGTTTTTCGCTGATATTTTACATGTTTGTTCATACAGGCATTCTCTGTCAGCATAAGAAAAAAAAATTGAAAAAATTTCTGGCCCGTACTCAAAAATTCCAATTTATATGTGAAGTGAGAAATATCACACGGTATATGAGATAAAATAAAATCAAATAGAAATTTGGAAAGAGGGAAAAAAACTGATGAAATATCTGTTTTTTGTTTGAATGGCACAAATTTTCTTTCGTTTCTATGATATGTTGAAGTAAGAATATTACAATATTTTTATATTCAAATCATGATAATTAGTACTACTGATAGAAAATACCTTGAATTCGAGGCGTTAGAATGAGCCTGGCATCAAAATATTTTTTTATGAATTATTTTTGCGACTTTTTCTATTTTTGTGTTTGAGTATCCAACTCTTTCATCACCCCATCTACAACAAATTTTATTTTGAAATTTTATATGGCATCGAAATATTAATTGATAAAAATTGATTTCAAGATTTGAAGGAATATTTTGATGCCAGGCTCATTCTAGCGCCTCGAATTCAAGATTTTTTCTATCAGTAGTACTAATTTTCATGATTTGAATATAAAAATATTGTAATATTCTTACTTCAACATATCATAGAAACGGAAGAAAATTTGTGCCATTCAAACAAAAAACAGATATTTCATCAGTTTTTTTCCCTCTTTCCAAATTTCTATTGGATTTTATTTTATCTCATATACCGTGTGATATTTCTCACTTGACATGTAAATTAACATTTTTGAGTACGGGCCAGCAATTTTTTCAATGTTTTTTTCTTATGCTGACAGAAAATGCCTGTACGAACAAACATGTAAAATATCAGCGAAAAACATATCATATTAACGAAGATATGGAAGTTCATAGATTTAGCATTTATTCATAAATCACCCTATATCTCCGAAACGAATACCCTTATGGGACATTTGAAACCCAAATTCTCATTCAGTTTGAGGTCCTCTATCTCCACTTAGCCGTTGTCCCTTACGTCACCAGTCACCCTGTATATTAATTCTTTTAAATTTTACCACCTCCAACTCAATTATCTGATAACAGTCCACAACATTGATTTACCTAGACTCTAAACACTTAATCAACATAATTTTGTGTGAGTAATGTTTGAGCAATTAATAATATACAGGGTGTTTCGCCATAAACTGGACAAACAGATATAGCCGTATAGAAGTCACGAAAAAGTCATTTTTGCCTTACGACATAATATACCCTGATTTTGAAGCATAAACGAAATACAGGGTGTTTAATGTCAACCTTCAGCATTATTCTGATTACTCTGGTAAGTTAAGCGTGACCTTTGAAATAACGGTTTCCGGTCACACCTTAGTATTTTTTAGTGCTCAATTCAATTGCGTTGTAGTATTCTGAAAAAAAAATCAAAATGGCGAATAACCTGCAATTTTCGATTCGTTTATTTTCGATTGCCAAAATAGCATTTATTGAGTGCACTTGATTTTTTGTCAATTTTCTGAAATTCGAACTCCAACATTATTGGAATCTTTCAAGGTTGAACTTAAGAATGAAAGAATTCCGAATACTGACGTGAAAACAGAATGAAAAAGATTATGATTTTCATTTTGCTGCCTCACGAAGATTCCGTTACGAGGGCTAAAATTGTTCTAATGGGCTGCAAGAATGATTCGGATAGTTTTTTACAAAAACTTTGGTGGAACTTGAACTCTCACAGTAAGGTCACCTTACCTCTCGAGTGTGAATTGGATTTATTTCAATCTCATATCCCTGTCCATCCGAAAAAGGAAGGAGTTCAATTCCGACCAAAGTTTTCTGAGAATTTTGTTGACGTTTTTAATTCACATTTCCATCCAGGTTTTTCTGGCAACCCATTGGCATAAATTTGGCCTTCGTAGGGCCACCCGATTTTAAAATGAAAATTATGTGAGTAGTCCGGACTGCGTCTTTTTACAAAAAAAACCACTGGGTATTTTGTCAATATGAACTGCTCCACATGAGTTAGGGATATTGACTTAAATTGCAAGAAAATATAGTTAAAATAAAATTTTTGTGATGGAAATTCATATTAATATGATTTCAAGTTGCAGATTAATTTAAGCCTGTAGGTCTGCAGCGTATATAGGGTGGTTAAGAAAAATTGAGTGAAATAACGAAATTTTATTCCCAGAGAATTCAAGCATTTTAAGACTATCAATACAATGTATGGCCTCCACGGGCATCAATAACAGCTTGACATCTTCTTTGCATAGTCACACGAGGTTGTTGAACATTTCTTGAGGAATTTGGTTCCATCAACGGGGCAGAAGCTCTCCCAGATCATATTTAAGGATTCCGGGGTAGGTTGGTGATTACCTAATCTTCTTTGGAGCATATTATCCCATGCATGTTCTATGAAATTCAAATCTTGTGAGTGCGGAGGTATTGGTAAATGTGGAATACCAAGCTCCTCGCGCGCATTCTCAACTATGGCTGCACGGTGCGGTCTAGCGTTATCGTCTAGAAATTGAAAAGTTTCACAAATAGCAGCGTGAAAATTTGGCACAACATTGTCAATGACATGCTCCCTATAGTGTAAGGCGTTCATATTCCCAAGACAAATGTGTAGATCTGTGCGCCCGTTGAAACATATCCCGGCCCATACCATAACACTACCCCCGCGGAATGGATGAACTTCTTGGACATAGCGACGATTACGGGGTATGCGTGGGATTGTCCATATCCTTATTCTTCTAGAATCTGAAAATCGTCCATATCTGATTCATCAGTGAAAAGGACACTAGGCCATTGATCGTTCCAATTGATATGTTACCTTGCTCGTTCCAGTCTTTGACGCTTATGGTCACGTGTAAATGGAACTCCTCTTAATGGACGTCTAGAAACCTAGATTCACCTCTTTCAAACGTCGTCTGATAATTTCAATGGAAACTTGGACCCCATCTGCATTTTGAAGAATATTCCGTAGCATTCTACACGTAGATGTAAGGTTTCTTCTCGTAGAAACGGTGATGAAACGATCCTAGCAGGTGTTGTTTTTCGTCGCCCACCAAGCCTTGGTCTTTACAACACGGAACCTGTCTCCCTGAATCTTTTCCAAAGTCGAGATATCACCCTTTGGCTGACTTGGAGCCTTTCCGCTACAACAACCTGAGTTAGGCCACCCTGTAACATTTCGATAGCCCTATTAGCCTCAGCGTTTGTTAATTCACGTCTTGGCATTTTCAGAAATCTCGTTTCAAATCGAAGCCGTTGATAAACTAACTTCATTTCTAAATAATTACATTCATGAAGTATATGCAAAGAACCAAACTTCAGAAAAAAGGCGACCAGATTGACGAAATGTCTCATACTGATTTTTATTGGATCGATTCAAGTTGTTATTGAGTTTTGAATGATTTTACAGCGATTTTCTCGAAGATTACATACTTTTAAAAACGATTGAATACGATATCCCTATGTCTTGTGGAGCAGTATATAGACCAGGGCCGAAACCTTCTAAAATGGTAAAAAATGAAAAAAAATTACAGTAGGATGAAACCCATTAGAAAAGGAGGGGAATATGATGAAAATGAAAGGAAAAATAAATTACGGTCGATCCGAGTTCGGGAAGTGGAAGGGGTGAGTTTTTAAGGGTGAAAAATGGTTTTCCTTGATTTCCGGCAAAACTACAAGTCCTATGGAAAAAAATTAAATGGCAAAGTTGTAGGTAATGAAAAGATCTACAACTTTTGTATTCGCAATTTTTTCACATAACCTCAAAATTTAGGTGAAAATTTCAAAAAACCAAGTTTTTGGTTTTTTATCTATATCTCTTTCAAAAAAAAATTTTTTTCTACAAAATTTTGTGAAAACTTACCTTATTATGTCCCAAATACACTGTAATTTATTAGATTCAAAATATTTATGTTTTCGCCTTATTTTAACTTAATTCCAAAAAAGCCCCCTAATTTTCAATCGAAAATTCTGACGTCAAAATATCAGCTTTTTTCAAAAAGTTTAGGGGCTTTTTCTTCATTGAAATATCCACTTTCTGATGGTGTAAAAAATATACATTACTATAGGAAATGTTCTCAGAAAATGCAAAAAATTGAAAAAACTCAAATTCGAAATTTTTTTTAATCATTATGTACAATTTTGAGGTATTTATTAAAATTTACTCTTTAATTTCTCAAAAAACGTAAGATTTCCTGTTTCATTTATAAACGAAAAAATTGCAAATTGAAATATACTTCTATAATTAACAAAAAAATAAGTTAATAAAGTTAATATTTAATAAGCATCTACAATATTTTGAAAAAGTTGTAGAATCTTGTTTAAATAATATTTTTAGATGACTATTTATTGCTGTTTTAAGATAATTCATATACCTGAGTAACCTTTGGTTAATTCTTAACCCATTGTAAGTTATTCCATAGAGAAGTTGGAACTGAGTTACTCTAATGGTGGGTTTCATAAATCGTTGATTGAACAAATCACAGAATTATTCGACGAAATTGTCAAATCAACCAATAGGATTTCTAATTTTCGAAATTTTTAGCATACAATTGCTTAATTGAGTGAGTTGTGAGAAATTTACTTCATTCAAAGAATTGTTTGGAATCTACATAGCAAGGTAAATACTGTATTTTAATCTGTATTAATCAACTTTAAATAAAAATAGAAATATTTTCTTTCATAAATAGTATGTAAGTATGTTTAACGTAACTTAACCTAAAAAATTAAAATTGAATGATATTTTAGTACAAGAATAAAAACTAGTAATTTCGTTTATTTTGTACAAACAAATTTAGTTATACTCATGATAAAACTTTGAAGGCATACTTATCAACTTCAAACTTGGTTGGGTAACGAATTGACAGCAACAGATTGGGGCTGGAAGCAACATCAGCGTGGCATTATGCCCAAATTTACAGAAAAGGATTTAATTCCGGAAGTATTGCTCAAAACTATTTGCTGCAGCTGTGAAACTGGATGTAACAGTTTAAAATGTGGCTGCCGAAAACATGGTTTAAAATGCACAAATTTATGCACTAATTGTCATGGTTCTGAAAATTGCACCAATATAGAAGAAACAATCTATGAGGAAGTAAATGATTGAGATGAAATTGTAGAAGAAGAAACAGTGCAGACTGGAAATAACATTGAAGACGAAAATGATGGTCTTGAAGATTTCGACGATCAACTAGAGTTGGAAAGGTTTTTCAAATCTGACGATGAAGAAATGCCTTCGAAGAGACAAAAACTAATGAATAACTGATTAGAATTTCAGATAAGGTATTTATGAATAACAAGATTAACGTTTTTGAAAAAAAAATAAATTGCGTAATCAGAATTAAGTATCTAAATTCAATAGTACGATTTACCTGTATATTTATATTGTATAAGATTTTCTATGACATTAATGTAATTCGAATTAAATAAATAAACTCTTTATCCTAAAAAAATGCAGCAATCACATTTTTTTGATGAAATTGTACATAGTGATTAAAAAAAATTTTCGAATTTGAGTTTTTTCAATTTTTTGCATTTTCTGAGAACACAGTAACATAGTAATGTATATTTTTTTCACACCACCAGAGAGTAGATATTTCAACGAACAAAAAGCCCCCAAACTTATTGAAAAAAGCTGATATTTTGACGTCAGAATTCTCGATTGAAAATTAGGGTGCTTTTTTGATATTAAGTTTAAATAAGACGAAAACATAAATATTTTAAATCAAATAAATTACAGTGTATTCGGGATATAATAAGGTAAGTTTTCACCAAATTTCGTAGAAAAATAATTTTTTTTGAAAAAGATATAAATAAAAACCTAAAACTTGATTTTTTGAAATTTTCACCTAAATTTTGAGGTTATGTGAAAAAATTGCGAATACAAAAGTTGTAGATCTTTTCATTACCTACAACTTTGCCATTTAACTTTTTTCCATAGGACTTGTAGTTTTGCCGGAAATCAAGGAAAACCATTTTTTACCCTTAAAAACTCACCCCCTCCCACTTCCCGAACTCGGATCGACCGTAATTTATTTTTCCTTTCATTTTGATCATATTCCCCTCCTTTTCTAATGGGTTTCATCCTACTGTAATTTTTTTTTGTTTCAAAAATTATCGACCCTGGTCTAATATTTTCACATCAGTATTCAGAATGAAAAATAATTAAACCTTGAAAGGTTGACATTTTTTGGTGATTTTTTTCATTTCATGTAGAAAGAAACTGAGTTCGAATTTCGGAAAAAAAACTTTCACGGAAATTCTTTGAAATGCGAGTACATTAAAATAGGAAATCGGAAATAAAAAACACCAACACTTCAGGTTTTCCATCATTTTGAATTTTTGTTTTCAGAATCATATACCACAATTGAATAGTACAGCAGCACTCAAAAATACTAAGATATGACAGGAACCTGTTTCTTCAAATTTCACGCATAACTTAGCAAAGTTGTCAGAGTATTGCTCAATGTTGACATTAAATACAACTTATGCTTCGAAAACTAGGATATCTGTCGTGAAGCTAAAATGACTTTCTCGATGTCATCTACAGGGCTATAAATGTTTATCCAGTTTGTGGATAAACACTTTTTCTCTATTTCAGTATCGTAATGAGTTCATTACAGTACTAAAAACAGTGCTGTAATGAATTCATTACAGCATCGTTTTCAGTTACATTTTTCGTTTTGTGGTTGTCAGCGATGACTTCCGATCCTTTTAAATTTCAGCAGACGTCAATTTAGAAATGTCAATTTTCGTATTTCCTAACATTCACACCAACTGCCAAGATACAATATGAAAGTCACTAGGACCTATAATTTGAATTTTTTCATTGAATTTCACAAAATTTCAGTTAAATAGAGAAAATATCGTCTAATACTCGTTGCAGAATGCAATTCCAATACTCATGCGTCCGAAAACTCGCTCCTTCGTCGCTCGTTTTCGAATTTCGCATTCGTATTGGAATAGGAGCCCATTCTGCAACTAGTTTTAGAATATACTATTACATTATTAACTGCTCAACATGATTGAGAAGGAGTTATAATGATAAAATATGGGTCTTATTTTTTCTGTTTTCTTTAATAACTTGTTTTTATTTCAAGTCTCATTGATAAACGAATTAATCCGTGATGAATTAGGTGTATACAGTGGAGAAATGTAACAAAATAGGATTTTCAGATAATGAGGAATGATAGAACTAAATTGAGAGTCAATTTTTGAAACTTTACATCAGTAAAATTTCTGCATATGTACAAACTAATTGATATCAGTTTTTGGAGTTTGAATTCCATAGCTTTTATCAGTTTCGTGGCTTTATGACTAGATGGTGGGTACTTCAGAGGAGAACTCTCTACAATCCTTGAAGCTTTATTCGTAACTGGAAACTCGTTATTTCGTTTTTTAATTGCCCCTTGAAATTCCGTACCAAACTCAGAACATATTTACTATTAACATCCTTGTCGGGATACCCCTCATTGCAGTTTAGCAATTTGTTCACAACTCCAACTCTTTCAGCAATTGGATAAACCATAATGCCGAATGGTCTACTTGAAGATCAGAAGGAAATTATTATTATGTTTGTTACATTTGTTTAATATTGAAACAGGAATTTCAATTGCAGTAGAGGATTATTGAGCGTGCTCTATCGAAATATACTGACAAAGAAACTGTAACACCCAGAAGGAGCTTTTTGAATTTTAATTTTTTTTGTGAAGCATAGATAGTATAGCCAGAAGTGAATGGTTGAATTTGGAGAAAAAAAGTTTTCTTCATGTGAACATTTTTGATTACTCAAATAGTTCAGTCGTTCTTTCGCAAATTTTTGAAATTTTACAACAAACCAGCAGTTCGAGGAGATCCAAAGTCGATGTTTAGTTGTTGTTAAAATGCCTAGATCAGGTGTACGCGGAATTTGTCGCGAGCTGAGTGAATTTGAAAGAGGTCGATTTATTGGTCTACAGAAGGCGGGGTTGTCATTTCGAGAAATCGCTAACCGGACAAACAGAAATCCAACTACTAGCTGTTATGAGATGTTGTCAAGCATGATTTGATAATGTCCAAAATCGAAGAAGAGTAGGGACCGAACGCGTATCGGCATTGTTTACTACGCTGCAACACATACATGGTGTTACAACGCGGTAAAGAATGACTGAACCAATGCTCTCTCTCTCTCTCTCTCTCTCTCTCTACCTAGTCATATCTTACCACGACTCAGCGCAGGATGGTGTTCAGACTTAATAACTATCCCACAAAAAACATTCTGTACAAAAATAGCTAGGTCTCGATGGAACTGCTTGTTTATCTCTAAGAAGTAATGAAATCTAGACAAAGTCGTGCCGAGTATGAGGCTCCTTGCTGCGATTTCTTTATTATTATAGTTAATGTTGTGTGACTTGGTCATGGAACATTCTGTATACGTTAGTGGATACAAGTCAATTTTGTTTACACGTAATGTTATATCTGTTGTGACTACCTATGGTTGTTAAGCGAGATAATAGCCCATACTGGTATTGGTGATTGGACCCTAGTGTTTCATTTTAGGCTGTTGCTGACTGTGCAACACATGCGCGAACTTTTCAAGAAAGTACGCGCACATTTTGTTGCTGTTCGCGTTCACATGTCCACCGCAACGAACATTTGTGGCGTACACTGTGCACCACTGTGCCGCACAGTGAGTCATTCCGAGAAATGGAACAAATAACCAAATCTGATATTTTCCACGCCGCCACTGCTGCGCTTCATAACAAGCTATAAGGACGTAGAGGTGGCAAGTTTTCCGCCTAGGACATGTAAGGACATTCATGGCAGACTAATATTTCCGAACTTCCCGATCGCTTGTTCTACATAATTCCCGTGATTTGTTCGGGAGACGTTGAAGTTGTCGACTGTTGGCATCTTCGTTAATTAATTCAGCGGGGTTGTTGCGAAGAAAGACTGGAAGTTCGGTATATGTAATCAGACTAGAACTGCTTACGAAACTTGTGCCAAAATGAGGTCAATTGATCATTTCCAGGTGGGTTGCGATAAACGTCAATTGGGGGAAATTTATATCGTATAATTTTTCGAATAAAAAATATTTATCATTTTCAGCCAAGTTTAGGTTCAGATTTAAGACCATACTCTACTAAAAATTTGAATTCTGAACTTTTGTTGTCATGCAAAAAGTCTTGTGGCAGGGGTTCCTCTCAAAGGAAATGCGATTTCCAAATCATTGCAACAAGTAGTCCAATTTCTATTTAAAGGCTTCCAATTTACATAGAATTCAAAAGAACGCCCTCTCGAAGATTGACCAGCTTTTAAAACAACCAATGTATCAGACATACTCGTACCTGTCTCGCATTTAAAACGATTCACTTTATCAATCCATTCCTTGGTTGCATCATCGGTATCGTACTGCATGAAATTCACGTGGTTGTTTTGAGCCTCGTTGTGGGTTGAACTCGATCTTCCACTCGCTATTTTCGCCATAAATTCCATCATTTTCACCTGCAGTTGAGCTCGAATTTCCATCATTTGAAACATCGTCATCGGTTCGACTGTGGCAGCATTCTCTTGATTTTGTTGATCCATTTTGGGATTAATTCGTTTGCACAAAGAACTCGTTGAAAATCGTAGAATTTAGGTTCTAATTCTTTCTTTGTTAAGTAAAAGAACCCCGCTTCTGATGTTCAATAACAAAACACGTAAGGTGATTCACATGGTGTTTATTAACAGTTTATCAGTGGGCAAAAATGATACAACTCAGGTTATGATTGTTACTAACTTGACCCTGTCTCTGTCAGGATGCAGTGTTGTTAAAGAGAGAGCGTGGTACACAGAAAAAGGGCATTAACCAGGATCATCGAAAAGCACTTCGATTCAGATCGCAGAGTGTTTGTACATTAGGCCTACATTATATATTCGGTAGACAAGGCCTCATATTATGTCAATTCATAGGGGGCACAAAATTTATTTTTCATTCTTTCCGAATTGAGCTCTGTTGAAGAGATTCAGTCATTTCGAAAAAAAAATTGTTAAAAATACGTGCCTAATACGATTTTCTGCACACACCTCAAAGTAATCAAAATTCATGTTTTCCGATTAAAATTGAGGTGATTATTAGATATTCTGGGTGATAAATTTAGGAAATATTGGAGCACTAACCTTATTTGAATAAGAATGTTACAAACACAATATTTCCTAACGAAATCACTCAATTTTGTCCGATTATTTCTGCAATTGACAAGCCATACTATTCTTCTTCGATTCTCCTGAAGATTAGCTTGTAAACACTAATAATTTGTTCATATTTTCTTCGATATTATCAAACTGTCTCATAAAAAAATGTTTTCTCACTAACTTATCCGAACTCCATCAACCTAAGTCATAGGATTCGAGGTCAATGATCTAACCTAGGCCATCTTCTGAGATATTTCCCAGAACTTCAGAGAAGACGATGCCAGATTGCTGATTTTATCTTCGAACAATGGTATAGGCGCTACCAATAAAGCAGTAAGTCCCCTATCGTTAACGGATGAACCATCGCGAGGGCACTAGTTTTGTTTATTTCTCGCTGAAGGCGTCTAGGCGTTGCTCTTTGGAAATGCCAAACGAAAACATGTTCGTTGTGTTTTCATGTTCGGAGAATTTTCGCTGCAAAATACAATTTTTAGGATTTGTTGCACTACAACTTCAAAATCGATTACTTCAATCTGCCTGGTGGTTTTGGACCTGTTCTCCAACAATACTTTATGTGTTGAAAGATTATTTGGGCTGTTTCCATTATCTATGCGGTTTGTTGTTTCCGACGTTTCGGCAAGCATTCTCCTGCCGTCTTCAGGGTGTAGGTCATGAGAAGGACCGGTTTTTGTCAAACTTGATCTGTCTGGACTTGTACGCACCATACTTTTTCGATTATTGAATTACAGTGTTGGGATTCGAACGCGGTTTATAAGTTGCAATTTCGAAATTCCAGTCACTCTAACCACTAGTCTACCGGAGCAGGTAATTATTATACTATTCAAGTTACATATGAAGTATTATTTCCTGGTAGAGGTCACCTTGACCCGATCAGATGCGCAGTTGATATGCGCAGTAGGTTAAGTTCGGTCAGGTTAGGTTAGGTTAGGTTCCCGTACGTGGTTATCACCTTGTCGCGGTGTACGGGCTTAAGTAGCTGTGAATCCTGTGGAGGAACAGCGAAAAACCAAGTATGACCAAAACCAAGGAGTGACTATGACTCTCTTGGCCCTCTGAGTCGTGAGACCCAGAGTAGACCCAAAGAGTAACGTTAGCACTTCACAACAGAGAAGTAACTATGACTCAGTTGGCCCCTGGAATCTACAGACTCTGGGTAGACCCAAGGAGTAACGTTAGTACTTCACAACACACTTCCCGAACCCAAACTCCTTTCAAATCCAAGGGCTCGAGTCTAAGCGTGCGCTTAGATTGTGACATCTTCGCGATCCACCCCTAGGCTAAACGACCTAGAAGACGCTGGCGACCGAGCTATCAAGAAAAGGCTTCGAGGGATGAGCATGGGAGAGTGGCGTGGTTAACTATGGCTTCCTTGCCCCCCCCCGGTCCAATGACGAGGGGTAGACCCAAGAAGTAACGTTAGCACCACATGCAGGGAACAACTATGACTCACTTGGCCCCCTGTAATCACAGACACAGGGTAGACCCAAGGAGTAACGTTAGTGTTTCGAACGCGGAGAACTTGCATCTGGCCTACGCCACACTGGCAACCCGGGCGCGGACAAGGAGTTACGACTCACTTTTCCCCTCGGGCTGAAGGCCACTGCATGAATCAGAGTAACTATGACCCACTAGGCCCCCCGAATCCTCGGACTCGGGGCAGACCCAAGGAGTGACGTTAATGTCTGACGGAAACCGCACTCTCATAGCTCAATCCCCGAAGGACCAGGGCCAACGGCTCGCTATCGGGGTGTTAGTAATTGACAGACTGATAGTGAGCCGGCCAAGACCTCCCGATGATCTATCCCTGGTGTTAGAGTTCCGTTGCAAAAAAGCCAGGTGAAAATACGGAACTAGGTCAACAACAGTCAGTGGACTCCTCACAAGTTCTTTGTGAGACCGCAAACTGTGAGACCCGTCAGTCGAGGTGCAGGCTTCTTCCCCTCAATCCCTACATCCAAGGGGGGCAAGAGTCTGGGACTACCACGCAGAAACTGCACCGTGAAATACCAATCGTCTTGGTGATCCGGTGGTGGTGCCTGCGCAAACCATCATAGTTGGAATCGGTGTCCTTGGGATTCCGACTAAGATGGCGAGGAGGAGGTTTTAGTTGGGTTAGAGTCCCACACGAATCCCAGCATTGAACCGCCGCTGCGGAGAAGGCATGATGCTTTCCTCCTTCCTCAGGGCACAAAAAAAAAGTTAGGTTAGGTTCCCGTACGAGGTCATCACCTTGTCGTGGTGTACGGGCTTAAGTAATTGGAAGGAATCCTAAAAATTAATTTTAGGAGAACTTCCAATGAAAACTAAGAATGACCAATATACATGGCAACTATGGCTTAACTGGCCCCTCGAACCTGAGGACGGATCGAGGTAGACCCAGTGAGCAACGTTAGTACCCCATGTAACCCCATCCCACTCCCAAAAATCCTCTCAGACAGTAAAGGTCTTAATTGACCAGGGTACACGGTAACTGCTTGGACGAGGAGTTACCGACAAATGTATCAAGACCCTCCGGGGATCTATACCTGTTGTTAATAGTTCCGTGAAATAAGCCAGGTGAAACTTCGGAGCGATGGTCAGCTGCAGTCTCGCAGGTCCTCATAATGTGAGACAGCGGGGGACCTTAGTGGGCGCGGGACGCTCCTCCTATCACCCAACAACTCCAAGGGGAGGAGATACCGGTCAGTCCGAGTGCGCGTACTGTAGAATTCCAATAACATTGGAGACCCAGTAGTGCCCATTTACAAAGTGCGACAGTAGTAGTCGGTGTCCTCCGACTCTGCTATCGCGCTGAGGAGGGTGGTTTCAGTGGGTTAAAGTCCCACACAAATCTGGAGCATTGCACACGCCCGCTCCGGAGATGGTCATGATGCTTTCCCCCGCCTCAAGGGCACAAAAAAAAAGGTTAGGTTAGGTTAGGTTGGGTTAGTGTTAATTGCCACCCAGAGCCGAGTTCATCCTTCTCAATTCAGATCTTATAATTGGTGCCCAGACCTTTATTTCCACAGAGGGTGTACTAATTGGGTTGGGAGTTATGGCCATGAAGGCTGGCTGATTCTTTCAATTTCCTCCTTCTCCATCCTTCTTCCTTTGATATTATGGAAGCTTCATCCCATCTGATGTTGTGGTCCTCGCATGTTGGGCTAGCTTAGATTTTTCGGTTTCTCCGAGTCGAGCTAGTTTTTGGTGCTCTTTGATTCTAACCTCAAGGGGGCGTTAAGTCTCTCCAATGTAGGACCTGCTACATTCACACGGAATTTCGTATACGCAATTTTTGGTTGTCTGATTTTTGTTATCAGGTATCTGAGCCATAGTTTCGGTTTGAACCTTAGACCATAGAAAGAGGAGACACAGCATCTCATTCATAAATTCGGGAATTGATGAAGCCAAAATTCAGTCAGAATTCAATGAGTGGGACGAAGATAGCAATACCATTTTACATTTATGTGGCAACATTGCAGAATCTAACTTTGAAAAATCCAGTGGCGCGGAGTTATTGATTTTGAAGAATGGAAATAAAATAACGAGTTAATAATCTTTTTATGGCGAATTCTTTCAATATTGGTACGAGGGCGGTTTATTGAAATGTGAAATTATTTTGTACTATAAATATATTTGAAGATTCGTAATTGATGCAAATGAATTATTGAACATACCAAAATGCGTAGCTTTTTTATATTACTTGGAATTAGTGAAAATAAGTATGAAAAATTATAGAAAAACAATTGATTCTTTAGGAAGTCAATTAAGGTATATGTATAAAATAAACTGCACGATTCATTAAATGCTGAAACTGACCATAAAAATGTGTAAATTCATGTGAAGGAATCAGATTTTCCTCTTCACGAGATTTTATATTAATTGAGGTATTTTATCACGTTATTACAAATATGATTAGTATTGGCTGCAGAAAGCATCAAACCGAGTCATCAATATTTGAGATGAAAATCTACGGGGCGGCGAATTGCCGAGCGTACATTATATGCCTATGAACGGCGTTCAGTATGAAAAAAGCAACAATAATTCATGCCTTCTTTATTTATTCACAAAATTTAGCATAATTCCTTGAAGAAAGTGAACCTCATTTATTCATCCACTATCCATCATGAAGAAGAACATGTAATCATGAAACCATAAGTAAAACCATAGTAAATCTACTGAATGCGATATTAAAATAAACATTGATATTGAAAACAGGCCCATTGGTTGTTAACTGCTCCTCCCAAAGCCCTATATACATTCGATAGTCATAGTTATATTTGGAAGGCAGAATCCAAGTTGGTACCAACTACCAATATTAACATATCCTGAGAATCTTGTACCAGTACCAGGGATATGAAACTTCTTCTTGTCTTTGGACCAGAGCAGTCAATGCTTCTTTTATGATACCTGGACTTCCATCCACAGATCTATACTTTGAGATAGTTTCTAAAAGGGGAGGGTTGTTGATGAATTGTATTCTCGGGGAAAAAAGAGGCCAATGTTAATGCAAAGGCTTTCAATGATGGGTTGTACGTTGTACTCCTGCTTGCTTGGATCTTTTAACATTCTTTGAAATGAATCTCTTGCAACTCCTGAATTAATGAATGCCTGAAAAGAAGAGAAGATTTTTTGATATGATCATGACTTAGTTGTCAGAGTTAATGGAATTTAAGAGATTTGAGATGAAATATTCACCTTATTCTTCTAATTTTAGAAGAAGATGGTGCCTCAGTGAAACGGGAAGATGAATTTCATTTCTCCACTGGCTCAATTTTTTCAACCCTGCAAAACAGATTACACCAGATATAATTAATCACTAATGCAACAAAAATTACAACCATTCCACCTGCCGGTAGGAGAAAAGGTACTGGGAAGAGACTTATCAATTTATCGAATTTATCATATGTGAGATGCTTATATCTGATCCATCCCTCTGTTGAGTTTCCAGAGTACCGGCACAATGATGATTTTTTTGGTGAAATGGCTAATATTTGCTTTCAATATTTTGGTTCTTTCTCTGGAAATTCCCAGAAACTTACCTTAAGGACGAAAGTTCGAAGATTGGTTTGGCAAGAAGGGGATTGGCATCATTTTTTAGATATCTGGTACCATTCACTCGAATAACGAAATCTTTTAGCTCAAAGTGTTCGGAACATACAAACAGTTTCTGAGAAAGATCATCAAGTAATATTCAGGATTGAGAACCAGATGTTCCTCTTCTCAATATCAGAATATAATCTGGAAATTGAAATTCTAAAAATCTACGCCTCTGATACTAAGTATGAAAAGATTAGAACATACCTGTGCAAATTCAAGTTAGGATTCAAATAGTCCAATTTACCACACACAAGACACTTTCGAACCATTTTCTTATCGTATTTAGCTGGAGATATTCAAAAATAAATCCAAATAACGCTTTTAACATACAATGAAGCTCAAAATCTTGTTGACAACACTGTTCGAATTGTCAGAAATTTCATAGAATAAAGATGGCGGCACGTAATTAATGAATGAACTGGACATAGATTCAAAAAACCGTATTGCCAAACGTTTTTATACATTAATCTGGAGCAAAAAGATCGATCCGTTTCGCGAACATTTACATATACTTAAGTATATGTAATGTGAAGAATGCACAATAGTTGAAGAAACCAATACTCGTTTCTGGCATTCACGCACAAATGAGTAAATGAATTTCAATCTAAGAAACTTTTCATTTTGATTGAGAGTTTATTTATTAGAAAATTCAACGAACGTCACAACGTTGCAAAAATTTCTACTACATTTTGATTCCGTAGTATTACAATCACCCAGTTCAGTTCTGATGATTTTGAAACTTGGCTTCACTATTTATTATTGAAAGGTGTGTCTCCTCTTTCTATGGTCTAAGGTTTGAACACATATTGTTCCAATGCTCTCTTCTCAAAATCTTCCATGTATGCATCAGCCAGAGGTGGAGAAAGTGGAGAACCCACGCCATACCGAATTCTTGTTGGTAGAAGTTGTTGTCTACTTGAAAGTAAGTGGAGTTGATGTTCCGAGCATTTCCATTATTGCGTTTATACTATTAATTATTATTATTATATGTAGACGACACATTTATCATATGGCAACATGGGAGAGAAAACCTAGACAAATTCCTAGAACACCTGAACAGCGTAGAGGAATCAATCAAATTCACGATGGAAATCGAGGAAAATAACCAACTACCATTCCTCGATGTACTGATTCATAAGCAGAATGGAAACCCCAGGACCACAGTCTACAGGAAGCCAACGAACACAGGCCAATATCTCCACTACGAGTCTAACCATAACCTCAGCACCAAATTGGGAGTAGCCAGATGCTTGTACGACAGAGCAACCAGGATATGCTCTAATCCAGAAGATCGTAATGAGGAATTCAACAACATCACAGAAACCCTCAAAAAAATGGCTACCCTAAGAGGATCCTCGAGGTTGCCAGAGTACCAAGAGAAACAAGAACAGAGCCTCAACAAACAGACAATGATGCTACTGACATGATAACCTCTGTCATACCATATGTGAAGGGGCTATCCGAGAAGATAAGAAGGATTGGCAACAGATACAATGTGAGAACAGCATTCAAGACCAGAAATACGGTCAGGAGTAAGCTCACGAAGGTGAAACCTGATAACAAAAATCAAACAACCAAAAATTGCGTATACGAAATTCCGTGTGAATGCGGCAGGTCCTACATTGGAGAGACTAAACGCCCCCTTGAGGTTAGAATCAAAGAGCACCAAAAACTAGCTCGACTGGGAGAAACCGAAAAATCTAAGCTAGCCCAACATGTTCGGAACGAGGACCACAACATCAGATGGGATGAAGCTTCCATAATATCAAAGGAAGAAGGATGGAGAAGGAGGAAATTGAAAGAAGCAGCCTTCATGGCCATAACTCTCAACCCAATTAGTACACCCTCTGTGGAAATAAAGGATGTCTGGGCACCAATTATAAGATCTGAATTGAGAAGGATGAACTCGGCTCTGGGTGGCAATTAACACTAACCCAACCTAACCTAACCTAACCTGACCGAACTTAACCTACTGCGCATATCAACTGCGCATCTGATCGGGTCAAGGTGACCTCTACCAGGAAATAATACTTCATATATAACTTGAATAGTATAATAATTACCTGCTCCGGTAGACTAGTGGTTAGAGTGACTGGAATTTCGAAATTGCAACCTTATAACCCGCGTTCGAATCCCAACACTGTAATTCAATAATCGAAAAAGTATGGTGCGTACAAGTCCCGACAGATCAAGTTTGGCAAAAACCGGTCCTTCTCAGGACCTACACCCTGAAGACGGCAGGCGAATGCTTGCCGAAACGTCGGAAACAACAAACCGCATAGATAATGGAAACAGCCCAAATAATCTTTCAACAAATATTATTCCATTATCAAGAATATCTCGATCACAAATACTTTATGTGTAATGGTCACCATCGTGTTGCAACGCTTACCATTGATATATAGAATAGCCTTGAAAAAGACGTAAAATGAAATGGAAACAGCCCAAATAATCTTTCAACAAATATTATTCCATTATCAAGAATATCTCGATCACAAATACTTTATGTGTAATGGTCACCATCGTGTTGCAACGCTTACCATTGATATATAGAATAGCCTTGAAAAAGACGTAAAATGAACGTCGAAACGTCGGCATATTTAAAAAAAAAAATGGTTATATATATATATATATTTGTTCCACACCCACTATCGTAATAACATAATTCTCCTAATAATAAAGGCACCAAGAAACTTGAAAGTCAAACTATTTATATGAATTATCATTAAAAAGTAGAACGATCATGTCGAATATTTCAAGAAGGTTCGAATCGCTTGCCGTTCACTTCCAAGAACTTCAAAATGCGGGCGTTGGCTGCTTTCGTCGTGGCAGATGGTATTTCTTTGAAATTAAAACCTTCAAATGCTTGGGTAATCCTTTTCAACAATTCATCTCTCGAATGCACGGAAGTTTTGTGAACTTTTTCTTTCAACATCCCCCACAGATGAAAATCTAATGGACTTAGATCGGGTAATCTTGCTAGCCAATTCCATGGTCCCAAGCGCCTCATCCACCGAGCGTCAAAAAGTCTCTCCAGTTGATAATAATAAACAAATTCCTGAGCACTTCCTTTTAATAGTTTTCTTTCATCGTTTCTAGGGTATTTGCAACTTCTGAAATGACAAAAATGTCGAAATTCAAGTTTCTTGGTGCCGTTATTATTAAGAGAATGCCACAAGGTACTATCAAATAGTAATCATGGCCTACCTACTAAATAACGAATGGGAATACCATTCTGAAGGGACATTTTGACAAATAAATGCCCATAAGTCCGAAATTTTACTAGTTAGGTATAGGCATGATATACATAGAACGAAAGCAAATTTCATCAGCTTTCTGAATTTCTAATAATATCCAGGGCGTTCAATTTGAAATAAACAACTTTTACTCCCTGTTTTCGAGAAAACGAAAAGACTGTATTTTTTACCACCCTGTATTGAAGTAACGTAGATAAGGCTGATGTGTTGAAAGCATTCATGTAGAACTCAAGTCCAAACCAAATTTCAATGCCATAGTGTCTCTCAAGCCGGAGTTATCAGCATTTTTAGAGGTCATGATTTTCGGTGAAAAAATTGAAATTAATTTATATTTCGAAAACGGCAACAGATAGGTATAGGGAAATTCTGAGAAAAGTTGTCGAGAAGTTGTTGGAGATTCAAGAATGATATAAAATATACCAGGTGATCCATTTGAAAAAGCAAAGTTGCTACTACTTTATAATAGAATTGGAAACACCGCATTGACGAAAATGTTTTAGTTGGGTACAGAGAATGTACGATAATGCACTCATGCGAATTTTCAAACCGATCCGATATCTGGTTCACCAGAAACGTCTAATGTACCATCCCCCGTGAATCACCCTGTATATATATGGTTGAAATGAAATATGTTAAATACTCAACTTCTCAACACTCATATGGATATCGTTTGACAAAATCATCTTCGCATATGAGAATATATTATTCTTTTCTCACTTCGAACTTGTCGAGACCACTCAAGATGCATTCGCTACCAATGTCAAAATCTGATTTACATGCGAGCTCTTATAGATCTCAATCAAAGCAGCTTATAAGAAGTTCCCAAAGTACTCGCCGCGGGAGGTGTATGCTAATTCCCCAGTTGACTTGTTTGAGAATTTCTGTGTATAGAATAGAATACCGCTAAGACTTAGGTAGGAACAATTAGTGGCGGATATATGGAGGCGAAATATAGCTTCCCACAACCTCTCGAAGAAGGGTAACAGACAGCTTTACAAGATCCTTCAGAGGAATCGCAGAGCTACCTTTGGGATCTCTTTGTGTTGCCTGGGTGTATTCGAAACTGAATATGTTGCTAATTCAGATGAAGTTATGAATTATTAGGAAGGGAATTATGTCGAAGGGTAAATGGGAGATTCACCCGTAACACGATAAATGAAATTGATAATTTTGAAATGAGGACGCCTTGGACAACAAAATATTTCTTGAGGAGAGTGATCGAATTTTTCGAATCCAGAAAATTTATTTCCCCATAAAATGAAAACATGTTTTGTCGCCAATCGCTAGGAAATTTTGACATTCCAGACAAAAGGACCCCGCACTTTTCTGATGTAAAGTGGAGACCGGTTAAATTTTCTGAAAGTTTGGTATGTGGTTGTACCCGACTCAGTAACCAAAAGTGTCAATGGGCCCAAGTTATGAAGGACATAACATGATTCACGACATATTACGATGTGTCAGCGAGAGACTGAATCAGTAAATTATTTCTTATCTCAATATTACTGCACAAGCGCAGATCTGGATTCTCCCCCAAGCACAGCTTCAATTTTCATTGGTTCATTGCCCATATTGAAATTATGAAACGACACGTATTACATTGCGGTGCCGCCACGAAACAATTCGGATATTTTCGATTTGGTCGACCACTGTATTCAAAAATTGATAGGTGCATACACCATATTTTTAGACATCTTAAGCAAGGGTCATATCATTCCATTATAATGTAAATTCTGTAGTAAATTGAGTTGCCTTCAACTCTGTGATGTGGAACCAAACTATAATGTCTTAGTTTGAAAGAAGAATAAGAAAACGTCTTAACGTATTTGTATTCTATGAAGTGAAGTTTAAGTACCATAGACAAAGTACTTTAATTCGAATTTTCAGCGTTGTATTGGCAGAACTAAAGTGGTTTATACAATGATCAGAAGTAATTCATCATTGGAACAATTCCTCATCCATATAATTTGATTGTGATTTATATTTGCATTCATGATTTCGTTCATCACAAGATAGGTACTGCAATGAGAGAACTGTAAAGTATTTAAAACAAAAAGTTATATGTTCAACCATTAGATACCGATTAGATAATGAGAATTCTTTCCGTGCGAATAACAACGGTGCTAAAATTATGTATATTTTGCCTTATTCATCTCCTTCAAAAAAATAGCAATGGTATGTTTATACAACTTTAACGGTGGGTTTTAAAAAACGTAATCACCGCCGGTGATCGGAGCTGATCTGGCATCAAGTCGATTTGACAGTTCGAAAATCACAGAAGCAAGCCGTTGATCTCCGATCACCGGTGATTACGATTTGTGAAATTCACCGTAAGTATCATTTAGGCGAAACAAAGTTCGCTGGCTTCGCTAGTCAATGGATAAAATGATCCTTGGAATAACCTTCAATTTTGGTCGCATGTTAACTTGACTCCCTGTATATAAATGCTGTCTTGGAATAGTTCTTAAAGTGTTAATTTTTGTAATTTGCTGATGAAATATTAAGAATTTCAAGTTCCTTGTTGATTTTTCTTTTATTTCAGGAGAAATCGATAATTTTCACCTCCTATTGTGGAGCTAATGGCCCTTAGGTTAATATCTCGAAATGTTCAGTTACGATGTTTCCTCGCAGCCGCAACATGCTTCACTATTCTTACAAATTAAAAAATATTCAATAATCTGGAATCACTAGTGTTATAGAGATCTTGGTGTAATTATAGATACTAAAACTCTGTTTCGATAAGCAAATGAAGGATTTTCCATATGAGGTGTTATTTTAACATAGAAGAAAATGAGCCAGCTCATGCTTCTGTTTTATTTCAAAAGAAAGACCCATGAAAATAGTTCAACATCAGATTAAAAGTGAATCTACAGATTATTTCGTTCAGAAAAACAACTTGAAATACGAAATTGGCAGAGAATGGCCAAATTCAAATTTTGGCGGGAAGCCGGGAAAAAGTTCCTGCTTTACCCACAAATTCGCTTATTTCATAGTTCGGCGATTTCCGGATAGAGAGCGCCATTGTACATTTCATTCATAATCAGAGAGATATTCATAGAACTTGATAGTGATAATGCATGTTCTATGGAGATATTCCATAAAATGGACGGTGGCGCCTCTATCGGATGAGCTTTCCTACTCGCTTTAAACGCCGACCTTAATAATGGAAAATATCATCAGCCAAATGACGACCACGACTGCAAGACCATATCCTTTTATGGAAATTTTCCGTAACCAAATCGCAAAGTGGTTTCCCCATGTCCCCGATAGCCTCTCGAATCCCATCTTTGAGGTCTTGAATCGACGCTGGGCTCTTGGCGTAGACCTTCTCGTTCACATGGTCCGAAGAGAATAAGTTGCAAGGTGGTTGATCACAAGATCTCGGTGGCCAATTGTGATAACTTCTTCGAGAGATAACACGGTCTCAAAACTTTTACCGTAAGAGATCAATGGTTTCGTTGCTTGTGTGGCACATAGCGCCGTCTTGTTAAAAGAGAACGTTGTCCAGATCAATATAATCCAATTCAGTCCAAAAAATTATTTATCATCTCTCGTTTGCGCCATCCATTCACCGTAACTGTTGCTCCAGAGAATTCTTGGGTTTTCCGAGCCCCAGATGCCATGTCTATGAAGTTAGCAGTGCCACTTGCGAGAAAATCAATAAAACCTATTGCATTAATTGTGGAATAATTGTCGAGAATTTGTCGTGAAAGAAAAAAATTTGTCGCGTCCTTAATTTTTTTTCTACGGGGTGGCTTTGCTAACTTAACGTTAAGTTAGCAGAACCACTTTCTCAATATCTACCAAATATCATAAAAATGGTTATAAATAATTGTCGAGTAATTGTCGAAGTCCATATGAAGTAAAAAAAACACAAAAAATCCATTCCTTCTTGTTTATTTTACGTCTTTTTCCCGCGAGTTTGAGATATTTCTGGAATTATCGCATTTTTGGCAACAGCGCATTCGTTATTGACTTTTTTTTTATTGCATTAATTGTTAACTGTCCCGAATTTGTCGTGAGAGAAAAAAATTGTCGCGTCCTTAATTTTTTCTCTACGGGGTCTTTGCTAACTTTATATCAAGTTAGCATAACCACTTATTCAATATGAGTCGAAAATCATAAACATGATTATGAATAATTGTCGAAGTTCATATTAATTAAAAAAACATGTCTATGAAGTTAGCAGTGCCACTTGCGAGAAAATCAATAAAACGTTTTGCATTAATTGTCGAATATTTGTCGAGAATTTGTCGTGAAAGAAAAAAATTTGTCGCATCCTTAGTTTTTTCTACGGGGTGGCTTTGCTAACTTAACGTTAAGTTAGCAGAACCACCCCGTAGAAAAAACATTAAGGACGCGACAATTTTTTTTCTTTCACGACAAATTCGGGACAGGTATTCGACAATTAATGCAATAGAAAAAAGTCAAAAACGAATGCGCTGTTGCCAAAAATGCGACATTTCCAGAAATATAGAGAAATCGCGAGAAAATGGAGTGAAAATTGCTAGACAGATTGAATTTTTTGTGTTTTTTACTTTATTTGAACATCGACAATAACTCGACAATCTTTTATGATCATCCTGATGATATTCGACCACTATTTGCTAAATTTATATAAAGTTAGCAAAGCCACCTAGTAGAAAAAAACGAAGGTCGCGACAATTTTTTTTCTTTCACGACAAAATCGAGGCAGGTATTCGACAATTAATGCAATAGAAAAAAGTCAATTACGAATGCGCTGTTGCCAAAGAAGCGATAATTCCAGAAATATCTCAAACTCGCGGGAAAAAGACGTAAAATAAACATGAAGGAATGGATTTTTTGTGTTTTTTTTACTTCATATGGACTTATTTATAACCATTTTTATGATATTTGGTAGATATTGAGAAAGTGGTTCTGCTAACTTAACGTTAAGTTAGCAAAGCCACCCCGTAGAAAAAAACTAAGGACGCGACAATTTTTTTTTTCACGACAAATTCTCGACAATAATATATATATTTGCCCTCGGCAATTTAATCTTCTATAAACTACTTTTCATGATTATTATTTCAATAATATTATAGCTTGTACTCATGAAAAACGAAAAACATATTCAATAACTCCAGATCTAACGATTACCCTGTTTTTTTTAATTACAAAACTAATTAAGTCGAAAAAAAGAAAACTATTTGCCCTCGGGACGTTCTTCAACTTCAATTTGAAAAACATCAAGTCTCTACGTCGTAAATTAGTGTACTTACTCGTGAAATAAAGAGACCACTTCTGAATGAAGAAAATACGATGTAATTACGATTGTGGAATACCTCATTCCAAATAACGACAAGGAATGGTCAAACCTGTATTTTCTTTTTAACACTTTCGGCTACAGCAGCAGTATTCTCAGCTTTTCTCGAGAAATGTACACGGGTTTCATTCATCACATCACTAATTTGCCTCAACAGCTCAAATTTTTTCACCAAGTTCTGTATTGCAGTTCTCTACACGATGACCCAAAAATGTTCGAGTTTTACGATCCCGCCAAAAATGTCTCATAGAAACTGATAGAAAATTTATGTATGAGAACTTATGAGATCCTAATTGGATAGTGAAACCGCAAATCCGTATAAAACCATATACGATATTCATCAGTATTTAATGGAGACTACTGATACACATTGCTTTAGTTTCTAATGGCATTTACTAACGTAAATCATATACGTTTCTATAAGCGATTCCTACATTTAATAGACCTTGTTCCTACGAGTTTTTATAAGACTCTATAGTTTTCAAATGTGTTTTTCACACATAAGATCTATCTGTTTCTAATGTGTTTTTACACATAACCCATATCCGTTCCTACGAGTTTTTATAAGGATCTATAGTTTTCAAATGTGGTTTTCACACATAATACCTACCTGTTTCTAGTGTGTTTTTACCAGTTTCTATAAGAATCTATAGTTTTCAAATGTGTTTTTCACACATAAGACCTATCTGTTTCTAATGTGTTTTTATTCATAACCCATATCCGTTCCTACGAGTTTTTATAAGGATCTATAGTTTTCAAATGTGGTTTTCACACATAATACCTACCTGTTTCTAATGTGTTTTTACCAGTTTCTATAAGAATCTATAGTTTTCTAATGTGTTTTTCACACATAAGACCTATCTGTTTCTAATGTGTTTTTACACATAACCCATATCCGTTCCTACGAGTTTTTATAAGGATCTATGGTTTTCAAATGTGGTTTTCACACATAATACCTACCTGTTTCTAATGTGTTTTTACCAGTTTCTATAAGAATCTATAGTTTTCAAATGTGTTTTTCACACATAAGACCTATCTGTTTCTAATGTGGTTTTACCAGTTTCTATAAGAATCTATAGTTTTCAAATGTGTTTTTCACACATAAGACCTATCTGTTTCTAATGTGTTTTTACACATAACCCATATCCGTTCCTACGAGTTTTTATAAGGATCTATAGTTTTCAAATGTGGTTTTCACACATAATACCCACCTGTTTCTAATGTGTTTTTACCAGTTTCTATAAGAATCTATAGTTTTCAAATGTGTTTTTCACACATAAGACCTATCTGTTTCTAATGTGTTTTTACACATAACCCATATCCGTTCCTACGAGTTTTTATAAGGATCTATAGTTTTCAAATGTGGTTTTCACACATAAGACCTATCTGTTTCTAATGTGTTTTTACCAGTTTCTATAAGAATCTATAGTTTTCAAATGTGTTTTTCACACATAAGACCTATCTGTTTCTAATGTGTTTTTACACATAACCCATATCCGTTCCTACGAGTTTTTATAAGGATCTATAGTTTTCAAATGTGGTTTTCACACATAAGACCTATCTGTTTCTAATGTGTTTTTACACATAACCCATATCCGTTCCTACGAGTTTTTATAAGGATCTATGGTTTTCAAATGTGGTTTTCACACATAAGACCTAGGTATCTGTTTCTAATGTGTTTTTACACATAACGCATATCCGTTCCTACGAGTTTTTATAAGGATCTATAGTTTTCAAATGTGGTTTTCACACATAATACCTACCTGTTTCTAATGTGTTTTTACACATAGGACCTACCCATTTCTAATGTGTTTCCACACATAACTCATATCTGTTTCTACCAGTTTCTATAAGAATCTATAGTTTTAAAATATGGTTTTCACTCATAATACCTACCTGTTTCTAATGTGTTTTTACACATAACTCTTATACGTTTTTAAGAGTTCTTACAAGAATCTATAGTTTTCAAATGTGCTTTTCACACATTATAGGTACCTACCGGTTTCTAATGTGTTTTTACACATGCTTCATATCCGTTTCTATGAGAATCTATAGTTTTTCAATGTGGTTTTCACACGTAATTCTATTCTATACTAAACTGGTACTTACCTGTTTCAAATCTGTTTGTACACAAAATTGATTTCTGCTGTATGTTTAAACCTACGAGTTAATGAGGTTTGAGAATAAATGAGAATGTATAAGATTTTATAGCAGTCACAAGTTATAAGGATCTATACAGGGTGTCCCAAGTTCGAGTGCCTACTAGACGTTTCTGGAGAACTGGACTTATTTGAGATCTGAAAATTGGGATTATGATATTGTTCTAAATTTTCTACCGACCTAAAATAGTTTCAAGGCCAGAGCACTTCCGGTTATACAGGAAGTGAAAATAAATTTGCTAAAAAAATTTTTTTCAATCTTTTCGTTTCTGATATGATTGAGTATTCAATGCTGAATACATTTCTGTTAAAAACATTGTATTCATTTCAACAGTTTTCAGGATATCGAAAAAAAAACTTGAGAAACAGTGAAATATTCATAGCCAGTATCATGCTCATTTTTCTTATTCTGAACATCCCGAGTGTGAACCGTTCTCACAACGTCAAAGTAGAAGAACGTGGAGAGGTCATACATCTTTTGAATTTCATAAATATCATCACAGGGTGTTCCAAATTTTGTGTCGAAAACTGTGATCGAAAATTGGCCATAACTCCTGTTTTCAAATTAGAACCCTATTTTTTATGATAGCGTTGTATTCTGCGAAGAAAAATAATGATAGCACTCTCAGATGCTCTTGCTCCTAAAATCAGTAATTCTCGAGTTATTCGAGCTTTTCTAGATTCATGTAGTACATAGATTCAAATTCATCGAATCTGAACAGATTCTATGAAAATCTTTATGAAACCATAGTAACAACTTATAATTAGACCTGCCACTTGTGAATTATCAATATGGAATCATTTATCTTCTATGGTCACAGAATATTCTCATGCAATATTTTCATGGAATAAAATCGAAAAGTACAGATAAAACCTAAAATTAGATCTGTTACTCGTAAATTATTAATGGGAAAATGTATCTTCTTTCGTCAGAATATTCTCAAGTAAAAGATCAGATGAATTTTATTCTACCTCGGATTCTACGTACAACATGAATCCAGAAAAGCTCAAATAACTCGGGAATTACTGAATTTAGGAGAAAGAGCATCTGAGAGTGCTTTCATTACTTTTCTTCGCAGAATCCAACGAAATTATGAAAAAATAGGGTTCTAATTTGAAAAACAGAAGTTATGACCGATTTTCGATCAGCGTTTTCGACACAAAATTGGAAACACCCTGTGATGATATTCATGAAATTCGAAAGATGCATGAACTTTCCACATTCTTCTACTTTGACGTTGTGAGAACGGTTAACACTAAGGATGTTCAGAATAAGAAAAATGGACATGATGGTGACTATGAAAATTTGACTTTTTCTCAGATTTTTTATCGATATTTCGAAAACCATTCGAATGAATACAATGGTTTTAACAGAAACGTTTTCACCATTGAATACTCAATCATATCGGAAACGAAAAGATTGAAAAAAATGTTCGAGCAAATTTATTTTCACTCCCAGTATAACCGGAAGAGCTCTGGCTCTAAAAATATTTTAGGTCTGTAGAGAATTTCGAACAATATCATAATCCCAATTTTCATATTTCAAATAAGTCCCGTTCTCTAGAAACGTCTAATAGGCACTCGAACTTGGGACACCCTGTATTTCTCAAATTGTGTTTCAGATGGCAATTCAGAAAATTAAGACAATATGGTTTGCATGTGTTTTACCAAGAGGATAATAGAAGAGAATGTACGACATTGAAGTTAGAGTGAAAATGTAAATTCATATCGTACCATCACCGATATTCGCCAGAAATCATAATAATTCACACTTAATCATTCGCTATTGAGAATTTGACAGTTTGAAAGTTTACTTAAAATAATATCCATATGTTTCTAACTGAAATTCCTAGGATTATAATAATACGTTTTTATATGGTTATAGGTACCTATCAAATCAAATCAAATATGTTTATTATTGCCACCCGAGTTGCCACCACAATCAAATACAATCATTTACAATTTTCGAACTATTGGTTGGTGGATTTATACAGTTGGAGTGAAAGAATTCATAGCGGCTTGAAATGTTTATTTCTAATCCGTTCATGAGATGCTTGAGTAGGTATACTCCATTCACTTTTATAAAGTAGCCCGGTTGGCGCTGGAATTCTGACACATTTCACCGCGTATATTTTGAAAATGTTAGGTTATAATCATTCTTCTGTCAGATATGTGCGTCCACATCTGTAGAACATCGTAGAAATTACGTATTTATCAAAATGTTTATTTACTTTGGGAAAACAATGAATTATGTGAATTCAATAATTCCAAAGATCTGACGAATATTGAAGAAACTTTTTTTCTGTAAATACTGGAAATATTTCACGTGTACGAGTATAAACATGATTGGAAGATTCAGTTATGCTATTTTCTTGTACGGAAATCAAGAACCGAGTGTTGAAATTTTACTGAAAAATAATGGACAGAATAGTCCGTTACTTTGTGATAGTTCATTAACCCGATAGAAAAACTTTTAGACGAACAGAACCGACGGACGTATGGAAATCCCCACTTCTCAAAATTCTCAAGAAATAAGCCTACAGAGGACAATTAAATACCTCTTTGCGCAACTTGAAATACGCCATTATGAAAATGTATTGATACTACGAATCTTGTGTCACAGTTAAAGCTTAAAAGAACTAACTCCATTCACAAAGTTGAAAAAGAGTAATCAGAAAGTAGACTTGGGGCAATGTCGCTTGATTTTCACGAGTGCCAACCTGCGTCCGTTTTAAGTAAAAGAACTTGATAAACCTAAACCATGGCCCACCAAGATACTTTATAAAAGTGAATGGAGTATACACACTGAATTATTACGTATTTCACTGACCACAGTGACATTGACATTTCATAATTTCATTGAGGACAATATATGGAATAATTTTACAGAAGTAACTTGAAAAGAACAAATAATTACGGAAAAGCATATGTACCCAACTAGCAAAATAGTCCCCTAAAAGAACGAAATTATTTCATAATCATCGTATTGCGCCGATAGAAACAACAAAATTATTTTTTTATGCGTCCCAATACGACAATTTCATCTTAAAATATAGAGATTTCTATAATGCGGTTGTATAAACGTTCTCACAACTCATGGCATACGATAAAGAAATAGTCTAAGTGAAGGAATTTTATAACAGTTGCATAACGTTCCATAAAATTCTTATAGAATAATTTTAAAACAGTCTTATACAGATTATAATACAGTTGAATAGCTATTGAGTTACTTATAATAGCGGCGTTAAACGATGGTTGTGAAAGAATCTGTATAAATAGTTGCATTAGAGTTCCATAAAAAAATAATAGGATTGTTGCTTTACGCAGAAGTAAAACATATATACACAATAAATATTAATGGATTTTATAATCATCTTATAACAACTACATAATTCTCTCTTATGAAGAGCTTATAGAATAAAAATGTAATTCCCAGGAATAAATTTATATCAAGTCATGCATAATAAAATCACTTTAAAATTTACTGTAGCACCTACTAGAAGAATTGCGCGGATTTTTTAGCAGGTTCCGATAACAAAATGAATTCGGCAATATCTGATTATGAGTGGAAACGAATAAAAAGGATCAGTTCAAAAGAAGTACAATGGAATGGAATACTTCAGACGCAGAGGCTGAAGTGGCATGTAACGAAAAGGCTAATCTAGAAGAAACGACAATTTTAGCTTCAGCCAGCAGTGATAATACTCAAGAAGAATCCAAAAGAAATGAAGGCCAACCTGATATGTTGAAAGAAAGCGTCAACATTAATAGTGCTGATGAAGAAACCACTGATACAGACGACGTAAATTTGATGCATTATCTATCTGAAATTGAAAAAAAAATTAAAATAAGAGATCAACTCAAGATTTGGGCAACGTCTTTTCACATCAATCATTCTGCGAGAGCTTTTCGTTATATGAAACCGGCTATTCCTAATCTTCTTCCTACAGCTCCAAGAACATTCTTAAATACTCCCCAACAAGTTTAAATGGTAACACTTGAGAATGGAACTTACTGGTAAAATGGTCTAGTATTCAACTTAAAAATTTGTTTGGAAAATATCCAGAAGTTAAACCGCTTGCCTTTTCTTGGAGACTATCCAGCGCAAGCTTTCATTGAAGAGGACTGATTTTTTTCTTTCATTAATTTTTATTTATTTTCAGTAGTAGCGAATTTTAATGCTTAACATAATGCTAATGCAAATCCAATTTGTTTCGGGCACCGAATCACTTTTACGTTGTAATTTGGAGGCGAATCTTCTTGAAAGGATAACTTGCGATTCTTTTTCCAGTTTGTAGGCCCATTTGTCAACCCCTTTCTATTATTTTCCACTGTTTCCACTATTTTGACATCTTTTATGGTTTATTATATTAATACCTGTCTATAAATTTCAAGCTGGGAAAAAATCTGTATACAAAAGTTATTCAAAACACAATATAACTAAATGATTGTTAACTGTCGTACCCCAAGCACGTTAAGCGATAATTCTGTTCTATTATGTATAGTTTGCCAACACGCTATAGGATAACGCGTACAGTGTTGTTAGCTTGGGCAGTTAGTAGTTATATCATTGTTTAAACAATGACTATATTATACCAGCATTCATAATATTAGGTGCAATAAATAGGTCGTAGACTATTTATTTTATTATGATGCATCTTGAAGTTCAAAACGTGTTGCAAATCAATTAAAAAAGTCAGCAATTTTTTTTCATTATACATCATCAGCATATTAATCATATCATTGTCATCTCTGACAAACAAATCGTTTGGAGATGTAATTTCTTAAAGTTGGAATAACTTCGCAAAATGTTTGACAAGAGCGCCGGAACAACCTGACCTCACGTCAGAGTGCTTACAACATTTCTTCACCAGGACAAAAAATTTTTTAACAATAACTGAAAAATTATTGCAATAATTTGTATGTCGCATGCACTTTATGCAAAACAGCGACATGTGTTGAACAATTCACCATTTATACTCGTGGTGTGTAGTATAAAATCTGGCAACATTCCAAGGTGGTCAAGAATCAAAACCTAGCAATGACTCTTGAAACTATCAAATGCAATGGTATGGCGCTGTATTGAACAACATAATAAAACTTTAATATCGTATACAGCTCAGAAGGAAATAGAATCACTGTATAAGGTCTTTAAAGTGTGTTCTACCATATACGCCATTTTATTAAACTTTCGGATGTTCCAAAACCGCCGCCATTGTGAGAAAAACATAAATAAACGTGAAAAGGTGAATTAAAATTTAATTTTTAAGAGAAATGTAGAGATTTTTTCCTGCTTTTACAACAGTCACAATATATGTTTTATTCTTAGTTGAAAACTAAACAAAGAAAACATAATTTGTTATTCTTTATCTTTTAATAATATCAATAAAATGTATACTAAACTGAGGCGCTTTAATTTTTTATCATCGATGTATAATATATTGTCAGAAAATTTAGCTGCGCAAATAAATTTAGCCCCTGGACTAGCGACAAAGATCCTTAATATGTTCAATCAACAGATATGATAATAACTCCGCCGCCATATAATGTCGCTGGCATATGATATTGAATCGAACCTCTGTCTCTGTCAAACACGTTGACATACCTCTATATCTAATAAAATATTCTTGTGACAATTCTATTCCGAATTTCAACAGTAGACAACAAAACTATTTATTAGCAATTCTTTCTGCATTATAAAATAATTTCTTAGTAAGTAGTTCTATAAATGTTCGTTAAATACACTCAAACCGCAGAATAAAAGAACTGCAATGCAAAAGTTTCATAGCAGTTGCCAAATAGTTTTGTAAATGTATTGTATAAGTAATTTTGAAGGCATCCTTATAGGACAGTTTTATAGTGATAATACGGATTATCTTATAACGGTTGTATAGTTAACTATAGAACTGTCCTAAACGAACTGATCTGTTGTATAAACTGGGGCCCTTTTTGGTTGTAAAGACATTGTATAGTGGTTTATAGCCGCATTATAAGATTTTAACGTTTCTATAAGATATGCTGTATAGCATTTCTCACAGCCTTAATAAAATTAGTTTTGCTAGTTGGGTACCTATTTATATAATTCACATCCGAGTTCACATCATATTCCAGCTTGTTTTTACAATATAACCTCACTTCACACAAAATACAATGTTCTCTTTTGAACGAAAACACATAAGAGTCTTTCATAAAGGCACTGATCGATCACATTTTTTTTCTACAAAGATATAATTCACATCAGATTTCAGCTTGTTTCTACAATATAACCTCACTTCACACAAAATACAAAGTTCTCTTCAGACCGAAAACACATAATAAAGTCTTTCATAAAGGAACGTATGCATCACATTTTCATTCTAGAAAAGTGAAATTAATTATTATTGTAATTTCCAAACAAATGAGAAATAAACTTCTTTATAGGTACGTCAATTTGCATCACACATTCACACGTATTTCACGTTTCACGGCGGCGACGCTCCACGGCGAGAGTGAGACGGCGTCATAATCTGAACTTTCCGATGCGCACGCATGAGGCTTGTATAGTACATGTAGTACGATAATAGTTATTTATGTAATAAGGATCATAAAGACGATCATTATGGTACAAGTCGTGAATGTTATCGGGCGAGGCGTAGCCGAGTCCGATAACACGGCGTGTGCCATAATGATTGTTTATGATTCGTATTACATACAAAATTTTATCTGATGGCATTCATATCAATACATTTTCGAAAAATTAAAAACTGCATTTTCGACATGTCACAATGACAACTATTTTTAAAGGAGTATGTCACTCAATTTTGATGACATAAGGAAGCTCATTATGGTACTTAGTACCATAATGAATTCATTATGGTACTTAGTCCCATAATGAATTCATTATGGTACTTAGTCCCATAATGAGCTTCCTTATGTCATCAAAATTGAGTGACATAACGTTGTCATTATGACATGCCATCAGATAAATAAATAAATATAGTACATGTAGTATAGCAAAGACTATTTGGTCTGTGATATTAGAAACCGGTTCCCATCACTGTACTAAAAGAAACGTTTCCCAATCTCTATTCTTAATGGTAGATGTACTAAAAGAAAAGAATAATCTTTTAGTACAATTACGAGAGAGAGCATAGCATTTTAGTCCTTATATACGACGGCATAAGGTTCATATTTGCTTAGCGCTATGGAGCTATTTGGAATATTGTGTCTTTTAGTACGTTGAAAGGAACGGAATTTGGTCCATATCCCAATGGAACATACGGGTCACATTGTCTTAACGTTTCCCTTATTCGTTCATTTGTGTCTCTAGTAAATCTGGGATCGCTTAGCGCTCATGAAAGAACGAACTATTGGGATTTATTCGGTCTTTTAGTACATTCAACTGGAAGGGAATTTGGTCCTTATTCTATTGTACTTACGACTCATATTGCCTCAACGTTTCCCTTATTCGTTCATTTGTCTATAGTATAGTATAGTACTCTAGTACATTTGAGATCGCTTAGCGCTCAAGAAAGAACGAACTATTGGGATTGGGATACATTCACTTATTCGGTCTTTTAGTACATTCAACGGAAAGGGAATTTGGTCCATATTCCAATGGTCTTACGACTCATATTTCCTTAACGATTCCTTTATTCGTTCATTGTGTCTTTAGTACATAGTACATGTACATGTACCCCCCCCCGTAAATCCGCCCTTGCTGCTTGTTACAGACTCTTAGAAAATCGACATTCCTCATTGACACTTGTGAATTCTCAGATAATTCGAGCCACATTAAAACTCATAAGATTCGCATGAAATTGGATAAGGAATTCCTGATAGAAACCATCGAATCCTGGAACCACTCTCCACACAAAATTCCCAATAAAATCTTGAACTCTCATTTGAGCCACATTGAAACTCATAAGATCCGCCTAAAATTACATAAGGAATTCCTGACACATTCCACATATTTCTCATATGTTTTCAGGCTCTAGAATAAGCATAAAACATTATTATGATTGAAATTGGAATACCTTATTGAATCTCGTAGCCGCCAGAATCTAACAATGCCTGATACAGACTCTTATACTTCACAGCCGAGATTCCTCACTGAAACTTGTGAATTCTCGGTTAATTTGAGCCAGATTGAAACTCATAAGATACGCATGAAATCACATAAGGAATTCCTGATACATTCCACATATTCCTCATAGGTTTTCAGGCTTGTGAATGAGCATAAAACATTATTATGATTGAAATTGGAATACCTTATTGAATCTCGTAGCCGCCAGAATCTAACAATGCCTGATACAGACTCTTATACTTCACAGCCGAGATTCCTCACTGAAACTTGTGAATTCTCGGTTAATTTGAGCCAGATTGAAACTCATAAGATACGCATGAAATCACATAAGGAATTCCTGATACATTCCACATATTCCTCATAGGTTTTCAGGCTTGTGAATGAGCATAAAACATTATTATGATTAAAACTGGAATACCTTATAAGAATCTCGTAGCCTCCTCAAACGAATACTACCTAATAGAAACGCGTACAACTTGTATTCGGGTATGCTTATAAATTACTTATACTTATAAATCCTCATAAAAACTTATAGAAAGTTTACATGTCATGGATAACGTACGTATAGGATACAGCTTCTCCTCATAGATCCTTATGAAATCTCATAAATTGTCTATATGTTTTTATGAGATTTCATGCGATATTTTTGGCAGCGCCAAAATTCTCACCATTTTTGTAATGAATTGTAACAATTGCAATGCGTTGATGAAGCGTGTATCGTTCCCTTATTATTAATGGCGCAGTTTTTACTTGTCAAATTACAAAAAACGACAGCTTCAGAACTGATATCTCCCGAAATAGAAAAATAACAACTCCTGTTGGAAAACCCTTCAGATTCCTTCAGATTCAGATTCCTACATCACGAACATAGTGGTTACCCAGATGGAAATTGAGAAGTCGATAAGATCCTTGGATCAGAGCAAGGGTGCTGGTCCTGACGGAATTCCATCTTACTTCGTCCGCCGCTGTCCTGCTTTGTGTGAGCCTCTGCAACATATTTTTAACCTATCCTTGGGTACTGGTACATTTCCACGCCGTTGGAAGAATGCTACTGTTGTCCCGATTTTCAAGGGGGGCGATAAGCACTCTGTAGAGAACTATAGACCCATCAGTAAATTGAATATATTTGCTAAGCTGTTGGAGACTTTTGTTTACAGCCACCTGTTCCATGTTGTAAAAAATCAGATAATCCCTGAGCAGCATGGTTTCCTGAAGGGTAGGTCAATCGAAACTAACCTCCTTGATTTTGTCACCTTTTTGCACGGGGCGATGGATGAGAATCTTCAAGTTGACGTCGTCTATACAGATTATAGTAAAGCTTTTGATAAAATATCCCATGAGGTACTTATTAGACGTCTCTCCGAAGTTGGTGTGGGTGGCAGTCTCCTGGACTGGTGCGGATCATATGTTTCCGAGAGGACGCAGTATGTATCAGTGGATGGATATAATTCTTCGGGATTTGTCTGCACTTCCGGTGTACCGCAGGGCTCTCATCTTGGGCCACTGTTCTTCTTAGTATACATTAATGTTATCATCAATGTTTTCATACGGTGCAGGATACTCATATATGCAGACGATTTGAAGATCTTCCTTGTCATCAATCTGGTGATGACTGCGCTGCTCTTCAGGATGAGTTGAGGAGGTTCGAAGTATTCTGTAATAGTCACCAACTTTATCTTAATGTGTCGAAATGTCAGGTGCTCTCTTTTTATCGTGGGAAAACTCCTATATTTTTTCAATATCACCTTGGCGGTTCGGCTTTAGTCAGAGTCGATCAGGTCAGAGACTTGGGTATAATATTGGATCAGAAACTAACTTTCATTCCACATATCGATAGCGTCGTCAACACTGCCAACAGAATGCTCGGATTTTTATTTAGACAATGTAGAATTTTCAAAAACTATAAATCGATCCTCAGTGTTTACTACGCGTATGTGTTCAGTAGAGTCAATTTTGCCTGTGTAATCTGGAGTCCTCATTATAATGTTCATATTAATAGAATTGAACGTATCCAAAACAAAATGCTAAGGTTTTTGAGTTTAAAATGTAATTTTACCGTTCGTGAGAATGAAGATTTTTATTGCTTGGCACGTAAACATTTCAATCTTTTATCCCTTCAGGACAGACGTAAAGTGAATGAACTCCTTGTAATGAAAAAAATTGTGAGTGGTTAGTTGCAGGTGCCGAGTCTGTTGCAGGCTGTTGGTCTAAATGTTCCAACATTCAATGTCAGAACTTTCGAAACTTTTTTCATTCCTTTGAGGCGAACCAATGCTTCGAAAAATCAACCTTTAATTCGAATGCTCCGCACCTGTAATGAACTACAAGAAGTCGTTGACATTTTTCATGGTAACATTTTGAATTCCAAATTGCTCCTCAAAAGACATTTTCTTCGAATGTAATTTTTTTTGTTGTTGTTTTTTTTTCTCATTGTTGGTTTTTTTTTCTGTATAAATTTGGTTAATTAGTTTGTCACTGGTTATTTCGCTTATTGGTGTAAACTGTGAATACTATTTATGGGTATATCCTGTTTGTATTCCTTGTAAATGAATAAATAAAAATTGCTTTTTGTTACCGCAGGCAATCTAAGCCTTTCAAAAGTCAATTGACGTCGAAGATTTTATACTTCTAATTTATCTAATGCGATTTAATAACAAGAATAATAATTCAACATTTAAATATTTTATCGATTATTCATAACAGAATATATTTTTTGGAATTAAACCGCATACTTCCTTTCAATTTTTTTTTTCGTGAACAGTCACGGTTTCTAATATCCGAAAGAAGTTTTACTTGGTTACATACTTGGTTTATATGTCAGAAAACCAGTTGGAAATAATTAGACTCTGACATTGATAATTTGAAAATTATTCAAAGCTTATCGAAAAAGATCGCATTAACACCTCACACGATACGATGTCATCCATTTTACCGGACGTAGCAAAAAACATGCATAACTTGCGATCGTACTCCGCACTTATTCAAATCGATTATACTTAAGTTCGCACCTGATTTTATTTCCATTTCCTATAATTGTTCGCCGTTATTAATGAGGTTCCCATACCGGTGACTTTTTTCGCCAATTCTTCCGTAAAACTCCAATAGACGACCTCGTTTTTGCCGGCTAGGCAAAATACTGCGCGATCGGAATGCGCCCACCTTTTCTCGCCAAATTCCGAGTCGCCGTTACTCCAGTTCCGCGCGAACATCGCAGGCGACATCAGGGGTTCAACAAGTGGCCGATCCGACTTTGCGCGTTTTACGTAGTTCTGAGATGTAGTTGGAAACATGGAGAACCAGAACTTGTCTAATCTGGAGTGCGATTTGGAACTGTTGGAAGGGCATTTGGGGCCCCAGAGGGACTCTCTTTCCATAGTCGTCCCTATAATCTTCGCATACATCGTTATCTTTCTTACTGGAGTGGTGGGTAACATCAGCACCTGCATTGTAATCTCCAGAAACAAGTCGATGCACACTGCAACCAATTACTACCTATTCAGTCTTGCAGTCTCTGACCTCCTACTTCTCTTATCCGGCTTACCACAAGAGATCTACCTGATTTGGTCCAGATACCCCTACATCTTCGGCGCCACCTTCTGCTTCCTCAGAGGACTCTTTGCCGAAATCTCCTCAAATGCGACAGTTTGCATCATAACGGCTTTCACAGTGGAGCGATATTTAGCAATATGTCATCCCCTGAGGTCCCATATGATGTCCAAGCTTTCCAGGGCTGTGAGGATCATTTTGGCGATATGGTTCTTTTCGGTGTTTCTGGCAATACCGCAGGCCATGCAGTTTGGGATTGTGACCCGGGGAAATTGTGAAATTTGCCAGTTGATCGAACCGATGATCGAACATTCTTTCGAAGTGAGTTCGTTGGTGTTCTTCGTGTTTCCTATGACTGTGATTTCCGTTTTGTACATTTTGATCGGGCTGAAGTTGCACCAGTCCAAGATTATGAAGAGAAAAAATGTTAGCATAACGGGACAAAGAAAGTCATCTAGGAAGATCATCAAGATGCTCGGTGAGTAGTTTTGTGATGTTCGTCTATTTGGAACCGGCAGCATTGGTAAAAATTTCCATGCCAATTCTTTATGTATTACCTACTTATAAAGTTATACAGGGTGCGTCTGCAGGGCGTACGGCTAAACTAGCGCCTAAACTATACCGTGTGGAAAAAAAATTATATGATATGGTTGTAAAGTTGACAGCAATCTACAAACTAAAAATAATTTCACATAAACAGGTTGCGTCAAAAAAATGTTACGGAAAAATATGTAGTTTTTCGAATGGAACACCCTGTATTTCATGGCATAATTCTTTCGAGGACAATTAGAGCTTTACACTTATACATGATTTGTCAAATTTCATTACGACGTTTCCACATAATTGGTATTTTCATTGATTCAAGGGGTTCATCAAAGTTCATATAGCAACCGCTGTTTTCAATCTAGAATCTAGATGAACGAAATTTTTACAGTATTTAGCTTAAAGTAAACGCTAAACGTATGAAGTTTTGATGTACATAAAGTTAGCAGAACAACTTTCGCGAATCAAACTCGGAATAGCTCAAAATTTTGCCGTTATTTATCCGTCAAAAAATAAATTTTGCCGCTCTTATATTTTAAAAGATATGAGATGTGTCGCTGAGTTGATATCAACTTAGCGAAACAACTATCCGAAAAACTTTTTCAGCCGAAATCAAACTAGCTCATATTTTTCAATGATTTATCCGTAAATTATCCGTGAAGAAAAAAACGTCGCCAATCTTGTACTTAAAAAAATATTGGATGTTTCGATAACTTGATATCAAGTTGGCGAAACAACTATTCGAAAAATGGTTTCAGCACAAAACAAAATAGCGCATCTTTTTAAGTGATTTATCCGTAAATGATCCGTGAAAAAAAAATCGTATCATTCAAGGTTTCGAAGAAAAATAAAAAAATCTGATTGATCGATCAGCAGTCGACGGAACATGATTTATGCATTTTTCAAAATATCAAAAATATCACGTGCACTGGTGAGTGTCTATCAAATTACCAGGTGACATATTGAGAAAATGATTTCAGCAATCAACAGATAATTTATTTTTTTTTCAATGATTCATCCGTAAATTATCCGTGAAGAAAAAAAAGTCGCCACTCTTGTATTTTGAAAAATATTGGATGTTTCGCTAACTTGATATCAAGTTGGCGAAACAACTTTTCGAAAACTGGTTTCAGCACGAAACAAAATAGCGCATCTTTTTAAGTGATTTATCCTTAAGTTATCCGTGAAAAAAGAAAATTTGTATCATTCAAGGTTTCGAAGAAAAATGACAAAATCTGATTGATCGATTAGCAGCCGACGGAACATAATTTATGCATTTTTCTCGAAAACTACGCAAGCAATATTGTTGATATTTGAGAAGAAGATGTAGCTTTTCATCTTTGATTTATTCGTGAAGAAAAAAATTCTGCCGCTCCCGTTTTAAAAAAAAAATATCACGTGCGCTGGTAAGTTTACATCAAATTACCGAATTACGGATAAATCATTAAAATAAATTGCATTATCTGTTGATTGCTGAAATCATTTTTTCAATATGTCACCTGGTAATTTGATGGACACTTACCAGCGCACGTGATATTTTTTTAAAAACGGGAGCGGCAAAATTTTTTTCTTCACGGATAAATCAAAGATGAAAAGCTTCATCTTTTTTTCAAATATCAACAAAATTGCTTGCGTAGTTTTCGAGAAAAATGCATAAATCGTGTTCCGTCGACTGCTGATCGATCAATCAGATTTTGTTATTTTGCGTCGAAACCTTGAATGATACAAATTTTCTTTTTTTACGAATAATTTACGGATAAATCACTCGGAAAGATGAGCTATTTTGTTTCGTGCTGAAACCATTTTTCGAATGGTTGTTTCGCCAACTTGATATGAAGTTAGCGAAACATCCAATATTTTTTAAAATACAAAAGTGACGATGTTTTTTCTTCGCGGATAATTTACGGATAAATCATTGAAAAAGATGAGCTGAAAAAGTTTTTCGGATAGTTGTTTCGCTAAGTTGATATCAACTTATCGACACATCTCATATCTTTCAAAATATAAGAGCGGCAAAATTTATTTTTTCACGGATAAATTACGGATAAATAGCGGCAAAATTTTGAGCTATTCCGAGTTTGATTCGTGAAAGTTGTTTTGCTAACTTTATGTACATAAGTTTTTTTTATATAGAGTGTCTAATATAAAGTTACCAATTCACTCAAAGTAAATATGCGATAACTCGATTTTTTAAAATGAAACACCCTGTATTTTTCTTTCATGAAATTTGTTCATCAAATTTCTAAATTTCTGAATTTCTTACAGAGAATGCGCTATACCCGAGGCTAGACCTAACTCGCTTTGTTTTTGAGATATTCCATATTCTTCAAAAAAGCGATGCCAATAAAATCGCCTCTAGTAACTATGTATATATTCATACTCAGAACTATGAATTAATACTGAATAATAGAACTTTTTTTATGACTTAACACAAAATTAAAACTACACTACAAACTATTTTCAATATGGCCCCCTAAGTTTCGAGTGCAAAGCATCAATCCTTTTTAAAAATCAACTACTCACTTTTTCTAACACATTAGGTGTAATTGTTCGAATAACCTCTCGAATTCGTATAACTCCATATTTTCTTTTGTGGTCAGAGTCACTTTCTCCTCCACCTATCCCCAAAAGGAGAAATCCATCTTCGTCAAATCTGGGGAACTGGGTGGCCATTGTACTGGTCCACCCCTACCTTTCCAACTATTTGGAAATCGTTCATTTAAATAGTTCCTTACAGCTTGACTTTAATGAGCTGGAGCTCCATCTTGTTCAAACCAAATCCTATCCTGAACATTCGGGAGAACAGTTTTGTCGCTTACATTGTTGCAAAAGATTAAGAGTAAGGGAAATTTGAGAACAGTTGAAGGATTTCATTTTCATGTTGGATATGTACCATGTCTGGAGGTAAGAAAAAAATTCAGCTCAGTTCATGCGATCACACTCAGTTTTATTTAAATAATGCGCTTTTATTGGCATCCATCTGTTGAAGAATGTGGAATATCCCAAAAAAGAGCGGTTTAAGTATGGGACATACTTTGTAAAAAATGTAGACATTCGAAAAACAAATTTCATGAAAGGGGAAAATACGGGGTTTCCCATTTGAAAAAATTGAGTAATCGCATATTCCATTTGAATAAATTGGTGAATTTATATTAGACACTCTGTATTGAAAAAATTTCAGTTGTTTACCGAATGATGAAGCTGATACTTTAAACTAACTACTGTAAAAATTCGTTCATCTAGATTGGAAACAGCGGTTGCTATAAAAAAAATAAATTTTGATGAACACCTCAAAACACAAAAATATACTAAAAATTGGAATTATGTGGCAATGCCGTAATGAAATTCGACAAGGAGGTATAAGTGTAAATTCTCTTGTTGTCATCGAAAGAATTATGCCATGAAATACAGGTTAATCAATTTGAAAAAACTACCTATTTTTCCATAACTTTTTTTTGACGCACGCTGTATATGTAAAATTATTTTTAGTTTGTAGATTTTTTTCATCCCTCTAATCATGCCATATATTTTTTTCTCAAACGGTACAGGTTAGGCGCTATTTTAGCCGTTCGCCTTGCTCACCCTGAAGAATCTCCTCGGAATTGCTCACAATTTTTCAGTTTTCATCGAGAATAGACCTTTCCAGAATTACCTTTGCAGGTGACAGTTGCGCGCGTCACTTGTGGGCAAGAATGAATATCATTGGTCGTCAAAATTTCCCTCCTTAAATCGTTGACATTTGACTATTGATATTATTATTTTACGCAGTCGATGTTTTGGATGTGGATGTTATTTGTTGTATTGTTTATCGAAAATCAAAATTTTAGTATGCCTCAACGTTTGTTGTGTTACTAAGTGACGGTCACGGTACGATAAAACCAGTAGGATTTCATTTCATTGCTTCCCTCTCTCTCTTTCTTTTCTCTCTCGCACTAAGGTTTGCGCATCTTTTAATGCGGCCCACAAGTTGCGCATGAAATATACCTGTTTCTCTCTCATTCTGGTTTAGTTCACATCTCTCATCTTTGTTCTACGTATTCTGGAAAGGTATATTAAGCCGAATTTTCCGTGACAATATTTCAACTATTTCGTCCGTTTTGAAATATTCGTGTTTTCGCATCGAACTGGCGACGTCACGTACCAAATGGTTCAAAATAATTTGAAGCGGTTTGAAAGCAGGTAGTGGAATAGTTCGAAATGAAGTTTGAAGTTTGGAATCAGCTGGGGAATATAGGTTATATTTGTTGGATTTAGTTTGTTTTCACCGTTTTTATTTTGAATATTATTTAAATATAACAGCTTTGTTTTTAGAATGCATTGTAACCTGTGAAGTAATAAATCACTTCGAGTAGAGTACACCTTTATTTGAGAATTCTGAAATATTATTTAGTTTTGAAAATGTATGTTCAAATTTATGAAATTGATTTTACGGCTTCTTCCTCTTGATTCAACCAATATGAATATTGCATATATTTTTTTCAACAAGTCGTTAATCAGGACGAGAACATTCGAATCATTCATAAACTGATTGGAGTCGAATTTGAAAATACAAGATTTAATAATAATATTCAAATAAACACACCTAAAATTATGAATATCATTATTACTATGTGCGTGTATCCTGTTTCTAACTTTTAAATTTATAAATTGAATTGACATTTCTATGATGACGTCACCGTTTTGAAATTGTGGCATTTTAGCGATGCATGAACTGGTGACGTTTACTTCGAAATGTTTTTGAAATAGTTTTGAACGGTGATTCACGCGAAAAAATGGCTTTAATCCGTGAATAAAATTGGTCGCTGAAATTTTGGTGTTAGGAAGCAAATTACGTTTTCTCTTATGAAACACCTTATATTTTAGTGCAGATTTTAAAAGTATGATAAAAATAAGAAAAAGTTTGTTCGACATTCAATGTAATAAAAATTTGCTGTTTCTGAGATATTTCGCTTTCCCATAAATTTGAGGGTCACGGCAAAAACTCGATAACTTCGACTTAAACAAGTTTTGTGAAATGAGATTTTGGCGGTGAATATTAGGATATTGGAAATGAACACTATCTCTATCATAATTATTCAAAACTCTACTGGGTGTTCGAAATTAGACAACGCATTGACGATTTATTGGGACGGGCTTATTTCGGATGACACACTCTGTATTTTATTCTTTCATTCAAACCCAACATTCATTACGTTTGAAGAATTATTGATAATCTAACAGTTTCGGATTTTTTTGAAATTTGGTCTTTTTCTAATTTACACACATCGTCAAGAGCCTTGGTTCCCCAAGGTTTCTCGAGTTCTAAACCATCTATGTTCTGGCAATGAGATGAATATTTTTTACAATTTCAACTGCAATATACAGGGTGTCCCGGAAAATGTGGGAAATCTATCTGATTCAGATGAAACATAAAAAAATAATATGACAAGTTCCCATAATTTTTTTTCCTAGCGGCCCTCTCTACGGAGATACGGCCTCCTAAATGACTGGAAATCCATTTCACTGGAATAAATCTCAAACTATTTAATATAATTAAAAAAAAAATTGATATGATGAGGATTTCTTGAAATACTGCTTTTAAAACTAAATTAGCTCTCTTAGTTTACTAGGGGCGGACTAGGTTCTACATTTTAATGCTTACATTTTCAACACCCTGTATGATAAGGAGTAGAAAAAACAAATTCGGATAGCTTGCTTGAACATTAGGCTAAAAAAAGGTACTCTTGTTCATTGTCGATAAAATTAACCGTTTAGAATAGAATAGAAAAGAATAGAATATATTTATTTCAGAATAATGCAGCTTAACCATGCAGTTTTGGCATAGAAACGCACGTTAACAAAAATTATTTTTTAGAAATGTACTCTCACTAAAGCTTGCAACGATTGAATACAGGGTGGCCATTTGAAAACGAAACAGACGAGATTACAGACGAAATAAATTTTTTCGATAGAAATGCTCGGACAGGTCGATTTCTGTTTCGAGGGGGACAACTTAAGATGTAGGTTACGGCCGCATAGCGCTTCAACCCTTGCTACTACAACCCTCACTCCCAATTTTTGAATAGGGAAGATGGGGTGAGTGATACCTCATTTGAAATGTATTTTTATACTTATTTCAGCACAGTAATTGTTTTTCCATTTTATGCATTACTTCTCGAAATATTCTTGACTAAGTATTTGAAAATGAAGTGGTGTTTTCATGGCACTTGTAGTGTTTTTTTGTTAAAAATCGACATTTTGAACTTCAAAACAACCATGACTGTGGCTTCCTTCCTCCAATCCACTGACATAGAAATATTTAATCAAGATGTCGAACAAACAAAGCGTATTGCGAAGGAGCTCAATCTTGCTGAAACTCAATCTAAATTATCTTCTATATAATTTGCAGTATTTCCAATAACATGCGGTAACACTTGATCGATAGAAATCTCCAAAAAGTCCAAATACGTACATATCTCTAATCAGATTACCAGGTAAGAAAATCAAATCATTAATGATGCCACAGAAATATTCCAGTCCCAATTCGTGAAACGATTTCCGACTTAATTATGAAGTGTTTTCTCAGTTGGCTTCAATAATGTTTTCATTTTGTTGATTATTGAATTCATATCTTTTTCAAAAAAATGAGAATCGATAATTTTTTATTTATTACGAACAGATCATTGAGTTGGCTTACTGGTTCTTTGACATTTGAATTATTCTTAGTTTTGAATCGAGACTTGTATGTGTTCTAATTCATTGTTCGACATGATTTATTCAATTGCAGAGCGGGTGGAAATAATTTCACATTTTTTTGCAAACAATCAATGTGCGAATAGAACCGCAGAATTCTTCAATCAACGACATTTAGATAAACATGTTAATAGGAAGTATGTTTTGGAATTAGTGTCAAAGTTTCAAGAAACCGGGTCCGTGGCTAATAAAAAACGAAACATGGAAGGGAATGAAGCAGCTGAAGTAGCTGTTCTTGGTCAGATTGCTCTGAATCCAATGACGAGTACGAGGCAGCTAGCACATGAATCTGGTTTTACACGAACTCGAATTGCAAATATTTTGAAGCATCATAAATTCCATCCTTACAAAATCCATCTTTCACATGCACTAAACGAAGATGATTTTGACCTTCGTGTTGAATTTTGTGATACAATGAGTGAACGAGTAACTGCTAATCCCAATTATCTGTACAATGTTTGTTTCTCCGATGAGTGTTCGTTCTTTCTAAACGGCACAGTAAATCGACACAATTGTCGTTATTGGGCCGATGCTAATCCGAGATTGTTCCACGAAGTTTATACTCAACAACCACAAAAACTCAATGTTTGGGCTGGAATATTTGGTGATAACATTGTCGGCCCGTTCTTTTTACCTGGTAATCTTACTGGAGATATGTATTTGGACTTATTGGAAAATCACATTGATCCAATTTTGACGGAAATTATTGAAAACAATGCTGGAAATTATGTGGAAGATCAGATTGTGTTTCAGCAGGATGGAGCTCCTCCACACTACGCCTTAACAGATCGAGAATATCTGGATCAAAGATTTCCAAATCGGTGGATTGGAAAAAGGGGTCCCACTGAATGGCCAGCCAGATCGCCAGATCTGTCACCACTAGATTTCTTTCTTTGGGGCCACTTGAAGAGTAAAATTTACTCTACACAGCCCGATTCCATAGAAGATTTAAGAAGACGTATAGTGAACGAATGTCGTCAAATCACTCCAGAAATGCTGCAAAATGTGCGCCATCGTTTCGAACAAAACTTATTTCATTGTATGGAAGCTAATGGTGAACAATTTGAATATTTAATTAATTGATGTGAGTTTTTGATAAATTATTTACTTTACCTTGAAATGTCTTATTTCTTAGATCAATACTTCAAATCGTTCTGATACCGTACAGTTGGAGAATGATTTCAGTGAATAAAACAGCTAGTCGAACATCTGACCCTAGTAGCATTAACACGTACGGTATGACTTCTTTTGCCCAGTGGTAGATGTACGGAAATTTTGGTGTTTCGGAAGCACGAAATGTCAATTATTCGCAAAAAATTAATTTGAGTGATAAAATTAACTGAGGCATGAATATTTCGAGAACTAATGCATAAAATGAAAAAACAATTACTGTGCTGAAATCAGTATAGAAATACCTTTGAATTGAGGTATCACTCACCCCATCTTCCCTATTCAAAAATTGGGGGTGGGGGTTGTAGCAGCAAGGGTTGAAGCGCTATGCGTCCGTAACCTACATCTTAAGTTGTCCCCCGCGAAACAGAAATCGACCTGTCCGAGCATTTCTATCGAGAAAATTCATTTCGTCTGTAATCTCGTCTGTTTCCTTTTCAAATGGCCACCCTGTATAAATACGCTAGTTATAAATAATCTATTCAAAACTTCAGAAGAGTAAATTTCTGAAAAATAATTTTTTTATCGTGTCTTTTAGTGCCAAAACTGCATAGTAAAGAATCTTTGTGATTTTGTTTTTCGAAAACGGTTCATTTAATCGACAATAAACAAGAGTTCCTTTTTTTAGCTCAATGTTCAAGCTACTCAAATTTGTTTTTTTCTACTCCTTATCATACAGGGTGTTGAAAATGTAAGCATTAAAATGTTCAACCTAGTCCGCCTCCGGTAAACTAAAAGAGCTAATTTAAATTTAAGGCAGTATTTTAAGAGGTCCTTATTACTGTTCATCATATCAATTCTTTTTTTAATTATATTAAATAGTTTGAGATTTATTCCAGTAAAATGGATTTCCAGTGACGTCATTTAGGAGGCCGTATCTCCGTAGGGAGAGCCGCTAGGAAAAAAATTATGGAAACTTGTCATCTTATTTTTTATGTTTTATCTGAATCCGAGAGATTTCCCAAATTTTCCGGTACACCCTGTATGTATTTGATAGAAAATCTTGTTTGTTACTCTTTGCATTATGCAGGATGAGGCCAAATAGGAAAAATTTGAAAAAATCAGAATTTATCGATTATACATTGTTGATTAATTATTTCTCAACTGAATCCAAATTCAATAGTCCGTATTACCACATTCTCTTTCGATAAACCGCCCAATACGCCTAAGCATCTCACGAATCAAGTCATCAATGAAATTTTCGGTTTGTTCCATTCATTCTGAAGAGATAAACTCAATTACTGAGAAGTTGAAGATGGTTTTCGGCGATTGGATGTTGCACTCCCTAAGTAATCACATACGTGCTTCGATTCATGTCTGATAAGTTGGCTGGCCAGCTCATTCTCTGGATATTGTTCTCTTGAAGAATGTTTTGAACCCTTCGTGTGGTGGTGCATTATCATCCTAATATATGAAATTATCGCCAAATTCGTTGCGCACAAGAACAATGATTGGTTCAATGATGTTTTCTACGTAGGTGGCACCAGTTATTGTTCGATTAACGACTATAAGCTGGGTACAGCGACCGAACATTATACCCGCCCACCTCATTATTGTTCCACCTTGAAAGGGCCCAACTTCCCGGGTGAAATCGAGTCGCTCTAATCTGCGTATCAAGATCACTTATCAAACCGAATTGTGACTCTTCCGAAAAAAGTACGTTGCCCATTGTGGTAAAAGCCATTTTTATTGGTGTTCTGCCCATTGCCGACGGGTAGCTCTATGTATGTTCACGTGATTGCCGAAGTTCACTTCAAGGTCTTCTTGCCCTTGAATTTGAGGAATGCAACCGTCTGCTTATGGTATGGTTGAGAGTATCCGAATATAGGTCCTCAAAAAATAACATCGAAGGCCTGTTACAGATAACGTTCGATTATTTCGAGTAAAATTGGCGATATAATGGTGCTGATTGCAGATGTTACTCTAAGTCGACCAGGCACCGGTCTCCCGCCTTAAGGGGCAGTATCACCTTTTGAATCGTGGTAAATCTCCATTCAGAAGTGGTCTCTTTATTTCACGAGTAAGTGACCTAATTTACGACGTAGAGACTTGATTTTTTTTTTAATTGAAGTTGAAGAACGTCCCGAGGGCAAATAGTTTCCTTTTTTTTCGATTCAATTAGTTTTTCAATTAAAAAAACCAGGGTGATCGTTAGATCTCTGCAATATTTGGGTTATTGAATTTGTTTTTCGTTTTTCATGAGTACAACAAAATTGACATGTGTCAATCGCTTGTCAGATTTTGATATATGTCTTGCCTATTTTAAATGGGACACCTGTATAATCAGCAGTTTATCGATTCTCCTTAAAAATACAATTAATTTGATGTATCACAGGCAAACTTACGATCAACTTTTTTAAGATATTACCAATTGAAAATCGCGGTTTAACTTACATTGTTATATCAACAAATGAGTTTATTTGTTATATTTAACTAAAAATGTCATAATAATTACCCATATTACACAATACAGGGTGATCAAAAATAACGGAGATAGCCATCCAGTAATTTATAATGAGACACCCTGTATATTGATGCCATCTGCCTTCAATTCACACCAATCAATATCAGTATTGTCTTAATGCATTGGTAGATCTTGCAATGTTTCTGGTTAATCTTCACTCAAAAATCGACAATTCTGCTTATTTACGTATCATTTGAGCCAAAAGAGCGCTTCGTCACTGAACTCAATTTTTCGATAAAAAATTGGATCTTCCTCCAACTTTTCAAGAGCCCATTCATGAATAATTCTGCGTTGTGGTAGTTCGTTCGGCTTCAATTCTTACACCAGCTGTATTTTGATGAACGATGAAATTCCTTAACAGAGCACGCTTTTTGATTTTTGATAATACAATTCAATGATTTGCAAACGTTGTTCGTTTGCAAGACGATTCATAGTAAAATTACAGACCAAGCTGAAGATGTTTGACATTGACACAAAGTGACAATGAAAAATTAACGGTTACAACCTGTACTTCGTTCCCAATTGACTGTGACACTTCGATCATTTCATTCAAATAAATATGGACCAACCACTCTGTCAGCACGAATTACACACCTCAAAGCGACTTTAGCGGGATATAATGATGTGTTGAATAGTTTTGTATGGATTTTCATCACTCCAATTCTGCAATTCATTTTCGTTCCATTTTAATCATTCAACAAAAATGAGCTTTATCACTGAATAAAACTTCCAATAAAATTGGACATCATTTTCCACTTGTTCAAGAGCAACATCATAAAATAATCGACGTTAAAGGTGGTCTAATGGCTTCAGTTTCTGATTCAGTAGAATTTTGTAAGGATGCAGGCCTAAACCTTTTTTTTATTCTTGTTGTCGTTTGGGGATGACTTAATTGTTGAGGACGACTTGGGACCGATAAAAATTTGGATATTCTAACACACCGGCTGCAAACAAATCAACATTCTTATATGTTTGTGCATTTGTTATACTGGTACTTTTGTATCGTAAAAAAATACAATTTCAAATTTGTCTACAACACGACCAATAGTAAGTCGATTAACTGAATAATGTCCTCTTCGCAGTTCTCAAATGTTTCCTAATATCGACGAATGAGCACTGATTTTAATAAAACAATTCAATAATTCCTAAGCACTGCTGATGTGTGTTTCTTTTCAAGATTGAATGATGAAACCCAGTGGACACAAATGAAATTTCGGAAATGACACTCAGTGTTACCTTCATAAACATTTTGTACAGGGTGTCAAACCAGGACGCGTATCACGAATACCCGTAAGCAGTTTTCGTATATTTTTCAACGCGTCCCTGAAAAAAAGGGAGTCAGAAAGGTTTTTTTTTCTGATCGATAAAGGGATGTATGAATGTATAAGGATAAAAGTGATAAACAAATATTTTATAAATATTGAATGAATAAAAAGGATATTCGCCATCATTTTGGGTTATTTTGTAACATTTCCACCATCAAAACGAACAAATATTTCTGTGTGTTTTTCATTTCAGTATTGAAGTCTATCATTTAGTTAATCAAACGTCTATCCCATTTTTCTTTCAGAATATACCGTTTTTTTGTAAATAATATTACAAAAATGTGTTGTTTCCGCGAAATTTATTTCCTCGAATTTTTTTATTCGAAATGACAGATATCCATTTTTATCGAAAATATTTTATTGATGTTTGTTTTAGCCGTCGATTAGTGAGAATTAATTGTTTCTTACAATTGTGGATTCTTACATGGAATTGAATTTCTTTTAAATGATACGCCCGCAGGTATTTACTCCCAGATTACTGGTGAAGGAAAATTAGTAGAATCATTATATCTGGGGTTATTGAATATGTTTTTCGTTTTTCATGAGGACAAGCTATATTTTTGAACTAATCATCATGAAAATTTTTTTTTTGTAGTTCATAGAAGATTAAATTGCCGAGGGCAAATAGGTGCGATTTTTTCGATTCAATTAGTTTTTCGATTAAAAACAGGTTGAACTTCAGCGTTTTGGAAACTACACTTAATGATTTTTTTCCGACGGTAATTCATCATTTTTTGGAAAAAAACGCACCTCTTTGCACTCGGCAATTTAATCTTCTATGAACTACAAAAATTTTCATGATGATTAGTTCAAAAATATAGCTTGTACTTATGAAAAACGAAAAACATATTCGATAACCCCAGATATAATGATTCTACTAATTTTCCTTCACCAGTAATCTGGGAGTAAATACCTGCGGGCGTGTCATTTAAAAGAAATTCAATTCCATGTAAGAATCCACAATTGTAAGAAACAATTAATTCTCACTAATCGACGGCTAAAACAAACATCAATAAACTATTTTTGATTTTGTAATATTATTTACAAAAAAACGGTATATTCTGAAAGAAAAATGAGATAGACGTTTGATTAACTGAATGATAGACTTCAATACTGCAATGAACAATACAAAAATATTTGTTCGTTTTGATGGTGGAAATGTTACAAAATAACCAAAAATGATGGCGAATATCCTTTTCATTCATTCAATATTTATAAAATATTTGTTTATTACTCTTATCATTATACATTCATACATCCCTTCATCAATCAGAAAAAAATAAATCCTTTCTGACTCCCTTTTTTTCAGGGACGCGTTGAAAAAATATACGAAAACTGCTTACGGGTAATCGTGATACGCGTCATGGTTTGACACCCTGTACAAAATGTTTATGAAGGTAACACTGAGTGTCATTTCCGAAATTTCATTTGTGTCCACTGGGTTTCATCATTCAATATTGAAAAGAAACACACATCAGCAGTGCTTAGGAATTATCGAATTGATTTATCAAAATCAGTGCTCATTTGTCGATATTAGGAAACATTTGAGAACTGAGAAGACGACATTATTCAGTTAATCGACTTACTATTGGTCGTGTTGTAGACAAATTTGAAATTGTATTTTTTTACGATACAAAAGTACCAGTATAACAAATGCACAAACATATAAGAATGTTGATTTGTTTGCAGCCGGTGTGTTAGAATATCCAAATTTTTATCGGTCCCAAGTCGTCCTCAACAATTAAGTCATCCCCAAACGACAACAAGAATAAAAAAAAAGGTTTAGGCCTGCATCCTTACAAAATTCAACTGAATCAGAAACTGAAGCCATTAGACCACCTTTAACGTCGATTATTTTATGATGTTGCTCTTGAACAAGTAGAAAATGATGTCCAATTTTATTGGAAGTTTTATTCAGAGATAAAGCTCATTTTTGTTGAATGATTAAAATGGAACGAAAATGAATTGCAGAATAGGAGTAATGAAAATCCATACAAAACTATTCAACACACCATTATATCCCGATAAAGTCGCTTTGAGGTGTGTAATTCGTGCTGACAGAGTGGTTGGTCCATATTTATTTGAATGAAATGATCGAAGTGTCACAGTCAATTGGGAACGAAATACAGGTTGTAACCGTTAATTTTTCATTGTCACTTTGTGTCAATGTCAAACATCTTCAGTTTGGTCTATTATTTTACTATGAATCGTCTTGCAAACGAACAACGTTTGCAAATCATTGAATTGTATTATCAAAAATCAAAAAGCGTGCTGTGTTAAGGAATTTCATCGTTCATCAAAATACAGCTGGTGTAAGAATTGAAGCCGAACGAACTACCACAACGCAGAATTATTCATGAATGGGCTCTTGAAAAGTTGCAGGAAGATCCAATTTTTTATCGAAAAATTGAGTTCAGTGACGAAGCGCTCTTTTGGCTCAAATGATACGTAAATAAGCAGAATTGTCGATTTTTGAGTGAAGATTAACCAGAAACATTGCAAGATCTACCAATGCATTAAGACAATACTGATATTGATTGGTGTGAATTGAATATGGCATCAATATACAGGGTGTCTCATTATAAATTACTAGATGGCTATCTCCGTTATTTTTGATCACCCTGTATTGTGTAATATGGGTAATTTTTATGATATTTTTAGTTAAATATAACAGATAAACTCTCTTGTTGATATAACAATGTAAGTTAAACCGAGATTTTCAATTGGTAATATCTCAAAAAAAGTTGATCGTAAGTTTGCCTGTGATACATCAAATTAATTGTATTTTTAAGGAGAATCGATAAACTGCTGATTATACAGGGTGTCCCATTTAAAATAGGCAAGACATATATCAAAAGCTGATAAGCGATTGACATATGTCAATTTTGTCATCAGATTTGGACGATTCAGGATAAATACTTCAACTTTGCTAATTTGAACTATACAGGTCATTCAGATTTTAGTCTCGACAAAGTTGACAAACATTCTGACAACATCGTTAACTTGTTTGTTTATAAACTGAACAGTTGTGAGAGGTGTGTTGCAAGATTTCATTCTCTAAAAACTATAAAAGTGTGTTTCAACGATTTGTTTCAATGAAAACTATGAAAACTCCAAAAGTCCTTCAGAAACTCCAGTACCTAGATACAACCGATTCATATATGGATGATTTTCTTCATCGAATTGATACAAATACAATCCGAATTCGATGAACTTCCTACTAACTCTCAATTAATTACATAAACCATAGATCCTTTTCATCACAGAGGTTTGGTTGCAGCCATCAATCTTTGACTCTGCCATGTCCGTTGAAGGGTGTTCTGTTTTACAAGGCGTTAGTTCTGAAACTATTGGTCATCGCAGAATCTGCATCTTTGGAAGCGATGAATTGTTTGAAACTTGATAAAAAGCAGAATAGTTGGCCAGGTATTGATAAACTATTTATCGTTATATCTAATACCACCACTTCTCTACTCTATTTAAGAACTCCGTTCATGTCTCGCTGACTCGGAAAGTTTTATAGTTTTTCAATGCAGCTTCGATAGAATTTTAAAATACCTTGATCACTGGGGACTTCAGCTGCCCAGACATCGATTGCATACTCACTACAATGCCTTCACAGAACTCACCGTCTAACCCTAATGCTGAGTTTATAAAAGCTCTTGTTGCAACATTGATTAAATGGCTGCATATTTAAATTTACGTCTGGTGGATAAACGAGCGCCCAAAAGCTACTGACTTGACGTCAGTGATTTCAATGACCCATCGATTGTCCATCCGTAATTTATCCGTAGAAAACATTGCCGGACTGTATATACGACAGGTTTATTACTCTGACACAATGCACACTGAACACTTTATACAGGTGTCCCTCGAGGATTTTTACATACTCCTACCATATGGAGGATGTTTCTGAATTGAAGTCAGAGATTTCAAAGGGTGATTCCTTGTTTAAAATAAAGGGTAGTTTGTTATATAAATGTTGGGTTAAAAGTCAAAAGTTGAGGAGATATTGCGGTTCAAAGATGGCGGAAAAATTAAATTAAATATGAATTAATTTCAATTTCTTCCACTGGAAATCATGACCACCCAGAGTTGATGATGAATTGAACATAATTCAAAAAGAATAAAAAATTTTGGAAGAAACAAATAAAGATTATTTCAAGCAGTTTCCCCAAACATTCAGATATTGTAAAATTATGTTATATTGAACGCATTTGAGATTCGTACAGAATTTCACTTGTTTATCACATTTTTAGATTTTCCTCAAAAATCTCATGAAAAAATGGCAGAAGAAAGAAATTTCTTCAATTGAATGGCAATAGCTCAACACTTTTCGAGGAATCCAAATACGCGGATAATGATTACTGTTCCATTTGGAATGTATTTACATTGTGGCCCAGTAAAAAGTGTCTTAAGGGGTCCGTCGCCAAAACAGGGGAAGCACTAAGAATCACATATCATAAAACTACTGTGGATCGAATTCAGTGATTTTCGTATGACTGGATTTTGAAATAAAAAAAGACTATTTTGAGGGGCCAAATTCGGAGGACCACCCTAAAACATTGTTTCTCTAGAAACTTTTCTTCATATCCATATTTTACAATCAGAATTTCAATTAAAATTTTAATATTGGATAACTTGATGCATTCTCAACAAATAAGATCTCTAGTAATTTCTTGCTTAAGTTCACAGGTTTCAGTATTTATCAACAGACAATACATCTGAAGCTGGATTTCCATATATCCGATCATCCGATGATATGATCGTCCGAAGGTGTTGTGATTGGCAGAAATATACAAATTGGAATATTTCGGCCAATCACAACACGCTCCGAATTCAAAATTGAATATTTAATTTGTGAAAATGACGAAATTGAACACCAATATACATCGTCAAAAATCTTGCCTCCCTAGATTATCAAAAAATACGCAATCTATGTTTTGGAAATGAGATGAATATTTTCCTCTATTTCAACTCTTTGCTTTATGCAGGATGAAACAGAATAGAAGAAAAACGAATCAAGGCATTCATGAAATTTTCAGGCTGATCGTTTCATTCTTAAAACGAAAAGATTTTTTATTACTATGTTTTACTACCAATAATTTTAAGATACAATATGTAAGGGTTACATTTTTGCGACTAGTTTCGAACTCTCGTTCATCTTCAGACAACTGACATCTGGGTACCTGGTACAGGCTATTTATGCAGATTCAGGTAGTGATAATAAAAAAGAAAGTGAGAGCTGAAGGAATTTTGTTTGCAACAGATGTTAGAAAAAATAAATTTGTGGATTATTACAGTTGTAGATGTTATTTAAATGCTTTGAAAATTTGAGAATTGCACAGTTCTATTTGGTCATTCATTATTTCGTGAATATTTTTCTGCTCTAATTTGTGAATTTCAATAGACTCCAGATAATTGAGTTTTATTCCTTTCGATTCTACGTGTAAAATTGTTAGATTATCTATTGTTGGGAATGTGTGGCCATTCTCAATGCAATGGGTTGCGCCGGTGGACTTGCTTTTGTTCTTGGTGAAATCCATTCGATGTTCATTGAATCTTGTTTTGAATGAACGTCCAGTCTGACCTATATATTTCATATTGCAAGTTGAACATTTTAACTCATAAACTCCTGATTTAAGCAAATTTGGGGTTGAATCTTTGGCATTGAATAACAGAGACGATAATTTATTTTTTGGTTTGAAAGCTATGTTGATATTAAGTTTCGATATATTATTGGCTATTTTTTCACTTACATCACCGAAATATGAAAGAGAAATGAACTTTTTGGTTTTTTCCGTTTTTATTGTAGGGTAAATTTGGTTCAAGGCTAATTGGGAATTTTTGTGTTTAATTATTTTATCAGATAAAATTACATTTCTAATCTTCTTAAAATGGCTACAACTAACATAGAAAAACAAAAACTAGAATCACAGAAACGATACAGATTTTTTTTTTGACATATTATTCTATAATAAACATTTCATCAGACAAATAGCGAGAATTAATGGTTTCAGTGAAGATGTGGTGGAGAAGGTTCTGAAGGGTAAGATGCAGAAGAAAATAATTCAAGAACACTTTATAACACAGAATAATCAAGAAAATAAGAAGTTCATTCCGCTATCATAAGTTGGAACAATTTCATCAAAAATAAAAAAGATTTTAGAAAGAGCATCCACCATAAAAATATCTTCCAAACCAACAAATAGTATTGGGAATATATTGATGAATAATAAGGACAAAGATGATAAACTGACCAAGAACGGAGTATATAGGTTGACATGTAACACATGTGGGGCTTATTATATAGGAAGAACAGTGAGGACTTTTGAACAGAGAATAAGAGAACACTTGAGAATTTTAAGGTTAGGAAATAACTATGATAGCTCGCATTTTGGAAACCACTTATATGAATATCAACATGAATTTAAAAAAGAGGATAACTTTGATATCTTACATGCTAATGTTAATAGTTGGATCATTGATGGTTTAGAAAAATTTGAAATTTTAAAACATAAAAAATTTAATGATAATTTGATGTTGAATGCTCAGATAGATTTTGGTAATGATTGTCTGATGAAATGTTTATTATAGAATAATATGTCAAAAAAAAAATCTGTATTGTTTCTGTGATTCTAGTTTTTGTTTTTCTATGTTAGTTGTAGCCATTTTAAGAAGATAAGAAATTGTAGATAAAATTATGTTGATGTGTTATACTAAGAATAATACATGTACCTTTTTAATAATTATTGACGAATCTGGTTGGGAGTTCAGGTGAGGAAATATTGGTGTGTAATATGTTATATCGAAACTCTTCTATTTTGTGATTTTTAGTGGGACTGGTCTGATGATGCTCAGATGTTCTTGAGCGAAACTAGTCACCAATAAATGAACTAGGAAGTAACAGATCTTTTTATTTAATTCTTGTCTACATATTGTCTAAGTACACTGAAGGTATAAATATTCTTACTGAGTTTTTGGCAGAGGCTATATATGTGAGCATGCCATTTCAAATTAGAGTCTAACTGAATGCCTTAACAAGTTGCGAGTGGATAGGAATGCAAAGTTTTTTGATGAAGTGTGAATCATTTTTCTAGCGTTAATAACATTGTGCGGAAACTAATTCACTGAAGATGGATCGTCATTGGTAACTCGAAACCAGAACGAGACACCAGGTTTGATGAAGTTAAGCAAAGCTGCTGAATTGGCATGGAACATATTTCCGTGAAAGCTGAATAATTCAAGATTCGCCGTGAAATTGGGATACTAGGAATCATTTTCAGTCGATCACATATTGACACTTCGTTGATTAGTTCGTCCGATGTAAACTTTGAAAACGTCCAATAAGTAGATACATCTAAAATTCTCATTATGTGCGTTTGCAGGCCCGGATATGGGCGCCAGCTTAAGGGGGCGCTAAAAACAACCAGAGGTTTATTTTTTTTAGTTTCTGATTTTCTCGGAAAAAAGTATTATTATTAAATATGACCCGACTTTGAAGTGCCATCTTGACCACTCAAAAAAAGGACAAGCATCCTATCCGTCCAAAACTATACAAAATGAAATTATCGATTTAATGGCCAACAAAGTTCGGAATAACATTATTGATGAAATCAAGGAGGCCAACTATTTCACTATTATGTTCGACTGTACCCCAGATGTATCTCTCACAGAACAAATGAACCAGGTTATACGATATTTAAAGAGAACGAAGTCTGGACTCTGGATAGTTATGAGATAAAGGCAAAGACTTATAATACTTGAAATAAAGGAAAGTTTTATTGACTTCTTACAAGTTGACAATCTGGCATATATAAAGGAGTCCAATCCAGAATTCTACAGATAAACGAGCTGACAGTATAAGTCCATGCCTAGCACACTCTCTGAATCTTGTGGGTGTCCATTCCTCTTTATCATGTTCAGAAGCAGTAAATTTATTTGGTGTTGTACAAAAACTGTATTATTTTTTTGTTAGTTCAACCACACGCTGGACATTTATGAAAAAGTGGACGAAAACAAATTTGAAAGGAAATAGCCAAACATGATGGACTCAACATCAAGCTGTTAATGCCTTGCAGCCTTGCTCAATAATTTACCGAGAGTTGTGAAGGCTGTGTAAGAAATCAAAGAATCCTCACTGGTCGCAGAATACAAGTATGAAGTTGGTCATTTGCTTCATGCTGTGATGGATTTTAGATTCATACTGAACCTAACAATTTCGGATAATATTCTGCGAGAGATCAATAGAGTCAACGTGGAAATTCAGAAAGGGGATATAGTTATTTCACGTTCATTATCGTTCATGCAAGGTCTTATGAAGATCTTGCAAGGAATGACAGAAAAACTTATTGAAAACTGGATCTCGGAAGCTACACTTCTTTCAGAAGAATTGGATGTGGAGCCAATTCTTAAAAATAAACGTGTTTTCGAGAAGAAAAAGCAGGTTGACGAAATGTGCGATGATGAGTCAAGAACGGATCTAGTTGGTTTATTCTCGAAGGAAATTAAGTTTGTTTTCGACAGATTATTGTCAGAAATCAAAAAATCTGCATACGAATTTCTCATTCCTCAATGGCCATGCCCTTTCGAACATGAAAAGAGAGGATCTGCAGAAAATGAGACCCTTTTAGCGCAAAAATATTGAAAACTTGAATGCAGTTCATTTGTGTTAGGAACTAGCGGTTTTAAAAATGCTGGTTCCTGAAATAAGTGAATGACCGACTTCATCAGACCTGCTACAAATTCTTCACAGTCAAGATTGGAAAGATGCTTTCCCTAATGTCAGTATAGCTTTAAGAATATAATGCACATTACCTACCACGTCTGCAAGATTTGAACGCAGTTTCAGCAAATTGAAAATAATAAACAAATTATTTGCGTTCCTTACTGAGTGAGAAAAGTCTATATGGCCTCTCGATCTTAGCTATAGAAAACAAAACTGCTTCCGAAACAGATTTCGAGGAGCTGATAGAAATCACGCCGCGTGATGCTATGTGAAGAAAAAAGTCTAATTTCTTTCCTTGTGATATTTTCCTTTATTATTAGTTTTTATTTTCATTATTCATTTGTATTATTTATTTTTGTTTTTTTTATGAATTCATATACATAGTACACAAATGGGGGGCGCAATCATGAATTTTTGCCCCGGTCAGAAAAAATCGTAGATCCGGGCCTGTGCGTTTGAGAATGCACACTATCAGAGCAGGAACTAGACTTTTAGCCCATGTTACGATTTTTCAAAATTCGACCCTGAGAGTATTTTCAATAAATTGATACTTTTTATTATCGTCTTCCAAGTTTAAAAATCTAAAATAGGTTTTTTTTTTATTTGAAATTGTTCAAAATTCATATTTTTACATTTTGTAATACCTCGAAGTTCAAACGGCGGATGGACTTCATCGGTAAGGAATGAGACCGAGACATCTATGTTCTCGATTCTATGGGCGTCTCACCTATGATTTGAAAAGATCCTACCCGTTTAGCTCAATATACCTCAGCCACTTGCCGCATGGATCATACGGACTTCAGTTCACCTCCCCAACACAGATAAACAGACTCGTATTCTTCCCCAAGTCGGAACCCGTTATATTGGTTTCTGAAAAAAATTGAATTCGTTTCGTGAAATAAGGACTTTACCCGGTACAACAATACACGAAATCAGAAAACCAGCAGATACATCTCTCCGAGTCAGAACAACCATAAGTATAACCATAACCATTTCTTCAGTGTTTACTTTGTGGTATTTGTTTCTATTTCATACGTATATTTTCTCAATTCTAATGGCGAAAAGAATTGTTTAAGCAGTCCATTCATCCTTCTTTCCATGAGAGTTTTTTTGGTCATTTTCTTCGATAGTAACGTACATTTTATGGAAAATATTTTCAAACAAATAGAATCATTCGGTTGTGGAATACTAAAAAAGTAATGGAAATGAAGAATAAATAGCACAGAAATAAAGATTCTCATTACATATTCTTTTGGTAACAAACTGAAACTTGTCATGTTGAATGAATAGGCCACTCGAAGTAGAAGACTGAGTAGTGAGTATATTTTCTGATCTTGAATGTCGTCAATATTCTAACAACATTCAAAAATCAGCAATTCAATGGGTGTTCGAAATTCATATTTCTATTTTTGATATCACAAATTTCATGCGCTAAGGTTCTACGTCGGTAATAACGAAGACCCAGAGCTCTATGATTTACACAGTACCCCACCAAATGTCGAGCGAAGTGAAAACACGAGAATTTATAGTGGAACTTTTTGAAAATAATCAAAAATGGACCTTCAAAAGAATCGCAAAAGAGGCTCGCGTTCGTCCGGAAACGGTATCAAGAGTTGTTAAGCGCTTCAACGAAGATCTTACAATTAACCGCAAGGAAGGAAACGGGAGGAAAAAGGGGTTCCATAGCCCAAAAAAAGTGAAGAAAGCCATCAGCCTTTTTCAGAAGAATTCTAACCTTTTCAGGACGGAAAGTGGCCTAAATAGTGGGTTGTTCGCAGTCAACCGTTCAGAAAATCAAGTCGAGTTGTGGGCTTAGAACATACAAAGTGCAGAAAGTGCCAGACAGGAACGCTGTGAAGAATCAAGAAGCGAAATCAAGAGCAAGGAAATTTAAAAAAAGTTTTCTTGAAAGATATTTTTCCTGTTGCGTGATGGACGACGAAACCTATGTCTTGGCTGATTCCTGGTCGGGAATTTTATACTGCAGCTTCTCGTGGAAATGTTAACGAACAATTTCGCGTGAAGAAACAAGCAAAGTTTCCTAAAAAATTCCTGGTTTGACAAGCAATTTGCATTTGTGGGAAAAGGAGCAAATTTTTCGTTGGTCAAGGCGCTGTTGACTCGAAAATATACATCGAGGAATGCTTGAAGAAGCGACTTTACCATTTTTACATGAGCACGATGTGTCAACAATCTTTTGGCCAGATTAAGCTTCATGCCACTACAACGAGGCCACCAAGAAATGGTACGAAGCTAATGAGGTAGTTTTTGTCCCCAAAGAGGCCAATCCACCAAATTGCCCAGAACTCAGGCCAATCGAAAGATATTGGGCACTGGTCATAAGAGAAAATTGAAGAAGACTAAGAAATCAACGAAAACATTAGCGGAATTCAAGCGAAAGTGGAAGAGAGCATCCCAGAAAGTGACTGAGAACACTATAAAAAGCATGATGGGAAGAATTCCAGAAAAAATCCATGAATTTTGTAAAAAATTGTTTTGGTTTTTTTATTGTCAAAATAGTTTTCATTAGAATTAGAGGATGATTCGAAAATGAGTTTGATTTTCGAAATCGGTCCATTGGTTCGAAAGATATAAGTAAGCGTTTTTGTGATTGCGAGTTTATTCTCGTTCAGTCCTTATAGCAATCCATTCTTCTCTCCAAAAGAGCTCTGGTGTAATTAATGATGGGGATTTCCCTATGATGGTGTGAAATTTCATGTATTGCCAGTTGGCGAAATTTCAGTTAGCTATTTTTGCAGATTCGTTGGGGCAAGAGCATTATAATTTCACCCAAATTGTGGAATTTTAAGCCGAAAATAACTATCAGACTGGAAAACTACCGAATCATTCAGGGATTTCTGGTTGAATACGTTTCATCGAAATTCGATGTTTTCCTCATCAGTTGATTTTCCACGTCAATACATTATCTGTCGGAGATTTCGGTAATGTTTACGATTGAGGAGATTGATTAACTATTCGAGTACTTATAAGCGTTCGTCTATCTTGTGAGTATGTCCATCTTCTAGGTAGATTTGCATTGAAGAATCCAAGGAAAAAGTTTCAGACAAAATCGAAAGAAAAATTGACAGCATATGTCATGACCGCCCTCGTGGAATTGGATTTTTGAATGCGAGACTACCTATAAAATGTATAAACTTACAAAATCGATATACAGGGTTGGGATAAAGTATGGAACCAAGTAAATATCTTTTTAACGAAAAGAACAATATTTATGAAAATTTGCAGCTAAGTGCAATGGAAGAAAATGCATCTGATGTACTTTATTTTATTAATAATATACTTCCGGTTTGACCGAAAATGCCATCCAATTCCTTAATTACCTCAAGATATCAGCTTCATCATTCGCTGAACATCTGTTTTTTTTATAAAGAGTGACTAATATAAGTTTTCCAATTTACTCAAATTAAATATGAGATTACTCGTACCTCTCTCATGAAATTTATTTTCCGACTGTCTACATTTTTTACAAAGTATGTACTTAAACAGCTCTTTTTTGACATATTTCACATTTTTCACAAAGTAGGTAATCGTTGTTTTAAAAAATGTCAAATATCTCAAGAAAGAGCGGTTTGAATATGGGACATACTTCGTAAAAAATGTAGACATTTGGAAAATAAGAAAGAAAAAAATACAGGATGTCCCATTTGAAAAAAACGAGTTATCGCATATTTAATTTGAGTAAATTGGAAAATTAATATTAGACACTCTGTTTGAAAAAAACTTCAGATGTTCACCGGATGATGAAGCTGATATCTTAAGCTTACTACTGTAAAAATTTCGTTCATCTAGATTGAACACAGCGGTTGCTATAAGAACTTTAATGAACCCCTTAAAACACTAAAAATATCCTAAAAATACGAATTATGTGGCAATGCCGTGATGAAATTTAAAAAATGAGGTATCAGTATGAATTCAAAATAACAAATTGTAACAAAAAAATGTACATCAGATGCATTCTGTTCCATTGCACTTAACAGCAAATTTTCTTGAATATCGTTTTTTCGTTTAAAAGTTATTTACTTCGTTCCATACATTATTCCATCCTTGTATGTACAGTGTGTCCCAAATTCGATGATCACTGAGAGCATCTCGGGAACCATAAGGTTTAGAGAAAAAATGTTCAAGTACTCCCGATCTATTTTTTCAAAATAATCAATTGCCAGCAAAAAGATCCGAGATATCTGAATTGGTTTCTGTAAAATTTCTGTTTCGAATATTTCGCTATATCGCGTTTTCTGTTGGAGAAAATTCCAAAAAGTTTTCTTTTGTAATTTCTATTGCCTTAATAAAATATCTCCAAAAAGAAAAATTTCTATATACAAGGTGTCCCAATTCAAGTGGAGACGAAAAACTCAATATCTTTGATTTTCGAAAAACTGGTTACGGGATGATACTCGGTGAATCTGCTGCTAAGAAGTACTGATGAAAAATATAGGGTGTCCCATTTAAAAAACACAAACTTTTCTCTTTGGCACTTGAACGGCGAATAATTTTTCGGGTCAGATGGAAGCAGCGTATTGGCAATGAAAATTTCGTGATATCTCCAACAGAAAACGAGATATAGCGTAAAATTTGGAACAGCAATTTTTCAGAAAAGCCCTGTAACTCGAGAACCAATTCAGATAACTGGGATCTGTATGCTGGCAATTGATTAGTTTGAAAAAAGAGATCGGAAGCCCTTGAACATTTTTTCTCTAACCCTTATGGTCCTCGAGATGCTTTCAGTGATAATCGAATTTGGGACACCCTGTACCTAGTAGATGGACCAGTTTAGTATAGTATAGAACGAACGAGCGCTGAAAAGCTCTTGAATATATTTTGACCAATTTAGGCTTCATCTACCTGTTAACTGTCAAATAGCGCTACTGCCAGAAATGCGGTTCGCAAACATATTTTTCTAATTTTGACATATAAAGTGACACTTTCCAAAACTCATCGACGTTTAGAAACGTTTTACTTTTCGCAACTGGTTCAAAAAGTAAATTTCTCGCAACTGTTGATGAAAAGTATATTTTTCGGCAACCGTCCGGGAAGTACCCACTTCCCGGACGCTTTTTCTTTGAGAAAGTAGCATTTCCCGGCCTAGGCCGGAAAAACACGTCGTTGTTGTCATTGTTATGATCATCACAATAGCAACGAAATAACGGATGACAGTTCTGTTCTGTTTAATTCATAGAGATAGATTATTCTATCTCGATGGTTTAATTTTAATATGAATCAAAATCAATAAAGAGATGTGTAATCTCATTGATTTGTAATTCTTCACGGTTGCCGAAAAAATATTGTACGCAACACGCCCGGAAATAGTTTTTTTGGACTCACAGACTTCCAGGACTCGCCTCCGGCTCGTCCTAGAATCTTGTCTATTCGTCCAAAAAAACCCTATTTTCCGGACTTGTTACGTAAATTACTATTCTCTTTAATTGTGAAAAATACAGAATCATTTCAAGAATAAACTATTTGAACTATGTACTTCTATACCTATATTTATGGTTACTCCAGCAAATTCCTCCGGAAATACTACATTTTCTACGCGAAGAAAAGTTAATTCACCTTTTCAGAAAGCTCCAGCAACTCCAACGATCGATGCTACCTTATTCATTAAATGTTGCTTATCGGAATCTTTTTCAGAAAAGGGGCAATGTTTTCTTCACTAAAAACTTTTTACTTTTTGGGCTGGTAACTTTCGGAGTGTCTTTTCGAAAGCGACAGTAAATTTGTATACTTCTTGACGTCAATATTTCTTTCCAAGCACAATTCGGTTCTTAATATCGAATATAAGCTCCACAAGGTTATGTTCTTATTCCTTTCTTATTCCTGAAAATACGTTAGCAAAACTGTTTCGTTCAAATGAGTAATCCTCGGTACGTCGTTCTCTGAATCGGAAATTGTAGTAGTAGGTTCTTCTACTTTAAAAAATTCAAGGAATCATTTACGTAAAGAAACACGATTATTATTTTCCACTTTTTTGACAATCAAAATCATACACAAACACTATCGAAATTACGAAATATGACACTAACTATACTTCCATAGCAATGAAGTGGAAAATAAATACTCCATTCACAATTATAAAATCACAACTCTGGCCTTGGAAATTTGACACATTCTACTCTGTATCGAAGTTATGACGTTTTTCAAAATATTTTTATGTTCCAAGTCAACACTATGTTGCCCTTTCCACATTCTTAGCGTATTTCTCAGAATGTGAATTTATTCGGAAAATGAATGAATTGGAAAGATGTGATGGACGAAAATAATTAACGTTTATATGAATTGATAGAAAGGATTCCTTTTCTAGTTATTTGCATGAAAAGTATAAGAGATCACTGTTGAAATATATTATTTTTCGCCATGGAAGAAAATTGCATTGCTCTCACATACCTAATTTTCATATGCATGCTTGTGAAGATTTAATGTTTATTATCCTCTTGAACTGAAAGTTCAAGACTTGACGACATCAATTATTGATTCTAATCAAAAATTCATTAAAAAAATCAACCCAAAGATAAAAGATGAATTGATGGGTAATTACAAGAATCAAGAATAATGTCAATTTTATTTTGTTGATAACTTTCTTAAAATCAATGTTGAGGTATAAAACTCGGCTGCGTTTATTCGAACTACATCTAAAGAATACATTTTTCACCATCTCGACCTTTGAAAGGCGTTTCTTATAGGAGAATCAGGTCTAGGTGCCACCTCATTAGTGAGGTACCTGCTCAGATATCGCCAAATTTCCTGGAAAACCTGAAAAATATTATCCTAATCGACCTCTAGAGGCTCCATCCGATCCATCTACTGCGATATCTGTCCAAATTACAGCTTTTTCAACGAAATTCCCGTGTACCCTTTTAACCTCGAAATGTAAACATTCGTCCTGGTCTTGAAAATCGTCCTCACGCTCCAAACTGATGCTAAAAACAATAAACATACGTTAATCTAGGATATTCGACGAAAAACTAGCCTGCAAATATCGATTAAATACCAAAAATCTGCGAACAATTTGTAAACCTAACAAAATGTGGAATATCTTTGATACTTTTACTTTGATGTAAACAAAGAAACTGGCAACGTCGTTTGGTCCTTAACGATATTTTCTGTGCGCGCACTGACTTTTCTTCATAATATGTTCTGTGCGTTTCATCAGGTGCACCAACTCCTGAAAACGAATGACCTCCGATGTGATTAAATAAAAGTGAATGGAGTATATGTATCTCCGAATTCACTAGATGAGGGATGCTTGTAGGGACGTTCTTATACTTTCAATTTGAATTCAAGTAGTCACATCTTTCTTCTTCTTCTTCTTCTTTATCAGCCACATCTTGTCCACTCCTGAACGTAGGCCTCTTTCAAATTTCTCCATGCTGTCCTATCTTGTGCTGTTTGAAACCACCCTATACCTGCTTGCTTTTTGATGTCATCGAGCCATCTTTTCTGTGGTCTTCCTGCGCTTCGCTTCGATCTTCTTGGTCGCCAGTGTACCAGTCTATAAGTCCAATGTGTTCCATCTTTCCGCGCTACATGTCCTACCCACTGCCATTTCAGCTCCGCGATCCGCTCTATCACATCTATCACTCTAGTTTTCTGTCGGATATCCTCGTTCCTCTTCCTGTCTCTGAGACTAATCCCGAGCATAACTCGTTCCATTGCTCTTTGCATTACTCTCATTTGATTCGCTGTCTTTTTGGTCATTGCCATCGTCTCTAAACCGTAGGTTGCTACTGGGAGTATACAGGTGTCAAAAGCTCTTCGTTTGAGGTTAATGGGGATGCTTTTATTTTTGAATATATAATTCATTTTCCCAAACCCTGCCCAGGCTAATCTGATTCTCCTTTTTATTTCTGCCGTCTGGTTTTCTTTACCTATTTTAATCGTATGCCGCAAGTATACATATTCCTTCACGTTTTCCAGTTTCGTGCCATCTACATATATCGTTTCTTCGGTGTTACTTATTATTTTAGTTTTGGCGATGTTCATCTTCAAACCGATCCTCTTCGAAGCTTCGTTTAGTTGTTTTATCATTTCGCTCAGTTCTTGCATACTACTGCTTACAATGACGATATCGTCGGCAAATCGGAGATGACTCAAATATAATCCGTCGATATTTACTCCTTTTGTTTCCCATTGTAAGGTTTTGAAAACGTTCTCTAGTGCTAGAGTAAAAAGCTTGGGAGAGATTATATCGCCCTGACGTACACCCCGTTTTACTTCGATCCTATCGGTTTTCAGATCTTCGTCAATTTTGACGTGAAAAGTTGCGTTCTTATATATAGCCTTTATGAGATTTGTGTACCTTGAGTCTATTCTAGCATCATCCATAGCTTGTAAGAAGGCCCAGGGTTCAACAGAATCGAACGCTTTGTGAAAATCTACAAATGCCAAATGAAGGGGTATGTTATATTCCGTTGTCTTTTCTATTAATATTCTTATGGCTTGTAGGTGGTCAGTAGTGCTGAAACCTTTGCGGAAACCCGCTTGTTCTGCTGGCTGGTATGCATCCATTTTATTGGTTAGTCTATTGGTTATTATTCTGGTGAGGAGTTTGTACATGTGGGATAATAGGCTTATTGGCCGATAGTTTTCTATATTCCCATTATCCCCTTTTTTGAAAAGCAGGACCACTTCTGCATTTTTCCATGTATCTGGGATGTTGCCTTCAAGTAGACATTTATTTAACAAAATTTGTAAGGATCTCTCAATAACCACTCCTCCCATTTTCAGCATTTCACATGTAATTCTGTCTTCTCCCGGACTCTTCCTATTTTTCATTTGCCTGAGGGCAGCCTTTATTTCCTGCTTAGATATTTCTGGTATATCTTCGGAGCCTACGTTGCATATAACTTTGTTTGTAGCTCTCGGGTCTGGTCTAGTAGATGAATAAAGGTGAGTGTAAAAACGCTTGATGTGTTCCGCGATCCTTGTCCTGTCCGAGATTATGGTACCCTGCTGATCTTTCATCTTGGTGATTTCGTGCTTGCCTGTGGAGAGTTTTGCCCTTGAAACTCTCATGTTTGAGTTATCCTCTATTGCATTTTCGATCATCTTGGTGTTATAGGATCGGATGTTCTTTCTCACTTCCTTGTGTATTTTCTTATTTAGTTCCTGATAGCCTAATGTATCTCTGGAAGTTCTCTTTCTTTGTTCGATCAGCTGTAAGGTCTCTGGTTGTAGTTTAGGGCTCTTCTTCTTTTGCGGTGTCATGCAAATCTTTCTTGTTGCAACGTGTATGTCGTTAGTGATCTTCCTGTTCAGTTCATTTATATCCATTCTACTCAGGGTTTCAGTTGGCTCCAATCTTCTCTCTAGTTCGCTTTGGTAATTTTCCCTTCCGGATTCAAGTTCTTCGGCCGTAGGAAATCTGTTGGTACGAATGAGTTTGCTTCTTTCAGTTTTTAAACTGAATCTGAAGGATGCTCTTACCAGTCTGTGATCACTGCCTGTGTCAAACTGGTTTAGAACTGATACGTCCGTGCATATATTCCTGGAATTTGAAAGTATATAATCGATCTCATTTTTAGTTTTTCCATCAGGGCTTTTCCAAGTCCATTTTCTCTGTTCAGGTTTTTTGAAGAAGGTGTTCAGGCAGTACATGTTTTCTTTATTTAAATGATTTACAAGCATATCTCCCCTGCTATTTCTCATCCCAAGACCAAATTTTCCAACCTTATCTGAATCGCTTGAGCACTTCTGTCCGACTTTAGCATTAAAGTCGCCACTTATTATTTTGTAGTGGGTTTTGTGTGAAGTCATCGCTTTTGATAAGTCTTCTAAGAAGTCACATCCTATTCCAAATTAGAAAAAATATTGTGTGAAACACGTTGGGAATAGTATATTATTTCATTAGGAGGAGAAGTGTCACTTTTCGTAGCGAGCTTGAGTTTATTAATTGAAAGCGAGCCACGAAAAGTCACTTCTCCGAATGAAATATGCTATTTTATTTCCAAACGTTTTCAAATATTCAAATTCATGGAAATTGTACATTTAATGTAACTTTATCAAATAAAAATGACGTTTGTGTTGGAAGTTTTTATATTCTATGGATCTATGTTTATGGTAACCAAGTAAACTTTTTCGTAGCAACACTTTTCCTGCCGCCGGCGCCGGAGGCAAAAGTAAATATTTCTCCGCCTAGGCGGAGAAATAGAACTTTTCGATGATCCTGTCAGTCGAGAACTGACGTTGTTACCGTACGTTTGGAAATAATAGTACATATATTATTTCATTAGGAGGAGAAGTGTCACTTTTCGTGGCGAGCTCACTCCGTTCGGCGGATAATTGAAAGCGAGCCACGAAAAGTCACTTCTTCTTCGAATGAAATATGCTATTTTATTTCCAAACGTTTTCAAATATTCAAATTCATGAAAATTGTACATTTAATGTAACTCCATCAAATAAAAATGACGTTTGAATTGGAAGTTATTGTATTCAATGCTAACCAAGTAATCTTTTTTTCGTAACAACACTTTTCCTGCCGCCGCGCGCCGGAGGGAAAAGTAAATATTTCTCCGCCTAGGCGGAGAAATAGAACTTTTCGATGACCCTGTCAGTCGAGAACTGACGTTGTTATCGTACGTTTGGAAATAAACACTATTTTTCGTAATTCGCGTCCTTTTGCCCAACTGCTCATTGCGCAGAAATACGGTCATTACGAAAAATAATGCTTTTCCCAACTGGTTGCACAAATAACTATTTCATCTCTCAGTTGGAGGGAGTGATTGGTAAATTTGTCCTAGCAGAAGGATTAATCTAGAAACCAGTTGAAGCTGTAAGTAGGTCCTTATTTGACACGACCTAGTAGAATCTTAACCTAACATTTCAATGATTAGGAATTTTGAGCGAGCTGAATGAATTATGATATATTTTGTTGAGCAGTTATTATTAATGGACTTTGTTAGAAATAGATCTTCATCAATTTGTTCATCATGAAAAATATACAATTTGCATCAAAGGAAAATTTGTCAAAGTTGTCAGTTGCGATTAAATGAGAAGAGACTTGCTAGAAACATATTATTTCTCAATAAAAATGGATCTTCCTTGAATAATTCTCCGAATTTCAACATAGGAATCTCAATTGGGGAAGTTAATTTCTTGCAGGGAGACAAATAACCTTATGAGGAATCCAGAAATCTCATAAAAAATTTATGAATCTGAAAGACTATGCATCTGAGATGAAAATATTATGATTCTTTCGGGATATCTGCATTCTTCATAAGTTTATCGATGTTCCTGCAAATTCTTGAGATTAACTTTCCTGATTGAGATCATTTCCTTCTTCAATTGGGTCAAGTTTTCCATCCTGTCCTGTCACAGACGCCAAATGTTGATAATTGGAGAATTCACACTGATGAAGAAACTTTCTGAAGGAATTATCTTTTACTGCATAATATATTAAATATTGGAGAAACATTTTTTTTTTCGAGAAAAATGTGTTATTAATGCTTCAAAATTAATTATAATTTTTTTTTCCATCAAGAAGTACTTTTGTTTAATTTTTTTTTTCAGAAACCATATATATGGGTTCGTATGCATCAAAGCTTCAAACACTTTGGACATATATGGTTTCGTATGATATGATGAGTGATATCAAAATTCATAACATTATTATATTTGACGAAAATTATGTAATCAACAATGTCATACAAATTTGTTGATGAAACTTAATCAGACAATTACTTTTATCTTCTCCCATAGAATAATGTTTCCATTATTCTAATGATTTTGAGCTGGAATAGATTTTGACAAACCCTCTCTGGTTGGAATTTATTGGGACCTCCATGAGTCTTTTGTTTATTATTTTGTTGCAGACTCTTAGAAGAAGGCTGGAGATGGTTATAGGTCTCCAATTTTTTTTTAATGTCGGATAAGTTGTCTTTCCGTTTAGGTATGAGGGTGGTTCGGCTGTTGTTCAGGCATCCTGGTACTGTCTTCGTCAACAGCATGGCGTTGTACAGCAGTAAGAGCTTGTGGCGGGGAATTCTGATGACCTGTCGCAGGGTAATGCCATCAGGTCCGGCGGCCCGCTGCTTGGTGTTCTTGAGAGCCTCTGTTAGATGTTCGTCTTTTATTGGTCCGTACAGGATGATTGTGTCGGCTCTAGATGCTATTGGGGCTGAATCGGGTGGAGAATCTTCCGAGAGGAGGCTTCTGTACTCGTTAGATATTGTTTGGTTTGGTGGTCTTTCAGATTGGTGGATGGGGTCGAGGCCTTCAATTATTTCTTCAGCCAGTTGTTTTTTATTCGTCACCCATCTTCTCTGCACGTCTCGGAAGGCTGCGGCTCTCTTCTTCCTCCTCGGGACTGGTAGGGGTGCTCTTGCTGCACACCGGGAGGGTTTTTTGGATTTGCCGAATTTTTTAATTATGTCTTCGGCAAAATCATTTAGGGCCTTTTCTTTGTCGCTGCCGGTACAAATCTCGGCAGCGAAGTGTAAATCCTCTTCATTTTCCAGAAGAGGGGCAATATCTAGGATATATTGCATAACTGCATCGTTGACCACCGGCCTGAAGTCTTCTGGAATCGGATCTGGGCCTAAGAGGGTTTCCTCCACCAGTTCGGGCTCAGCCTGCGCCTCCTCCACTAGCATTTCCAATTCTATTCTTAGATTTCTCTCCTGTTCTTCTAGTCGCCCTCTCTCTTCTATTTCGCGACATTCTCTGTGCCGGATCATGGCATTTTGCCATTCCGCAGTTCTTCGTCGTTTTTTAATGGCTTCTTCCGAGCGTCCGGACAGGCCGCTCAGGTACGCAAGCAGGTTGTTTCCTGCGTAATCCACAGCTAGGTTTATGACCTCTTCATTGGACCATGGTCTTCTGACGTTACTCGCTGCGTCCTCCAGCTCCCGGTTATATTCTACGGGGTGAGCTTGCCTGCGGTGTTGTCTCATACCCGCATATGTGGCGAAGGATCTGCCACACTCGGAGCACCTGTTTGGGTCCACCACTGGTTCGCCTCTACAGTAAAGCCTCTTATGTTGTGCGAGGGCTCTTTCTGTAGCATAGATTTTGCCATTCTGGCATACGCAGCTAAACCCCGCAGAGGGTTGGGGGGACGGTAACATCTGGAATATATAAAAAACTCAGATGTTTTTCTTTCAAGGGGTATTTCCGTCCGCTTCCCTGCTCTTCATACGAAGCGATGTCCCTTTCGTGTTGTTCGGTTCGATGAGGCCGATAGTGAGGGTAAATGGCCACCAACCCCGATAGTTATAATAACTCACGCCTATAACTCACTCTAATACAAATGGGAAGAATAGCTCACCAAATGAATAAAAAAAATCGGATCGATCGGGAACACTATTTCAGATATCAAGGTAACGTTCTCGCCATCCAATTCTACATTTTCTTGGGTCTGAATATCCAAAAAATGCATTTGAAAAACGTGAATTTTTGACGTTTTCTACGCGATTTGATCGCGATTCGATTCTCGACCACAGAGATCGCACTTGACCACTGTTGTCAATTTTGAAAATGCAGATTATTTCTAATTTTACTGAAGAAGTCGAAGATAAAGCATAGTATTCGATTCTCGGTAATGGTCATAGCACACTTGATGAATTACACTACTCGCCTGACGGCTCGTGCTGCAAAACTCATCTGCGTGTGTTAGGACTTACATTATCGCTCATTGAATAATATACTTTTGTCATTATAACATAAATATACCTCACATTCTGGACATTTAGGAAAGGTTTTCATTGAGCAAACTTGTCAGTCCTAACAGAGGTCAGGGGTAGGTCCTGATGCTTTTCCGGAGCATTTCTCATATTCTTCCAATGACTTGTTGTTCCGGGACTTGAAAAAATTGATGGACTGTCATCGCGGCTCGTAGATGGTGAACCAGTCACTGGGTTAGTCAATGGACGACCCCGTTTACGAGGAAGAGCTTTTCCTGCTTTGCGCAGGTGTTCCGAAACGGCTTGTTTGAAGGCAAACAGAGATAAATAAGAGTCTTCGGTTTTTTTTTCGCCACAAAATCCACGCATTTCAGTAAATCTCTACATGCCAATAAAAGCGCCCATGGTCTACTCTATCACCAATAATGAAAAAAGAGATTAGCATAAAAAAAAACGTGAATGAATAATCATGCTTGAGTCCATACGAAACCACATAAATGTCTAAGCGAAAAAAGCGTAGAATGCATACGAACCCAGATATGGTTCCGAAACAATTGGTATCGAAAATCGGTGGAATCGAATAGAAAGTGAAAATCTATTATAGTGCATACAAACTAGAGTTTATGTCACACAACACAACATTTTTCGTTCCTCCAAAAACTCATCTTTTCATTCTTATTTCTTCTCTCAAAGTTGAGTGTCGCACGTGCATTCACTAACCTTGTCTGGAAAAGTTGAGTTTTCTACAAGTGGCGTCGGACCATATACAATGTAGTTAGTTGCGTTTTGTTATTGTTAATGATATAACAAATAAACTCCGTTAAGGTCTTTATGTTAGTTTTTTATATTTTCACAATAAATGAACAGTAAAGATGTCAAACCATATATGGTTTGCTATGCAGTAAAGGGTTCTTATGGTAGAATCTGAAGCAGGTAGCGAATTGTTGAAAACGGAATGTACAGGGTGTTCTTTCAACATGCAAATTCAATCTTAACTTATGATAATTCTCACCCTGTATTCTTGAAAAAGTATTGCCTATTTCTTGAGAAACCTAGGGGGCCCAAGAGTTTTGAAGATGAGTGTGTATATGAAAGGAGCGTTTACTTAGATTGAAGCATATTTGTAATGAAAACTTTTTTTTATGAGTGTTGTATTCTAATTGTTCTGATTATCTTGAAAGCCAAAGGGGAAGCAAAATACCATATGCGTTTACAGTGAGGTTTATCTGGAAATGTATCGGGAACGAAGAAAAATTAAAGGGGCGCTCGCAGTTGGCAATCTCCATGTGAACGACGGGGATTTTCATAACAATGTTCCCGAACATTGCGAAAAGGACGGAATTGATCGGACAAAAGTCTTTTTTCAAGGCGATAATGGCCACGAGTAAGAATCGTAAGAGGAGCGATCAAAGATTTATTCGCAAATCTGGGGATTTCCATATATTTTTCCGTTTATTCAGGAAATTAGATGGACGTTTTGACGTTAATGCGAAATCTTCTCAAGTCCGAATCCTGCAGAATAATTCAGAATGCTTGATATGGCTCTTTAGTTGTGAATCATTAATCATAAAAAAGGAATTAGGGTAGCGAATGGATATCGCTGCTTCCATTGTATGCAGCTAACGTGACAGTGTAATCCCGCTCAAAGGCATTTAATGTTTGACAATGTCCACCTCTACTTGGTGCGGATGATCCCATTGAATAGAAGATAAGTACACCGTTGCTTATCCAATTATTTTGATACTAGCTCTTGCTCGCTATTTCATAATCGCATCAAATTTCTTGCCCAAAAAAATATTTCGGAACCAAGTCCGATGATTTTTGCCAACCTTAATTAAGGTCTTATTTCAGAAATTACACGAGTTATGTTGGCTTCTATCGTTTCTGATTTATCAGCATAAACCAATGACTTGACGTAACGTCAAATGAAATGATACTTTGGAGTTATGTCTCATGATCTTAGAGGCTAATTAATCGGACCATTATTATTGCCAAATCTTTCTTTCAATAGATCAATTGTTACGGTGACAGCATGAGGTGTAGCATCATCTTGTTGGAACCAAAACACGTCTGGGTCGATAATAAAAAATTTGAAATAAATAATCATTGATCATCGATCTGTTTCGAGCATCAGTCAGTGTAACAATAGCTAGCGCTAGTCGTGGTGAACATATGCCGGAAATTATTTTTAAAACATGAAATTATCTTTCAAACAAAGAAAAAATTGCTTCAATCTTGATTTGAATGTGTTTTATTTCAATTTAAAGTAATAGTACCTACTCTTAAAAAAACACCCAATGGCAATACTTCTCTTCATAGTATTCTGTAGTTTTGTCGTATCTGCTACCGATTTCGAGAAAAAAAATCTGTAAGGTTGTCCCGAATTACTTAAAATTGTCATAAAATTCCTGTTAATACGCTGGGGAGAATGAATTCATTGAAAGTATTGACACATCAAATATAATCCTGTGGTATATCTTGTGGAATGCATCAGATACTGTGGGAGAACGAAAAATTGAAACACATTCAAATTTTAACATCCTGTATTCCAAATACCCTGTAATTATATGAATCGTTGATATGTGAATTCTTTTATCGGAATTTTGGGAAACTTTTCAGATTGAAAGGATGCATTGCTGATAAATTACTTGTTCAATGTGCCCTATTTCTTCTCATGCCGACATGATTGATTATTTTTCGAGTACTAGTCGTTGGATTGGCGTTTGTTAGTCCCAAATTCCATATTTTTCACAGGAAAGCATACAAAAGATGAGTATTATTCATTAACTTGCGCCATTTTTCTGGCATTCCAACATTCGCAAAATAGATTCGGACCATTTATTCTCAATTCTGAATAAAATTGATTCTACAGTGAACTGATATTTACGGTGGATTTCACAAAGCTCTACAATTCTCGAATCAATTGATTTCCAATCAAATGCGAATTTTGAACTGCCAATCGAGTTGATTTTCCGATCAACGTGATTTGTGAATTTTGAAGCCAAGTTATGTGAAATTATTGAGTTGTAAATCCTTTTCCTGAATAGTTATGAGGTATGAAACATGAAAACCATGCATTATTTTGTGCCTTAGTGGAATTGGTAAATGAAAACTAACAAAAAACTCATAAAAACTTCATTAAGTATTCAATTCAATATAATGAGCATTCATTTACATTACTTATATAATTCCATATTCATGATATTTTTTCTCATCCTATCTCCTCTTGAATCTATAAAAATGCTAATGACGTAATAGAAAAAACATACAAAAGGTCAATATCAGTATAAGAAAGTGAAAATACAGATTGTTTCAGAAAAAGGAGACACCTTTCTAGGACAGGTAGAAAACTGAAAAATTTTTGGTTTTTGCTCAGTAAAAAATTTTAAGGATTATGCAGAATCTACTGGCAACATCATAATCAAATTTTTTTCGAATACAGGTTGAGTCTTCGACTTGTACATATAATTCAACTGTTGATTCCTCTAATCAAACTTTTTTCCCATAACGTTTTTCCAAATTTGGTTTGGTTTGAAAGATACAGGGTGCCGAAAATCAATGAGTAGAACACTTTTCTGTTCATATCTTCGAAACCATTATTTCAAATGAACTGAAATTTGATTGATTGGTTTCTCTCTTCTTGGTGCATATTCTCCTATCACAAATCATTCAATAGTTCTCATGGTATAAGAATTACAGCGTAGCCGACTCATAAATCCACGCAGATATACAATAAAACCACTTCAGAAAGATTAACGGTTCATATTTCCGAAGAACCAATCATTTCAGAAAATAAAAGTATTCCTATAAAAAAACGCGTAATTTTCGAATCATTCCTAATTGTATACGATGAAATTTGAAGAAAAAAATGAATTTCAAGAATAATCTGGATGCTTCTCTGGATTAAATACGAGTATCATCGAATATTATTATACTTCTCTGGTCTCTGAACAAGTTAACAATGTTCTTAGAGTGTTTATCAACTTGGTCGAGACTAAAATATAAATGATGGAAAAACGTTTGAAGTAGAAATATGCAACATAAAAATCCCACAAATGTGGGAGATGAAATTAAACGCCAAGAATCATGAAATTATACATTTAATACGCACAGTTTCTATTTAAACTTCATTGTTACCGGTCTATATTAACAATAAATGTCAATGAAATAAAAAATTCGGATATATGAAGGATGAATATAGATAGGTACAAACCACGAATCGAATTGAAATCAATGAAAAATAAAATGATATTTAGCACTGAATAATCTGTGGCGATGTTTCTATATAAATAATATCCTCTTGGAATTTCAAAAACTCGTCACGGCACGGTTGATATTTCATCGATTAACTGAAAGTCTTCACATAATCATCACGAAATCTAAGAAAAATAAGGCAAAATCTGGCATCATCTTGTCAAAAGCTCTGTGGAATATTTATAGAAGATGGGTTAGGTAAGGTCATTGACCTAGACTTCCATGAGTTAGGTTGATTTATTATAAATAATGTTCAGAAACAATTCTTTATGAGATGTTTCCGGGATATCGAGAAAAATATGAATCAGTTATTACTGTTATTAGTGATTACAAACTAATCTTCAGGAAAATCGAAGGAACTCATTCTGCTGGGACAAAATTTCGATCGGAAAATATGAACTTGGCATTAGTTTCAGATTATGGTGTCAGGCATGTTTTTCGCCCCATTTTGTTTTCAAATGGCTATATCTTTTAAACAAAGCCGAATTAGGAAAAACGTAAAATGAAAAAAGGTTTTTTTCGTCTCAACAATCTACGGTTAAAATATATGTACATATCGAAGGCTCACTCAGTATATTTCGGAAGCATATATGAGTTTATATGTTTTTAGAGGGCGCTAGATACACGGTTCGTACCAAGTAGTATTGAACATAACTTTTTTGAGGTTAGATTTATTGATCTAAATTTCAAGTGAACTTACGCATCATTCGATTTTACAGTAGATGGTACTGCTGGTTAAAATCGATACTGTGGACCGTGGTGTTTCTGTTTGCACAGAGACAGTATTGTAAGCGTCAATAATTTTGAAACGTTTGCTCATCGGGGTTTCACTAATGATATACAATAATGTTTCATGGGTTGCCTAATCTGATCTGTTCGAATGACCATCAATAAATTTGAATGTGAGTTCAACACAACCGGCAGTGTTGATAATTTTTTTCTTGCAATTTTCAATCTGCCGTGTCGATCGTGCTATCGACTTCATTTGAACATCTCGATTTGCCTTCTTACGAGCTTGATATCGTCAACTAAATTGAACAAATTGAAGAGAGATTGAACCCTGAAGTTTTTGTTTATTTGCCGTATCTATTGTTCGAAAATAGGGAATTAACCTAATTTGGTCAATGGTCAACCTTCTAGGTAAGCATTGTATGTGATGATGGAAAGTTTAAAAATGCATGTTTCAACCTTTTAGAATTTTTCAATACAATAAAAAAACATCTACCGGAATTTTCCATTTACCCTTATTGGTAAACCCCGTTCCAGCCTCCCAGCTCATGTTCCGTGTGACAAAGACAGCTCATATCCATGGAAACATGAAAAACTTGCTGCTCCACCAACTTAGATGTCAACCCACTATTCTGAGCTCAGCAGCATAGCTGAAGATGTCTTAAATAATGGTGTGAGCACTGATTAGATTTTGAGAATTTATCATGACTGATTTTCAAAACATTAAAAACAAAAGGTTAAATGTTCAACAATTAGGTACCGTTTGAATAAAGAGAATTCTCTTCATGTAAATTACAATAATATTAGAATTTGGTATATTTTGAACTTTATTTTACCTAATTTCTCTCCTGCTTGAAAGACAGCAATGGTGATTTTATACAACTTTCGGTGGCTTTCACAAAGCGTAATCACCGGTGATCGGAGTTTGATCTAGAATCAACTCGATTTGACAGTTCAAAAATCTCCGATCCGGTGATTACGCTTTGTGAAATCCACCGTAAGTATAAGTTGGGCGAAACAAAGTTCGCCGGGCCAGCTAGTGAAAATAATAATTAATAACTTTATCGATATCTACTTTAGCAGCATAATTATAATTTTCAAATCAAAATATTCCGAAACCGGTACACAGTACCAAGTTTCATCAAAAGTACCTTTTTGGTGTAAAATTAAATGATGTTTCAGTTAGTTCACTTTGAATTATGATTAAAAAAATCTAACCTCGAAAAACCTAACCTCGAAAAACCTGTGTAACTAGCGCCATCTATGAGAGCCAGACACAAAAACGAATTCATTGGATGTATCAGCTTCCAAAACATATTCGTATAAAGTTCCATCACAATATTGCCAGTAGTTTCGCCAAAATTGTAATAAAGGTGTAATAATCTTCAACGCCCTTTATCTTGAAACGTAAAGCGTTACGACATTTTTTTACTGTGCAAACCCCAATTATTTATCAGTTTTATATCTATTCTTGAGACGAAATCACTTTTTTATGAAACACTTTGTATTGAATGATATTGAATGAAAATGATTTATCCTTGACGAAGTTCTTTTGATTGTTTTCATTTTTCACAATAACTAAAGTTTATTGGTTGTGTGAACGCTTGACTGTTTCACGACCTTGTTTAAAATCTGTACAACCTTATTAACTATTTGAAATTTTGTGGGAAACTTTGAGGCTTTCAATACATTACAACGTTATGAAATAAAATCTATTCTCTTAACAATTGTGAATAGCCAATAGTTATATTTTTTTCAAAATCAACATATCATGGCAGTTGACACTGGGATCACAACTGTTATCTCGTTATATCAAAATAAGGCACAACCCAAAAGCATTAAACAAATATCTCTAGAAACAGAACCCATTTCACTGATAATTCGTACTGATTGAATCGGAACTAGACGTAAAAACTACAATCGAAGGTGCCTAGAAGATCTACAATGATCTACGAATGAGTTGAGGGTTGCTACACCAGGGTTTCAAGGATTCTATGAATCTTCAATGAAGGGTGAACATGCCTTTCAAATGGAAATGAATTTGGATGGTCCATTTTCATTTGTTGTTCGTTTTGGGCCCAAGGCTTGATCGAACTCGCTCGAGTTGTACCAATTGAAAATGAATGCTTTTCGCAAAAGTTTCACTCGGCAGCCAGATATTTGCACGTCCACCAGTTTCAAAGTGTTTTGATAACATCCTGCTTTTGTTGGGAATCGTGATCCGTCGCCTTTTGTGTTTATCTGTGTGGATCTGTTTTCTCCACTAGGTCATTCACGAGTTTCATTAATTCTAAAATCCTTAGGAAGAATTCAGGAAGAGCAAATGGAATTTCAGAATGGAGTTTTGGGGTGAAAGTGGTTGTTTCGTGGAATGTACTGATGGCCGCTAATGAAATAAATTTTCGTTTGTCTCAAATTTTTCAAATTTTCAAGTTTTTTCAATAGACAAATGTCTTTGTTTCATGATGAATTCAAGAATATTTACGATGAATGCTTCCCGATTAAAAAAATCAGAAAAACACCCGACAAATCAAAGTTCAAGCTTCTTAATGAAAGTTTTGCTCATATCAAAAACATTCTTGTTATTATATACACAATTCCGTTGAAAAATCCTGACTTGAAACCAGTTTATTCTGAGGTTAAAAGATTGTATGATAACAATTTGAGAGAAGAAAAGAGAAAATTAAACATGAACAAATTTCATAGCTCTATCAATGAGTGGAAAACTATATGGTCAATAGTCAATGAAAAAATTGGAAAAAACAAAAATCTGACATTCGCATGAAAGGATCTCCTGATACCATAGTTGAGAATTTTAGTCGTTATTTTTCCACCTGTAACGAAAGTTCTCCTCCTTCTATGACCACAAAGAAATGCCTTGGTTTTAGAAATTGTAGAAGTTTCTTTCATTTCGATGTAGATGAGTTTGAAATTCTTAAAATTGTTGAAAGCTTGCCTAACAAGAAGTTCTGCCATTGATGACATAGACATAGATAGATGTGATGAGGAAATCAATTCATTTATGATTGAACCACTCAAGTTCATAATTAATAACAGTTTAAGGGAAGGAATTTTTCCTGATTTGCTAAAAACTGCAATAATCAAAGCACTTCACCCAAACAATCCACTCCACAACCCGTCTAATCAACTACTTCATGAGATTACAGAAGTGGAACCAATACTAGGAAGACTTGAAAATTTAAGCAAAAAATTCATCACCAACCAGAATAACATAAATATTATGGATCCACTGATTCACAGCTACCAAAGAACAACACCAGCAAAAGCAAAACTACCAGCACTCCCAATCTTTGAATATTTAAAATCACTATAACACCTTGAAAATATTACAGATATTCTTGTAGATGAAAATGTTTTTTACTGGCAGGAAGACTTAGGTCGATAGCCGTTTGATTGTAATCAGATTATGATCAATAAAGTTTAGTTCTCTCTCTCAAAGCACTGTATGAGAAGGACGATCCTAACTGAAAAATTATCGACCTATAAGTATTTTAACTAATTTTTCTAAGATCTTCGAGAAAATTCTATGCGGCAGATTATTGAATTTCTTCAAGAAATTCAATGTTGTCATTGAAAGACAGCACGGTTATTATGTTGAGGGCAGAATCATGAAGACTGCAATGTTTGAGCTTCTAGAATCTAGAGAATATCATCAACTCCTCTGAAGATGAGTATGTTTCATTGGGCATATTTATAGATTTCACAAAAGCTTATGTTTCGGTTGTAGCCGTTGTACATGAAGTTTTGCTTACTAAGTTGGAACATTACGGTATTAGAGACAAACATTTTGATCTTCTCAGGAACTATTTAAGGAATCGATCACAGATTGTTTCGGTATCTATTGATGGAAGAACATACCGCTCATCAAGCGTCATCACAAATGAAGGTGTTCCACAGGGAAGCATTCTTGGACCCCTTTTGTTTTCAATATTTGTCAATGATCTACCTAATGTCATTCCCATGTGGAAAGAATTCTTCACCAATTTCGCAGACGACACTAATGTTCTGATAAAAGCCAAATCTTCAATTTTATTGAATATTCTTGCACAAAATATCATCTTTTCAATAGATGAGTGATGTCTAGCTCATAATTTGCGTATCATGACATGACATGACAAAGACCAGTCGATATGTCCTCTTTCTCCTGTGGGGAACTTACTGGACAGACCAAGTTTTTGAGCCTTACTCTCGACTCACAGCTAAGTTGGCAGCCTCATATACGGAGAATGTAATTGCCAGACTTAGATCAGTGATCTATGCTCTAAGGGTATTGAGAACTTACTCATCGAGATCTTTTCTGGCTGTTTATTTGCGTTTATTACGCGAATTTTCAATCTATCCTGTCATATGGATTGATTTTTTGGAGTAGTAGTATACCTACATACGGAATCAGTTTTCAAATTGCAAAAAATGGCGGTTCGGACGAAATTTGGATTAGCTCCAAAACAATCCTGTAGAGGCATCTTCAAAAACAATGGATTACTTACACTGTCTGGTTTGTACATATACAAGTTGATTGCACAAAATCCCCAATATTTTCAGAGGTTCATACGCCCTGGTCTTTACGGTGTTGAATTTTTTTTTCACATGTCCAATACAATGTTAATTGTGAATAATGATCAATAAACCTTATTACTATTATTATCCTACTCATCACAATATGTAAGTGTATCCAATGCATACACTATCTTCTACTGAAAGGGGATGCTCATATATGGCGGCGAAACTCTTCAACAGCCTTCCCAATAATATTCGCAAAATAAAAAATATCAAAATTCTCAAAGATCATATATATATTCAATTTATTAATGGATTCAGAACCATATTCTGTGAACGAGTTTTTGTTGATTAAAAGCAGTTTGTGCGGTTTATATTCTGTTTTCATTTCCATTTGTGTGTTTTTTTTTACTTGTTTTGTGTTTCATTCTTATAATGCTTCTAAATTAGATAACTGTGTCATACCATTGAGTTTATATACATATGCATGTATATTTTAACTCAATGGTCATACATAATTCCCAAATGTATATTTTGTAAATCCAATTGAAACACCATTTGGATGACCACTGACTCTATATGGAAAGTACTATGGAATGAATTTCATTTACTCATTTGGGGGTAAATATCAGTAGAGGCTATGTGAACGGAGTACCATAAAATTCTGCGTATGATACACGAGAATATAAAAAAACCTCTGAAAAAACTCTGTTCCCCCGTATATGTGTAGTGGTACTGAATTTGTTCAAAAAATATGCTGATATCCATGTTTCAGTACTTGTACTTGAAAACAAACTTTTTTATCGATCTGTATGCGAGTATCTTTAAATTATACCTATCTGTAACAAGAATTAAGAAGGAAAAACGGGAAGGAAGCAGTAAAAAATACTTTACCTCCTAAAAAATTCCGATCTCTCTTGGATCGAGAGGATCCTTCGATTAGGTCCGATCTTCCAAGTGTTGATTCTTCTGTTCTTCGTTCGAGGATCGCTACAGGCCCCTTAACACGTTAAACGCCATGTGAGGTATATTTGTCTCACGGTGCATTTAGTCTAGAGGTTGCGTGAGTTGTATTTAACTCCAAATATGAACTTGCTTCTACGGCCTGTGAATCATATTCAGTTCACACTTACTGGGTAATGTAAATGCAGAAAGTTTTTACATGGCCCGGGGGCCAGATTATCGAATTCAGCGCATAATTTTCTCTGAAAACTTATTCATCAAAATAGTCACTATATCTGACACACCTTCGGGATGGAGCACCAGCACACAACGCTAGAGTCTCAACAAATTGGTTGAACTCAAATTTTGGTGACCATTGGATAGGTAGGTACCAATGATCCTGTGAGATGGCCCGCGCGTTCTTCAGATCTTACGCCACTTGATTTTTTTCTATGGTGATATTTGAAAAATGAAATTCATGAAACAATGATAACAAACCATGAACAGTTAAGAGGGAGAACGAAAAACGCATTGAGGGAAGTCACCAGAATTCATATCGGCAACGCCATACGTAGTGTTAGATCCATAGACTTATTGGATAGTAAGCCTATGGTTAGATCGGGACGTATGGCGTGCTCATCCAACAATGGTTTACAAAGAAGACTACCGTTGATTTATTTTTTCATCATCTTAATTTTGTGAAAATAATTATTGTCGACTTTTTTTATAGTACTGAATTTTCGAGTTCATTTCTCAAATAGGTAAAATATAATTGAATGCACATTTTTTTTTAATGATCAGATGAAAGTCTTCTTTTCTCTAATGAAGGATATCGATACATTGAGTAAATAATTCGACACTCGATTATTCTTATCGCAGAAGGTTGAGTTCAGATAATCATGTGGAGTTCACGAAAGAGAATATAGCACACCAATATATCGAATTTTCATGACTTGAAATATTTCTAGCCATTTTGAATAATAAATTCAATAGATAATAGATAAACTATTTCTAATCTCAAGAATTATCGCTGAAACATTAACTATAGAAATATTATTTCAGCAATCGATGATTTCAATCATAGAAGCTTAGAGTTCACGAAAGACAATGCATATTCAACGGTCTCCATGGCAACGCCAGCCAGCTTATAATTCAACAGTGAATCGAAAAGCAGGAAAAATATTATAATTTTTTTCTCAGGTGATATTGATGTGAATTGTGACATATGATACAATTTCGTAATCTGCAAAAAATTAGTAGCAAGATAAAATATTTTTCGACAACAGTTTACATTTGAGAAATCAAAAATCCTTCTCATTTCTCTAAAACAGCTGGATGAAAATAATCAATTATATTTTATTTGAATTATTCTGAAAAAAGTACCTCTAGAATGTAACAACAGATTTTCAATAGGAGTTCAAACGAGCGAGTTATTCAGCATTATTGAAAATGACAATTTCTCAATTATCGCTTATAACTCAAAATCTATGAATGATAGGTCGGGTTTGTTTTCAGATTTGGATTATTCAGGAAGAAGGAGCTCGAGAATGTGTTCTCCATTTTCTTCTAGCTGCTCTAGTTCTCGAGATCCCCTCAGTAGACAACGAATTTTGCCCACGAACAGCGAACATTAACGAAGTTACGAAGTAATTAGTGGGTAGGCAAAACGCACGGATACTCAAACACCGGTCAGCGCCCTTTCATCCCCTCCATTCTCGCAAGCATGTGATGACGTCAAATTAGCCAACGATTTGAAATTTTGAATGAGATGAATTGCTTTTATCGCTAATAATCGCGTATGAATGATTTTTCTAGTATAATTTTGTTTGTAAAATAAACCCTATTGACCTAAAAAACGAATTAAAATGAAAATATAATTGCTGCAGATATATTTTTATAAAATTCTACCTTATTTTGCTCCGTTCTCGCCTTATACTACACGGAAAAAATATAAGATTCTTCGGTCGTAAAAAGGATGCTCCAATTCCAATATTGTGCATCAGAATTCATTGATTCAAGAACATAATATTGGTAAAAGTAGGTTGCATTTATTAAGAAAATTAGGTCCATGAATGAGCTAGGTAGGTACTAAGGTACTCTAATCCAAGCAAATAGAATAATAGAAAATTCCAAACCTAATACTGTAAATCTAAATTCATTGATTCAAGAACGAAATTCTGCTAAAAGTAGTTTGCATTTATTAAGAAAATCAGTTCTTCGGAAGGGCAATAGGTACTCTTATACGGGCAAATAAATACCAGCAATATTTTTTTATGTTGAAAGATGGTACATTTTATGTCTCACCACTAGAAAAAATTTCTTCAAGTTCATATGAAATCTGCTTCAACATTGTAATTTTATTGATTGATTTGAGGATTTTCTGTACGTTTCTTACAAACATAGAAACTTAAAAAGAGGTATATTCGAATTGAAAATATGACAACTTGGTTATTAAGTTCTGATTTGGTAAATTTTATCTTAAATAAAAAACAAATCTGTAAAAATGTTTTATTTTAAATGAGCATTAAATTTTTAACATCGATCATAAATATAGCATGTGTATGAGATATTGTTTGATATTTGTTCGAGCTGTCTGCTCGTCTGAAGTTTTACTAATTGAAATAGCTGCCTAAGAATCTCAATTTCTTTCTGTTGCTGACTAGTTTTTCTAGCAGCTGTTCGTATTTTATTTTCCAATCAATTTCTCCTGCAGATGGAAAATTATCTGTAAACGAGAAAATTTAGAATGAGAATATAAGAATAATAATAATCGATTTATTTAGAACTTAAGTAACCGTGTTGGAGACGTGAAAAAATTTTTACTCACCAAGTTTGGGTCCCAGATTACAAAAATGAAAACGATAAGTCAGCAATCCTTGTAGTTTTTCCAAGAAAAAATCCCAAAGTTACGTTTGGAAGGTAAGGTTATACATAGTTCTAGCCAGTTTTCTTGTATTTTCTCAATCAAGACTCATTGGAAATGTTTTATTTCTGAGTCCTACTCTAATTAATGAACTGAAATAATATCAAAAAGTACCGTTTTTCACCCACAAAACCAAGAAAACTTCAAAAACAGTACACACTACAATGTAAACACCGTATCTGTTGGCTAATTCTACGTCACAACATGGAAGCCAAAAAGTGGTGGGGTGAAAGGGCGCTGACCGGTGTTTGAGTATCCGTGGGCAAAACGGAAATGCGAGGATCCATTGTCAGCGTATTCCCGACGGTGATCTTGATTCGTGCCGGGATGCGTATTGGAATTGTTTACTACGGTGCAACGCATACATGGTGTTGGAACGCAGTAAAGAATAGCTGAACCAATGCTCTCTCTACCCAGCCATATCTTACTACGACTCAGCGCAGAGAGGTGTTAAAGCGTAATAACTTTTGTATTATGGATACGCGAATATTCTCGAGTCATTGTTTACCGCATTGAAGACATTGTTCTACAAAGATGTAAAGCGTTCAATGCTTGTGCCCTATTGGATTTCGTTGCCAATGTTTTCGAGTCCTTTTAAAGACGCCACTTTCTGTCATTTGCAAATTTCCGGAACTCAAAGAATAAGATACTCTTCAGAAAAATGTCACATTCTGCTAATGTCTCTGTTGAAAGTATCGACGAAAATAACTTTTTAGTCTTTAGTTTCTTCGGAGACCGATGATCACATGTTTTATACTGCATATGTAGATATTGCATTTTGCGACTTTGTTTTTGGACAGGGTGGAAGGTATTGTAAGCATCTTTGCGCCATACTAAATAAGTATGGAATCACTTTTAGGACCTGTATGCAAATAAACGCTAACGACAGAAAATAATAGGCAAAATTAGCTCTAGGAGAAAACATATCCTCAGAATTTCATGACGACATGTCAACTGATGTGGGTATAGAAAATGACTTGCAAAGTAGGTACTACAAAGCAACAAAACAATGTTTCTACCCAACAAGATAATTTTTCTGTACCTAGTACCAATAAACAATGTCGATAATGCCAATGAAACGAATTTAGGTGAAAAATATTCCGCCGCTGCTGCAGAACTAACAGAAAGATTTGGACGCATTACTAAAATAGCCTGCAAAAATAAAACGGTTGATATGGTTAATGCCATAAAAAATTTAATCAGACTTTAAACAAAGTTGTTACACCATACGACTTATTAAATTTTATTCTTGCACCAAAAAATATCCCACGAAAAAAGAACATTTCTCTTCAGACAACATCAGTGAGCCGAAGAAAAATTAGACGTGGATTTTCATGCTGGTAGGTCATCCAACAAAGAAATGACATAAAATCCTAAAAGGCACAGATCTTTAAAGAGAAATATTGATCTTAATAGATCAAATGCAGAATCACGTGGAAAAGCACACTAGGATTATACGTCAGTTGATTTTACATTTTATGTAGTTGCTTTCAGCGATACTCAAATTATACTATTGTTATTTTTATGTTTCATTTTCTATATATTATTCTTTTTTTATGCAAGTATAGTTCAATAAACTATTTTTGGCGATAGTATATTATTGTTATCTTTATGAACGATGGTTGCAATTTTGAACGTAATTAAACAATGACCCGAGAATAGGCGCGTATCCATAATACTACGCCTGAACACCTCGCTGCGCTGAGGCGTAGTAAGATATGTCTGGGTAGAAAGAGCATTGGTTCAGCCATTCTTTACCGCGTTCCAGCACCATGTATGCGTTGCACTGTAGTAAACAATGCCAATACGCTGCCGGGATACATGGAAGCGCCCAGTTGAGCAGCTCTCGTTATCTGTCTCCACACCCGAATTCAACAGCTATCGTGTATCAAACAGATTTTTGTCGAAATAATGAACGAACTCCAAAATTCTTGGGACAAATTGAGACTTCAAGTTCTGTGATCCTCAGTGCTTGACGACACCTCAAACAATTATTCGTAATTTAGAGAGCGATACTTGAAAACTCAAGGCAAGTCTCATATATCCTTGGAGTGCTGGTTTTGACATGATCAGGTTTCTCTGGATAATTGAGTGGATAAAGTGTCGTTAATTAGTGACACGACTTTTACCGCTCTTCGTTTTCCACGGAGGAACTAATTCCGGAGATAACGATTCCATGTCGGAGATACGTTACTTTGCTAAACACCACGAAGCTTCAATAAAATGCTTTCAGGAATTTGGAAAACTTTATTTATTTGAATCGTTTAATACATTGCCAACGTTTCGAACCGTTCGTGGTTCTTTTTCGAGGCTAAAATAGAAAATAGTAATATAAACGATGTGCACAGTTATTGAGAGGGATCTGTCACTCACCTCGTATTCAATTCGATTCGGAATGTGTCTGATTAATTAAAATTTTCATTTTCCCTTTGTACAGGAAATCAATAAGAAACTCTGAAACATCTTTTACGAAGTTTTCCGGCGAACTATGTTAATGTTATCGTATTATCGGTGAGAAAAAAATCTATCTCCCAGCCTGTTCCATGAACTCATATGCGCACCATAACAACAATCATTAAAATAAATTCAAAATATTTCAATCAAAATGAATTTTGGCTAACTCATAATTACAAAGGGGAAATGAAAATTTTAATTAATCAGACACATTCCGAATCGAATTGAATACGTGGTGAGTGACCGATCCCTCCCAATAACTATGCACATCGTATATATTACTATTTTCTATTTAAGCCTTGAAAAAGAACCACGAACGGTTTGAAACGTTGGCAATGTATTAAACGATTCAAATAAATAAAGTTGTCCAAATTCCTGAAAACATTTTATTGAATATATAACCATGGACGTTAACAATCAACACAATTCTTCAATAATATTCACAATTCCTGCAAGGTCAATCTGACTTATCACTCTGCGATTAATGTCGGCAGTCAATACCCTGTTCGAGAAAAAAAAAGAGTGTGGAAAATCCATGTATATCCATATACAATGAAACCTCCCTTGGGCGGACACCATTGGTACCGTGAAAAAGTGTTCGCCTGCCTAAAGGATGTGTCCATACAAGGGAGGGCTTGAGCACAAACGTTTGAAGAAAGGTGCATTAAATAAAACACTCTCACACTAAAATTTTGCTCATGTATACAAGGTGTTCCATCTCAGACGAGCCATCTCGTATATTTCTCATCCCGAAACACGTCGAATGACTTTGTTTGGGGGACATTTTTTTACCTACATTTGAGGCTTGACCAAGCAACACTCTGAGAGGAGGTGCTCCAACCCCATAAAATTGAATAGGGGGGAGGAGTTGAGTGATACTTCTTTTGAAAGGTCTTGGGAGCCTCTTCACTAGGGTGTATGAAAAACGTAATTTTGATGTTGATTTTTGTCGCCAAGAATCAATTTTTCAGCTCGAATGAGCCATCTTGAATATTTCATTATTTTTACAATTTATAAGCTCATTTTTATTAAGCCCTTTCAACGTACTCGAAAAATCTTGAAAAAATCACATTCTTGAAAAAAATTAATTGTTTTATCATGCTTACAACAAAAAAAAATGAAATCTGCGACTTTAATTGAAATGCTCAAATTTCCTCCATTGACTAACATACAATAATACAATCTTGACTGAAAACCATCTCTAACATGGTTTATCGTAACTGGAGTTATTTGACCACATTCATTTACAATCCTTTGGCGTAGTTCGTCTCAAAAATCTTTTACTTAAGATGCCCCCACAAGAAGAAGTCCAGAGGCTTTTTGGCGAAAACAGTTCATTAAAATTACGTTTCTCATACACCGGCTGCCAAGACCTTCCAATCAGGCATGACTCAATCCCTCTCCCTTAGTCTCCCTTAGTTCTGAGGGGTTGAAGCACCCCTCTTAGGAAGTTGCTCGTTCAAGCCTCGAAAATACGTGAAAAGATGTCTCCCAAACAAACCCATTCGAAGTGTTCCGGGAAATCAATTTCGCGAAACCATCATGGGATAAGAAATATACGGAGTCGCTTGTCTGAGATGGAACAGCCTGTATATTCCCCACATTAATTTTCTCTTCCAGAGTATCGACGTTTTGTCGTCAAGGTAAGCTATACTGAACTAGACCAAATGCAAAAGTAGATATGCAGTGAAGTGAAGCTTTAACAAAGACAGATATATTCTCCTATCGATGCCTCTGGTATTCTCGTCGAACACCTCATACATCCATTTTACAATGGTTTCATTCACTCCTCGCCTCTTGAGTGCATCTCTCAGATATCTGTGTTATATTATCAAAGGCCTCAGGTATATCCAGGAAAGCAAACATGGTGATTTCTTTATTATTGGGAGTTTTCTAGATGACTTAGGCTGATACAAAGCCTTCCCTCCTCCTCCACATCGTATCTTTTTTATCTTTTTGAAGCGGCTCGCCAGACGTTTACTGGGCCAGAACCCGCACTTCCTATCTGTCATACAAATGTCAAAAACCTCTTCAAGAGATGGATTGATAAGAAATTCTCCTCTGAGTGGAACAAGAGAACGGATCTCAGGCAGTCGAGACTCCTTATCAAGGGGCCTTCTTCGAAGCCGGAGGTCAAAAAGCTCTTGATACTCGAAAGGAAGCAATTGTGTCTGGTGACTGGTGCTCTAGCTGGCCATCTGTTCAACAAACTTATACAAGGTATGGGTCTAACTGAGTGTTTTCTGTGCCGTTGATACAAGAACGCGGATAAAACGGCGGAACATATACTGTTCACGTGCGGCAACTTATCGATACTGAGATTAACACACATAGGGAATCCTACACCTTTCATCGCTATGGTGAGAGGTACTCCTCCTTGTCGGCATTCTTGTCATCGTGCCTTCGGGTCTGAGTCTCTCTCTAATCTTATACTAATGCGGTATGAACAAGGCCTACGTTCGGCCGACCAAGGGCGCCGCACAGGAAGTATAAGAAGATCCCTGTATTTGGAGCGACAGAACATTATTTCACTTACAGCATCTCGGTTAACTTCTTGCAGCTCCCAATACGTTTTAGTCGCCGTTTTCTTCGAATGAAACCAGCGCTTAGTGCTGGAGCCATCTATTGACAAACAACTAAGTGGTGCACCTAATAGCTGAAAGAGTAATAAATTCTCTGTGTTGTCACTTGTATTTTTCAATGGTGAAGAAATACAACTTCGTTATTCAATTATCAGATACAAATATTCTTCATTACATTGAAAATTTGTTGACAGTTCTAACAACAAATCCAATCTTATGATTTTGTATCATATGGAACCATTTCAGCCAATCATGTCAACATTACATCGAAAACTACATCTAATGCAATTTTCAATCCCAATGATAACACGATAGAGTCTTATAAAATTATATAATATCTCCATGGCAACATCATTCCAAACAAATTTCAAAATGTCACGTTTTGGTAATGTTAAAAATATGAATGAGCTTATCAAAGAAAACATTCCCAGAAATACTTCCAATAGCCACAAATATATTTGGGGAATATTTATGGAATTTTGCTACGATCATACGAATTGAATGAACGCGGAAGCTTGGAAGAATTGGCGTTTATACTCAAAGATTGGGCTGTCAATATGAGAAAAAAAGACGGTAAAGACAATGTGGAATGTTTTGAGCAAACTCTTACAAGAAAAGTATTATAAGGACTATAACATTATGATTGACTCGTTTAATAATATAATATTTAAACCAGCCCGAGATGCCCGCGATGCAATCAGAAAAAAATTTCAAGCAAGTAAACCAAGTAAACGTAAATCCAGTTCAGTTTCGTTAAATTTGTCTGAAGTTAACAGAATAATATTGCTATGGGATGAAAATACTCCTGAAGGTCTTATGCGTAATTTTTATCATATTGCTGCAGTAGAATTAGCGTGGCGAGGAGGAGAGGCAGTTTCTTGTTTGGTGATTTTTTTTCAAATCGAGAAGAATAACGATGGTTCTCCAACAAATCGCATTGAATACAATCCGGTATTCAGTAAAACGTGCCAAGGTGGTTCTAAAAGCTGTACATACCATAAATAAATGGACTAAATATGCTCCCGAAGCATTTGGCTTGAATGTCAAAGACAAAAAGATAACGAATCATTCAAATAGATCAACAGCTGTCAGTCAATTAGCGGAAAGTGATGTAGAGGAACAACAACTGCTGAAGATTACTGGTCATAGCAATCAAAATTCTATCAAACCATGCCTAAACCTCGATAAAGAACACCACAACAAGATAATAAATATTATGCGTGGAAATAGATCTTCTATACAAGAGAACAGCAGTTGAATTTTACGAATTGCACTTTCACTAATTGTACTTTCAATAAATAAATAAATAAATAACAAAGAAAATGATGATATGGGATCATCTGCTGCGAAGGCAGCTACCTATATAATTCAAAGAAATAAGACACAAATCATTTGCCATTATAAATAATGACAAATGAAATGTGAATACGAACTAGGTCTCCGATACTGTTCACCCTACCAGACCGAATGGTCCAACGTCAACTGAGAATCGCACCGACTGCAGTTTCGTCCTATTAGGACTCATCAGGGTGGAATATCTCAAAGTCGACGCTGGATGGAAAATCTTTTCTTTGAGATATTCCACCCTGATGAGTCCTAATAGGACGAAACTGCAGTCGGTGCGATTCTCAGTTGACGTTGGACCATTCGGTCTGGTAGGGTGAACAGTATCGGAGACCTAGTTCGTATTCACATTTCATTTGTCATTATTTATAATGGCAAATGATTTAAGTTTTATTTCTTTGAATTATACAGGGTGTCTACTTTTAAAACGGCAAAACTTCAAGGGGAGATTATTCAAGTGATTTGCAACAAAAAATGTCATATAACACATGGTCGAAATCTTGACGGTTATTCTTCAATTTAACATTTCTCGTTTTCACGAAATATTTCAATTTTTTCCATTAAATTTTTAATATATCAGTTATGCTTGTAGCTTCATCGTATTCGATTACATGTTTGGAAATGGTATTCAATTTTCTACAAGAAAAGCATTTCAGCGTGCTATAAATATTTCTATTGCGGGTTTGGTGAGGAGATGAATATCACGATACTGAAGTGAACAAAATCAGTCATATTTTTCCAATGGGTTTTTCGTTGAAAAATTATGTATTATGGACATGTTTTCTTTTCAGCAGAAAATACCTCATTTAGTGTACTTTCGAATGACATATCAACTTTCTTGCTAACTGCTTGTTTTCTGCCATAATATCATGGCTTATAAGATGAAAACGAAAAAGTCGAAAAATTTCAAACCTAAATTTGCTCCATTTAGTTGTAGATGCCGAGGTACGATTAACAGTTTGTAGGTGGTACCTGAATAAGTTAGGAGAATGGGGGGGGGGGGGTGATAGAATATTATGGACTGATGAGGCAACTTTCACGAGATCGGGTTTCATGAATTTGCGAAATAGATGGAAGATAGAAAACCCCCATGCTACTATTGTTTCTCATTATCAACATGAAATAAGGGTCAACGTGTGGTTAGCAGTCATGAGAGGTGAACTTTTCGGACCAGTTATACTCCCCGATCGCCTCAACTCTGATGAATTCATAAGATTAATCCAAAGCAGCTTAACAGACATATTGGATGAAATGCCCCTGGCTACCAGACAAAATGTCTGGTTTCAAATGGATGGCTGCCCAGCTCATAATAGCCGGAACGTACGACAGTTGATGAATGAGTATTTTGGGGAGAAATGGATTGGAAGGTACGGTCCGGTAAGATGGCCACCAAGGAGCCAGACCTGACGCCTTTGGATTTTTATGTCTGGAGCACCTTAAATAAAATGTGTACCGAATTCTCGTTCAGACTCGAGAGGCTCTGATCGAAAGGATTGAATTGTGTTGTGCAGAAATGCGTCAGAAACATTGCGAACTTCGCAAGGTTGTTGATTCAGTTCGAAAAAGATGTGTTGAATGTATTGAACAAGGACATTTCGAACAATTGTTATAAATAGTAATAGTCTGTTTTTTAAATTTTTTCATAAAATCTGTATTATTAAAAATTTTTTCATTGTTCAGAATTATTCTCATTTCATTGATAAATTCATGATTTCCATTAGAATTACTTCGATATTCAATCATAATGAGTTTCAAAATGGAGCAAATTTAGGTTTGAAATTTTTCGACTTTTTCGTTTTCATCTTATAAGCCATGATATTATGGCAGAAAACAAGCAGTCAGCAAGAAAGTTGATATGTCATTCGAAAGTACACTAAATGAGGTATTTTTTGCTGAAAAGAAAACATGTCCATAAGAGATAATTTTTCAACGAAAAACCCATTGGAAAAATATGACTGATTTTGTTCATTTGAGTATCGTGATATTCATTTCCTCACCAAACCCACAATAGAAATATTTTTGGCACACTGAAATTCTTTTCTTGTAGAAAATTTAATACCATTTCCAAATATGTGATCGAATTTGATGAAGCTACAAGCATAACTGATATATTAAAGATTTTATAAGAAATTGAAATATTTCGTGAAAACGAGAAATGTTAAATTGAAGAATATCCTTCAAGATTTCGACCATGTGTTATATGACATTTTTTGTTGCAAATCACTTGAATAATCTCCCCTTGAAGTTTTGCTGTTTCAAAAGTAGACACCCTGTATAGGTAGCTGCCTTCTCAGCAGATGATCCCATATCATCATTTTCTTTGTTAATTATTTTGGTTTTCACAACCTACGAACTGCGAACGTCTCCGCGCATCCCAGGTGAATTGATTATGGCGTTCTCTAACGTTGAAATTCACAAACTGGTGGTGCAATTTGGAAGAAAGTTTCCTTTATTGTTCATTCAATCACCGAGGGGGAGTCTTTTCTGAAGGTGGATAGATGTCGCTCATTAGTTTCTCATCGAAATAGTGCGGCGCCAGATGTCCATATCTTGACGAAAAGATTTTCCATCCAGCGTCGACTTTGAGATATTCCACCCTGATGAGTCCTAATAGGACGAATCTGCACTCGGTGCGATTCTCAGTTGACGTTGGACCATTCGGTCTGGTAGGGTGAACAGTATCGGAGACCTAGTTCGTATTCACATTTCATTTCTCATTATTTATAATGGCAAATGATTTGTGTCTTATTTCTTTGAAATAAATAAATGTTTTGTTGTGTTGAGTTATACATTTTTTCTGTCAAAAAATTTTCTGCCGAATATTCCTCGGACATTAATAAATGCCTCATAATTTTATAACCGATATCTCAAGCTCGTTGCTTGGTAACAGCCCTCAGCCTTCGGCTTCGGGCTGTTACCAATGAACGAGCTTTCGATGGTCATAAAATTATCTCGTCTATTATCAAGGTCCTAGGGATATTACTACTGATTATCACATCTTCAATGATTCTTCCTAGATATGTCTCATATCTTTCTGGAAATGTTGTTCATATCATGATCAAGTTCCTCTAGACATTTAAGTGAATATAGTGATTTTGTCGTTGATAAGTGACACTCCTCCGGTACCGCTGCTTTGTTTGGCACGAGGAGAATTGGCCTGGAGATAATGTCCGAGATACATCAGTAAGCTAAACAACAACTCTATTAGCCACGAACCTTTGAGTTTGGTATCCTTCAATTACGAGCACAATTCCTGTACTGTCAACCTCACTTATCACTCTTCAATTCATATCGGCAGTAAAAATCGTAAAATTCAACTGCTTGAACTGACGAAATAATCGCCCTTTAATGGGATCTGCGAAAACAGTAGGAACATCTATTTTTTGCAAAATATTTGTGAGAGGAGAAACATCGTGAATAAACCCACGAAAAATTGTTGATATTGAAAAATTCCTTTGTATGAGAATAAGGCGATGTCAAACTTCTGAATCTTTGTATTTTTCGATAAACCTTGACAGGTCATTTAGAATTTCTGCGTAACTGCTTGCTACCCGAATTAAATCGGTTCCCAAAAAACTGATTTGTAGCTGCAGCAAGATGGTACGCCAGGACAATATTCTATCTTGGAGAGAATTTAATTGGACGTCCAAAGCAGTGGTATAGGGCGGAGAGGATCAAACGAAGATTTAAATTCGGATTTCTGTCAGATTTATTTGTATGGGGACTTAGAGTAAAGTAATAATAATTGGCCACAGCAGATGGGACAGATCTTAGAACAAAGTGAGGGAAGAGTTCGACTTCAAATGAGTTCACCGTCAATCTATCCCATTTCTCACTGCGAGCTGTGAATAAACATGGAGGGAAACGAGTAATTTTTCTAGATCTATGTTGTTATGAAAGGTGAAAGTGATGATTATTATAGGTATTTTCCTTTTTTAGTAATAACGAACGCAGTAATTAAATTTCTATTTCAGAAATAAATTCTTCCAAAGTAGGTTCTATGAACGAATAAGTAGAAATTGAAAGGAAACACACTATATTTCAATATTTTTTAATTCTTAGGCGATCGATTTCGGATAATTATTTCATCATCAGGCCAGCTGAAAAACCATAACGATATATATTCAGGGTGTCCCAGAAGTCCCGCACTTCCTTAAGGGGATCGAAAGTGAAAAATATTCTAAACCCAAATATCCATGTTTGAAATTTTTGGATAACGTAGTTAATTGGTTATTAATTAATGAAAGTGACCAATCAGGAGCGCGCTACAGAAGTATAACTAGGCAGTGGGGACCCGAGAGTGAGACACCAGAGCTGCTGCCGGCTTTTCACGCAGTAAACCGAGACTGGCGTCTCACTCCTGCGTCCCCACTGCCTAGTTATTCTTCTGTAGCTCGCTCCTGATTGGTCACTTTCATTAACTAATAACTAATTAACTACGTTATCAAAAAATTTCAAACATGGATGTTTGGGCTTAGAATATTTTTCACTTTCGATCCTCTCAAGGAAGTGCGGGACTTCTGGGACATCCTGTATATACACATTTTTGATTTCTTTTATATTACATTTATTATTTTCTTTTCGAGAATGGATATTTTCTAGGTTAAGAGTAACTTATAAAACTTACGGTCGTGTGGAAGTCAATATGGATCAATCATTCTTCATTGTTTATGATATTTTTCGGCTGAATGTCTGGTTTGTTCTTCAGATTTCTCAATTAATCGATTGGAATTATAAATGATTGTTTCTTGTTCTTAGTAGCGTGGTGTCAGTCGGGAATGAACAGGAAACGGTTATGGTCTGCTCTCAACGTCACATCTGGTGTATATGCTCTGCGAGCGGAAAATTTAATTTTTGTTTTCCTTATTTAGTTATCTATAAGTTTGAAAATATTCCTTCCATTAAATTCGATATTATCATTCAATAAATATGGATTATCTTTATTTTTTATGATTTCGTGTTGTTCTAGTAAGTTTAATTTGTAATATTTATTCTCTCTGTGTAGTATCTTCAGGTTGTCGTAGTTGATTATATATTTTGAATCCTCAATATGCAAACCTAAGGCTGAATGAGGTATATTTTTTCTATGTTCGTTAAATCTTTTTTCAACGCTACGTGTAGTCATTCCTATGTAAAATGAGGGACAATTTGTGCATGTTATTTGGTATATTCCGCTCTGTTGTTCCAGTTTTGGTTTTGGTCTCTAATGTTCTATGTCGTCTACATGTAAGCATATAGTTGTATTTTCTTAGAGTTAAGTCCAGTCTTTCATGTAAATTTTTGTAGTAAAGTGTGGATATGAAATATTTTCTGGTTGTTATGTGGGGATATATTTTATTTATTATTTGTTTTTTTTTATTGAAGTAAAGATCTCATTCATGAACTGTATTGAATATTGGTTATTGATTCCTATCTGATGTATCAAATCAATACAAAAAATAATGGCTGATAACAACCTTATATTAACGGAGGCAGACAAGAATGCAGGACTTCTTATGTCAGAAAAAACAACATATCATATATTGAAAACACATTGGAATTTTTCAGAGGTAATAATATAATAGAATGTAAAAACAACCCTCTTCAGAAATATGCAAATAAAGTTAACAGTACATTAAAAACAACACTTTCAACATTACAGAAATTCAAAAAAACAATCCACACCTTAAAAGAAAAGAACCCACAAATTCCAAAGATGTATAGTACGATCAAACTTCATAAACCTGAAAAAAGCATAAGACCAATAACATCGGCGATATCCTCCCCAAATATTAAGATCTTTAAATTCATTAATAATTTTTTCAACAATAAACTCGAATATAAATCAAAGAATTCGACAGAACTCGTAAAGAATATACAATCACTCAATCTTGAACCGAAGAAAACATATAAAATTATATCATTTGACATAGTTAATCTCTAAACTAATGAACCCATCGAAGAAACTCTCACTTTACTTAGAGAACAATTAATACAACATTAAAACACTGAAAACAACTTAAATTTTAATATCGTAGATATTGATAACATAATGAAACTTTGCCAGGTTATATCCGAACAAATTTTTTTCGTATTTAACGATACTAATGATTACATGAAAGACAGGTTACCGATGCGTTCGCCATCTAGTGGATTAAAAGCGAACATATATGTAGACCACATAGAAAAACAAATAATGCTTTTACCACTCAGTAAACACAAAATCTTTTGGAAAAGATACGTCGACGACATCTTTTGTATATGGTCGGGAACAGACATAGAATTAGAAAACTTTTTTCAAAAAATTAACACTAAATTCAAAATTAAATTCACCTTAGAACATTCCATTTCAAATACTTTAAACTTCCTAGATCTGAAAATAACATTAAAGAACAATAACACTTTTTCTTCTGACATATTCAGATAACCAACACAGACAGATTCCATTATTCCCAGTCGCTCCTATCATGCACCCCAGATGAAAAGAGCATAATTCAGATTTCTATTTCACAGATTAATGAGTATACCACTAACACAAGAAAACCATGAAAAAGAGGTCAACATCATACATCAGATATGAATCAATAACCAATATTCAATACAGTTCATGCATGAGATCTTTACTTCATGCAATAAAAAGAACACAAATAATAAATAAAATATATCTCCACATAACAACCAGAAAATATTTCATATCCACACTTTACTACAAAAATTTACACGAAAGACTGGACTTAACTCTAAGAAAATACAACTATATGCTTACATGTAGACGACATAGAACATTAGAGACCAAAACCAAAACTGGAACAACAGAGCGAAATATACCAAATAACATGCACAAATTGTCCCTCATTTTACATCGGAATGACTACACGTAGCGTTGAAAAAAGATTCAACGAACATAGAAAAAATAGACCTCATTTAGCCTTAGGTTTGCATATTGAGGATTCAAAACATATAATCAACTACGACAACCTGAAGATACTACACAGCGAGAATAAATGTTACAAATTAACCTTATTAGAACCACACGAAATCATAAAAAATAAAAATAATAAATATTTATTGAATGATAATACATATTTAATAAAGAAAATACTAATGAATCGCTTACACCTTAGATTGAGGCGAACCCTTCTCCAACTGTCTAAAAGCTACCCAGGCAGGGGCTCGTGGTGAAACATTTTATAAAGAAGTCACAACATTTTAGAACCCATTGTGGCTGGCCCCCGAGCGATTACATTGCCGCCGGCAAAATAGCCAATAGGTGAAGAAAACCCGTTACAACTTTCAAGTTCTTTAGCCTTATTTAGGGTGAAGCAAAATCATTTATGTTAGACGTGAAGTAAATTTCATTCGGTTTGATCCCAGAAAACTTCACAAAAATACTCATGTTGTTATGGAATTAATCCTAGCTATTCAAATAATGAAATACTGGATCTATTCAATATTCACGGTGAATGGAACCAAATTAGTTTTGAACTTGCCGAGCTTTCTGTAGGATCTAGTCCCATTTATCGTCTATGACTGAGATGATGCGAGGATATATTGAGAAATTCTTAGCCTACTATAGAACCAAACGAAATTTCAATGTCAAAATATTTTATTACTCAACATATTGAGTTTATAATCAATAATCAATAAAAAAGTGCCTAATAGTGCGAAATCCAATGAACAACTGTTGGCTGCACTTACGAAAGTGGGTGTGGATGACGAGAGGGTGTTTTTGGCACCTGATGAGAGAGCGAAGGGTGCTGTTCCCGAAGTTGGGAGAAACATACTCGAGAGACGTAACATGGACGATAAGTTGTTCCTTTCTGAAAAGTTAATTATCCAAATGGAGAAGAGAACCGAAGAGCAAGAAAAGCTCATCCAATTGTTGAAAAATCAAAACAAATGTAAATGTGAGGTTAAGGTTAAACAAAACAATGAAGATAGGCATACTGATAGCGCAAAATCAACTTGGTCAACTGTCATCAGTAAAAACAAAGGAAATGAGAACAATACCGTGAGTGGTAGCTCGAATGCTAACCGTGTTAGATCATTTCAACGACTGTCAAGTGAAAATGAGAGTATAAACAAAGCGAGCGGAAGTAAACAAACAGATAAACAAAAAGATAGAAAGAAAACAGAAATTATTAAGGGCAGTGCAGTGGGTAATAATGATGGTTTCAAGGCTGGAGCTAAGATGGGTTGGATTTATGTGGGCAGAGCGGATAGCACCGCAACCTGTGATATGCTGAAAGAATATTTAGGCAGGATTTTTCCGGATGCAAGAAATGACTTCAAAATAGAAGAACTCACGAAACATGAGACCAACACTAACCAAAATAGATCTTTTAAGGTAGGTTTTCCTTACACTATATATGATGAAATAATTAAAGCGGATGTTTGGCCTGAGAATATAATAGTTAGAAAGTTCAGGTTTTTTCGTTTCAACAAAACAGGTTAATCTGAATTATAACCCTTTTCGAATAGCAAATATAAATATACGATCGTTAACAAATAAATTAGACCAACTAAATATGAATTTGGAAAATGAAAAAATAGATTTATTGTGCATGACGGAGCACTGGCTCAAGACCACACAAGTTGAGACGTTAAAGCTAGGACAATTTGATATAGCTGGATTTTTCTGTAGAGAGCATTATATAGGTGGAGGCGTATTAATAGCGATAAGAAATGACTGGGAATTTGAGAGGTTACCGGAGCTGAACATTTTCTCTGTAGAAAAGGAGGCTGAATTCACAGGTGTTTATGTAAAGGTCATTAACTCTGTAGTGATAGCAACATATAGATCACCAACAACTAAGGTTACTGAATACTTTGTGAAACTTAATGAGATTCTACATTATGTTGCAGAAAAATTTAATAGTAGGCATACGATAGTGACCGGCGACTTCAATGTGAATATTCTAAATGATACAAAGGAGAAGAGAGAATTGGTTGGTACGATGCTGACCTATGGACTTGAACCCTGTTTTGATGAGCCATCTAGGATAGGAATAAACGAAACTAGTACTTGTATAGACAATATATTTGTAAACAGGAATATTACATTCCAAACAAGAACAGCAGAATGGCACATATCTGATCACAGAACACAAATTCTCTGGGTCCCTTTCAAAAAAGAACATCCTGCAAAGGACTACAAATTGGTTAAAAGAACACAGATAAATGATAGCAATACTCACCAGGTGAGGACAGAACTGAATGATATATGCTGGGCTGACTTTTTGGAAGGAAAGGGTGCTGAGGAGGCATTCACGGCTTTTCATGATGAACTGTTGGATGTTATTAATAGATGGATGCCAGTTGATGAAATAAAAGTACGTAATGTGAAGAAAAAATCATGGAATATACCGGAAATAATGAAGATGAAAAATCAAGTTGATGCTGCATATACCAAACTTTTGGTTAAAAAAGATGAGGACGCAAGAGGAGAGTACAAGAATTGCAAAGAAAAGTATAGACAGGCCATTCAACATATAATAAGGTCAAAAAACGAAGAGAGCATAAGGAAATCAGGAAATACGGCGAAGTCATACTGGAACATTATAAACAGGGAGAGAAGGTCTGGTGATGTTAGGAGACAGGGGTCAAACTTATCAGCGGATGATATGAATGAGTTTTTTGCCACAGTGGGAAAAAATATAACTGATAGCGTTGAAAAAAGTGAAAGAAAGCCAGAACAGCTCCTACAGAATTTCAAAATTGATGGAAACTCATCATCTTTCTGTTTCTTTGAGGTTACTGAAGAGGAGGTGAGCAGAGCGTTCAAGGGAATGATAGCAAAGAACTCTCTGGATATTTATTATTTATCCTCAGACCTAATAAAGAAGCTGGCTGAACCATTAATCGAGCCGCTTACATGTTTGATGAACAAATTTTTGGAGGAGGGGGTGTATCCAAAAGAACTCAAGGTATCGAAGATAATACCTGTTTATAAGAAAAAAGGAGAGATGAATGACTGTTCAAATTACAGACCGATACATATTACGCCAGTCTTATCGAAGATATTTGAAACAGTCATGAAAAATAGAATGATGAAATACCTGGAAAAGAAAAAATTGCTCAATGAGAATCAACACGGTTATAGGAAAAATAGGAGCACAACAACAGCCTTAATTGATTTGCTTCGAGGTGCAGTTGAGGCGCTAGATGAAGATGAAAAACTGACGATGCTCAACTTTGACCTAAGTAAAGCGTTTGATTGTGTCTGTGTAGAAACACTAATGAAGAAGTTGAGTTACTACGGTTTCAGAGGAGTCACTTGGAAGCTGTTCAAATCATTCTTGGTGGGGAGAAAACAGAGAGTATTTTGGCAGGACAAGGGATCGGCAGAGCTCTGCTGCGAATATGGGGTGCCACAGGGTTCCGTACTAGGCCCCATTCTTTTCATAATCTACATCAATGACCTGATTATACCCGAATATCTGCATGGGAGTCTTTACTGTGATGATAAGTCTCTATTGATAAGTGCGAGATCATTGGAGGAACTTGAGAGGATGAAGAGAGACGCCCAGAAGAGTGTACAGGAGTGGTTTTCGGCGAACAAACTTAAACTGAACAGTGACAAGACTCAATCATTGACTTTCTCCCGAAATAATGGAGGAAGAGTCAACTTCTTGGGAATAGAGATTGATGCGCGACTGGACTGGAAGGAGCACATAGGAAAGGTCTACAAGAGAGTTTGTGGGTCAATATACTTACTCAGACGACTCAGATACGTCTCTTTTCCTGAGGTCATGCGGACGGCATACTTCGCTTTGGTTCATAGCACTCTAACCTATGGAATACTAGTTTGGGGTATGTCTGCTGAGGTCACCCGACTTTTTATTCTGCAAAAAAAGGCTATCAGAATAATACTAAATATGAAGGCAAACGATTCATGCAGGGAAAAATTCAAAACCGAAAAGATTCTTACCCTTCCTTCGGTTTACATCAGGGAGACCCTAAAATACGTCCATGACAACAAGGACAAGTATTGTAGGAATGGATGGTTCCACGGCAAGAACACAAGATTTAAAAATCAATTAGTAACTCCATTGCACACTAAAAAATATACCCAACAGTTTGTGGACTTCTGGGGAGTAAAATTATACAATCACTTACCAGAAAATATTAAATGTCTCATGCAGCCACATTTCAACAAGAAAGTGAAAGAGGTCTTGATAAGGGGTGCATTTTATTCAGTGGATGAGTTCCTTCAGTCAAGATTGGATAGTTGAATTTTTTTTTATGTTGTTTGTTCTCATGTTATTTCTTTGTAATGTGATATATACTTTTATATCATTGTGGACGAGTCATGTAATATTGATGACAATAAATTACTACTACTACTATATTCTCCTCTCAATTGAATACATTTATTACAGCGAACCTGCAACGTCTCTAGACCTTTGAAAAAAATGTTTCTTCTTGCTCTGCAAACCAGCCCTCCACAGCTTTCATTACCTCCTCGTTGGAAAAAAAATTTACGACCTTTTAAACTTTTTTTCAGTTGAGAAAAGAGATGATAGTCGGACGGAGCCAAATCTGGTGAATAAGGAGGGTGATCTAGTAATTCTAACCCTAAGTCACGAATTTTTTGCATGGCAACATGAGATTCGTGTACTAGGGCGTTGTCCTGTAAAAACAGAATACCTTTCGATAGCTTCCGCGTCTTTTCTCTTATTTTTTTTTCCGTAGAGTTGTCAGTAATGTCGAATAGTCATCTCCAGTTATTGTTCTACCCTCATTCAAAAAATCAATCATGATTACTCCATGGCAATCCCAAAAAACTGGAGCAAGAACTTTTCCAGCAGATTTTTGGACACGAAACTTCTTAGGTCTTGGAGAACCATAGTGTTGCCATTCCATCGATTGTTGCTTTGTTTCTGGATCGTAGGAATGTAGCCAAGTCTCATCCATAGTACTACATCGTTTTCAAATCGAGCACAGATCGAACGCGATGCTTCTACCCTTGCACGCTTTTGGTCAACATTCAAACATTTCGGGATCCATTTTGCAGAAATTTTTCGCATGTCCAAATTGACGTGAACTATGTTATGAATGCGTTCGTATGAAATCTTCTTTCCTCAGATATCTGTTTTAGCCCAATTCGACGGTCTGATAAAATCATGTCATGAACTGCGTCGATAGGGGGAGGGACCTAACGATGGCCTTTCCGATAGCTCCTCATCTTCAATGGAAAATTTACCTTTTTTGAAGCTTGCAGTCCAATTTTTCACGGTCGCATTCGAAGGACATTGATCACCAAGGGTATTAAGCATATCTTCGTAAATCTGCTTACCTATTAACCCTTTTAAATACAGGTACTTGTAATGTCTCGATACTCCAATTTTTCGATTTTTACAATTTCGGTGGATATCTTTTTTTTTTAATTTATTGCGTAACTCTGGTTTACTTTTTTGACGTTGAACTCTACACTGACACTTCTAATAAGTTATTGTTCGTTGATATGGTATCGCAATATTTTGTTTATGCATGGACTGGTGTAGGCTAACTAGATATCAATACATCCTCGTATTTCGAAAGTATATTTCAAAGTTTGTGACTTGTGACTAGTATGACAGCACCAAGAGAATTAAAGGGCCGGGTAGTTGATGATTAAGGCAATGAAATTAGTGTATTGACCTATTTCAAAGCAAATTAGAATTAATATAATAGATCATTTTCATTCTGGGGTTCGATTCCTGGAAGTCATTTGACGGTGGAATTTCCGGATAATACCGAGAATCTTTCTGTGAGTGTATTCGTGAAATTCCTTAAGTGAATTTTCGGTGCAAATTCATGGGAAATTAGATACCTAGCTTCAACCTATGTATTTTGGTAGAGAATCGCAAGGGAATTGGGACTTTCGACTGAATTATCACCGGCTTTAGGGTAGTTTCCCGGTTTAATAATATAAAGAAATAACAATAAGAGAGAAATATTTTATTGATGATATATTGTTTATCCTGATTACTCCTAGGTCTCCTGTGGAGACCACTCTGAAATTACAAGCTTCGAAGCTTGTAACTTGTGCCGAGTTCGGAGTAAGCAGTTGTGTTCTGTGTAGGCTTTATTACTGTGTCCTTACGCCACCTTAGGCACAGCACTGTTAATTTTTGACCCAACAGTGAGAATGGTGGCCCCTATTATAATTTACTCAATCGTGAAACTTAGTCAAGTGTTTTTCTTTCTCTCTTATTGTTTGATTAATCATGTTTCACCAAGAGTTATGTGAGGAATCTATTTCGATTATAAAAAAAAAATCTCTCTCTTCAATCTTTCTTGCCTGATACTTGATTTCTGATGAATTGAGAAATGGATAAAAACGTGATTTCAGAACGTCATTACGCGCAGAAAGATGATGTATTCAGATTCAGTTTAAAAAACTAATGTCTAATGATAATATTAACAATTCACCATTGAAAATAGAAAACGACTGTATTCAGAATTATTCTTTCAGGTCAACCACGTGAGAAACAATGAATGTATTTCTTTATTTCACACCAGACTGTATAATTTCAATAATAAACGTTGGTAAAACTCACTTATTATTGAATTATAAGTCAATATCAAATTTCAAAGCTCTGCTGCCTTCTCAAAATCAATTTTAAATCGAATGCGAATGTGTTTCTATAATCTAATGGAATTTCTGTTCTATTGTCCATTTGAGTGAATTCCATTGAGAATTCGGTTATCCTGTTTGGCAGGTTGTTTATAGATTTATGCATTCATATTCAGGTATTCCTGAGTAATAATCAACTCCCAATAACATTCTTCCATTTATACGAGGGAACAAACGAATTGTAGAAAATCGTTTGGTTGGTTGGCTTCCCCGATCTATGTGAAAACTTTTAACGGAATTTGTCTGAATACCGACTCAATGATTTTATTCAATATTATTTACACATGCTTTCTTCGAATCTAAAAATAATAGATTCCTGGTCTAGTTTGCTGCGAAAAGTTTTGAAAACGTAACTTCAACTCAGTAGAATGCCGCAGCAGTCAAGATACGAATTTATTGAATCCTTGTTATACAGGGTGTCACATCGAAGACAGAAAGAGGTTCTTTTAAAGTGAAGAATCAATATTTTGGAAAATTATTTGAATTCGTCAATTTTTCACATAAAAATCAACTTCAATCATTTCATCGCACTGCGCGGCAACCCCTACCACTCAAATGTGAATTGGGAAGATGCGTCGTGAGATATACACAGTGAGTCTTTGACTTGTACATATATTTTAACTGAAGATTCTTGAGGCCGAAGGAAATCTTTTTTTCATTTTCCATTTTTCCTAATTTGGCTCTGTTGAAGAGATAGCCATTTGAAAAAAAATCGAGCTAAATACGTGCCTGAAAAAATTCTCTGCAAACACTTCAAAGTTTATATTTTTCGATTGAAATTGAGGTGATTAGATGTTGTGGGTGATACACTTAGAAAATACTCAAGCACTAACCTTATTTGAATAAGAATGTAACAAACACGTTATTTCCTAACAAAACACTCAGTTTATTATTTTTGCAATTGAAAAGCCATATTTCACCCACCAAAATAAGTTCCTTCTTCGATTTTCCTGAAGATTAGTTTATAAACACTAATAATTTGTTCATATCTTCCTGGATATTCTAAAAGGTTCTCATAAAAATAGGTTAGTACCTATCCTAACTCCATTAACCAAAGTCATATGATTTGAGGTCAATGACCTAACCTTACCATTCCTTTGTGATATTTCACCCACAGAACTCTAGAGAAGACGATGCCAGATTGCCGATTTTCTCTTCAAACAATGGTATGGGCGATGTTGCCGCCACGCAAGACAATCCGTTGTTCTGTGTCTCCACCGCCAACGCAACGACTAACGAGTCCCATCATATCACAGGCCAGTCTCAAGTCTGTGATACAATGAACGACGCTTATACGGACTTCGATTTATTTATTTACCTATTTACTTACAGAGAATGAAGCCAACAGGAATTCCAGGAGGATATTGTTCAGATAGATATTTTCCTGAAGGACCGGCTACAATGAATTTCCAATAGAATCTTTGTAATTTCATGCTTCTCAAAAGTCAATGTTATCTTCCACATTTGTGGGATTTTTTCTACATCGAACGTTTTTCCATCATAGAGATTTTAGTCTTGACGAAGTTGATAAACATCCTGACAACAATGTTAATTTTTCAAGCGACCAGAAAAGAAATAATATTCGATGATATTTAATTCAGGGAAGCATTCAGATTTTTTATGATATTCATGATTTTTTCCTCAAATTTGTTCGTGTACAATTAGGAATAACTCCGCGTTTTATTGAAAAAATATAGTCATACTTCTATTTTCTAAAATGGTTGATTCTTTCGGAAATTTGAACCGTTTTTCTTTTTCGAGTGATTTAATAGTATTTTTGCGTGAATTTATGAGTCGATTATGCTGTAACTTTTATACCAGGAAAAATATGGTATAAGTTTCAATCGAGGAATATGCACCATAAATATAGTATACAATCAACCAAAATTCAGTTCATTCGAAATATAGGTTCCGAATATATGAAAGAATAAGAATAGTGTTAAATTCATGGATTTTTGACACCCTGTATCTTTCAAACGAAACCGAATTTTGAAAAATGGTATGGAAAAAAAGTGTTTTGTTTGATGAGAGGAATCTACAGTTAAAATATAGGTACAAGTCAAAGACTCACCCTGTATTGTTGAAAAGGTACTTACTCTGATTTTTAAGATTTCGTTGAACGTTTATGTAATATTCGACTTTGAAAATGATATATCATCGAATTTACCAGGAGAGAAAATTTGTTGAGGAAAACGGAATGAGTGTCCTGAATAATTGAATCTAAAAAATTCTCAAATTATTCCATACACTGGTGGTATAACTTTTTGATCAAACCTCCGCCTTATATTCTGGAGCATTTCGTGGTTAATTCGGTTGCATTCGTGAACAATTCGCTGGATTTATTCATTCAGAGAGGCATATTTTGTGGTATAAAGTTTAGATTTCATGTGACCCAAAACCTCGCCCAAAACAAAAATGCCTAGAGGAATAAGACCTGGAGATGTGGCTGGCCATTCAATACGATACCTCCGAACAGTCCACTCTTTGAAGCTTCATCTTGCTTGTCAAATTATGCTTTAAGAAAAAGAGCCCCACGATGCGGTCATCCCTTAGACTATAGAAAGAGACGCACCTTTCAATAATAAATAGTGAAGTCAATCAAAATAGAACCCTGTATCCATTTAATAGTTAACCGGAGATCGGGAGAAAAACTTTTTTCGAAATTGAAACATCTACTGTGTGCAATGCCAAAATTGAACAATTTTTAATTGAACCTGATGTTGAAGAAGTGTGGAATCGATTTGCTGACATTTGGACGCAGAGTCTTCAAGCTAACACCAGAACAAGGATATTAAAACAGAGTCCTACCAAACCATGGATCACTGGCAGTTTGTTTGACGACATTCGCACGAAGAAGAGTCACTGGCAAAGATTTCGTAGGAGTCGTCCGACACAGGACTTCATATGCCATAGAAGATTCTCCGAATACCTCTCAGCTGCCATTGAACTATCTAGATTCTAGAAGAACTTACGAGCAAAACCTGGCCAGACCCGAAAACAGAGCAAAGTTTTTCAAATATATGCGATCTAAGTTCAACAGCAAAGTCTCGATCCCTATAGTCGATGAACATGGTACCATGGCAAGTGGTGAGTCTGACTCTGCTGGGATTCTTGCTGACTCTTTTTTATCCTTCTTCTCGGCGGAGCCAGATGTTCCAATGCCAGTGGTCAACTGTCCGAAGAGCATCGAATCATTGTAGAGTATCACGGTAGCCGACTCCATGGTGGAGGAACATTTTCTTGGATTGAACGTTGCTTCTGCCCCTGGTCCTGATGGATTTTCGCCAGCTCTTCTCAAAGCGTGTTGAGCCTCTATTAGTGGATCACTTTGTACGATTATGAATCGTGTGCTGTCAACGGGTTCTGTACCAGCATGGCGTCAATCGACAGTCACACTTATTTTTAAGAAGGGTTATAAACGGGAGGCTGGAAACTACCGACCCAAAAGTCTCACCTCTGTCGTAGTCAAGGTTCTTGAGAGAATAGTATCCAAACAGGTGCTTCAGTACGCATTGAAGGAATCTATTATTCCTCCACAACAGCATGGATTCGTTCCGGGATGATCAATTATCACCAATCTGCTGACATGCCTGAATGACTGGAGTAGGTCGTTGGATGGAGGAGTTTCATTGGATGTGGTATATTTAGACTTTGCCAGAGTATTTGACTGAGTGCCAAGAAGGAGACTTCTTCATAAGCTTGAACATTTTGGTATTCGAGGATCTCTACTTGGATTCATCGATTCGTTCCTGTCAGATCGTTTCCTTTCTGTTAGTGTCGGGTACAACACATCCCACTTGAGGCCTGTGCTGAGCGGTGTACCACAGGGATCAGTTATTGGTCCCCTCTTGTTCATTCTGTATGTGTCCGATCTACCAGCTGTATTGAGCTCTCCATCCGCATCTTATGCAGATGACATAAAGTTATACAACAGATCGGACTGTCATCGGTCCCTTCAGGGTGATCTGGACTTGCTGGTGAGGTGGTGCTCTGACTGGTTGCTTCCTCTTAATATATCCAAGGTTTTATATCTGAGCAGCAATAATCCGAGACGATCATACTTCATTGATGGTGCTGCCTTGGATGGTTGTTTGAGCCAAGTCGATCTGGGCGTCGTTGTGAACAGCGAACTAACTTGGAGACCTCGCATCCTACACACGTGTAATAAAGCTTAACAGCAGCTTTATGTGATCCAGCAGTGTTTCAGGGGTAGCCATCCAGACACCGTTGCAGCTCTTTACAAAATATACGAGGATATATTGAAAAATTCTTAGCCTACTATAGAACCAAACAAAATTTCGATGTCAAAATATTTTATTACTCAACATATTCTCCTATTAATTGAATACATTTATAACAGAGAAGCTGCAACTTCTCTAGACCTTTAAAAAAATGTTTCTTATTGCTCTGCAAACCAGTCCCCCACAGCTTTTATGACCGCCTCGATGGAAGAAAATTGAAGACCTTTTAAACTTTTTATCAGTTGAAGAAAGATATCATGTCGGACGGAGCCAAATCTGGTAAATAAGGAAGGTGTTCTAGTAATTCTTACCCTAAATAACGAATTTTTTGCATGGCAACATGAGATTTGTGTACTGAGGCGTTGTCCTGTCAGACCAAAATACTTTTGGATAGCTTTCCGCGTCTTTTCCCTTCAAATTTTTTCAGTAGAGTGGTCAGTAATATCTAATAGTGATCTCCATATTGTTCTACCCTTACCAAAAAAATCAATCATGATAACTCCATGGCGAGAGTGCAGAAGAGACTGCAGATATCCTTGCGGAGACTTTTGCATCCACGTTTTCCGCAGAGCTCCACGGAAATGTTCCTGTTCCTCTCACACCACGTGGTGTTGAAGATATAAGCGACATCATGATCAGTGAAGAAATAGTTGAGAGATACCTCACCACCATCAAGCTCAATACCTCCCCTGGTAGGGATGGCATCACATCGAATCTTCTACACCGTTGCTCCAAGGCTTTTGCTGCTCCTCTGCACATCCTTTTTTCCTGATCTCTGTCGACAGCCTTCCTTCCATCTCATTGGTTGTCTTCAACTGTTACTCCGATATTCAAATGTGGAGACAAGCTGTCGGCTCACAATTACCGGCCAATTAATTTGGTTTCATCTGTAGCGAAGGTTTTGGAAAGAATAATATGCGACCAGGTAGTTGAGTTCTCGCAGATGAATGGTATATTTCCGAGAGAGCAACATGGATTCATCGCCGGACGTTCGACGATCACAAACCTGCTGTCTTGTTTATCAGACTGGACCAGAGCATGGGACCGTGGGGATCCTGTTGACGTGGTTTTCCTTGATTTCGCCAGAGCTTTCGATCGAGTGCCCCATAAAAGACTTCTCAAGAAGCTGGAACACCTGGGAATCAGAGGTTACTTATTGAGATGGATCGATGCTTTCCTTGCGAAAAGATCGTTTTGTGTTAGGGTGGGTGATTCCTACGCGTCCTCCACTGCTCCGGTCATCTCTGGCGTACCACAGGGTTCTGTGCTGGGGCCTTTACTATTTTTGCTCTACACTTCGGATCTTCCCCGTCTCCTTAAATCCAAAAGTGTGATTTTCGCTGATGATGCCAAAGTCTATAATAACCCCATATCCGACTCGGACACCCTGCAGGAGGATTTAGATACTATTTGTAGGTGGTGCCTTGGCTGGATGTTGCCTCTTAATATAGAGAAGTGCAATCTGATGCATATCGGTAAAGATAACCCCAACAAGATTTATACCATCGACGGCCAGCCCTTACGTACGGTGACAAGCCAGAAGGATCTGGGGATCACAGTCTCGAATGACCTAACTTGGACGAATCATATAAGTAACATCATCTCCAGATCAGAACAACTTACTTTTCTTCTCTTCAAGTGCTTTAAAGGTTGTGATGCCAAAACTTTTAATCTCCTCTACCGATACTATGTCCGTCCGATCCTAGAATATGCTGGCCCTGCATGGTGGCCCTCCCTCCAGGCAGACAGGAACAGATTGGAGCTGCTACAAAGATGGATCACCAGACTTCCTTATGTTGCGGTGCGTCCATCTTATGAAGAAAGATTACGATTGTTCAACATACCAACTTTCCATAACAGGAGATTGCGAGGAAACCTGATGTTTCCTTTTAGAGCCGTTCATGGTCATTTCGGCGATCAGATGAGGGATCTCTTCACTTTGAATCGGAATCATCTTCGTGGCCATTCGTGCAAGCTAGCTAGAGAGAAATTTCGAACATCTGAAAGACAGTGGTTCTTGCCCAACAGAATATTTCACTGTTGGAATCGTCTACCCGACAGCGTGGTCGCGGATGCTAGCACTAACGCCCTCAAGAATGCATATGATCGCCTGTAATTGGGTATTCTTTTCTTTTACAAATTGATCTTAAGGATGTGAACATTTCATTTTTCAATTATTCACTTCACACATACATGTACGCTTTTTTTTGTTTAGATTGAGTAGTATAGCATTATAGGTTTGTACCTCTACTCTTATTGCAATTATAATAATATAATAATAATCCCAAAAACTGAAGCTAGAACTTTTCCAGCAGATACGAATATTCATAGGTCTTGGAGAACCAGAGTGTCGTCATTCCATCGATTGTTGCTTTGTTTCTGGATCGTAGAAATGTACCCAAGTCTCATCCAAAGTAACAATTCGTTTTAAGAAGTCTAAATTTTTTTTTTAATGGGGCACAGATCGAACGCGATGCTTCTACCCTTGCACGCTTTTGGTCAACATTCAAACATTTGGAAATCCATTTTACAGAAATTTTTCTCATGGCCAAATTGACGTTAACCATATGATGAACGCTTTCGTATGAAATCTTCAGTTCTTCATATATCCGTTTCAGCCCAATTAGACGGTCTGATAAAATCAGGGGACTGACATAGAAACTGGCCTTCCCGATCGGTCATCATCTTCAATGGAAAATTTACCTCTTTTGAAACTTGCAATCCAATTTTTCACTGTCGCATACGAAGGACATTGATCACCAAAGGTATTAAGCATATCTTCGTAAATCTGCTTACTTCTTAACCCTTTTAAATACAGGAACTTGATGATGGCTCGATACTCCAACTTTTCGATTTTTACAATTTCGGTGGACATCTTTTAAATTTATCGCGTAAAGCCGCGTATACATGTGCGAGCCGAACCTATCGCGAACCGCTCGCGAAGTGTTCGTGTCATGTTCGTTAATTTCACGTACACACTTGCGATCCGCTCGCGAACCAATACAGACGGCGAACCAACAACGAACTTACCGAATACCGGCAGTATCGTTCGTAGGTCTATTAGTATCTACTAACTACGTCTTCCGAAGATTATGCGATGCTGGTAATGAGTAGTGCGACTATATTGATGGCCTATTCGATAGTAAAGTCTTCGATATACTTCTCCGCAATAGCAGCGGCGATTTCCCTCCATGCATCCTCTTTTAAATGCTTTTTAAAATGATCCTCGTGTTCAGGATACCACAATAAAGGTTTACTTTTGTAAATATCAATAAGCTGAATAGTTTCTTCCTCTGACCACTCCATGATAAATATAATGATATTCGTAAAAACTGACGAACCTGTCTAAGCGCCGTCCAAATTTACACTGGGCTGGCGTTGTGTTCGTGAAAAAACCGACTATCGATGGATCGGCGCGAACGGTTTGCGAGCGGCTCTATATAGGTACATTCGACATGCCGTCCAAATTATTGTCGCTATTGGTTCGCGAGCGGTTCGCGATAGGTTCGGCTCGCACATGTATACGCAGCTGAAAAAAATGACTTTCGATGGATCGGCGCGAACGGTTTCCGAGCGGCTCGATAGAAGTTCGACATGCCGTCCATATAATTGCCGCTATTGGTTCGCGATAGCACATGTTTTATTATTATTATTATTAGAAAATTGAAAAGAGTTTAGGCAGTGCCTATAAACTCACAAAAAAAATACAATATAATCAAGATACATGCGAACGAAAAGAAAAGTGACTGAAGAGCTAAAAATAACCCAAAGTTCAAAGTTCCCAACCATCACATCCCGTCACACACGGCGAATCCAGCTGTCGTAGCCATTCTTGAAGGTGTTCACCGACACTGAACTCACCACGGCTGAAGGTAAAGCGTTCCATGCATCAAATACAAGATTTGCCAAAAAGTGTTGTCTCTGCACTGATTTAAAATTTTCCTTCTTTAACTTGTAGGGATGACCACGCAAACGGTCGTCCGAATTGACAACAAATAAGTTCCGCAAACTAACACCAAACATGTCATGAAGAGCGCGAAAGGAAATGATAAGGTCACCACGAGTCCTCCGGTCCGCGAACGTTGATAAGTTCATCATTGAAAGTCTCTCGTTGTAGGAAGGGCGCGAAACACCATAAGGTAGACGAGTTGCGCGACGCTGAAGGCCCTCAAGCAGCGACAAATCACGGCTCAAAACTGGACTCAAAACGGGACCAGCGAACTCCAGGATGGGGCGGACATACATCCGGTAGATAGCTGCGCACGTTGATGGGTCACACCTGCCAAACGCCTTTTGAATCAGGAATAAGGATCTCTTGGCTTTATTGACAGTGTGGAGGATATGATCCGACCAAGTCAGGCTATCACTGCGATCACCCCCAGATCGCAGTGACTACCAGAAACTGGGATGGGGCTCCCATCAAGGTAGTACGGCCGTCGTGGATTGCGGGCACCCATGTAGAGAACGACGCACTTTTAGATGTTGAGAGGCAACTGCTAGTCTCGAAACCACTGCGAGATAGAGTCGAGGTCCATCTGAATCGTATCGAGGCTAGTGGGGTTACCAAAAATTTTTGTGTCGTCGGCAAATTGGGAACAGTGGGAGTGAACATGAGACGGCAAATCCGAGATGAAGATTAGAAATAGAATAGGGCCTAGTACAGATCCCTGGGGAACCCCACTCACAACTGGCCTGGGTGAAGACAGAGACTCCCCAACGCGAACTTGAAAAGTGCGATCCGAAAGAAATTCCTCGATCCATGAAAGAAGGCGACCACGAATGCCAAGATGTTCCAATTTGCGTAGAAGGCGCTTATGGGGCACACGGTCAAAAGCACGAGAGAAATCCAGATAAACAACATCGACTGGTACACCCTTGTCGAGGGAAACTGACCAGAAGTTGTATACGCAGCTTAACTCTGGTTTACTTTTTTGACGTCGAACTCTACACCAACGCTTCTTATAAGTTATTGTTCGTTGATATGGTATCGCAATATTCTGTTTATGCATGGAACTGGTCTAGGCTAACTAGATATCAATACATCCTCGTACATCCGCCCAATTCTAGAGTTTGCTGGCCCTGTCTGGCATCCATGGCTCCAACGGGATGCTCAGATGCTCGAGACTCTGCAGCGGCGTGTCACACGTTTACCATATGGAGTGCAAAGACCTAACTACCGAGATCGCCTAAATATCATGTGCCTTGACACATTCGCTGATCGGAAGCTTCGTGGGGATATGATTGTGGCGTTTCGAGCGTTGAAGGGATTGTTCGGCTTGGATCCATAGAAATCATAATATACAGGGTGTTTGGTAATTCGACGTGAACCTTGAAAAGGGATATACTAGACGTCATTTGCAGTGAATTGCATCGAGTGAAGCATGGTCCGAAAACCTATGGTTACGAAGATATCGCGATTTTTTAACTTTTTTGAAATTTTCTGCTTCGTTATCGAAAATAATTAATTTTGTGAAAACTACTCGACTCTAAATATTCGATGAATATTTTTTCGAAAGCTGAGGAGATGGTCCTCATTTCTTGCGAAAAACTATTCACTAAAAATTCAGATAACCCGAGATATACAGGGTCATAAATGACTGCACCTGTTTTCCTCATAAAATCTTGATAAAACAATTGAGAATTACTCGAAAAAAGTGTTATGAACTTGGTGTACAAATGTAAGGAAAAACTTGCCTGTTTCATCAGCTTTCCAAAAAGGTACATATGTCAATAATTCCTTCATGCAATCTAAAAATATGGCCGGAAAACCAAGCAGACAACAGACTTTTTCGAGTCATTCAGGTATCCTATTATCCTTTATTTCACTTGGCGTGATTCGTAAGCCGTAAGCGGGCCATGGTTCGATCACTAAATGACTCGAAAAAGTCGGTTGTCTGCTTGGTTTTCCGGCCATATTTTTAGATTGCATGAAGGAATTATTGACATATGTACCTTTTTGGAAAGCTGATGAAACAGGGAAGTTTTTCCTTACATTTGTACACCAAGTTCATAACACTTTTTTCGAGTAATTCTCAATTGTTTTATCAAGATTTTATGAGGAAAACAGGTGCAGTCATTTATGACCCTGTATATCTCGGGTTATCTGAATTTTTAGTGAATACTTTTTCGCAAGAAATGAGGACCATCTCCTCAGCTTTCAAAAAAATATTCATTGAATATTTAGAGTCGAGTAGTTTTCACAAAATTAATTATTTTCGATAACGAAGCAGAAAATTTCAAAAAAGTTGAAAAATCGCCATATCTTCGTAACCATAGATTTTCGGACCATGCTTTACTCGACGCAATTCACTGCAAATGACGTCTAGTATATCCCTTTCCAAGGTTCACGTCGAATTACCAAACACCCTGTATATACTTACTCTAGAATACTAATTCCTTCTAGTTCCGCAGCGAAAAACGTGCCGCATAGGCAACTGATTCACAATGTGCGCATGCTCACCATTAGGAAATTTCACGTAGAACGATGCCAAGTCCCTAAATGTTTTGTCGGTTCTATTTTAAGTTCAATATAATTAAACAGTAAAAATATTCCATTGAGTAACAAACTTATTTTATAGCTCATGCGAGACTTCCTACGACTATTAGACACATCAATATCATAAGTGAATTGCAATATTTGTGGAATTGGTGAGAAAATTAGAGCAGTAATGTAGTAGGTTTCACTAAATAGATATAGACCGCGCAACACCGCTTTTTCTGTCTCATGGCAAATGACTTTGAAATGACCTTAGTGAAAGTCTAGGCAGGAACGGCTCAGTGTCAGTCTGCAGCCACAGTTTAGTTTACTGCATAGACAAAATAGTTTACTGGTGCTTAACTGTTATTTTCGTGTTTGATATTCTTCGTGTGCATTTTGCTTTTGTTGTGTGTTGTGTTCGATTTGGATTTTTTCGTATCCGATAAACAATCAACTGTATAGTGTAGTGGTGTCCTTGTCTTGATCTGTTCATTTCCCACTTGAGTATGTAAACTATGTGCACCTTTTCATTCATATAAACTGTTAGAAATTTATGATTTACGCTTTGCTTTTCATTCGATTGACACATATCTATCCACTCGCACCATGAGATTGGTTCTTTATATAGAAAAAGAACGCAATTCATTATGAAAAATCATGAAATCTTGTGAGTAAACCATCTTTTAATGGATAATTCGAACTCGAAAATAAAATATGTTGAAGTAAAACTTTGCAGTTTCATTCAGATAACAGATTGATTTTGGAATATACTCGGAACTCAAAAAGACAAATGACTTGAAGAATGAATGAAGGTATCAGAATTCACTCATGAAACGATGCAGAGTAACGCATTGGCAGATGTACAATACATTTCCATGTTTCCACTATTTTCAGGGACACCGAAGAATAGAACTGTCCTTAAGGGATATATTAGTATATTTTGCTCATTTGATTTTTTTTCTGTACTTTACCAAAAGATTCGTTGTTTGTTAACCAGAATTTGTCTTCCTTGATCCTTGAATTAATTTTTATACCGAAACCGGGTTTTTTCAACGCCTGAAGAGGTTTTGGAATAATGAAAGATTTTCAGCTTATCTTCCATTCGCTGATGATTCCAAATTTACCATTAAATAGCTGTTGAAAATTATCAATATGTTCAAAACAACTAGTGTCGAATACTAATCATGAATTGATTAAATCCAACTGCAACAATAACAGCATAAAATTTTATTGAAGCCGACCCTGTTCAGAAACAACCTGATGGCACGTATGCGCATTATGGACCACACTGAAATTTTTACAACACTTCGGTCCAATTGATTTAGCATTCGAGAGTAAGTATATATATTATGATTTCTATGCTTGGATCTATCGGATCTCCAGTTGAACACCAACCATCTCAGAGCGCATGAATTGAAGCTGAGAGAGATTCCATACAAGAACCCGTTAGCATTTTCTGGGCAATCTAGTGTTCGCTTGTTGGAATCGGCTAACACCCCATGCTGTTGGAGCTCCGTCGGTCAGTGCTTTCAAGGATATATTTGACATCTGGAGAACTTGTGTGCAGTGATGGTTTTTGTTTCAGTGCCTTGCATTTTGTAGATTTTTTCTTCATTCTCGGTTGTTATTCTCAAATTGGCTTCAATATTCGTTTTTTCTCATTAGGGTTTTTATTGATTTTTTCCCAAGATATGTATAGTTACATTTGTAGGTACTCAACTCTGTATTTTTTTTAATGATAATAATGAGTTATTCAAGATTGAAAGTTCAGTGTCTCGTCAAACAATGACGCTTCCAGATGCCATATTTCTGAAAATGATTTTCACGCAGAATAATGAAATTCCCAAATTTTGTAAGAAATAACAAATTGAATTGAAACTGCTCGTAATGAACAACCCGAAGGCAGAAAACACTGGGTAATCATCAAGATGTGTCTGTTAATTTGGTATATTCATTCGGGGTAAATATATTTATGTTCGACTGCTTCATAAACACTTGATTCATGAATTCGTTTAGCGTCCAGAATTGACTACTTTATTGGACACCACTTTATTGGACACCACTTTATTGGACTCAACTGTCACAGTCTTCTCTCGATTTTGCAATTTTCTTCGTTTCACACCACTTGTTATAGGCCGCATACAAATTTTCATAAGCACTTTTAGTGGGTAGGAGAGATTCTTTGGCACTTGCGACTAAATTATTCACGCTTTCCTCTTCCGAACTATCCATTTTTGGGATTATTATGACGTTTGTCACAGAATTAACGAAGTAAACAACTTTGTTCAGTGAGGTTGCTAAGGTCGCTGATGGTAACTAAGGTAAGATAAGCAAAAGCACACTCGAAGTTTTTCTTGAAATAAAGCGACGAATATATTAATTGCCGTTTCAGAAAATAAAATGTCTGCATTGCAGTCAAACATAAAGCTTTGTATGCAAACTCGTACATAATTAGGCTTATGGACTTGTCCAAATTATTGGCCTCGCTCGCTTTGCTCGCTCTGCCATAAATTTTGGACTCGTCCATAAAGACCTAATTTATGTACTTGTTACATAAATAGCTATTCCACCTCGAAATCGTATTCAATAATCCGTCGAAATGCTGCCTACGCGATTCCAAAACCACGAATACGCTGAAAATCAGAGGTAGAAAATTTCATGTGCTATTCGAATTACTCCAAATGTAGGTGCCATATACCATTTTGCGAGTTATGGAATTTGAAATGGCGCGAAAATTATATTCAAATTGTTTTTTTTTCCTGTAATCTCTGTTAGTTCTATCGAATGGTAATACAATGTTTCGATCGTTTCATACGAAAAAATTATGGAATAGGGAAAATCACCTACTTTAGGGTTATACACAAATAAGCTTGGACAGGTTGACCTTGCCTTGATGCTGGAAGTTGTCGTTGTATATTATGGGTGGACACAGGAACTTTGAAAATTATTAATACTATTTGTTCAAACATGTTACATCCATCACTCGTATGAATAGTCGTCATTAACAGTTTAAACGGCATCTCATACAAAAAAGTCGATGTATATAACAAATCTATATATATAAAAGAAAGATGTTGGTTACACCATTTATAACTCGAGATCGGATGGACTGTTTGTTATGAAACTTCATATATGGATTCGTCTACGGTCTGGTTATTATAAAATACAATAAAACTTTGAAAAAATCGATGAAAATTTCACTCATACAGGAACTGCTTTTTCTTCTTTCGAGTGAGGCCACTAGGTATCGCTACAGTTACGCTACAGCTTATTCGTAGCCGTTAGATAGCGATGTAAACAAATAGTGTGTGATTTGGGTTGCCTCCAACTCTGCGCTGTTGACCAAAGACGAAATGTCTTAGCGTAGGATTACAGATCTCTAAAATGATTAGATTTCGTTGAGATATGACTGATATGAGAGAGGTTTCGTTCTCAACAGTTAAGGTGGCGATATTCACACATTATGACTGATTATAATGAGTTATTTACAGTTTTATTTATCCAAAATAACGTAATAGTGAAGGTACTATATTTGACATGATCTCCATTAGTTGGCGATGTACATTCAATTGCTGTCCAATTTGCATGGAACTTATAGTACCATGAATTATAAAAGGCCAGATCAAGAGGCGGGTGAATATCACGGTGAATTTTTATTGAAATGTCAAGTGAATCAGATTTTGGCGATCAGTTTCAATCTTTTCTGGTGTTTTTGAAATGTTTTCGAATTTCTGTTTGGGTAGTGAATATATTTGTGTAAACTAAATCCAAAATTGCCATACTTAGTAATTGACATATTATTTTTGTGTTTCTGTTCTGTGTCCGCTCATACCCAAGTAACACCGTCATATTTCTTTGGCATTGAATGCCAAATTCATGTCATCAATTCGCCTTAAAAACCAAATTCCATGCCAAAAGCATGTCAAAGCCAAATGGCTATTTTCTAGTGCACTGAGATGGAAATCACGGCTAAAACTAATGCCAAATTAGGTTAAAAGCAATATAGAATTTTTTGAAGCAATAAAGTGGCATGGAATGCTAAAAAATATGCCAAAGCAATTCCAAAGCATCATAGAATTTTCCGAAGCAATGAAATAGCATCTAAAGCTTGAATAAATGCTAAAGTATTTCAAAAGCCATGAGGAATTATTCGGAGCATTAGAATAGCATTCAATGCTAAACAAAATGCCAAAGTAATTCCAAAGCCATATGGCATTACTTGAAGAAATAACTACGCATTTATTGCTTGAATGAAGGCTAGAAGAATTCTATTGCTTTATGGAATTTTAAGGAGCATTTGTTTGGACTTTATGGCTACACTATTTTCCAAATGGGGACATGTCTCTCAAATAACCTAAAAATAAAAAACTGTTTTGATTCTGATTTGATTCAACCACTCTTTTACATTCATACATTCAGTGATAATGCACAAAATCCAGATGAATATTTTGATAGAATAAAAAAAATTCGCTCATTCAAGCGCAGTGGCCGATATTTTGAACAAATTCGAGAAAGCTTGAAAAGAGTGAATGAGAGTAACATTTTGAGTTCAAAAGTGCCCATTTCCCGGCAGTTGTCTCCTGAATTTTCAAAATGTTTCTTCTTATCTTGTCAGCTCGCAAATAGCATTTTTGAATGCCATATGGCAACAATTGCCACTAAGCATTCTTTTGGATAATTAACATGCCAAAAATAAATATGGAGGATATCTTACACACAGAAATATCGATGCATTTTTGCCAAAGTAACGTAAGTGACATTTTTGGTGAAAATCATGTTTTTCCATTAACGTAAAGCTTTTATTGTTAAGAAGGTACTGCCAAAGTGTAGTAAGCCTAGAAAATACTTTAAACACTAATTTTTGAGTATTTTAAAAACGTATGTCCAGAATTTTTTTAATCATGCCCGTCAAAGAAACGAAAGTTCAACACTATTTTCAAAATCGTTTTTGGTGACTTACGTTACTTTGGCAAATACATATCGATATGCGGTGTTGCAATGATTGCTTGACATATTTCGATGTAGTATCATCCGGATATTCCATTATCCGAATGCCTAACGACAAAATTGGTCCGGATCACTGGCGCATCCAGGCGGAGAAAATCCTATGGGGTTGCTATGGGTCTGGACTAGGGCCCCCGAGGTACCGCGGGCCCCTGTGTATACATAATATTTTTGGCAAAAGCTTTTGATATTTTTCAGAGTTCTGTATATTATGCTAACAAAAAAATATTAGTAAATTCTTGTAACAACTTTCAGATATAAATCAGAATTTTTGTGAACGTGGCAACTACGCAATTAGAGTGCTGATTTTTCATGAATAATTAAAGTCTATATTTGATTTGTTCGATGGCCCCTCATTTTTTTGGGATTTTTATCAATATATTTACCTAAAATTTGCCTTGCCAAATACTTTTCTGGCAGTACGTGGCACATGCATCATGCATACACATTTGCTCCTACAGTATTGTTTATGCCAGATCTCATGTCTAGTTGACAATGTTTGACACAAATATTGTTTTTCTATGGATTGACAGACGGACGGAAACGGAACTTACGGGAAAAAATTTGAGGTTAAGAAATCGAGTAAACGCCAAAATAAAGCCAAAGCGATATGGCCGCCAAATCGAATCACAGGCCAAAAGTTGGAATTGCAATCTAAACAGCCTTAGCATTTTTTTAGATTTTGCAGCTAAAAGTTGACCACTAAATCTAAATACATGCCAGAATATGTGCTCCTTTTTGGCATGGAAAACGTCCACACAACGTTATTAATACGTCATTTGTGCTAACATTAAATGCCAAATCGCATTATAGATAGCATAGAAATCGCTTTCAGTGCTAATTCGAAGCTTGTCGTGTTACTTGGGTATCCATGGAAACATGGAAATCTCGCTGCTCCACCAACTGAGATTGTCACCAATTATTTTAAGCTGAGCACCAAAAGGCTAAGATGATTAAAATAATGATGTGAGCACTAATTAGATTTTGATTAGCCAACATTGAGAATATTAGAAAAGTGTGGTTTGATTCCATTGTAGTGACAGGGTCCGTGGGAGAATGATCTGACCCTTTTCGATAATTAATGAAACTTTGGACAACCCGCCGAGATCCGAGCTACAAAGGGCCTACTGAACCGATTAATTTTTAGGTTGAGCTTGGCTAAGCTCCAGATGGGCCACTGTATGAGATTTCCATGGAAATTTCGTAATTCATGTTAAATCGGCAAGCACAATGAAAAGTTGGGTTGTACAGAGTGAGTCTTTGATTCGTACATATATTTTAATTGTAAATTATTCTTTTTCATTTTCCATTTTTTAGGATTTGGCGATGTTAAAGAGATGAAGCCATTTGAAAAAAAAACAAATACGTGCCTGATACGATTGTCTCTCACCTTCCTAACAAAACCACTTAGTATTGTCCCATTATTTCTGCAATCAAAAGGCCATATTCCTCCCACCAAAATAAGTTCCACCTTCGATTTTCCTGAAGATTAGTTTGTAAATACTTATGATCGTGAAATTTTGTGTGCATATCGGGTAGGACCAGGAATCGGTCAACATCTATTTTTCATCCCCCTAAATGTTAAGGTGGTCCACCCCAAAATTTTATTTTGATTTTTCTGAACCAAATTTCTGATTGTATAACGTGGTTTAACAAAAACTGCTTATTTATTGCTTCTAAGGCGGGACGGAGTTCGCGGGGTCAGCTAGTCTTTTATACACTGTGTCCGTAAAGTATGGATCAAATTCACTTTTAGCTAAACAGGTCATTTTAAGAAATAATCCTTAAACACGTAGATTTTTTATGTTTACTTACCGTATTTCAAAATAATAATCTGATATACAGGGTGAATTACGTTCGAGTAATGACGTCACCGTCTTTTTTCAAATGGAACACCCCCATTTTGTCTCAATTTTTGGATTAATCTAGCTGAGCTGATTCCAAAAATGTATCACATGTTGATTCCAATTGGTACAGGGTGGACAAAAATACAATAGTTTTGTGTGTGCTCATAAAGTAACGCGTAACATTCTTTATTAGGTAAATTAACAATATTATCAAAAATACTTATTGTCTAGCGGCAATTGGTTTGAATGTAATACCCCGTATTTTGCTACATGTTTACAGTAAATAAAAATGAGCTGTTTCCAAACATGTTTGGTACAAAACTATTTGTATTTTTGTCCACCCTGTAGCAATTGGAATCAACATGTGATACATTTTTGCAATCAGCTCAGCTAGAGTAATCTGAAAATTGAGACAAATTCCATTTAAAAAAAATGACGGTGACATCATTACTCGAACGTAATTCACCCTGTATATTAGAATTATTAGATTATTATTTTAAAATGCGGTAAATTAACATCAAAAATCGACGTGTTTCAGGATTATTTCTTAAAATGACCTGTTTAGCTAAAAATGAATTTGTTCCATACTTTACGGACACAGTGTATAAAATTCTCCTGTCTGCACTTTGTGGCCGAACTCTTCCGAAACGGCTAAACCGATTCTCGTGAAATTTTGTGTGCATATCAGGTAGAACTGGGAATCGGCCAACATCTATTTTTCATCCCTCTAAATGTTAATTTTTTTTTCAAATTTTTTTGGACAAAATTTTTTATTTTAATTTTTTTATGATACAGCACACAAAAATACATACAACCCTAAATTTTTACCCCTCTACCTAATCTAACGGGAACGTGGTATAAAAAAACTGCTTATTTATTGCCTCTAAGGCGGAACGGAGTTCGCGGGGTCAGCTAGTTTGTTCATATTTTCCTCGATATTCCAAAACTATCTCATATGAAATTGTTTTCTCACTTACCTAACTTAACTCCATTAACCTAGGTCATAGGATTCGAGGTCAATGACCTAACCTAACCCATCTTCTGTGATATTTAACATAACTTTTGAGAAGACGATGCCAGATTGCTGGTTTTCTCTTCAAACAATGGTATAGGCGAAACCAAGGAAGCAGTTCGTCCCCTATCGTTAACGGATGAACTATCGCAAGGGCACTAGTTTTGTTTAGTTTTCGCTAAAGGCATCTGACGTTGCTCTTTGGAAATGCCAAACGAATAGTTCTGATCCTCGCCGATGTAGCGCTATGATCTTAATTTCAATCGCTCATAACGCTGAACTCGCATTCGCTACCTCGCAATGCGAGGTGGCCGCCACACAAGACAAACCGTTGTTCTGTGTCTCCAACGTCAGTCCCATCACAGACCAGTCTGTGGTCCCATGAACGACGCTTACATCGTATGGAGTTCGATTTATTTATTTATTCACAGAGAATAATGCAAACAGGTGATGATGAACGTTTAGCCATCAGAATTTCAAAAAGGCGGACTGGACAAAAGGTTGGGTTCTTCGTGTTGGGGACCAGCCATTTACTATCGGCCATTTTTTTTCTCCACCCTGGTTCGTTTTATTGAAGAGAGGATTGTTTTCTACTCTCCCTAAAAAGTAGGATTTTTGAAAACCAGTTATTTCGAAAACTATGTATTCTACCTGTTTTTATTCCAGAATTATCCACTTCCTCTTCAAAATAATGAACTTTGCAATTGACTGCTTCTCCACCTCTCCAGGCAAGTTCCACTGAGGCGATATGGTAAAATTTTCGCTAGGAGTCCTGCTGGAGTGTCTTCGTCCCATAATAAAAACATTGCATAATACTCATCCAATTTTAATAAAGTAGAGCTCGATTTCGTTTCGCAATACGAGCTTTCCTACTAGACTTAAAGATAATATCTTCGAATGTGTCAAAAATTATTTTCCACTTCACAAAATATATTTCTTGCATTTTTTTGCGACGATGTTCCACATTGTTTTCACAACTAGTTCTTTGTAATTTTATCTAAACTTGTAGTTTCAATAAGCTCATATTTCTTTGCCTTGCAGAATTCCGTAAACTGTTTCCATATTGAAGTATGGGTTTTAACGGTATTGTACGGTATACTTTTCTCAATCGCCAGATCAATAAGTCGGAAAATCAATTCGACAGCAACTCAATTTCACTACATAAGCTGACAAGCACTGTTTTGAAACAATATCACGAGAATTGACAATAAAATTAGAAAAATTGTTCAGCGTCGTTTTCAGGTGTCCTAGGAAATCCTAATAACTTTTGTTTTCCAAGGTATTGTAATTTTTGGTGACAACTTGCCGCGGGTAAACTCGAAAAAACTGCTGACAGCTACTAACTGTCATACAGTTTTTCTATCTAGAGACCATTTGTAATTCAAAATTGCGCGTATCTGATTGGTCGAAATTGAGACGAGGAAAATGGTCATACGAATCTAATGACTCCTCATGGATTCCAATCCATCAAGCCGTTTGGGCTGTGAAGCGTGAAGCAAAAACATTACCCTCCTACTGGCGCAGTCCGATAAAAAAACATTACCGTCCTTCAAACGTAGTCGGGTGAGGGACTCATCGTGTATAAATATAATTGTGTGTATTCCTGACAATTCCCGTGCTATGTGCAACAAGTTCTTCCGTGATGAAGGACCCAATTTTTCAGTATCAAGTTTAATGCCGGAATTCCTCCCATTTCGAATGTGTTGAATTACAGAACACTCATGCTGAATTTTAGATTACCACAGTTTGGTGCTCACTGCTCTTAACAGACAGGTCTTTGTCATGAACAGGTTATCCTGCAGATGAGTACCTGAATGCGAAAACCGATTTAATCGTTGAGGATATAATTTCAACCAAAACTGAAGGGTGTTTTCAATGTTTCAAATCGAATACGTGCAGATCATATATCTAATAACATAAATATGGCTTATACGCCAGCTATTCACAATCACAAAGTGAAGCCCAATCGTTGGTAAGAATTGAATTGTAGGTACGCATGCGTCAACTGGAAATAAAAAATCGTGGGAAAGGGAGAGGCTATGTATATTCCGAGTGTCAACAAGAAAATAGAAATTGAGGATATACAGGGAGTTAGTTCGACAATTTTCAGGGGGTGTTTCGGCATGAAAAAGGAATGCTATATAACTTTTGTTCGCGAATGACTATTCAAAGATTGCTCTGAAACTGGTCGAGATATGGTAATGAAAATCGCAAAATTTTCGGAGTCATAAACCTGGCCAGAGAATTCATCGCATGGACGTTCCATATGTCCGGGGTTTGACGTAATTTCTTAAGACTTAAGAGGGGCCTATACCGTTGTGACGTTCAGTTCAAAACGCGATTCAGGATTTCTCACGATAGAGACCACCGATTTATATGGGGTTTTCACTATTATTCAATTTGAAGAGTTCTTCAAGTCGGAAAGTCCATAACTTTCTTTTTCGTCGAGTGAAAAAAAATTTTTTTTATCCGTTCTTAGTGACTATATGAATTATTCTAACTTTCCGACCTAGATTATTTTTTTTATGAATTCTCACCCAAAATTTAACACACAAAGTTTTTTCCAATCGCTTAAAAACCGATTTCAGTAAAATTAAAATTAAACGATCGTAAAGTGCTGCCACCTAATCGACGAACTTGAATATTTCCACCTTCTACTGATCGTTCGATCTATCTGGCAATACTGCACATTTAAGGATGCACTTTGGGGCTTTCGTTAAATACCAGAGGCAAATATTTATTGTTTTATTGTAAGGCGTCTGGTATCTGTGAAAAGTAAAAGTGTGAAAACATGTGCTTTATTATTTCTGTTGGACCGGCAAGCCGAAAGAAAATTGGTTCGGTCTTTACGTTTTTAGATCTTGTCACGAGAGTCGAGAATTTTCACTTGATCTTTATATATTTTTTTTATAACGTCATTTGAAAACGTATGTTCATCAACTTCTGTAAAATAAAAATACATAATAGTTATTTATGTAATAAGGATCATAAAGACGATCATTATGGTACAAGTCGTGTGCCATAATGATTGTTTATGATTCGTATTACATACAGAATTTTATCTGATGGCATTTATATCAATACATTTTCGAAAAATTGAAAACTGCATTTTCGACATGTCACAATGACAACTATTCTTAAAGGAGTAAATATTGTGTAGTTTCAAATATTAGTAGGTGAGTGAGCTGTGCTTTGCCATTTCCTTGACAACGTCATCAGGTTGTAACGGCAATATTTATTTATCGCTGTCAGACTCAATAATTATTGTCAGGTAGAATTTAATATAATTTAAAAAATGAGTGATTCTGAAGCTGATAGTTTACCTTCTGATTTGGAAGAAATGTCGAGAAATATCGTGGACTCCCTTTTGCCGGAAAAATCACGGAGTGTATATGAAATGGTGTTTAATCGGTACGAAGAATGGTGTTCTGCTAAAAAAATCAAGAATATCACTCATGAAAAAGTATTGTTGGCTTACTTTGAATGCTTATCTAAGGAAAGAAAACCATCTTCTCTTTGGTCGTATTATTCGATGATAATAAGTATTTTATCAACAAAAAAAAACGTCGATATTAGTGAGTACCTACAGCTGGTTGCATTACTAAAACGTAAATCAGAAGGTTACAGAGCTAAAAAAATCCAAAATTTTTACTAAACAAGATGTTACAAAGTTTTTAACGGAAGCATCAGATGATACATACTTATTTAATAAAGTTGCCATGATAATTGGACTAAGTGGAGCATGCAGAAGAGAGGAATTGACAAATATGCTTGTTGAAAATGTAATAGATAAAGGATCCGTTTTTAGAATTACATTACCGAATACAAAAACAAAGGTAATGCGAGAATTTTTTGTAACTTCGGGAAATATCCCAGGATTGAATATGGTAGAACTTGTCAGACAATATGTGAAAATACGACCTTGCAACACAAACCATCTACGTTTTTTTGTCACTTATAGAAATAAGAAATGCACAAAACAACCCGTTGGAATACATACCTTTGGTAAAATGCCAAAAGTTATTGCCACTTTCTTGAATTTACCTCGCCCTGAAGAATATACCGAACATTGTTTTCGGCGATCGTCTGCTTCATTTTTGGCTGATTCTGGAGCTGATCTGTGTACCGTGAAACGCCATGGCGGATGGAAAAGCAATAGGTACTGTCGCTGAAGGTTACATCGAAAATTCGAAAGAGCAAAAGAAAACAATATCAGAAGCAATTTTTGGTGCCAACAACCAAACAGGATTACAAGTTTGCCAACAATCATCAACTACTGATGTAAAAACTGTAGAATTCATTAGAATTAATATTACAAATTGTAGTAATTGTTCTTTTACCAATTATAATAAATAGTTTTGTACATAGTTATGCATTTTGAATAAACTTTTTTGATCAAACCATTACATGTTTTCCTTATAGAATTTCATTATGGTACTTAGTACCATAATGAATTCATTATGGTACTTAGTCATGGTCATGGTCATGGTCATGGTACTTATGTCATCAAAATTGAGTGACATAACGTTGTCATTATGACATGCCATCAGATAAATATATTTGACTGATTTTGATTTTATTCATTCATCTCAAAAATCCAAATCAATAAATTGGTGTTTCTAACAATTGAATTTGTTATGTTGTTTATCCTTCATAGATTTTTTCAATATGGCTAGCTATGATGGGATCAGAAAATTCTCGAGATCTTCTAGAATTTCATACAATCCTTCCTCCTTCTTGAATTACCTTATCGTTTCAATTTCATTCAATAATTATATTTTCTGATCCATGATCTGAGTTCATGAAAAAACTCATCAAATTTCAAAAACTTCCCGAAATTGTTGATATTATAGTCACTAACATCAAAAAAAGCTATTTCAAATGAATTACGCATATATCAAAAGATATATGACTATAATACAGGAATAATTCTAACTTAAATATATAGGATGTCCCCAGTTCGAGTGCCTATTAGACGTTTCTGGAGAACTGGAGATATTTGAAATCTGAGAATTGAGATTATCATATTGTTCGAAATTTTCTACTGTGGTAATAGTATATTATTTCATTAGAAGGAGAAGTGTCACTTTACGTGGCGAGCTTGAGTTTATCCGCCGAACGGAGTGAGGCCGATAATTGAAAGCAAGCCACGAAAAGTCACTTCTTCTCCGTGTTTCGAATTTTGTGTCGAAAACTATGATCGAAAATTGGCCATAACTTATATTTTTCAAATAAGAGCCCTATTTTTTATGATTGCGTTGGATTCTGCAAAGGAAAATAATGATTTTACTCCAATAAAAAAAAAATGAAAAAAACCATCATCATTTTTTTTCGCACGATTAAACACAATCATAGAAAATAGGATACTTATTTGAAAAACGATTTTCGATATTTTGTTCTCCGACGAAAAGTTTCATATACCTTCCTATATTGATTGTAACTAATAATGTAAATAATTATATAAGTACAATTCCTCTGATACAGCATCTCATACAATATACAAATTTAAATTCATAAAAAAAAATTTGGTTTAGGTTTTGAGTCTCAATCACATTTTTTTTACTGTAGTTTCATATGTGCATGATTTTACCCGAACCTAAATTACAACCAAAACAGAAATTCGCAATAAATTCGTACAACCAAAAAGGAGTAATATATTCTTAGTATGTTCCTTCACATCTACCAATACAGCTAACATTTCTGTCTGTTTTCCTTCAGCTAAAATCAATATTATAGACCGCAACCTTGAAAGTGGGAATTCCCTCAGTTTTAAGGAATTTCCCATTATTTCTTTCCATCTGGTAAAACGTAAGGATCTCTGTCCTATGAATTTACAGTGTTGTCGGCAGTTTCGTAAATAATTCCACTTCATTCGTGAATATACGAGGGCATTCGGCAACTTCCGCCCTCCCTTTGGTAGAGGCTGTAGGTAACAGAATTCTTGCATGTGGAAGAAAAGGACGGTAAATACGAGGAATGTCTGAGATATCTTCGGACGTCCTGAAAATCGACGATTTCTTAGGGGTGGTGAGGGGTAAGAAGTAGGTAGACTTTGACGAACGCTTAGAAAGCTCCGCACTATAAACCCCTCTTAAGATGCACATTTTTCGAATTTAACCGCTACTTGGTGGTGAGTAGTCGGTCGATTATCGAAGATGAACTTATATTCCTACTTTTCAGGTGAAATTCAAGCCCTAATAAATCATTCTTGGAAGCAAAACCGAAATGTTCACATTTCAGGTTAGGTTTAGCCTTGAAACGGAAAATGGATAAATAATATTTATTGTTTTTCATCATTTATCGGCTTAAGATAAAAAGCGTATGCAACTCTCATGTAATAGTTATTAATACACTCGGATAAACCATACGAAATTCGCCTCCGGCTCCTTTCGTATCCCGGTTCATGCTCGTGTATCAATAACCATCTACATGATCGTTGCATAAAATACTATTATGGACATACTCCAAATAATTCCCAAATTAGAAGTAGAGGAGAGAGTAGAAATTAGCATTGGCAACGCCTCTGAGAATTATTTTGACACTGCCGATATTTCACGAGTGACAACCTGATAGACCTGCCAGCTTGATAAACCTGAATCTTAGCCAACTGGGATACTCTATAAAAGAGAAAGGAGTATATTATATGGTGCAGAAACCCAGATAGAGCAAAACAATTGAAAGAGTAGTATTTCTGAAACGCCTTGCAACTCATCGCTGAAAATGGAACATATTATCCATAAAATTAAAAAAAAAGTAAATTGAATACTGTGAGCTATCCTCAGAGGATAAAGATATGCTTGCGCGGAATTTTTTGGGACCTTTTGGAGACAAACAAAATTGTTGTGCAATCCTATCCAATATACTACACTGTTAGCACAGCGGACTCTGTTATATCGAAAAATTCTTCGATTCGAAACACATTAACATTATTTCCACACTGAATGAAGGAAAATTCATCGAAAAACCATAGTATACGTTACTCCCACAATTTATACAAATCTAATGACACCATGTTGAAATGCATCATGTCGTCTGTGGAGCGTGAAAAAGAAAAGGAATACATAGGTACAGACACTCAAAAAACATTATCCTTCGTCGGGCGTAGTCGAGTAAAATTACTTCATTCGCTTGTGCGAGGGGCGCAAGAGGTGAGGAGAAACTTCATGTTGTAACTACGAGGCTTATGAAAGCGTTCTTCAATAGAATTCTAGCATTTTGGCGAGACTCCATATGGAACCATTATCCCTGCTTATATCTTATTGGACGATTCAAATTGAATGAAGGTTACATTAACTCGAGAAGCTTCGATGTTGCCCCAGCACAAGACAACTGTTGGCGTTGCCAGAATGAATTCAAACGGAATGATGAATGAAATCTTGAATGTTTTTCAGGGAAATCGGCGAATTCAACCCTTACTCGTTCTATTCGTTCTTGCCCCTTTCTTTTTCAGATTTATCGACCTCTCCTAGTAATAATATAAATTATTTGTTCATAATCTTCCATTTATTAATATATGATGTTTGGACAATCCAACTGTGTTGCATTGCTAGGCTTAATAACGATTTAATGAGCACCATCGATTTGCATGGAGTTTGATTCCAATTACCTGATAAACCATTAAAAATTAATATAAAATGGGCGATGTTCTGTTAACTATTCATTAATTCTGACGTACACAATGAGGAAAAACTGGTTGAATTCAGGCGTTATGAATACAAACAATATGCCTGTTTGCACTGTACGTTCTTGTTTATTTTTCAGTTTATCCAACCGTAGTTAGCATGATTGATAGGTATTCAACCATCCTTTTATGCGATGTATTCCTCTAAAACGATGAGAAATCATGCAATATTGATTATGCGAATATAAACCACATTGTATCAAATGAAGAAAACTTGGCGGAACCCCACTTGACACAGCTGAGAACGATACACAATCATTTGTCGTGACCGTGAAGTTAGCACCCACATTTTCGAAAATGAGAAATTTTTGTTGCATTCGTAAGTAACTATTTGTGACCTCAAAATTTTCGTTTGTACCTCAAGGGAACTCATAGAAAACGCCGCATTCCGCTGGGTGCTAACTTCACAGGCATCCACTTCTCACTTTTTTGCGAAAAAAAAAATACGATCGGAAAGTCCTTCGTTAGTAACTATTTGTAACATAAAAATTTTCGTTTGTAACCTAACCCTTACTGAAAAAATGACACCCCTTAAATGCGAAGTTAGCACCCACATTTTCGAAAATTTACAAATTATCTATTTCATTCGTTAGTAACTCGTTAGTAACTATTTGTAACATAAAAATTTCCGTTTGTAACCTAACCCTTACTGAAAAAATGACACATCTTACATGCGAAGTTAGCACCCGCATTTTCGAAATGAAGAAATTTTTTTTTGCATTCGTTAGTAACTCGTTAGTAACTATTTGTAACCTCAAAATTTTCGTTTGTACCTCAAGGATACTCATAGAAAAACGCCGCATTCCGCTGGGTGCTAACTTCACGAGCTTCCAAATTTTTTGCGAAAAAAAATACGATCGAAGGGTCCTTCGCTAGTAACTATTTGAAACATAAAAATTTTCGTTTGTTACCTAACCCTTACTGAAAAAATGACATCCCTAGAAAGCGAAGTTAGCACCCATATTTTCGAAAATTTACGAATTTTCTGTTTCATTCGTTAGTAACTCGTTACAAACTATTTGTAACACTAAAATTTCCGTTTGTCACCTAACCCTTACTGAAAAAATGACATACCTTACATGCGAAGTTAGCACCTGCATTTTCGAAAATAAAGAAAAATTTTTTTCATTCGTTAGTAACTAATATTAACCTCAAAATTTCCGTTTGTACCTCAAGGATACATACATATGGAAAAACGCCGCATTCCGCTGGGTGCTGACTTCACGAGCTTCCCAATTTTTTGCGAAAAAAAAAACGATCGGAAAGTCCTTCGTTAGTAACTATTTGTAACATGAAAATTTTTGTTTGTAATCTAACCCTTAATGAAAAAATAAAACCCCTTAAATGCGAAGTTAGCACCCACATTTTCGGGTCAGTTTCGGATGTCGAATGTAGATGAGAATGACGTATCCAAGTTACATTTTATCCAGATCCAGTCACCATATACCATGTTAAGGGTGAGTCTTTGACTTGTACATATATTTCAATTGTAGATTCCTCTCGTCAAACGAAACACTTTTATTTGATCAGTTTTAAAAACTCGGTTTTGTTTGAAAGATACAGTGTTTCAAAAATCTATGAAAAAAACACTTTTTGTTCATATATTGGGAACCGTTGTTTCAAATGAACTGGACTTTGTTGGTTGTTTACTCTCTTCATGGTGCATACTCCTCAATAAAATCTTATTCAGTATTCTTTCTGGTATAAAAGTTACAGCGTAACCGACTCATAAGTCAGAGCAGATATGCCATAAATCCATTTGAAATAGATTCAAACGGTTCATATTTTCGAAAGAATCAATCATTTCAGAGAATGAAAGTTTTTCTTTATATTGTTCGAAAACCGCGTAGTTTTTGAGTTACATATTTAAGGAAAAAATCACTGATTTCATGAATGATGAAGATACAAACCACGTATTGAATAAATTGTAATTAATAAAAATAAGATGATAGTTAGCACTAAATAATCTGTGGCGATGTTTCTATCTGAACAATATCCTCTTGGAATTTCAAAAACTCGACACTATATAGTTAATATTACATTAATTAAGTCTTGACTTAATCATCATTAGATCGAAGAAAAACAACTACAAAAATCATTTTCACAACATCATAGCTCTGGAAATGATATCCTCCATATTTGTTTACACTGACAGATTGCGCCGGTTGTCGCTATACGCATGCGTCGTTTACAGACGCAGACGTTTGGGATATATAAAAACAATATAAGGTTTGAGACGGGTAGATTAATATGTCATAGATCTTGTGCGCCAGCTATCTCGCACAACACACGGTTATACCATCTGGTGTTTCTATCAGTTCTTCCCTGATGGTGTTGCGAAGGTCTCAGCTTTTGAACGTGCTAAACCATTTGCTGTACGTATCGGTGTAACTGCTGGTGTTGGCCTTTTGAAATTTTTTGTAACCTTCATAAACTGTGATCTCCGGTATACTGTTCGAGAAAAAGCGTTTCGTGAACCTTTTAACGGCTTTGTGACAATGTTCTGTATATGTGAAGATCATTTATAATGCATGGCAGTTGTCACACATTCCTTTTTTCAGATATTAGTTGCCTTATATACAGAGGTGTGCTAATAGCTTGGGGTTTTTTATCCAGGGAGTTGCGTGAGAGGCTGCTTTCTCTTAACGCTGTAACGCCTCAATTTTTTGTTGCTGTTGTTAATTTGACCTCTCCTCCTGTATTTCTGTCTTACCTAAGATGTAATGCGGCCTCAGATTATTTTCCACCTTGTGGAAACAAAGTGTTTCAGTAGTTCGGTCCTAGATCCCCAATCTGAGTTAGTTTGAATCCCAAAACTATACAGAACTGACTTTCTAATTGAATCAATATCGGTCTTAAACGATATTTCGATTTTTCTCAAATCACGTGTATCCCAAAAAGGATACAAATGTTGTTTTTAGATGATACTGGGATCGATGTTTTACTATTTTATAACTTGGACTAGGTATTTATATTGAGGGGAAGTATCACCTTTTGAATCGTGATAAATCTCCATTCAAAAAGTGGTCTCTTCATTTCACGAGTAACTACCCTAATTTACGACGTAGGGACTTGATTTTTTTAAAACTGAAGGTGAAGATCGTCCCGGAGGTTAAATAGTTTTTTTTTCGATTTAATTAGTTTTTCAATTAAAAAAACAGGTTAAGCTTCAGCGTTTTGAAAACTACACTTGATGATTTTTTTTCGACGATTATTCATGATTTTTCGGAAAACATCTGCACTCGGCAATTCAATCTTCTATAAACTACAAAAATTTTCATGATGATTAGTTCAAAAATATAGCTTGTACTCATGAAAAACGAAAAACATATTCAATAACCCAAATATTGCAGAGATCTAACGATTACCCTGTTTTTTTTTATTGAAAAACTAATTTAATCGAAAAAAAAATTTGACCTCGGGACGTTCTTCAACTTCAATAAAAAAAATCAAGTCTCTACGTCGTAATTTAGGGTAGTTACTCGTGAAATAAAGAGACCACTTTTTGAATGGAGATTTACCACGATTCAAAAGGTGATACTTCCCCTTAATGTTGAACAATTCGATTGGATATTTTTATTGCGTTAATCTTATCCAAACAATTAAGTGACAACAGTTAGTATCATAGAATATTTTCTATATATTTCAGTCTCATCTAACACACCCCTCTAAGAGTGCAAATATATAATTATCAAAAATATATGATCTAAACAAACATAAACAGTATCAAAAAATAAACTATAGCTTTAAGAACTTTTTACCATCACACTAGCAAATTTTCCAAACTTTGTGGCAATCAGGGATTTCATCGTTCAAGACTTATTTTATCTCTCTCAGCACTTTCTGATTCCTTCAACGAGGAACAACATAAAAATGTTGTTCCTCGTTTTTTTCATCTCTTCTGTTTTCATTTTACTTTTCTGGACGTGTTCAGTCCCTTTCGATCGATCTCGATTTTGCTGTTCATCTCCTCTTTTAATTACGGTTCTTTTGCTTCCTTCCGTCTTTGCCTTATCGTCACTGTTTTGAGGTAATTTTGTTTCCTAAAATTTGACACAATTTTTTTGGCACTGTCTTCGATCTCCATGCCTTCGTTGGCCATTATCTTTTTCGTTGTTCTTTTTAGATTGTCCCTCTCCGGTTCTATCTAACGATTCCGTTGTTTTTTCGTATTTACTTGTTCTTCTTGCCTTCTGTATGACATTTTCTCAGATATTCAACTTTTCTATGTTGTGTTTTCTTTATATTCTCATCTTGGTCTTTCTTCCGTTTCTCCTCCAAAATTTTCCCTTTTTGTTTTTTTCGATCTTCAATCTGTTTGTATTGTTTTGTCTGCTCCTCTTTCCAGAAGTCTTTGTATTCGTTTTGGCAATGCTTGCGTTCTTCTTGAGCATTTTTATCTTCTTCTGATTTCATTTTTCCTTTCTCTTCTTTTTGAAATTCTTTAACCATTTTTTCATGTCCTTCCAATTTCCGATTTTCAACTTGTTCCTTTTTTATCCGATCTTCTTCTTCTTTTTTCCTCCGTCTTTCTTCGTTTCCTTGCCGCTTTCTCTCTTGTTCTTCTCTACTCCCATTTTCGTCTTCTATTCTCTCATGTCCTTGTTTAAATCTTCTCCTTTCTGCATTTTCTTTGTCACGTTGTCTCTTATCTTCATTTTCTTGTTGCCATCAGTCTTGTTGCCTTCTTTTTCTTTCTTCGTCTTCTCTCTTCCTGTTCTCTTGTTTCTCCTTCTTTCTTTCTTCGTATTCTCTTTTGTTTCACTTTGTTTTCATTCTTTCTGGATTTTTCCTCTTCTTTTGTCCTTCTTTTCTCTTCATCTTCTCTCTTCCTCCTCTCTTGTTCATCCTGTTTTCTTTCTTCGTCTTCTCTTTCCTGTCTTGCTTTCATTTCATTCTCTCTACAATTTTCCTCTTTATCCCTTCTCTTCATGTCTTCATATTCTCTCTTTCTTTTTCGTCTCTTCTCATCATCTTCCATTTGTCTTCTACTTCTCTTCCTCATTTTCTTTCCTCTTTTTCTTCTTCTTGAGCTTGTTCTTTATTATTATGCATATCAACTACATAGAGACCATTATTTTGGTTTTCACCAGTGACTACTACGTCTTCTTCTTTATAGTGTATTCTTCCATGAACCGTAACAACATGATTGTCATCGAATACTATACGACACCACCTCCCTTTGTTACTTCATTCACAGAGAGTAGATTTTTTGATAGTCTTGGGACGAATGACATATTTGTTAGAATAACTTCTCCTTCCGCACATACATTAGAAGAAGAAATAAGTTTTGTTCCCTGTTTTGCACAGCAAATGATATTTTGTCCAGTTTCTTTTACACTTGTAAATATTCTTTCATCATGAATTAAATGATGTGTTGAACCACTGTCGACAACAAATGTCAAGTCCATTTGTCCTATATTATTTTCTGAATGTTGTGCTTCGGGTAAGTAGCTCACATTGCAATTATTGTTATTCCTTTCCTTGTTTGTTTCCTCATTCTCTGCTCTGAATACGCATCTTTCTTCAGGATGATTTTTCTTTTTAATTGGTTAGATGATTTGTTTATTTGGCAACAATTAATTTGAATTGAATTCCTGATTATTTGTAGTTTTCTGAATAAATTTATTTTTGTTTCCATCTTTGCTTTTGTTCCGTGACAACGGTTAGTTTTGCATTGATGTGTTCTCGGAAGTGGTTCTATTTAGTGTGATGTATGGCCAGTTTTGGTGGAGTTTCATTTTTAATAGTCGAGTTTTTCAGGCTCATGATAACAGGAGAATGATCAGATCTTAGGTTTGATGACTGGACTCCAATGAGCAGTTTTGGGTTAGGATGCCGCTGAATATAAAGAAATCTGTCATGGAAATTTCGAAAAATGAAATGTGATTTTATGATCCGAACAAAGGTAAGTATACTCCATTCACAATTATAAAATACCAACTCTGGCCTTGGAAATTTGACACATTCCACTCTGTATCGAAGTTATGACGTTTTTCAAAATATTTTTATGTTCCAAGTCAACACTATGTTGCCCTTTCTACATTCTTAGCGTATTTCTCAGAATGTGAATTCATTCGGAAAATGAAATGAATTTGAAGAGATGTGATGGACGAAAATAATTAACGTTTATATGAATTGATAGAAAGGATTCCTTTTCTAGTTATTTGCATGAAAAGTACAAGAGATCACTGTTGAAATATATTATTTTTCGCCATGGAAGAAAATTGCATTGCTTTCACATAATTTCCATATGCATGCTTGTGAAGATTTAATGTTTATTATCCTCTTGAACTGAAAGTTCAAGACTTGACGACATCAATTGTTGATTCTAATCAAGAATTCATTAAAAAAATCAACCCAAAGATATAAGATGAATTGATGGGTAATTACAAGAATCGAGAATAATGAAAGCTTTATAGATAGATATACATTTCATCTATTTGATCTTATGAACGAGGAGTAAAATATTCTGACTGTATAGTAATTTATTAGTTTAAATAAAAAATATTCATACATTACTACCACAGTAGGTTTGTACAAATAAAATGGAATAGGTAAAACATATGCTTCACATTTATCATTCACCTGTTCTAAAATAAGACACTAACTCCTCCACATTATAGGACCCTCACAGCATTAAAAGTTTGTGTCCCTTTTGAAAGAAGTAGCAATAGATATAATATATTCGTTCGATCAAGAGCAAATACATATTAAATTAAGAAAATAAAGTAAGCTGGGTTGGTGCAATGGGGTGCCATACCGTACTGCGTATCATACAAGAGCTCATGGAAAAACCTCATCAGAAAAGGTCCTTTATAAATAAATGGTCCTATGGAAATAACTGCAACTGCATTGTAGACTGGATGATGGATATTCACAGTGATCAATTACTTTTCAAAGCTTGCTTCAAATGTATATCCGCAGGTGTTGGCAACCTGGGGCTCTTTTGATGAGAGTTGTGGCTCTTCAGTTCCATCAGAAAAGGTTCCAAAAAAGAGGTGAAATTGACATTCTGCGGGATCTTCAAAAAAATGCAGTGTTTCATGAAATATAACTTTTCGCTCTTCTGCCTCAAAAGGTTGCCAACCCATCGTATATCATGATGAGCAGGTACCTGAGAACAATGGCTTCCATTAAAAAATTTGTATATTATACTCACCTAAAAAACATTCTTTATTCCTTCACTCGAGCAATGTCAGAATGTCAATTTTATTTTGTTGATAACTTTCTTGAAAACAAAGTTGGGGTATAAAACTCGTCTGCATTTGTTCAAACAACATCTAAAGAAGACATTTTTCACCATATCGACCTTTGAAAGGCGTTTCTCATAGGAGAATTAGGTCTAAGTTCCACCTCATTAGTGAGGTACCTAACTTTTGCAAATCTGCTCAGATATCGCCAAATTCCTTGGAAAACCTGAAAAATATCATCCTAATCGACCTCTAGAGGCTCCATCCGATCCATCTACTGCAATATCTGTCCAAATAACAGCTTTTTCAACGAAATTCCCGTGTACCCCTTTAACCTCGAAATGTAAACATTCGTCCTGGTCTTGAAAATCGTCCTCACGCTTCAAACGGGTGCTAAAAACAATAAACATACGTTAATCTTGGATATTCGACGAAAAACTCACCTGCAAATATCGATTTAATACCAAAAATCTGCGAAGAATTTGTAAACCTAACAAAATGTGGAATATCTTTGATACTTCTACTTTTATGTGAACAAAGAAACTGGCAACGTCGTTTTGTCATCAACGATATTTTCTGTGCGCGCACTGACTTTTACATATATGTTCTGTGCTTTTCATCAGGTGCACCAACTCCTGAAAACGAAACCATGACCTCCTATGTGATTAAATAAAAGTGAATGGAGTATAGTTTTTCAGTTGTTTTCCCCATATTTTCTTGTTTAGCCGGAAACTCGATGTAATGCGATGTTTTTATTCGAATGAATGAGGTAAACACGTTATGACGGCATAAGGAATGGAAAATTCGGTTTAAACGAATTAATGAGTAAGTAATGAGTTCACTATTGTAATGTAAATATAGGAAAATCCTTGAAGCTTATATTGTCTTCATTTGCTTCTGAACAGTAGAATTGAAACTACCGGTCACGGAAATATCTGCATCTACTTGAGGGATATGCTCGTTGCTTTCCACAAAATATCTGTCTTTCACGCGACTAGCAGGGGATATCATCTTCATGAATGTATCAGCTTTCATATTGATCGTTGGCGATTTCAACTGCCCAGAGGTTCAATGCTAATGCGACTTGTCCCTCAAGAGTCAAGACTCCAACAAATCGTACTTGGGTGTCCACATCTGACAGAAATCTCGGGTTTGGCCTGTTATAGCTGTTATATTCGCTTCGTAAATCTGATAGAACTCTCTTCATTTTCGATTAATTAGCGTTGCTCGGTAACGGACATTGATGAGATTAGAATAAGTCCATTTTATACTCGGTATTCCTTGACTTCGAAGCCATTCGACACTGTAGAGTGTAGATCATGAGAAGCTTATCACGAAATTGTTCAACCGCGGAATAAGAGATTTCACTTGTTGAAAAATTATCTGGAATGAAAAATAAAAAAGTGTAGGTACTAGTGTGAACAGAATACTGTGAGAAACGGGAAATATCCTTTGGTTTTCCTGAAAAAACGTTGTCGAGACCAGTGCTATTTTTGTTTTAGATAGGGTGAGTCCTCGACTTGTACATAAATTTCAACTGTAGATTCGTGAGGCCAAAAGACCAAAATAATTTTTTTTGACATTTTCCATTTTCCCCAGGCAACACAGACTTCTCCGCGATATCTCTGAGAGGTTACAATGTGACTTTTATAGGAGCTCCTACCGCGAGATCCCAGAGATCTGTATGTGATGTTACTAAGCGAATTCCCCACTGATGTGCACATGTGATATCTGGGAGACCTCGCCATGCGAAATCCTTGGGACCACTCCATGCGATAACTTGGAGAGGAGAGCGCACCATGCGATTGACAAGGTCAATCTGTTCACGCAGGCGCTATTTGTCTATCAAATCGAACTTTTATAAACAGCGAGTTTACCAAGACGGCAAGACATCGAGAGGGGTTTTGTGGATGGATTAGTTAGTTGTGTTTATCGGTGTAACTGTGCTGTGCGAGGTTCGTTATTGTGTGAAATTTCGATGAGGATATTTGTGCTCCAAGTAAGTGTTATTTTCATTATATTCTGGAGTTTTCTCACCTATTAGGACATAGGCCCGTAACAGCGGCGGCCTTACCAATTGCGAGGCCCCGGGCGGAAGGTCTTTGCGAGGCCCTTTGTCCTTCGTGAAAAGTATGTCATTCGAATTTAAGTCGGGTCGTTTGGTTTAGGTATTTTGTCATGTTTGATAAAAACTGCCATAGTTTTACAACTAAATAAAATTTGTGTTTCAAAATATTTTACTTCGAAAGGTCTACAAATTCGGAGAAGATAAATTTTAAAATTTATGTTAAATTTCAAAATTGATATTTTCTGAGACTCAAATCTTTAATTAGAACACAATTATCCAACGAATAAGTTACGTCATTTTCTATTGAAAGAATAGCAAGTACTGAAAGCCGATCTTGAATTCTTCAAATAAGTTTTGTTGATTTTAAGCCTCGAAAAACTCCTTTCAGCAGACGCAACTGCAACAGGTGTGGTGGCAATGAGAGCCATTTCACATGGAACTGAGAGCCGTTTCACATGCGACTGATGGTCAGTCCTGATGGTCAGTCGGGACCGGCGTTTGAACTGGATTTTGCAATACTTTCACATGCATCCATGCATGCGTATCATTAGTCGACCCATGAAACAAGCATGAGCATCGGTTCGGCCTGCTGCGTTTGCGTGTTGTCGGATCGAGTCGCGGCAAAAGGCACATAATGCATGCGCACCGTCAGTCCTGATGCGATTGCGTTGTTGCGCATATTATTATTGAATATTCTTAGGAATTTCTACGTATTTACGAAAGGATTGTATTTATTCACCAATAATAGTGGATAATAGTCAATGGGTAGGAAAAAGTTAATTTTGAAACTGAAATGGAAATATGGAATACATCCCCAGAAAATTATAAAAATATTGATTTGAATGTTGGGAGGATCTGGCTCTGATCTGTGTATGACAGGAAGATTTCAAGAATCTTTTTCAATGACGAAGCAAGTTTGCATATTCATCAACAGATTGATCGTCGATAATGTCCACGCTCCTTAATTTTTTGTCTAAGGTCTTTAGCTTTTTATATACAAGATGACAGAGTAAATTTTAAAGTTCAAAAAAACTTGAACCAATCATCGAGTAGATTTCCCATATAACTTTTCAAACAAAGAATCCACACAATAATAATTCCAATTATAAGAATTTCGAAATCGAAAAAAGTTTTCACTTCGTGCGGGAATCGGACGGTTCTCGTACAAAGCAATTACAGTGTCACGCCATGGCAGCAAATGGTCTTTGATAGCGGCGACTGACGATACTCATCGATGTGAAAACAAATACCGCCGACTGATGATCGGTTCGACCGACCATCAGAACTGACCATCAGTCCCTTGTGAAACGGCTCTAATTCTCAGGACTATTTCGATAGTGGGGTAAACTTCAGTTATATTTTTTTCTCTTATGTATTTCAGCACCGGAATAATATCGTCGTTTTACTCATACGCACTGATGAACATATCCTGTTCTTCGTACAATTCATTTCCAATATCACATGATTCTCCTACTGTCACGGACATTTGTAGCTGCACTGTTTGAAAAATTCACTATTATTGATTTCCTTAAATTTTTTTACACATGAAGCCAAATATCCTCTCATGCTTGGGTTCTTGCGCGAGGCCCCTCCAAGAGCGAGGCCCTGGGCGATTGCCCCGTTCGCCACCCCCTAAGGCCGCCTCTGCGTAACCATTTTTACCGCCATTAATGTCTCGGAGTAATTCAACCACCAATAAAGGAATTGATTTATTTACATTGAACGATTTTCTACTTGGTATATTGCTGATCAGGATAATTATTTCTATCAAGAATATGGATGAGTGTAATAACTTCACAACAGATTGTACAAGAATGGTTGGTAGAGTCGAATATTCCCAAAATTCAAGCTAATAAATTTTTGATAATTCTTAATAGGCATGATGGTTTACAAGTTCCTGTGGAAACGATGATTGCAATTCCAATAGTAATAAAACAAAACACTTCCATGAGAATTGTGATGATTCGACACTTTCACGGAACTGTTTGGAATTATATCTCATTTTGTTTCAAGCTGATATATGAAATGGGCATTGAAATGTTGTTGTTGAATTCCTTTTTGTTCAATTTGTGCTCTCAAAGAACTTGACACAATGTTTATTCACGTTTTGATTAATGTATGAAGCATTGACCTTACAAAAGTGTTACCACTTATACCGATTTTCTTTTCAATCTACCGATCTAACGAAAAAGCAAATAAATCTACCGAAATTTGATGGAGTGAATGTATGTTCTGATATTCTAGGAAATCATGACTCTTACGATATTATTTCGAAGATTTCCTAAGCATACCATAATTTGATACATTAGTTAAGTTATACGTTGACAAATCTATATTTTTTCGAGCAATTTGATGTTCATGCGTTTATTTTCAATATATTTGCTGTTTTCAATAGGTTTTTTGAATACCTATTTATTTTGTTAGAATACAAATTTTTTGTTCGCAAGATTAGTTTTTCGAACATTAATTTCGTAAATAAAAATCCCTTTCCAATTTTGCTTCATTCGTAAAATAACCTTCTTGCCCAATTCTCGAATAAATGGTATTTCAACTTGAATAACACAAGAAATATGTGAAAAGGTATTTTTTCCAAAAATCTACCGAATTTTTCCGAACTTGTAGGTACGGAGGGTGGCAACACTGCATACGTGGAGGACAACAGAGGAGTCATTCCTCAAGATTGGCTTAGACATTGTACCCAGAGGAAGAAAGAAATATAATGTTTTGAATTTTTTTTTTTAATTTTTTTGTTGATAATAAAGATTGAAGGATTTATTCGCTTGTTTTAGTTCACCTTCTGTTGCAACCGAAAATAATGAATAACTTTCAACACTGTTTTTAATTCAACTCTGTTGTGTAATTCAATTCAATAATATAGCTAATAAACAGTGTTTCGTGTATGTTGTGTTGCCTATTGGTTGACATCCATCATTTTGGTAATGTTGAATTTAAATAGGCCACAAAAAAGGAAATCGTTCTTAAGAAGGAACACATGTTGAGAACGAAAAAATCGACGATTATTACAACTGGTACATAGACCGCTGTGAAGTGTGTTACGCCATTTTTGCCTCTTTTGATATTTTGATATTTCAACGCTACTTTTAGGATATTTCCATTCTAAAAACGCCGTACATAGTCTATATGTGAATAAACATTTCGTACAAGTGATTGTGCCAGAACATTTATCAATACCCGAAGATCATTCGCCTTGTCGCCACCAGGAGCAGCTTAGAGGGCCCTCTACGACATCGAGGAACACAAGCAGGGTAAGGACGCTTTCTTTTAGGCCATTCACTTTTCCTTTTTATTCATGATATTAAATTGTCATCGCATAGACCGCACAACATCGCTAATAACTCGCCTATGTTCAGTTTTTAACGTCTAATTCTCTCTCCACTTGTTATCGAAGGAGGGTGAAGTTAATCGCTACCTTCATATATTTTTTTTTAATTTTCTTTACCCTCAAACGCCACACATGGTCCTTCGGGCCGGATGAATACAGGTTTCATTTGTTTTTTCAAAAATCAAATTTCAAATATACTTCAATCAAATAAAATTGTTTGATTTTGTTGTTGTTCAGTTCAGTTCCACAACCGCATATATACATCGACGCAATATAACATTTCAATACAAAATAGTTATATTCGAATATTGTTCATTGGTTTCCATTCAGTCCTTCAACCATTTCCGATTTGATCACTCATTGTCGCACTTTAATTTTCTAGCCACATCTGTTTATTTCTTCTTGTTGAATTCTCGCTCGTTATCTAGCTCCATAGGCGCACGCAAATCGCTCAATTACTCTGAATTATTAAGTTCGGATTTTTCAGAGGAATTTACAATGTCTGACAAGGTACGTCGTAACATTGCGGTCCGGCAGAGTGCCCTCAACGAAATCGGTGTTCTCCATAAGTTGGCGATTAACGCTCAAGAGGACAAAACGCTCGTTCTCAAATTTAAGGTACGCTATTCTTAAATTGAATCGGTCAAAGAGGAATTCCTTAAATGCCATAATGCTCTCGTAACAGGATTGTCAGCTGATAAGGATCATAATTTGGATGCTGAAGACGTAACTAAGATGAATTTTTTGGAACATTACTATGATATAAGATCCATATACACATCACTATTTGACCAAGATCCTTTCAATGCAACTACTATTACGCAACCAAATACGGATTCAGCAGATTTACCACATGTCAAGCTACCGAAAATCTATTTGAATAAATTTTCCGGAGATATTCGCGATTTTCCGAGTTTTAAAGATATGTATGATGCTGTAGTACATTCAAACCAGAATTTGCCAGCTGTGGAGAAATTTAATTATTTGCGTTCGTCACTTGAAGGTACTCCTTTAGATTTAATAAAGAGATTGAGTGCTTCATCCAAAAACTATCAAATAGCCTATGACGCTTTGGTTAAACGATATACTAATCCACGAGCGCAAGCCAGGGCTCATTGGCTGGAAATAGAAAACTTCCCTGTTTTGAAATCGGAAAATCCTACTCAATTACGGAAGTTATTGGATACATTTTCTATCAATTTGGAAGTTTTGAAGGGTATGAAGGTTGCTGTAGATTGCGATTTCGTATTAACGCATATGCTGCTATCTCGTCTAGATCCCGATACATCTCGCGCTTTTGAAAGGGAACATGGATCAACCGCCATTCCGGAATATAATAATGTTTTCCAGTTTTTTGAAGATCACTGTAACGGATTGATTAATTCGAACAGTACAGTTCAAGGGAAAAATACCCCTCAAAAGTCTATGACTCCGGCGAATGATAGAAAAAGAAACGCTTTCATTACGCAAACTAAAACAAAAAATAGTCCGCTATGTGCTATGTGTCAATTGGATCATGCAACTTATAATTGTGCAAAATATTTGGAGAAATCGCCGCGAGAGCGTCACTCATTCTGCCGAAGTCAGCATTTATGTTTTGCTTGTCTTAGTAGTTTTCATGATTTGAAAAATTGCACATCTTCTGCTGTTTGTAGAAAGTGTACCAGCAGAACGCATCATACAACTTTACACTTCGACCGGGAGGCAACTCCAGTCGACGCCACTGCGAGTGTATTTATCCTCGACACTCCGTCCGCCACACCGTCTTCGCGAATTCCCGTATTGCTTTGCACGGCGGTTGTTGAAATTCAGACCGGAAAGGGTAATTTTAAACGATTCCGAGCTGTTTTGGACTCGGGATCTGAAATTTCGATCATTTCTCTTAAATGTTTTTCTGCCTTGAATATGCGTAGTTCACCTTCCAATATAGTTATCAATGGAATCGGGAACGATAGTAAACATTTGCAAAATATGGGTAGTGTTGAATTGTTTATCAAGCCCATCGTTGGCGATTCTGTCGTTTTATTTAACGCCACAATACTTCCTAAAATATGTGACAAGCTTCCTTCGAATAAAATAGAGCCCAAAGATTGGAATTATTTGAATGGCTTGGAATTAGCTGATCCCGAATATTATAAACCCGGGGAAATCGACGTCCTACTAGGGGCCGATATGTTTTCTCGAGTTTTACTTGACGATCGTGTTCAAGGTCGGAATGGTGGTCCAGATGCGCTGCATACAATTTTCGGCTATGTTTTGATTGGAAAAGTTGAAAATGTTTCCTCAAATTCTGTACAATCTTTATTTTGTGAAACACAATGTGTCGACGATTTAAATAAGTCGATGAATAATTTCTTTGAATTGGAATCAGTACCTGATTTCAAAACCGGCTCCGATACAGATATTTGTGAGGATATTTTCCGTAAAAACTTTTATCGAACGGACGAAGGGCGATATGTAGTACCGCTTCCATTTAGGGAAGCAGCGCCGGTGTTCCCACGAAGCCGAGATTTAGCGGTACAACGTTTTCTGGCGATGGAACGTCGTTTGTTAAAAGATTCCAATTTATATGAGGAATATTGTTCGGTTATGAGAGAATATTTGGATTTGTCACATATGGAAATTGTGAAACCCGCGCAGGGTGAAACCAATTTTTATTTGCCTCATCATGCGGTACTGCGTCCTGATAAAACGAGTACAAAGCTAAGAGTGGTGTTCAACGCATCGGCAAAAATGCCAGGTAATTTGAAATTAAATGATTGTCTTTACGTCGGTCCCAAACTACAAACAGACATAGGTACTGTTTTGATTAATTTTAGGCTGAAGAAGGTATGTTTCACGGCGGATGTCAAACAAATGTATCGCCAAATTCTAGTAGCACCCGAGTTTAGAGATTATCAACGTCTCGTTTTTCGGTTTTCACCTTCTGATGATTTGATCGACTTGCGTTTGAATACCGTTACATTTGGGTTTAATTGTGCACCTTTCCTGGCATTGCGTACATTACGTCAATTAGCTATTGATGAAAAAGGGGATTTTCCATTAGCTGCTGAAATTTTAATAAATGATACATACATTGACGATATCTGCAGCGGAGCTGCTTCTTTCAACGAAGCCAAAGGTTTACGTGATGAGCTTATCGAGATGTTAGCAAGAGGTGGTTTTGAGTTGCGCAAGTGGACAAGCAATGATCCAAACTTTTTGATGGATTTGCCAGATGATTTACGTTCATCCAATCCTCTTTCGTTCGAAACGGAACAGGATAGTTCAATCAAGGTGTTGGGTCTATATTGGGACTCACATCGAGATTCCTTTTTTTTATAAGGTCAATCCAATTGACCGCGCAATTACGAAACGGAATCTCTTATCCGAACTAGCGAGAATTTTTGATCCTTTGGGATTTCTCGCACCGGTTACATTTTTGTGCAAATATCTCATCCAAAAATTGTGGATTCTGGGTCTTGATTGGGATGATACTCCTGATCAGGAAATTTCAAGAGTATGGTTGAAATATAAAGATGAATTGAATTTGCTTTCGAATATTCGTATTCCTCGATATTTTGATTTCAATGCGAATCATGTAGTAGAAATTCACGCTTTCGCAGATGCATCAGAACGCGGTTACGGCACGATCATCTATCTGAGAGTTATAAAGGAAGATGAGGATATACAGACTTACCTTGTGTGTTCGAAATCAAAGGTAGCTCCATGCTCTAAGAAAATTTCCATTGCTCGAATGGAGCTATGTGCAGCAGTTCTGCTAACCAAAGTAGTTCGATGGGTCAAGTCGATTTTCAAAGATAAAGTAAAGTTCAATAAAATTTATGCCTACTCGGACTCGCAGATAGTTTTAGCGTGGTTGCGCTCCAACCCGAACCGTTGGCAAACTTTTGTGGCAAATCGGGTCGCTTACGTTCAAGAGGAGTTTGATTTCTCCGATTGGAGCTATGTTAAATCGCAACTTAATCCCGCTGACGCCGTTTCTCGTGGTTTATTTCCGTCGGAACTATTGACTAATAAGAATTGGTTTGAAGGTCCGGAATTTTTACGTACCCCTAACTGGACACCAGAAAATATCGAAGTTGATACAGGTGAGGAGGAACGTAAGGTCGTTTTATTAATTGCGAATGATTCACATATTCTGGATATCTTATTGAATAATATCTCTTCATTTTCTCGTCTTCAGAATACTGTAGTGAACGTGTTGCGTTTCATTTTCAACTGCAGAAACCCTCATAAGAAACGATTGGGCGTTATTACCTCTGAGGAATCCAACGACGCTGTGGATCTGTTGATCAAACGAACCCAAACTATCTTCTTCGGTTCGCAAATTGAGAACGGAAAATTTTCAAAACCACTTCGAAAACTGAATGTTTTCTTCGATAATAAGGGTCTCTTACGCGTAGGAGGAAGGTTGACTCATGCCGATCTGAGCTATGATCGCAAATACCCCATATTGCTGCCCAGAAATGGACGCTTCGTCCAATTATTAATCGAGTATTACCATAAGAAATTTTTACATTCCGGTAAACAAACCACGCTATTTTTACTATCTCGGAAATTTTGGATATTATCAGCACGTCGCGTGATAAGATCCGTTCTATCGAAATGTTTAAAATGTTGGAGAACTGATCCCATCCCAATGCAACCCAAAATGGGTGATTTACCTCTACCTCGAATTTCACAAGTAAAGCCGTTTTTACATTCCGGGGTTGATTATGGTGGCCCCTTTTCTATCTTCATGAGTAGGTATAGAGGCGCCAGAACTAGCAAAGCTTATATCTGCTTGTTTGTGTGTATGGCAACCAAGGCCTTACATTTAGAGTTGGCATCCGATTTAACTAGCGATGCATTTTTGGCGTGCTTGAGGAGATTTGTGTCACGACGAGGTCGATGTGCACATCTTTACTCCGATCAAGGAACTAATTTCATCGGGTCCCATAATGAAATTAGAAACATTTTGGGTGAAATATCGAGTTCAGAAGGTGTTGAGCACCATTTCCTTCCGGGGAACGCGCCACATATGGGTGGATTATGGGAGGCCGGTATCAAGTCGGTGAAAACACATTTGAGGCGGATTATCGGTTCGCAAATTCTTACCTACGAAGAATTATACACCGTACTGGTTCAGATAGAAGCGGTGTTGAATTCACGACCGCTAACCCCTCTTAGCACTGACGTGAACGATTTGTCCGTATTAACACCAGGCCATTTTTTAACCCTGGAACCCCTGAGTGGCATTCCGGATCGCGATGTTACCGAGGTTCCAATATCTCGTCTCAAAAGGTGGCAATTAATACAGCGCCTTCATCAAGATTTTTGGCGGAGATGGAAGGCCGAATATTTACACACACTTCAACAACGAAGTAAATGGTTGACTTCTTCTGATAATCCCATGAAAGGGACATTAGTTGTCATAAAAAATGATAATTCGCCCCCATTGCAATGGGAAATGGGACGCATTATAGATGTCCATCCCGGTCCTGATAATGAGGTCCGTGTTGCTACGGTGAAAGTAGGTCGTAGTACCGTAAAAAGGCATCTCAATAAATTGTGTCCTTTGCCTATTGAGGTGAACACACCTTGAGGGCTAAGTTTTTTATATATATTTTTTTATTATTGTTTTTTTTTTCTGTTTTAAATGGTTGAAGGATTGACTGCTATTTTGATTTTGTGTCAATGGGAAATCAATGAAATATAGGGTTTTTTCTTACACCGGAAATTTTTCTCTTTTTTTTTTGAAAGCCCGCTTTGGGCTTGCCTTTCGGGGGGGGAGTATGTTTCGTGTATGTTGTGTTGCCTATTGGTTGACATCCATCATTTTGGTAATGTTGAATTTAAATAGGCCACAAAAAAGGAAATCGTTCTTAAGAAGGAACACATGTTGAGAACGAAAAAATCGACGATTATTACAACTGGTACATAGACCGCTGTGAAGTGTGTTACGCCATTTTTGCCTCTTTTGATATTTTGATATTTCAACGCTACTTTTAGGATATTTCCATTCTAAAAACGCCGTACATAGTCTATATGTGAATAAACATTTCGTACAAGTGATTGTGCCAGAACATTTATCAATACCCGAAGATCATTCGCCTTGTCGCCACCAGGAGCAGCTTAGAGGGCCCTCTACGACATCGAGGAACACAAGCAGGGTAAGGACGCTTTCTTTTAGGCCATTCACTTTTCCTTTTTATTCATGATATTAAATTGTCATCGCATAGACCGCACAACATCGCTAATAACTCGCCTATGTTCAGTTTTTAACGTCTAATTCTCTCTCCACTTGTTATCGAAGGAGGGTGAAGTTAATCGCTACCTTCATATATTTTTTTTTAATTTTCTTTACCCTCAAACGCCACACAAACAGATTCTCATCATAGGAATCGGACTAATCTGACTTAGTTTTTGATGTTTCATTCGCATTTCGCAATGCGACTTGTATTTACCTGTGCAAAGGGGCTTGTGTAGAAACTTCTTATACATCTCACAATACGACCTTTATAGGAACTTCTTATACATCTCGCAATGTGAACTGTTCGAGAATATCTTATACATTTCGCAATGCGGAGGTTAATGAGAAGTTCTCAAAGTCCTCGCCGCGGGAGGTGTATGCGAACTCTCAGTGTGGCTTGTTTGAGAATATCCACGTAGGATATCGTCAAGAGCTCTCTGGGAACTCTTTTGTGGCGAACCTTTGGGGGAGATAAAGAGTTCCCAGCGACCTCCCAAAGAAGTCACAAAAGGCGTCACAACTTCCTAAAAAGAAGTCGCAGGGATTTCTCTGGGATATCTTTGTGTTGCCTGGGTCCTGACTTCGGCTTTGTTGAAAAGATATGGACATTTGAAAAAAATATTATACCAATTACGTGTTTTTCATTCAATTTATGATTAATCAAGTTATATCAACCTTTTTGTATTCAAAACGATCAAAACAATTATCTTCATGAATATGTCACAGAGCTTTTGGAAAGACGTTGACAGCTTGTGACACAAGTGCGGGAAAGTGACACTTTCCGAATCGAAAACAATGCGGGAAAGTAGTTGTAGAAAATAGTTTTTTTTCTAACAAGTGCGGAAGGAGATATTTTCCCGCGCGAAACTGCCCGAAATACGCGAAGCGGAGTTCGGGCAAGCAGTTTTTGGACTCGCAGACTTCCAGGACTTGCCTCCGGCTCGTCCTAGAATTTTGTCTATTCATCCAAAAAAACTCTATTTTCCGGACTTGTTACGTAAATTACTATTTCATGGGCACCTGAGCAGTTAGAACTTTAGAACTTTTACAATCTTTCTTATAATGACCGAACTTCCAGTATTGGGAACATTTAATCAAACTGAAATGCTCTTTCACAAAACATCTTGATCAACCCAAATATAGAAAACCCTTAGTGATAATGTTCTTGAATAAAATAGGATTTGTCTCTGATACAATTTCGAACTTATTCTTATATTTCATCTTAGTAATCAATTTAAGGTGGGCGTTCAATGTAGTGTGTTTTTATTTCAAGTTGCATTCAAAAATGGTTTCACTTTGAGAACCGAAATTTTCTGGGTAGACTCAAAAAGGATTGGAGTTCTTAATGAAATAATTTAAATCAATTTCTTTCCAAAATTTAATTTTTTTTCATTCAAAATAGAAGAAAATGAGCCAACTCATGCTTCTGTTTTATTTCAAACGAAAGACCCATGAAAATAGTTCAACTTCCGATTAAAAGTCGATCAACAGATAATTTCGTTCAGAAAAACAACTTGAAATACGGAATTGGCAGAGAATGGCCAAATTCAAATGAATGATTATATGGCGGGAAATACTTCCTGCTTTACCCACAAATTCACTAATTTCATTGCTCAGCGATTTTCGGATAGAGAGCGCCATATTTCATTCATGATCAGAGAGATATTCATAGATCTAATAGTGATAATCTAAGTTCTATGGAGATATTCCATAAAATGCACGGTGGCGCCTCTATCGGATGAGCTTTCCCACTCGCTTTGAACGCCGACCTTAACATCATCCAAGGAACAATTCAGGGCATTTACCCGTATCATTTCAGACATGAAATCACTTTTAGCCAATGAGATTGAATCTACATTGTAAACTATTAAACAGGGATTCAGTTTTCTAGAAACAGAAAAATTAAATGAACTCTTTGTTTCGTTATTAATTTTTACTTTTAACTTCTCAAGAGAACTCTCGTCCCCGCAACTTATCAGAATGCCATCTCTCACTCTTTTAGTTCCCAATACGCAAACATTGGGATTTACTTTTGACTTAATCTCATTTTCAACCTCAGAATTGTTTACATCTTTATCTGTCGATTTAACCAACAATACATGGGAATCCCTATTCGTTTTTACAGCTGATGCATATGATTTCTTTCACTCCTCCGACTGTGATAAGAACTTAATTTCAACTTCATCAATTGATTCGAAAATTCCTATTCAGAAGTATACTTCTCCAGAAGACATTTTTTCCTGCTCAAACATTCGATTTCCTTCCTCAAAATACTCTCATTCACAGCGGCTTCGCCAACCGAAAAAGATTGCATACAAGATTGATTCTTCCTTGCAGCATCGGAACATCCCCGACACTTGAAGTTTTCTTTGTCGATGAAGATAACCCTTGAAATAGAATCTAAACACTTATTGTGTATTTTTGATTCGCAACCATCGCCGTTACATTTTATGTCACTTGAACAGGTAAACTTTCCACAGAAGCGACATTTCTTGTCGGGAGGATCCGAAGACGAACCACCTGCCATCGCGGTCAAATGTTAATTCACATGTCGTTTCCATAGCAATGCCGTGGGTGGCGTTTGGTGCATAGAGACATATCATAATTCAGTTTCTCTATTTCGGTATCGTAATGAGTTCAGTACAGTACTAAAAACAGTGCTGTAATGAACTCATTACAGCATTGATTTTAGTTATATTTTTCGTTTCATGGTTGTCAACAATGACTGCCGATCCTATCAATTTTCAACACACGTCAATTTGGAAATGTCAATTCCGTAACAGTTACCAACTGCCAAGATACAATACAAAAGTCACTAGGATCTATAATCTGAATTTTTCATTGAATTTCAACAGTATTTCACGAAATTTGACTGAAATAGAGAAAATATCGTCGAATACTCGTTGCAGAATGCAATTCCAACACTCATGCGTTCGAAAACTCGCTCCTTCGGCGCTCGTTTTCGAATTTCGCATTCGTATTGGAATAGGAGCCCATTCTGCAACTGGTTTTAGAATATACTATTCTCCTTTAGAAAAAGCGTGCGAGAAAACCCCCTGCTATTCGTTTCCCGCAAGTGTGCGGGAAAGGAATAGCAATAGTATATTCTAAAACTAGTTGCAGAATGGGCTCCTATTCCAATACGAATGCGAAAGTCGAGAACGAGCGACGAAGGAGCGAGTTTTCGAACGCATGAGTATTGGAATTGAATTCTGCAACGAGTATTAGACGATATTTTCTCTATTTCACTCAAATTTTGTGAAATTCAATGAAAAAATTCAAATTATAGGTCCTAGTGACTCTCATATTGTATCTTGGCAGTTGGTGTGAATGTTAGAAAGTACGAAAATTGACGTCTGCTGAAATTTAAAACGATCGGAAGTCATTGCTGACAACCACAAAACGAAAAATGTATCTGAAAACGATGCTGTAATGAATTCATTACAGCACTGTTTTTAGTACTGTAATGAACTCATCACGAATCACGATACTGAAATAGAGAAAAGTTTTTCCCACACTGTTTGGCAATGTGACTCTTTACGAACTGAAAGGGTTGAAAGCGCAAGCTGGTAGAAAAACCTTTTTTTTTCTAGCATGAATGGTTCTTTCGAAAATATACACCGTTTATCTTTTTCGAGTAGTTTTATAGTGTCTTTGCGTGGATTTATGAGTTAACTAAGCTGTACCTTTTTCACAAGAAAGAATATATAATGTGCATTGAAGGTTTCGATGATAAGAAAAAAATGTTTTTTTCATGGATTTTCGACATCTGCATCTTTCAAACGAAATCTAATTCTGAAAAATCGTATAGATCTTCCATATTTCGCCATCAACATCATCATAAGAAAAAAACATCACCATTTCCTTACGTTGGACTGAGGGAGAGGATAGGAAAATGATATTTCGTTTGATGACAGGCATCTACAGTTAAAATATGTATTTAAATAAGTCGAAGATACACCATATATAAATGAACTCCTTTATCTAAATGTTCATAGAGGATTCATCGGTTTCACTGATGACAAAGTAATTCTTTGTGGGGCGGAAACTTGGAACGACTTGGCGTTAAATCCACGTTCTGATGTGGTACTGCTTGTATGTTCAATAGGTGAATTGACATACTTACCCTTCGCATCATATGAGTCAGGATTTCCAGGAAAAAATAATTGGACCTTTAGATGTCGATGGAAATATCGGAGACTGGAAAAATATCTTGGTGTAGCATTTGATAGGCGAGGTCCATACTGCGAATGGACTCCGTCGATAATAAAGATGACCCAGAGCTCTATGATATACACATTCTCTGTGGTCTACTGTTCTGAGAGGACTCACCTAGAACCCCCTCCAACATTTTTCTTGTTTTTAATACATTATTCTGCGACTCGTCTAGTAACCAGTCTCACAGCTCCATCAGTCAGCCACTCTCTTTTACACGCTCGAACAAGTGATTCGCATGAACGTGACTTCAGCACGTGCCTACAAAAACATTTGAGTAAAAACACAAGTATCCATACAGTTAATTCGTTCCGTGAGAGAAAAGACTATTCAGTCCACGAAGCCAGAAAACCAGCAGATGCATCTCTTCAAGTCTGATCAACTGTGTATACCATTCCTCCAGGGTTTGCTTTGTGGTATTTTTTCTCATTCGTACATACATTTTTCTTTAATTCTCGTGGTGATAAGAATTGATCAATTCTTCTCTCCAAGTGAGTTTTTGTATAGTTAACAATACTATTTCTGAGTCAGTATATATTCATGATCTCTGGGGAAATTGATATTAGGCAATTATACATTATAAAGTATCAAAGTCTAATCAGGGAAAGGAAGATTATTCTCAGAACGATTGAGCATGTTTACATTAACAAAACAAGACACAAAATGGATTATTATAAACCCAGTGGTTCAGAGAATTACTTTGAGATTCACGGATACGACAATTTCATTCCAGAATGATATTGACGAACTGATTTCTCGAAAATGACGGAACATACATTGGAATGCTGGAGGAAAGATGAACACTTTGTTTCGGAACTTAATTTTTTATATTCATAATGGTGAAATAGGTTCTTGAAAGATCATTCATTTCCAGTTGATGCTGACATACCCGATTGAAATAAATCTCTCATTTTTGGATATACAAGATCAAACTGGTCCACTTATTTTTGAGCGAGCCTATGCTCCCAGTTGTTTAACTATTATTTATTGCACAAATAAACCATATTATTATTATATAGGGTGTTCCTAAATGAAAGTATCAACGTGTGTTGAACTGTAGATTGTTCATAAAAAAATAACATTTTTTTTCTCTTCCATTTTTTCTTCACAGTCTTCGTTTTAGAGACACAGCGTGTCAAAATTCATGTTTTTTCAATTTTTTGTTAATATCTCAGGAACCGTTTGAATTACAGACTTGAGTGTCTGTGCACACATAGTCACTAAAAATAGCTACTTTTTTGTACTTAGTCGGTTTGATCAAAGTGCCAATGGCGGAGATATTGAATTATTTGCACAAAGGTTTCCTCCCTACTTTTACACCACTGGACAAATTTGCATTTGCACAGCAAATTCAGATGCGTCAGCCAATGTAATTTACATAGAAAGGTACGCCTGGTTCATGGCTCTAAAGAAAACCGTTGTCGAGAAAACTGGCATTCTATGATCAGAAAATTTGCTGACGCATTGTAATTTTCTTGTAGTTGGGAAAATTTTTGTAATCTTGTTAACTAAAATGACTTTGCAATTTGAACTTGAAAACCTAGTTGTCAAATTTTGTTGAAATTAATAAACTTGTTAGTTATCACCACTCATTTTTCAAGAACAAGAAATTTACAATGCTTTAGCAAATTGTTTTCGATCATAAAAGTTTTCTCGAAAACGGTTCACTTTAAAGTATTTAGCCAATACCTTCTTCATGTGAAACATATTGGCACATCAGAACTTGTGTGTAAATGCAAAGGACCCTGCACTTTCCTCATGGCAAATGGCGTTCCGTCAAATTTTCTAATATTTTGGTATAATGTAGTACTCGACCCACTGATCAAAAGTGTCCATGGCCCCAACTCAATCCTATGACTAGTTGAAGTTGAGAATTACCCACTTTTACTACGCTCGTATCTCGAAACAGAATCGAATGAACTTCAATTTTTCTCAAGAAACATTTCATTCCATCCCCAGGGAGCAACCATTTAGAGAAATATGACCGAAAATCGTTACGAATACAGGGTTATCTATTATTGAATGCATGCCCGATTTCGAAAGTATAGAATGTGTCAGTTCCAGAGCGAGAACGTTCGCAAAACTATTTTACTAGATATCGACAAAAACCTGAAATACCCAGAATTCATAGTGGATGATCCATTATTATAGAAACTATTCATAATGAAGTGGACACCCTGTATTTTTGGGTTGATTTGAGGTGTTTGATTTTTTCAGTACATATCATCATGGACTTCAAATAATACAGAGTGATTCAGTCATGAAATAAACTGTGAACCTCACGAAAATACTTTATAACCACTTTTTTTTCATCACCCTCTATTTCAAGTTTCCTTTCACCACTTTGCTTGATATAATAACATCAATACGGCTGTGAGTTTTACTCACTTCCTATGACCAGATTTTTTTTATGAAGAAATACCTAGAATAACACAAATGAATAAATTTCATATCACATAAAAAAATCTGGTCATAGGAAGTGGATAAAAATTCCCAGCCGTATTGATGTTTTTATATCAAGTACAGTGGTGAAAGAAAACTTCCACCTCAACGGAGTTAATCTTGAAATAGGGGGTGATGAAAAAAATTGGGGTTTTTGGGTATTTTCGTGAGGGTCACAGTTCATTTCATGACTGAATCATGATGTATTCTTTGAACGCCATGATGATATGTTCTGACAAATTGAAACAAACACCTCAAATCAACCCAAAAATACAGGGTGTCCACTTAACCTTCATTGTGAATAGTTTCTATAACAATGGATCACCCAGTATGAATTCTGGGTATTTCAGGTTTTTTCGATGTAACAACAACATATTATCTAGTGAAATAGTTCATTTTGCGAACGTTCTCGCTCTGAAACTGACATATTTTATGCTTTAAAAATCGGGCATGCATTCAATTATGGATAACCCTGTATTCGTAAAAAATTATATATATTCCTCTATATGGTTGCACCCTGGGAATGTAATGACATGTTTCTTGAGAAAAACTTGAGGTCATTCGATTCTGTTTCGAGATACGCGCGTTGTAAAAGTGTGTAATTCTCAACTTCAACGCCCTGTGCCTCAAAAACTAGTCATAGGAGTTGGAGCCATCGACACTTTTGATCAGTAGGTCGAGTACCTACTACATTATACCAAAATATTAGAACATTTGACGGAACGCCACTTGCCATAAGGAAAATGCGGGGTCCTTTGTCATGTGGTTTAAAAGTTTGGGGTTAAAACCTTTGTTCAAATTCGATATCTCCGCTACTGGCACATGTAATGAAATCGAGTAAAGTGCAGGAAAGTAGCTATTATTAGCGACAATGCGTGTACAGAACCTTCGATAATTCAAACGGTTCCTGAGATATTAGCTAAAAACTAAAAAAAAACAAGATTTTTGACACCCTGTATCTCGAAAACGAAGAATCAGAGAAAAAATAAAAGAAAACAAAAATATTTTTTCATGAGAAATCTACATTTTGACACACTTATTTAGGAACACCATGTATACTCGATTTTCTATATCCCTTATGATCATTCAATTGAAAACTAAATCTCGAATTTATTCGGTTTGGTACACAAACGATAACGAAATGTTTGAGAATATCCAAATCTGCAAATAGATTGATCTAGTTGCTTTGAAAATCGGGATGACTGAATAATAGGGCAATAACATCAGCCTATATAACTTTCACAGAGGAGGAATATCATACAATAAATAAAATAAATAAATTGAAAAGGAGAGATGCTCAAACTGTTCCTATTGGAAGATCAAGTTTCGACTTACTACTCTCATTATCAACGAAAATACGAAACCTTCTATATGAAAGAATATTTTCTATCAATAGAAACCACTTTTCTCTAACTCAGATTTTTATATGAGTTGAAAATCGAACCATCTTTCGATACTATATCGTATGCTGCCGGCAATTCCACGAATGTTGTCTTCGGTTTCAATTATAATTGAAACCGGATTCAATGAACTTGGTAAGGCTAAGAACCTGACAACAATATAGCATATTTTTTCTGAACCCCTGGCGAATCTGTACGTCTTCTCATGCAATTCAATACTGAAGAGAATCAACTACACTGCGCAAAAAAATTAACGCACATTCTGAAAATCTCAATTTTAATTAAAGTTTCCTGTACATTGACTTTATAACTTATTTTTTATGTTCTCTCGGGAAGGTTTTAAACGAAACAAGACACATTAAGTGGAAAAAAAATTCAGGATTTCACCGAATCTTATGTGAAAGAAGAGAAATGAACAATTTTCAAAATACTGAAATGCTGATAAGTGGTTTAATACTTGGTATTTCCACCCCTTGCGTTAATTACAGCTCGGCAACGACGGTTCATACTCAAAATGAGTGATCTTAAAATGTTCTGATCTAATCCTTCCCAGATTTCTCCGAGTTGGATTCCTAAGTCATTAAGAGTAGCTGGATGATTTTCTGAACTTCTCAGCCTTCTATTGGGGTTGTCCCAAACCTGCTCAATCGGATTGAGATCTGGACTTCTTGCTGGCCATTGCATTCGAGAGACTTCAACCTCTTCAAAGTACTCCAGAACGATGCGCGCACGATGGGGTCTGGCATTATCGTCCATAAAAATGAAATTTTCACCAATGTATGGGGCAAATGGCACTACATGCTCTTCAAGAATGTTCCTTATATACTTATCAGCATTCATAGCTCCATTATCAACGACCACTAGGTCTGTGCGAGCAGTCAAAGATATTCCACCCCATACCATAATCGATCCTCCCCCGAAACCAGTAGTATTCAGGAAATTGCACTGAGCATATCTTTCATGTGGACGTCTGTATACAAGGGAACGTCGATCACAATGGTAGAGGCAGAATCTAGACTCATATGTGAAGAGAACTCTTTCGCAATCGGCCTCTTCCCAATGGATATGCTCTCTCGCAAAATCCAAACGCACCCTTCGATGGACTGGGGTAAGAGCTGGGCCTCTTGCCGCGACACGAGGCCTTAAATCATATTCTCTGAGGCGATTTCTTATTGTCTGAGTGCTAATTTGCACCTCATGAGTTTGCTCAAGCTGATTTTGAAGGAGGCGAGCGGTTGCAAACCGTTGTCTCAACGAAGAAACGCTCAAGTAACGTTCTTGAATGGTAGTTGTTACCCGTGGTCTACCCTGTCCTGGTCTTCGGACATTCATACCTGTCTCCCCGAATCGCTGCAACATTCTGGACACACATGTATGGGAAACTCCAAACCTTTCTGCAATTCTTGTGTATGTCCACCCTTCTTATCGCAAAACTACCGCTTGGGCACATTCCTCTCGAGTCAAATTGCGTGATTCGCGTTGCATAGCGATCGAGTGTAGAAAATCAAACGAAAGAAAAACTATTGATCACTAGAATTGATCGAGAACAACTGATTTTAGAATGGAGCCAATACATTCAAAATCTGATAATATCATCTTTTTTTATTCCTGCTGGGAGAAAACATCTGTATTGAAGAAAAACGTTGAAAGTGGATAACATATGCATGCATAATTCTGATAAAAATAATTATCATTGAGAACACCTTCAGTTGTAGAATAAATTTGAGATTTCCATAAGGTGCGTTATTTTTTTTGCGCAGTGTATATGCACTTCAAAACTTTCCAACAACCGACTCTAGTTTAGACCCATAATATGAAACCGATAATGTAGAGTTGTGCATCATTGATGATAGTTCGTAATACATATTATGAATATACTGAATGTTAATGATAATAACGTCTTTTGTTCTCAGAATGATCATCATACAATCACAATAATGAAATGAAAACAAGTCATAAGGAAAACTATCAACTAACACAGCAAATTACAGACAAAAAATATATCTTGGAATTACCATTATGTTCTACAAAATCCCATAAATTTTTCAATGGAATATGGCTAACAATTCAATTTAAACATAAATAATGCCATTATAATCGGAAATATCTTTTATGACAAGTGGGAGAAAATCATACAATTTTATACACATATACAAAGTACTCCAGGCTCTGGTAGATATATTGAACTTCAAAATTACGGTGATTTTCATATTGAATTTCTACTTGTATTCGCTTGTTCCGGAATGAAGCAGAGTAATATTGGAATACATGATGTAACTGAAGATTCCGAGGCAACGAAAAGATATCCCAGAGACTTCTTTTTAGGAAGTTGTGACGCCTTTTGTGACTTATTTGGGAGATCGCTGGGAGCTCTATATCTCCTCCAAATGTCTGTTACAAATTAGCTCTTGGCGATATCCTACGTGGATATTCTTAAACAAGTCACACTGGGTGTTCGCATACACCTCCCGCGGAGTGGCCTTTGAGCACTTATCATTAACCTCCTTCAGTGAGATCTTTGCGAGCTCGCATTGCGAGATGTATAAGATATTCCCAAATAGGCCACATTGCAAGATCTTTAAGAAGTTCCTATACAGGTCGCATTGCGAGATGTATAAGAAGTTCCTACACAGGTCGCATTGCGAGATGTATAAGAAGTTCCTACGCAGGCCGCTTTGCACAGGTTTAAAAAGCCAGTATGGTTTTCATTGTTTTGAATACAAAACAGGTTGATATAGCTTGATGAATCATAAATTGAATGAAAAACCTCTGTTCATAAGATAAAACTCAGTTATCGAGAAAAACATGAACAACCTATTTGTGTTCCAAAACAAATCATCAGGATAATTGATGAAGGAACGTATTTTGGTTAGAGAAATATGGCTTGTTAATTGCAGATATAATCTGACGGAACAAAGTGTTTATGTGTGGAAATATCGTGCTTTTAATATACTGCTCCACAAGAGTTAGGGATATCGTATTCAATCGTTTTTGAAAGTATGTACCTGATCTTCGAGAAAATCGCTGTAAAATCATTCAAAACTCAATAACAACTTGAATCGATCCAAAAATCAGTATGAGACATTTCGTCAATCTGGTCGCCTTTTTTCTGATGTTTGATTCTTTGCATATGCTTCATGAATGTTCTTATTTTGAAATGAAGTCAGTTTATCAACAGCTTCGATTTGAAACGAGTTTTCTGAAAATGCCAAGACTTAAATTAACAAACTTTGGGGCTAATAGGGCTATCGGAATGATAGCAGGGTGGCCTAACTCAGGTTGTTGTAGCGGAAAGGCTCCAAGTCAGCCAAAGTGTGATATCTCGACTTTGGAATAGGTTCAGGGAGACAGGTTCCGTGTTGGAAAGACCAAGGCTTGGTGGACGACGAAAAACAACACCTGCTCAGGATAGTTTTATCACCATTTCGGCGAGAAGAAACATGCTACAGAATGCCATCTGCATTACAAAATGCAGATGGGGTCCAAGTTTCCATCGAAACCATCAGACGACGTTTGAGAAAGGTGAATCTAGGTTCTTGACGTCCATTAAGAGGAGTTCCATTAACATGTGACCATAAGCGTCAAAGACTGGAATGGGCAAGGGAACATATCAATTGGAATGATCAATGGCGTGGTGTCCTTTTCATGTCATGTCATGAGCGAAATTTCCGAAAAGCAACAAACTTGAATATTACAAGAGAGAACTTTCACCTGCTTAAATTTCATCTCGAGTGGTATTCGGCATGACTATTTCCCGAGAAAATGTCTAACATTAAGTAATATGGTCACATTTGACACGGATTGCGCTATTTGGCAAATTAGATTTCATAGATTAACTAAACATTGTTTGTTTTCTCTATGATATTCATTTCCGAAGCTATCTATGAATTGGAGAAACGTCAAAAATTTTATCGCTGGAAAATCAACTTGTTGGTTTTGCCGGTTCGAAAGTTTTATCGAAATGAAACGATCGTTGCTACGGAAACTTGCCCACTAGAAATGGAAAGAGTGGAATAGTCATTTTATAATACAAGAAATCATTTTTAATCGGTAATCAGACAAAATTGACAAAATATCGATGACGCATAGAAGAAGGGTAAAAAGGGAATTCTTTGACCGATGATAGCGAATGAGTTTCCCCCATATATCTAATAATTCCAATATGGGCCATGAGCCAATCAAAACTGAAGCTGGGATTTGGTAACAATCCAGATCTGCGCTTGTGCGGCAATATTGAAAATAAAAATATTTTTTTAATTCTGTCTCTCTCCGACACATCGTATTATGTCGTGAAACGTATGTCATTCTTAACTTCATGTGAATAGTTTCGATCATAACCTCACAATTTCATGTGAAATGTTTCAATCGCTTTATTCCGTTTTCTTCAAGTCCTAAATATCATTGCTAACTCCTATTCATATTCTTAAATTGAACTGAAAGTATTCAAGTGACATATTTTCATTCTCGATATCTATTTTCTTGTTGTCTTTCAGAATAAACATAACCTCTAAATTTCTCGCAATTTTTGAATTTCCAGTTGACGCAAGCGTACAACTCAATCGTTACCAAAGATTTGGCTTCACTTTGAGACTGTGAAAAGCAGGGGTATAATCCATATTGATGTTATTAGATATATGGTTTCCCCCCACCTATTAACCTTCTGACCCGCGCAGACATCTTGATCTGCGCGGCATCATTAAGATCCACAGACATTAAACTTCATATCAATATTTTATAATACGGTTGTAGAAAAAATATTGGTCCTAACGTGAGCGGAAATTACTTTCTGCCCTTTATAGGAAAATAACTATTACAAGTTAGAATGTTTCAATTAAGTGAAAAAAAGAGCGTATTGAAATGTTAATGTTGATCGGTTATGGTGATCGTGTTGGAACTCATAAAGAAGTACATCATATTGTTAATGATTTGCATCCGGAGAAAAATCCTATATCACGCTCGATAGTAACTAAAACATTACAACGTTTTAGTATAACTGGGATGGTAAAAATTTGCTAAAACCTGAAAGACCGCGGACAGCAACGAACGAAACTGTTAAACAAAATATTGCAATCGATTTAGAAGAATCTCCTCAAACTTCCACCACAAATTTGGCACTATACCATGGTATCAGTCGACGTTCTGTATAGGAAAGATATCAAAAAGTGAAAAGTATCATCCGTGTAAGGTTGACTCAATGAGGTAGGCAAGAAGAATAAGGTCTTTTGAATCTGGGTTTCCGGTCATTCGGGAATTGTAGGAAATGCAGAGGCCAATACACTCGCCAGAAAAAGCTCACAAACGCCACTCACTCGCCCAGAACCCTTCTGTGGTATAGGAAAATGCACCTATGAGGAAGAGTTTATGGTGAAGGAGAAAATCGAAACGAAAGAACTCTGGCGGAATCTCCCAGGGATGGATCACTCCAAAAAGTTCCTCCAGAACTTCGAAACTGCTAGATCCAAAAAATATCTTGATCTCAGTAAGAACCAACTACATCTACTCACTGGCTTACTCACAGGACATTGTCGCCTAAAGAAGCATTTGTTGAGAATGAGTTTATCGGACACTCATGAGTGTAGATTTTATGGGGAGGAGGAAGAAACTCCTATTCACCTGGTTACGAAATGCTATGGCATTTCAATCCAAAGAACAATGTGCTTTGGACAAGAAACCTGTAGGAGTGAGGAATTATCCCCATTGAAGCCGTCCCAGATACTGGATTTCATAAAATCTCTGGAACTGAAGGGCGAGCTGTAGGAGGCGCGATGATAACAGCTCTGTTAGGGGACACAATAGACCTTAAGGTCGCAATTCACTGTAACCCCTTTTAACTATGAAAAACTATCCGAATAAGGTACAGTTGGTTCAAGAATTGTCAGACGATGATTTTGACCGACGCGACGCGACGGCTGGAATTTTGCGATCGGCTAATGATGGACATCTGTGATCCCTGCCAAAAATACCGCATGAAACCTCATGAAAACATATAGACAATTCATAAGATTTCATAAGGGTATATAAGAAAAAGCTGTATCCGATACGTACGTTATCCATGACATGTAAACTTTTTATAAGTTTTCATGAGGATTTATGAGTATATGTAATTTATAAGCATACCCGAATACAAGGTGTTCGAGTTTCTATCAGGTAGTATTCGTTTGAGGAGGCTATGAGATTCTATAAGGTATTCCAGTTTCAATCATAATAATGTTTTATGCTCATTCACAAGCCTGAAAACCTATGAGGAATATGTGGAATGTATCAGGAATTCCTTATGTAATTTTATGCGGATCTAATGAGTTTTAATGTGGCTCAAATTAACTGAGAATTCACGATTTTATTGGGAATTTTGTGTGGAGAGTGGTTCCAGGATTCGATGGTTTCTATCAGGAATTCCTTATCCAATTTCAGGCGAATCTTATGCGTTTTAATGTGGCTCGAATTACCTGAGAATTCACAACTGTCAATGAGGAATGTCGATTTTATAAGAGTCTGTATCAAGCAGCAACAAGGGCGGATTTACGGAAGGGGGTACTGGGGGTACGCCCCATAAGTATCGAAGACCTGAGAAAAAGGTGGTGCACATAAAATATTGCATACATTGTGTACCTGATTTAATGGTTTTCAATCGTTACTACCCCCCCCCATGATCGTTATTACCCCTACCCCTCCCATGAAAAAGAGCTATATCCTCCCTTGTCAACTCTCAGAGTGTTACAGTTTAAGGCGGCTATGGGGTTTCCCAATTTCAATGACATTAATATTTCCATTAACTAGCCTCAGTTCCTATATGTGTAGAAATTCACAGGTTCAATTTGATTAAGGATGTTGTGTACAGAGTGGACTGTGATTTCAGGATTCAGGATTCGATGGTTTCTATCAGAAATTCCCTATCTGATTTCATTCGGATTTCACGATTATCAATTCTCTCGTGAATAAACTCGGCTGCCGGCTCGTGCATCGGAAAGTTCAGGTTATGACGCCGTGGAGCGAGGACGCCGTAAAACACGTGTGATGCAAATTGAGTGAAATTGTCGTATAATAGTACAGGGTCCGGCAGAGATGTATGACGTTTTTTGGATGCGTATAACTCGGCGAAGGGGAAGCCTAACTTTTTTGCAATGGTTGATATGTGACCGCAAGGAGTTGCCATTATTTCTTGTTCAGTCGCCATGGAGCCGTGGACGCTAGAGCAACAGGTGTTTGTGTACGATAGTTTCATTGAAACCGATCGTTCTGTGGTAGCAACTCAACGTAGATTTCGAACACATTTTAATGTTGGAAGGCATGGACGTGTTCCTTCACGCAACACCATCCTAAAGTGGGTGCACAATCTCCGGACGAGAGGATCGTTGAGCCCTGGTGTACCTAGGGGCAGAGAAAGAACTGAGGAGGCGTCGTATAGCCATTAGAAATGTTTTCTTCCAGCAAGACAACTTGTCACACGTCAAGGAAATCTATGGCATTTTTGAGACAGCATTTTCCTGGACGACTGATTTCGCTAAGAGGGGATATTGAGTGGCCTCCACGATAGCCTGATCTCACCCCATGTGATTTTTTTCTGTGGGGGCACCTAAAAGCTCGTGTATTTATTGACATGCCACGTACCCTTGACGAACTTTCTCTTGCAATCACCCGCGAAATTCAAGCAATTCCAAACAACATGCTGGAACGATGCATGGACAACTTCACAAATTGGCTGCAGGAGTGTGTGGAAAAACAGGGCAACCAATTAGATGACATCATCTTCCGTTCATGATTATTTTTTATCTTTTTTTTTTGATGTGGTATCAATGGCAAACTCTAATGTACATTTAAAAAAAATAAAATTTCATTTTCCTTGAAATCTCATTTAGTTATGATTTTTTCAAAAACGTCATACATCTCTGCCGGACCCTGTATATTCTAAAACCAGTTGCAGAATTGGCTCCTATTGAAATACGAATGCGAAATTCGAAAACGAGCGACGAAGGAGCATGAGTATTGGAATTGCATTCTGCAACTAGTATCAGACGATATTTTCTCTATTTCACTAAAATTTTGTGAAATTCAACCGAAAAATTCGAATCCTAGTGACTTTCATATTGTATCTTGGCAGTTGGTGTGAATGTTAGGAAATACGAAAATTGACATTTCTAAATTGACGTCTGTTGGAATTTGATAGGATCGGAAGTCATGTCGATGAAAATTTTGCTTCTAACATAGTTTTTCCCATGAGGCAACTTTTTGTTTGAATGGAACAGTTAATCGCCATAACTCAAGGTATTGGTCAAATAAGAATCCTCATTGAATTCATGAAGCACATACCTGGCATAAACAGAAGTAAAATTAAATGTTTGGATGGGAATTGTCGAAAATAGGCTTATAGGCCCTTTTTTATATCGACGGAAACTTGAATAGGGACAAGTATTTGGATCTACTAAAACGAAATTATTTCTGCACTTCAAAAAAATGGACAATTACCACAAAATGTTTGGTTTCAACGAGATGGAGCACCTCCCCACTATGATAGAAGTGTTTGGGATTTTCTGAATTCTCAAAATTGACAATAATCCCATTATACATATGAGTTCAATCGATCCCTAATATTTTCAATAGAAAATTTTCATTTGGAGTATTAACTTTTATAATGTTAGTAAAAAATGTCTATTTCATTCAATTCATAGCTCCCGGTGAGAAAATGTATGCACCCCCACCCTGAAAAAATTCATGCCTCTCCCTGAAAAACTGCCTGGATCCGCCAGTGGCCAATTAAATAAAAGTTGATGTTGAATCAATATGTCTCTCTTTGTTTGTTCTTGCCGACCTGTTATTTCATTGTATTCATTCGTTTCAGTGTTTCCTTGCTGATTATTTATATCATTGTGATTTTTCATTTGTACATATATTGTATTGTGGTTTATGAGTCGATTGACCCTGACACAGCATCAGGTTGAGTTTATGTGTACTAAATTATTTAATGATTTACCCAAAATGTACCGTGAACTAAAGACAAGCTTACAATTTAAATTTAAAAATAAAATAAAAAATTTTTTAATTGAATGTGAGCCTTATAGCATAAAGGAGTATAGTGACTTTTGTAAGTTGATATAATGATTTCTTGTTGTATTGTTCCTTTTCACTATTTGACAGAATTTCCCTTTATTGTATAGCAGTAATTGTGAAATAAACTATTTTTGAATTTGAATATGAATTTGAGTTTTTTTCTATTCTAGCCTGAAGAAGGCCCAATAAAGGAGCCGAAACGTCGCTGATGGAATAGTAATCTTTGTTTTTGTTCCTTGACCGATACGATCAATATTATATTAAGTATGGAACGATACTGAAAGTAATCATTCAATTAAAGATTTTCATGTCCATATGCTATCACCGAGTTCAACAACAGGTCAAAAGACGTCCTAGAACCGAGTTCAACACTGCGGTAAAGAAAAACGAGGGCTGACGAAATTCGCGAAGTCGTTAATCCTACCCCTAATACTTTCAATCCAACGGTTCCAGCGGTCGGTTTCCTACGAAACTCAATCAGTTGACAATGACCAATATCGGGCTTGAAACAGCATCACCGGATTCATTTGCTCCGAACAAATAGATCGAAGTTGATTGATTCTGTTGATTTGAAACTTCTCAAACTGAAGATTCAAAAAAATTCCATTCAGGCCTGCCAACAACAGGGGTAACCACTGAGTGGTGTGAAAAAAAGTTTTCGCTTATAACCTCATCGTACATTTCATCAAAAATAATTAATTGTAATAGTAATTATCGATGTATGTAATAGCTCTTTATCTACTCCCATACAATAATATATCCATTAGTCTGCACTGCCATCGGGCGGTATACGTTTCTTATTTTTAAGGCAGAAGACTCTTAAGTCGAGCGCGAAGCAAACACTGCCGTATGAAATTCTGGAAATTAGACAAATTATCATCAAAATTTAAAGATTCATTTTTCCGTAGCTCCAATTTTGGAACGCCCTATAGACCAAACCGGATGTAAGACCCTCGTGAAAATCTGATATATTGTTCTTAAGGTTGATATTAATATAATATTTAAAAATGGGGAAAATTCACTGGACCCGCTTTTCCTAAGTAAGTGTGCGGGGTCGGGGTCCTTTGAATTAAAAACAGAAATATGAATTGTGAAGTCCAATCATGAAATTTTGTAAATTTCAAAGTCAATATGAGATATGTTTCCAATCTCTGGTCAAATACGTAATTAATATAAAAAAGTATAAACAACTCTGTTTTTTAAACTGATATTCACTGAAAACATATTACAGAAGAAAGAACATCATCACATACCGTCAACCGGTGTATAAACTGAAGGGTAAGCATATCAAAGGAATATTTCCTGTTTACCACACGATTGCAAAGGATTTTCAATTAATTCAACCAACTCTAGGAAAAACGTTTAATCAACTAATTGGCGTGTAATTAACTTTGCTGGACTCTCTGCAATATTTTCGATTTGAAATCATTCGAGAAATATACTGAAACCTTTCGAACTAGCGTGGAAAAGCTATTCATAAAATTATTTTCTGTAATCCAGATAATTCGCGTTGTGGGTTGAATTTGCGGGGATAATTCAATGTAACAATGGGTTTATACAAAAACTGGTACAATTTGAAAGCTGTCGAAAACACGAATAAACCTAGAAATCTGAAGTTTCCGGGGTAGGTTTGGATTGAGAATGTGACAATTGTAGCTGTGTCAGATACGAATCGACATCGACCAATGAACAGAAAATCGTTACGTTAAAAATGAATAAAATGAATTAAGATTTGTGAATGATTTCAAACGATTTTTTTTTAATAAATGCTCATTAATTTCCGATATCGAAATAAAAAGAAATGTATTGATCTAGCCTTGTAATAGGTGTCAGGTTGTCTTTTCAGTGATAGAACTTTAAGGTGGGGGTTCAATGTAGTGTGTTTTTATTTCAAGTTGATTTCGAAAACGGTTTCACTTTGAGAACTGAAATTTTGTGGGTGAACTCAGAAAGGATTAGGATTCTTGTTGAAATAATTTTAATCGATTTCATTCCGACAGTTATTTTTTTCTTTCAAAAATAGAAGAAAATGAGGCAACCCATGCTTCTGTTTTATTTCAACAGAAAGACCCATGAAAATAGTTTAACTTTCGATTAAAAGTGAATCTACTGATAATTTCGTTCAGAAGATCAACTTGAAATACGGAATTGGCAGAAAATGGCCAAATTCAAATTTTGGCGGGAAAAAATTCCTGTTTTACCACAAATTGACTTATTTCATAGTTCGGCGAATTTCGGATAGGGAGCGCCATTGTACATTTCATTCATAATTAGAGAGATATTCATAGAACTTATAGTGATAATGTAAGTTCTATGGAGATATTTCATAAAATGCACGGTGGCGCCTCTATCGGAGGAGATTTTCTACTCGCTTTAAATGCCGACCTTAAATTGAAATGAAACACATTTGAATTAAGATTGGCCTTTTTTTCATTCATAAGATAATTTCATGAGATTTGTGGTTTAAAAATAATTTATGGCTCATGTCCACCACGACTATCTCTGGAGCTAATGTAACAGTGACTTGTGCTCGTTACAGATCGATGATCAATGATTATTTGTTTCAAAATTTGAATGTTATCATTGAATTTAAATATACATAGAGGTACAACGCCCTTGAACGATTTGACGCAAAAATTTTTGGCAGTTTACTTGCCAACTTTAGTGGCGGCACATAGTAGCTACTAAAGGAACTATAATCTGCCGATCCATTTCGTCACTATTCATTTCACAGTAATCTGTAGGATATTTATTTTTCTCTAGTTCTATAAATCATAGGTAGAAGTAATTGTCGTTTTATTGCATCCAAAAATTCAGGTGTGATGAAATACTGAGCATCCAATATTTCTTAATATGCCGTTCCTGATCGTCATCGCTACAGTGACTAGATAAGAGACAGTGGCGACAATAGGGAAATAAGCCCCGCCCATCCGCCATGATGCATCTAAATTCAAACGAAATAGAACTAGAACAGCAGTTTTTGTGATAAAAATCTCTAATAAATAATATATGAAATGGAAAGTTTCGAATTTTCATTGTGAAGTCATCTTATTATCGAAATAGTTACTCAATAACACCATTTTTCAAACTCTAGGTATCTAAATAGATGAACTGTGGTCGTTTCAAAATCTGAGCGCACTTTGCAGAATATTTTGATTTTTTCTTAAATGGAATGAGAATTTCATAATTATTGCACTGTGAATCAACTATTCAAATTGAAATAAAATTGACAGATAAATTAATGCAAAGAGAGTAGAATTTTTCGAAGTAAAATTGTTTCATATCGCAATATTGCATGAAAACAATAGTCACATTCTAAATAGATAAAAACAATATGCTTTGACTTCTGAGAATATTCGTAACAAATGTTACAATTTGAACAATTTTTCAAGGATACCACAAATACTTAAAGACCGACTGCCACTATGAAATTTCACAAAGTATGAACATTTGATCGTAAAAAAATTTAGAGTGCAAATTGTGATTCTACTGATGTTTCTGCAGAAATATCAAGTATATCCATGGGTGTTACCGAAGGCACATTCAGGTTATCCTGAAATAATTTAAAAGGTTACAGACTACGAAACTTTCTGACATAGAAAATAGAAGTAAGGAATATTTCAAGTAAATTTATACAAATTTGAAGATTGACCACTGACCATAAAGTGGAGATTTACAGAATAAATAGTGATGAAAGCGTTAAAACGTCACAAAGATGACTTACCTTGAATGGTTTGCTTTCCTCTGGAATTGCCACAGTTCTCTGTTTCGGGGGTTTTCTTGGTGGCTTTACTTCTGATGAAAACGAGAACATAGTTGGCACAGCATTCATCTTCAGTTTTCTTGTACCATCCACTCGAGTTTTTTCCCACATTTCAGGAGCAAAATGGATCTAAAATTATATTATAATCAATATAATTTTTTGGTTGATATAACATAACCTCATAATATGAACTATCAATTTTTCTTGTTACATACCTCACATAAATATGAATTGTCTGTGGGGGTCCATTTATCCCTCCTTGTTTTGATTAGCCACAGCTTTCTTCTCTCAGGATCCTTCGGAAATCGCTTCATAACAAAACCTTTTTCAGAGGAATTGCTGCACTCGATAGCTGAACAACCAGTCATTTTTATACCGAAGTCGTCTTCTGCTCTGTTGCAATTATTTCCAATTCAATCAGCTATGATTGATATTACGTTATTTTATTCGTTTACGGTGAAATAAAGCGTTTTCTTCACAAAAATCACGAAAACTCCTCAAATCAACAAGTAAACACATAGAAATCAACAAACATTTAGATGCATCATGGCGGAGAAATACCACGTGACGGCGACAACCAATCAAAAATAGGACAGTCTATTGTCGCCACTGTCTCTTATCTAGTCACTGTAGTCATCGCATTCGGCTTTGAAAATAGTGCTTTATAGTTCAGCTACTTACCGCCAGTTGGGGAAGGAAAAAATTCTAGCTTCTCTGAAACACACTTATCTATCTATGAACCTGTGAAGGAACTTCACTAAATTCAGCTTCAAATCGTTGAACTGGGTTATGCCTCTATGTATATTTAAACTCAATGATGGTATCGACCCAGAAGTGTTTTGGTTCCAACAAGATGGTGGTTCACATCATGCTGCTACCGTAACAATTGATTAATCGAAGATTTGTGGATATCGTGATTTCGATAAATGGTCCAATTAATTGGCCTCCGCGAACATGCGACATAACTCCAATGGAGTAATTTCTTTGGGGATATGCCAGGTCAATGGTTTAAGCTCATAAACCAGAAACAATAGACGCTTTGGAAGCCAACCTAACTCGTGTTATTGCTGAAATAAGGCCTGAATTACTCGAAAAACTTATTCAACTAGCTCAGAGCTAGTTGTGGTGGACATGAAAGTCATAAAATTATCTTTCAAATAAAAAAAATAAGGTTCATCTTAATTTGAATGTGCTTTATTTAAATTCAAAGTTCTATCACACTTAAAAAAACGCCCGATATATCTTCCATGTAATAAACATAAAAAAATTCTCCATAACAAGATAACTTTCTATTATTTCTATTTCGATACATTATTTTCTCATGTTGTTGAAAGTGGAAAACTGCATGAAAAAAGCTAATTATATTGATTCGAAATTATAATTCTACCACATCAAATGGATATCTCCTTGTTGGAAACAAATATAAATTCCTTAGTCTCAAAACAGAACTTCTGTTTTTCAATTCCAATTCTAATGTTCCTTCCTTTTGAGATGATTGAATTATTGTATAGAGTAAATGCCTCATCTAAAAGGTAATTGACAATGCTGAGTCCATATAATATTATATTTGATATAATCTGTGATTGTACCTAATATGGTTGTTCTATGATGCACTGATGCACATCACATGGCGAAATACGAAGCTAAACGTTGTTAATTGCTGATTGAGTTGTTGAAGAATGAACCTGTGCTTATTGAATAGTGATTTTTATTCATTCAATAATATAAAAACCACTACTCGAACAACCTCAGAAATCCCAATCAAAAACTCAAATTCAATTATTTCAATTCAATGATATTTTAAATGTTTTCAGTCACAATAATTTTCCTCCGTTATGGATTTTTGTTTGGTCCTTCTACATCATTCTAACAATCCATTCATAAATCATCAATCGAATTGCTATGCAGCCATTCAAACGATGAAATTTTTGTGAAAATACAATTTGGAATGTTCGTCATACAAACTGTGCTATTAGGGCTTCTTCGATGCAATTACATTCTTTATTTATGGTTTTGATCTAGGTTATTCAGAAAAATCCTCATGTATGACAGGATCTATGAATAAACATAAAGAATTGCACTACCGAAAACTTTTTTCCAGATTTTGTATTTGACACATGAGTTCCTGAACAATATTACCATATTAACTCCATTCACTTTTATAAAGTATCGCGGTTAGCCATGATTCAGGTTTATCAAGTTCTTTCTCTCAAAACTGACACAGATTGGCACAAGCGACATTGCCAAGTCTACTTTCTATTTACTCTTTTTTAACTTTGTAAATGGAGTAAGTTTTTCTAAGGTTAAACTGTGACGCAGGTTTCGTAGAACTACTACAGTTTCATACTAGAGTATTTTAAGTTGTGCAAAAGTAATTTGAATGTCTTCTGTAGCTATTTCTTGAGAATTTTGTAAAGTGAGGAATTCCATAGGTTCGTCTTTTCTGTTCGTTTTTCTGGGTTATTCGAGTACTTTTATTCTTTTTCCCAATTAACTATCACAAAATAAGGGAATATTCTGTACAATATTTTCAGTAAAATTTCAACACTCGATTCTTGATTTCCGTAAAAAAAAATTGCATAACTGAATCTTCCAACAATTTTTATATACGTGAAATATATAATAATAATAAACGTCTTTATTTGATAGATAGTATCTACTCAGGGGCGAAGTCTAACAGAGCAATTCAACTTAATCCCCGAGCAAAAGCAGAAAAGAAAATAACATATTCACTATATATGAAAACTCACAAAAATATTCAATATTCCAAATCTGTATAAGAAAAAAAAAGAAAAATTTTCTGATTGAAAAACGAAAACACGACGTTATACGGACATTGCTTATTGAGACGAAAGAAACAGTCTCTTGATGGCCAGTTTAAATTTAGCGGAAGAAAGGGATTTAACGGAAGGAGGTAATTCATTATATTCCATAACAGCGTTGTAATGGAATAGTTATTTTCCTATCAAGGGCGGAAAGTTGTACTTTCCCGCACTAGATTGCCGTTGCCCGAACGACGCGGAGCGGCGTTCGGGCAAGCAATCGAGTGCGGGAAAGTACTTTCCGCTCAAGATAGGAACTAGTTATTTTCCTATCAAGGGCGGAAAGTTGTACTTTCCCGCACTAGATTGCCGTTGCCCGAACGACGCGGAGCGGAGTTCGGGCAAGCAATCGAGTGCGGGAAAGTACTGTCCGCTCAAGATAGGAACAATGTTTTTTCTACAACCGTATTATAAAATGAAAAAAAACTTCTACACAACTTTGGCGAAAATTCGTTTTGACACATTGATTAACGAAGTTGGGATTCTATGGAAAATCATAGACCATGACATAGAAATAAATACACAGATCCATGGATGCCAGTCATAATTTTTGAAGGATGTCAAGTTCTCTTTGAAAATGCAATAATTTTCAAACGGAAATCTGCATTAATAATTAGTTTGACATGGATAAAATTGCAAAATTTGAAATATTCAACTAAATATATAAGTAAGTAGATTGAGAGATTTCATGTTGAAGGTATTATTATACCCAAATTCAACACATATTTACTTTCCCGCACTTGTGCGGGAAAGTAACTTTCCCGCACTAGGGCGGGAAAGTGACACTTTCCGAATCTAAAACAATGCGGAAAGTAGTTAGTAAGGCCCGGTTGTAGAAAAAATGTTTTTTCTACAACCGTATTATAATATGAAAAAAACTTCTGAACAACCTTGCCGAATATTCGTTTTGACACATTGATTAACGAGTTCCAATTCTATGGAAAATCATAGACCATGACATAGAAATAAATAGACAGATCCATGTATGCCAGTCATAATTTTTGATGGATGTCAAGTTCTCTTTGAAAATGCAATAATTTTCAAACGGAAATCTGCAGTAATAATTAGTTTGACATGGATGAAACTGCAAAATTTGAAATATTCAACTAAATATATAAGTAAGTACATCAAGAGATTTCATGTTAAAGGTATTATTATACACAAATTTAACACATATTTACTTTCCCGCACTAGTGCGAGAAAGTAACTTTCCCGCACTAGGGCGGGAAAGTGACACTTTCCGAATCTAAAACGATGCGGGAAAGTAGTTAGTTAGGCCCGGTTGTAGAAAAAGATTTTTTGAAACCAGATGTGAAGTGTCGGGGAATGTGCAAAGTTGTTACATGTCTGATAGAGCGATTAGATAAGTCACCTCTGAAATTCAGGAGAAGCCGGAGGCAATCCAGTACCAAGCACCTTATGAATCAAATTTAGTAAGTGAACCTTTACCCTGTTCTCCATTCTTAGCCAACCGAGCTCTTTATTCTTCGAGATATGTTGAGAGAATACTTCGGTAGGTCAAAAATGAATCTCCAGTATTAACAGAGAAAAAGTTTCTTCAGCATTCGCCAGGTCTTTGAAATCTTTGAATTCACATAATATTTTCTCGAATCTAATCGCAATAAAATCGCGTAGAAAACGTCAAAAATTCACATTTTCCAAATGCCATTTTTCGATATTCAGAACCAAGGAAATATGGAAATTGATGGTGAGAAAGTTACCTTGATGTCTGAAATAGAGTTCCCAAACGATTAGACTTTCTTATTCAGTTCGTAAGCTTCATTTTTGCTATTGGTATCAGAGTGAGTTGTAGGCGAGAGTTATTAACATAACTCACGTTGTTGGTTTATAGATACTATTACAGCTGAAAATCTATTGAATTATGGTTATATTATTCTATGGGAGTAGATAAAGTGTTTAATGCTCAGAATGATTTTCAGTAGTAATATCCCTAGGACCTTGATCATATATCTAATAATTCCTATATGGGGAATGAGCCAATCAAAACTGAAGCTGGGCTTTGGTAACAATCCAGATTTGCGCTTGTGCGGCAATATTGAAAATAAAAATAATTTTTTAATTCCGTCTCTCTCTGACACATCGTATTATGTCGTGAAACGTATGTCATCCTTAACTTCATGTGAATACTTTCGATCATAACCTCACAATTTCATTTGAAATGTTTCAATCACTTTATTCCGTTTCCTCCAAGTCCTAAATATCATTGGTAACTCCTATTCGAATTCTAAAATTGAACTGAAAGTATTTAAGTGACATATTTTCATTCTCGATATCTATTTTCTTGTTTTCTTTCAGAATAAACATAACCTCTGAATTTCTCGCAATTTTTGAATTTCCTGTTGACGCAAGCGTACAACTCAATCTTCACCAAAGATTTGGCTTCACTTTGTGCCTGTGAAAAGCAGGAGTATAATCCATATTGATGTTATTAGATATATGACCTTGATAGTAGACGAGATAATTTTATGACCATCGAAAGCTCGTTCATAGGTAACAGCCCGAAGCCGAAGGCTGAGAGGGCATTTACCAAGCAACGAGCTTGAGATATTGGTTATAAAATTATGAGGCATTTATCAATGTCCGAGGAATATTCGGCAGAAAATTTTTGACAGAAAAAATGTATAACCCAACACAACAAAACATTTATTCATTTATTGAAAGTACAATTAGTGAAAGTGCAATTCGTAAAATTCAATTCAACATTAGATTCGTTGCTGTTCTCTCATATAGAAGATCTATTTCCACGCCTAATATTTATTATATTGTTGTGGTGTTCTTGATCGAGGTTTAGGTATGGTTTGATAGAATTTTGATTGCTATGACCAGTAATCTTCAGCAATTGTTGTTCCTCTACACCACTTTTTGCTAATTGACTGACAGCTGTTGATCTATTTAAATGATTCGTTATCTTTTTGTCTTTGACATTCAAGCCAATTGCTTCGGCAGCATATTTAGTCCCTTTTACGCTTTTACGCCCTGTATCTCGAAAACTGGTCATAGTATCGGATTTAAAATTCATACCTCGGGAGATGTTGTGGGAATCAATATATAGTGATAAAATAGTTGCATTTGACCGAGGAAATTTTCGAATACATGTTCATGTTTTTTGTACTTTTCCCAAAATTGAATACCTTCCTATGAATAAACCACCCTGAATATTTTGGAGATTAGAGACACACATATGTTTGTGGTATTACTTTTCCCAAAAATCAATTCAAAAATACAGGATTTCGAATTAATCCTAAAAAAATATATTTATGTCTAGTGGTTCTCTCTGTGAAACACCCTGTATAAAAAATATGCACTGTGCAATATTTTGTCGTCATAATACTAAATCGGAAAGAACATTTCAAAAATATGCCCTCCTGACGTCACAGTAGAAAAAGTGAATTTTGGGAAAAAACTACCGTCATATATTCGTGAATCACCCGGTAAATATAAATATTTTTAATCATACGTATCCTCTAATTTCATACCTAGAACATGTAGTAAACGTGTGTATGCAACAGAAATCCAATGTAACTCTTAAAAATTAGCAAATAAATCCGAAAATCTGGGCAATTTTCAACTTTAACACCCCGTATTTAGAAAACTAGCCATAGGATTGGGTTGGGCCCATTGACACTTTTGGTCAATGAGTCGGGTACAACAACATACCAAATTTTCAGAAAATTTGACCGGTCGCCACTTTACCTACTAAAAGTGCGGGGTCCTTTGTGTATATGTGTTTAATCATAGATATGTGTTTGTTAACAATACCAGATGTTAGAACCTACTGTTACCGAAAAATCATAGTACTGCATACTATCAAAGAAGTCTACAGTTTATGGGTTCTAAAATTTTCAATGCAGTGCAGAATGCTTTTAATATTTTCATTTTCAAAAAAAATGGTTAAATCATTACTTCTGGAGAAGAATTGTTATAATATTTAGGAGTTTTTCAATTGAATGTTGATTATTTTTGTTTTTTTGACGTTTTCTTTTGTCATATGCTATTCTGTATATTGAAGTGAAGAAATAAAGAATTGTCATTATTATTATTATTATTGATTTTGTGTTGTATTTTGTCTGAGCCCCTCAAGCATTTTTATACAGTGATTCAGGATCAAATATTCAATTTGGAACACCCTGTTCAATGTGGGTATAATTTGTTTACATAACATGTCTCAATTATCGGATCAATTACATAGCGGCCGTTGCAGGAGACTGATAGTTAATAATGTTTTCTATTCGATCTATCCAGTCACATAGATGTTGCTCTCAGGAAATTCATAGCAATTATTTCTCATTCGAATAAGTTATGAAGATGCATGGAATCATTTCCACATATGCATTTTCTCAAACAATAGCTTATGATTACATCGGAAAATCACCTTTTTTCCGTTTCGAAAATATTCAGGATGTGGGTATATCAAAATTGCATAAAAATGTTGGTATTGATTTTTTTTTTGAGCCCCACTGCTTAGTCACAGACCCCTAAAGATGGCGCCAGAAAAACAGATTTTATGGTAACGGGTGCCTACTTTTGATTCAACAGTGAATCGATTAGCAGGACATGAGTATTAAGTTTTTCCGCATCTAATATTCATGTGAATATATGATACATTTTTAAATTAAGCATAAATTTTGTAGCAAGATGAAAGAACTTTTGTTTACAGTTTATATTTGAGAAATCATAAATCGAAATCATTTTTCAAAAATAGCTAGCCTGAAACTGCAATATTTAAATTACTCCTAAAAAAGTGCCTGTAGAATGTAACAAAAGATTTCGAATACGAGTTCAAACAAGCAAGTTATTCAGCATTATTGTAAATGACAATTTCTCAATTTCCTTTCATGATTCTTACATAATAAAATCTATGGACAATAGGATGGATCTGTTTCCAGATTCAGATTATTAGGGAAAAAGAAGCTCGAGAATTTGTTAACAATTTTCTTCTAGCTGTTATAGTTCTCGAGATCCCTTCAGAAGACAACGAATTTTGCCCACCCTGTATATTCTCGAAACGAGAAGAAAATAATTTTACCTGAAAAACACAACTTTATGTTATGGTTCGACAAGGAAATCTCTTGGAACAAATCATAATTCGTCACTGGATTGCAATTAGAAAAGGATCCCTACTATGATTTAATTTCAACATCGTTGCACAAACAAGAACGGAGATAATGACTAAACTTGAAATTTTCCAAACGTCAATTTGGCTTATAAGTCGAAAACAGAAGAAGAAAGAGGAAAGTAGTTCACGTCATTAAGAGTTTCTCAAAAAATGCTCATTGAACATACGAGATAAAATGGAAAATAGAAGTGGATCTTTCATTCTCACGGAGATTCGAAACTACCTTTGAAAGTTAAGCTGGTTAGTATGCTTTCGGGACAGAGTAATTATGTTGCTTTAACATCTACACGAACAGCTTCAGAGTCTGGAAGATGTGGGGCGACATTCGAATTCAATTTCTAGAATTGCCAGTTCTCATGAGCCCACGAAAATGTATGGTGTGAGAAGATGCTTAATTGAAAGAAAATATTTTCGATTTCGTATCTCGCCTTACATTCAATTTTCCAGAGCTGGTTCCACTTAAACGAGAGTTATATCATTTCGTCACGATGTTTTTATTTTTATTTTTGAATTTGGGGTCGTTAATGGTCTCAAACGACTAAGGGCTGGTATTATAACGGACACGTTCAATCGGAGGTTGAACAACCTCGGGTTGAGGTCGCTTTTTTTGGGTTAGCTCACCTGAATCTTATTTCTTGAAGTATTTTGGCACTTTTTCTAATACCACACTTGGATAAATTCAATAATCGTAGTCTGATTGAGAAAAAACAAGAAGCTTATTCGAGAATATTCTGAAGTATTGTCACGGTCACAACAGAGAATTCAGATAAATTAGAGAAATCTGATTTCCTACAACAAAACAAATTAATTAAAATATTTTGAAATTTACGAAATGAGGACGGACTTTTTAGGATTTTTTCTAGTCGAAGCTATTGCAAATACGCTGTAGTCATTATCACTTTTTCAACTTATTTGACTCGAATGATCTAAGTTTGTACTAGCCTGATATTCTGGAAAATCTTATCTCAAACTCTTATGCCAAGTAACCAAATAGAAGCTGAGCCAATACAAAACATCCAATGAAATTGCATAAACATTTATTCTTACAAGAATGTATGTAGTTTTATTTAGGATGAGTACAAATCATTCTTGATTGAGTACATGAAATACACATTGAATTGAAAGATCACATTTATTATCTGATTAACTTCCACTTTATCATTGAGTTTAAATATACATAGAGACGATTTGAAGCTGAATTTAGTGTAGGTCCTTCACCGGTTCATAGATGGATAAGTGAGTTTCAGAGAAGCGAAAATTTTTACCCCCCGCATCTGAACTATAAAGCACTATTCGCGAAGCCGAATGCGATGACGATCAGGACCGGCGTAAGAAATATTGGATGTTTAGTATTTCATCACACCTGATTTTTTGGATGCGATAAAACGACAATTGATTCTGCCTATGATTCATAGATTATTATATACGAAAATGAATATCCTACAGATTTCTGTGAATGAAAAGAAAGCAGATTATAGTTCCCTCGTTAGTTCCTTCAGTAGCTACTATGTGCCGCCACTGAAGTTGGCAAATTGGCAAGTGAACTGCCAAAAACTTTTGCATCAAATCGTTCAAGGGCGCTGTACCTCTATGTATATTTAAACTCAATGATTCAGGTTCAGAGTCATGAATTGGATCAGTCAACTTCATTTCTATAGCAATATTATGCTGGACTGCTCGATCCACAAAAGTAAAAGTTGTTTTCAAATGTAATCAAATCCTGAATAAAGAAATGGAAAATGTTCTTTTACACGCCATACTTCATATATGAGCTTGATTAATAATTGATCTGCGAGATGGGATCGGTGTCGTCAATCATTTCTTGAGAGTATTTTCAAAATTATCCTGAGCTTAGCAACTTGGAAATTTGAAGAAAAGTAATCTTTTTCATTTCTGAATCATTCAGCGTTTTCACAAGCTATTGAAATAAACATGCACTTATACTATGTAATAAAACTCAAGAAATCCTACTAGAACAGTAATACACCTAAATTTGGTCAATGCAACCTTTCCCTTGTCAATTTTGGTTCCTGTTGGTTGCTCGGCATTTTGATAAAATGATAAAATAAGCACTAGAATACGTTTTGATATTGTCAAAAGTTCCACACATTCCACAACATGCTGACTTTTTTCTGATGTTGATTTATGAATAAAAAAAAATCTTCAAATATGTTAACAACTCTGAAATGATCCAGCTAATTCATAGTTATTTCATCCACCGGATAAAACAGTTTTTTTATTCGACCGAAATCTCTTCTTCGTGCCATCTTTGAAGTGGTCGAAAGAAAATGTGAAATCATTCGATTGTTATCTTTTTTATTCACTAATCACTATCGTTACTATCTTTTGAATGCCTTGCAGTTGTTATTTCATTATTATTATAACTAGAGTCATTTTCGATCTCATATTCAAACAGAAACCTGGCAGTTCTATCCCTCGAAGACAAGGCACAAATAAATTTAGTTTGAATTTTGAAATATCTTATCAAACACCAAAGATGAATTATTAATACATAGCCAACCTACAGAAGAATGATTAATATCGGGCATCCTATTAATATTATATATGAATTCCAAGCAAAATCAATGTGCCCAAACGAAATGTTTTGTTTTGAACACGTTAAATGACTTTAGTTGTCAGCCATCGGGAGAAATGTTTTGTTTTGAACACGTTAAATGACGTTAGTTGTCACTCATCGGGAGAGCCAATATTTCTGTAATATCATACGGTATTGTGGACGATTACTCTGGCGGCAACTGTCAAATTAACTGGACAGCTGTCTAACTCTTCTAAATTGGACTCTCAAATGTGAATCTACCTATCAAGTGAATCAACCTACAAGAAGGATGAACTAGAGCTGACTTCGCGTCAGTGCTTAAGACTATACGGCTATCGCTTGGTTACAACATATGTACATATACAAGATGTATTCAAGATGATGCATTAACCCAAGCAACATAGAGAGAACCCAAATATAGCCATGCGACTTCTTTTCAGGAAATTGAGACGCCTTCTATTACTCCTTTGAAAGGTTGCTGGGAGCTCTACAGAGTGTAACAGCCAAATGGAATAAATTCGATAACGAATAAATGAGGGCGTGTTGGGAAAAACACTCGGACATGTCGATTTGTAATTTTAAATGCGCATATTTTTCGAGAAAATAATATTGTATAGGGTGTTCCATGTGACCGTGGCCAATACCAACTTTCTTATTTCAAATGCAACCCCCTGTATATTACTTATTTTTTGGATTCTTCAGAGAATTCTAGACAAAATTCATGCACAATGTCCTATACCTATCTTCAACTATTTCGGAAGTATTGAGTGTTTTCGGATTTATTGCAAAAAACAACAAGCACTCCTTCAGGAGAAATTTATGTTTCCTTCTCTATACCATCAGAGCAGTTAATGCAGCATTTGCGTGAACATTGCGAGCAAATTGGTTTTGTACATCGAAAACATAAATACGAGGTCTTTCGCCGTTTTTGTGATGGAAAAATGTAGCAGTATTTTCTAGTTTGGAATTTTGTTCCTCCAGCTTCCTCATCAGGAAATTCCTACCTATATTATGTTAAGTAAATGATAACAGGTAGTCTCCCAGACTCCGAAGACTATATATTTTGATTTGTGAATGTCTTGACAAACTCGAACTTTTCAGTGGAAACAGTATTCTGAGAGTTAGGAAGGTACTGCAAGCCACAGAATTGACGGCCGATTGTAGGGTTATCTATGGATTGTAGTGGGAGATATGACGACATAAATGTGTCGTGGAGTCTGATAGACTCCGCCTCACCCGTTAAGGGGTAAATAAAAATTATTTTATTTCACAAATTCGGTACATTAAACTTGAAACCTAATAAGTATTACTGATTATTTCTTAATTAAAAAAAAAACAAAACAAAAATTAATGTCAATGTAGGAAATGTTCAAAATGCTCGCCACTAACGTCTTGGCTACATGCTAATCTGGTGTAGAATTGTCTTCTAACGTTACTCAACATTTCAGGCATGACTGATCTAATCGCAAGCTTGATTCGTTTTTTTAGGTCGTCTAAGTTTAAGGGTTTCGTTTCGTATACAATACTCTTGACATATCCCCACAAAAAGAAGTCTAATGGTGTCAGATCAGGAGATCGTGCTGGCCATTCTATCGATCAGCGCCTCCCTATTCACCGATTTGGAAAAATTTGATTCAAGTACTGCCGGACATTGATTTGGCAATGGGGCGGTGCTCCATCTTGCTGAAACCATATTATATTGGCAGAAACTTGGGGATTTGCTGGATCAGGATATAAGTTTATCAAAGTTGGTACGACATTATTTTGAAGTAGTTCTAAATATTATTCTCCATTCAAGTTGCCGTCAATGAAAAAGGACCTACGATATGATTTCCAAAAATTCCTGCCCAAACATAAACATTTTCAGGATACTGCGTACGTTCTTCTCTCATTCACTGAGGATTCTCATCAGACCAATAGTGGCAATTTTGACGATTAACATGACCGTGTGGTGTAAATGTACTCTCATCAGAAAACAAAACATTTTCTGATTGGATCACATTGTTATCTAACATTGCCATCATTCGCTCACAAAAATGCGTTCTCCTATCGAAATCGTTTTTTATGAGCTCCTGAGTTGCCATCATTCTATAGGGATGCATCTTACTTTCCTTTGATATGCGAAATATTGACGTGTGGCTGACGGTGAACAGCAGGGCTACTATTCGAACAGAATTATGTGGGCTTTCTTGAAACTCAAGCAGAATATCCAATTTCGTATCATCACTTACTTTTTTTTATTTGTCGTACATGACCAAGCTGTCGAAACTGCTTTTCTATTTCGCTAATTGTTCCTTGGGATATATGCGGCAAATTTGAAAATTTTTCGTGAAATAAGCGAGAAACTTCCATTTGTGTCCGTGTGTAATCTGCATGACCAATCATTTGAAGAATGGTTAATTTGTGCATTTCTGTTAAATGAACCATTTTTCTGATATTATTACGTACAGTTATCGAAATTCGAAAGACAATAGCACTTACACTGATCACTTATTGTCATGCGAACAGACAACGTGTTACTAAGGCTGTGAGAATAAACAAATCTGTTTTTTTTAATTTCTTCTCAGTAATGGTTTTTGCTTACTTTCTTCATAGCAAGAGGTAAATTGGAAATAAGTTTTGAGTGTAATGTATCGAATTTGTGAAATAAAATAATTTTCATTCAAAATGTTAATTTTTGTAAAAAATAAAAAAACTTAATATTTCCGAAAAAGTTGAAGATAGGTATAGGACATTGTACATGAATTATGTCCAAAATTTTCTGAAGAATCAAAAAAATAAATAATATACTGGGGGTTGCATTTGAAATAGGAAAGTTGGTATTGGACACGGTCGCATGGAACACCCTATATTATTTTATTTTCTTGAAAAATATGCGCATTTAAAATTACAAATCGACGTGTCCGAGCGTTTTTCCAGCACCCCCTCATTTATTCGTTAACGAATTTATTCCATTTGGCTGTCACACTCTGTATATCTCCTTCAAATGTCCGCCACTATAGTACTTCCACAGAATTCTTGAAGATATGCTTCGAGAATATTTTTCAACAAGTCTATTTGGGATTTCTGTGTGAAATTCGCATACACCTCCCTTCGCGAGATCTATAGGAGCTCGCATGAAGATCATATTGGAATAAAAGGCCGTATTTATCAAAACAAGCCTTACCTTTTACTTTCAAAACATGAAGCAATTCATCAAGGTATATGCATGAAAAGAATTGAAGGGAGAGGTTTTGTTTCGAAGAGTTTGCTTTAAAGTAGAAGGTTGTACGTTCGCCGTATTCATAAAAAGAAGCATTTGCTCAAAAACTAAAGGATTTGCTTCCAAAAATAGGAATCTAGGTTCACAACTTTTATCTGTGTTTTCAGTAGTCGCCCAGCCATCACACAGCTAATATGTGATTTTGTAGTCCCAGTGCTTTCATGATGCATTTACGTTCAAGGAAATAACATTACAAACCAAGACGTTCGCATCGCGAATAAGATTTGAGGAGGAGAATGTGATGTGGTTGGCAGACCACTTCTTTGGCGTGAATTCCAAAACTCGTGGAGGAGCCATGTCTCCTGAAATGAAAATAAAAGTATTTCTGCGTAATTGTTCGAACCCTAAATTCCAGCGCGATATTGATGAAGAATTGGGTTGTACGCTGCCCTCCGTGTCCAGAATATTCCATGAGGTGCCTGAACGGACAGCACAACAGTGCTGCGACTGGATGCGGTTCCCAAATATTGAAAATCAGATTATGCAGGTCGGAGAGATGTGGTTGACCAGGTTGGATTCTCCAGCAGCTATTGGAAAGCCAATTTGAAAACGGATACATAAATCGCAAAGGTGCCAGCAGTATTAAAGTGCAGGTCACGTGCGATCGAATTGTGTTATAACTTGCAAGTTGGCCTGGATCAGTACCTTTTACTTCACTTATCCGAAGTATCCCCTTGCATGGAAAAGGTGGAGATCATGAATAGGAATACGAGTGCAGATATTTTTTGTGATATATCTGTAGGAATGTAGTAGTGTTAAGTATAGTTGTAGAATACAATAATTAGGATGAAATTCTGCAATCATGGATTATTATGTGCTGTACCAGAAGAAATGTTATATGAAAACAAACAAAAAACACATATGAACTTCATTAAGGATTCAATCATATTTAATGGCCTCTAGAAGTCTAGATGATAGTATATTGTTCAATAATGTGAGTCATAACACACGTAGATGAATTTTGCAGCCCGAGCCGTCAGGCGAGGTGTGTAATTCATCAAGTGTGTTATGACCATTCCCGCGAATTGAATACTTTACTTTATCTTCGACTTCTTCGGTAAAACTCGAGTTTTCAAAATTGACAACAGTCGTCAAAAGCGATTTCTGTGGTCGAAAATCGAATCGATATCGAATTACGTAGGAAACGTCAAGAATTCACGTTTTCCAAATGCAATTTTTGGATATTCAGACCTAAGAAAATGTAGAAATGGATGGCGAGAACGTTACCTTGATGTCTGAAATAGAGTTCCCAAATTACCCGACTTTTTTATTCATTTCGTAAGCTACATTTTTCCTATTTGTATTAGAGTGAGTTATACCTAGGCGTGAGTTATTATTACCTCACACAATTGGTTTATGCAGGATGTCCGGTAAACCTTGTACAATATTGAAACTGGTGATAGACCAGGTCATGACTGTTCAGAATATCAGAATTTCACCTCAGTAAAAATATCACCATTTTCGAGATAATGGGCATTTTCTGAATATCTAGAAAATCACTACCTCACCTCCGTTTTTTGAGTGCTAATTCAAATATCTTTGTTGCTGAAGATTAATGATGAGTGATGCTTCCAGACGTACAAAACAGTTTTTCAGAACTTGATACATTTTTCAAGAAATAGAGGTAAAATGCCAGATTTGAATCCCACCAATTTGTATTGACAAAAGTTTGACATTATTGTCTGAAAAAAACATAACCACGAGGAGGTGAACATTCATAACAAAAGAATGCCCATTTTGTCCAGACTCTAAAATGGTATGAAAGTTGGTATAATTATTTTTGGAAGGAGTGGTATTTCGATTAGTAGTGATTTTCTAGATATTTAGAAAATGCCCATTATCTCGAAAATGGTGATATTTTTACTGAGGTGAAATTCTGATATTCCGAACAGTCATGACCTGGTCTATCACCAGTTTCAATATTGTACAAGGTTTACCGGACACCCTGTATAGACTATTGCAGATCAAAATCAGTTGAATAATGGATATTTTATTTTATGGGAGTAGATAAAGTTTATTCCACATTCATTCTGTGATTCCTATCCTATCTCCCTTCTTCTCATATGTTAATATCTGAACAAGTATTGTACATCTAGTAGAGTGATAGATAGATAGATACCAGGACAGGGTAGACCACGGGTAACAACTGCCATTCAAGAACGGTTTGCAACCGCTCGCCTCCTTCAAAATCAGCTTGAGCAAACTCATGAGGTGCAAATTAGCACTCAGACAATAAGAAATCGCCTCAGAGAATATGATTTAAGGCCTCGTGCCGCGGCAAGAGGCCCAGCCCTTAGCCCAGCCCATCGAAGGGCGCGTTTGAATTTTGCGAGACAGCATATCCATTGGGAAGAGGCCGATTGGGAAAGAGTTCTCTTCACAGATGAGTCTAGATTCTGCCTCTACCCTTGTGATCGACGATCTCTTGTATACATACGTCCACATGAAAGATATGCTCAGTGCAATTTCCTGAATACTACTGGTTTCGGGGGAGGATCGATTATGGTATGGGGTGGAATATATTTGACTGCTCGCACAGACCTAGTGGTCGTTGATAATGGAGCTATGAATGCTGATAAGTATATAAGGAACATTCTTGAAGAGCATGCCATTTGCCCCATACATGGGTGAAAATTTCATTTTTATGGACGATAATGCCAGACCCCATCCAACTCGGAGAAATCTGGGAAGGATTAAATCAGAACATTTTAAGATCACTCATTTTGAGTATGAAACGTCGTTGCCGAGCTGTAATTAACGCAAGGGGTGGAAATACCAAGTATTAAATCACTTATCAGCATTCCAGTATTTTGAAAATTGTCCATTTCTCTTCTTTCACACGGTGAAATCCTGAATTTTTCTTCCATTCAATGTGTCTTGTTTCGTTCAAAACCTTCCCGAGAGAACATAAAAAATGAGTTATAAAGTCAATGTAGAGTTAACTTTCATTAAAATTGAGATTTTCAGAATGTGCGTTAATTTTTTTGCGCAGTGTGAAAATCAAAAAAGCGGCTTGAATTACATATACAAGGTGAGTCTTCGACTTAAACTTATTTTTTGAAGATTTCTCTCATCAAACGAAACGCTTCTTTTCCATACCATTTTTCAAAATTCGGTTTCGTTTGGAAGATACGGGTTATCGAAAATCCTCGATAACAACACTTTTCGGTTCATATCTTCGGAACGGTTTTTTCAAATGAACTATATTTTGGTGATGTATTCACGCCTTGCATGATGCATACTTTCAAATCAAAACTTACCCAAAATTCCTTCCAGTTGGAAAGGTACAGCGTAGCCGACTCATAAATCCACGCAAAAATACTCTAAATCCACGTGAAAATGATGAACGGTTCCTATTTTCGAAAAAACCAATCGGTTCAGAAAATAAAAGTATTCCTAAGTTTTTACAATAAAACACGTCGTTTTCAAGTTGTTCCTAATTTTATCCCATAAAATTTGATGAGAAAATCATAACTCTCGAGTATAATCGGGATGTTTTCCTGGATTCAAAATATCACCGAATCGAAGATGTATTAATACTCCGTAATTAAACTAAAAGTTATCAATGTTGTCAGAATGTTTGTCGAATTGTCGAATTTTCATTTGGAAATCACTGAATCTCTCTCACAAAGGTTCCTTCATTCGGAATCGGAATCCTCCTTTGGGATACTGAATGCTATATTATGCTTATCTGGTTCTCCTAGCACTTCTTCCATCAACAAAATACATCTCCATCATGTAGACGAATTCGTGATTTGAAGTCATTTTTAATTGTTATCCCCTGAAAAGCAATTTATACGTGCGTAATTTTGATCACAATATCTCGTTATATGTCGCTTCTATGAACGACATTCAACATTCAGTTGTTTATTCAGACTTCTACGGCCACTTTCCTCAAAAGCTACTCGTCGTCAGGAGCTTCGTTCAAAAACTTCTTCATTTCAGGTCTTTCTAATGTCTTGAACTTCTTTGGTTTGTATCTCTGTGAAATGGCTTTTCAAAAAGCTCGTTAGTTTGCCATATTTTGAAATGTTGATTTTTCCATAAAGGAGAATAGTCGGGCGAAGAATCTAATTTTACCTGCTTAAATTTCATCTCGAGTGGTATTCGCCATGACTATTTCACCAGAAATTATATCTAACAATAATATGGTCATATTTGACGCTATTTGACAATTAGAGTTCACAGATTAACTGAACGTTGTTTGTGTTCTCTATGGTATTCATTTTCGAAGGTATTTATGAATTCGAGAAACGACAAAAATTTAATCGCTGGAAAACCAACTTGTTAGTTTTGCCGGCTCGCATATTTCATCGAGATGAGACGAGAGTTGCTACAGAAACTTCCTCACCAAAAATTGAATGAGTGAAATAGTCACAGGTGAATTATCATTTCGTACGTGAGATGAGAAGGAGTTAATTGTGACCTAACACGCAAAGCCAGAGCTGTAAGGTCATCATCATTGTCATTTCTGTTTATCAATTATGATGTTATTTGAACAAGTAAACATTTACAAAGAATATATAACAAATGAGTGGGAACATTCATGGGGAAGAGTCTTATGGGCCCCATACACTATGCGATTGCCTTAGTGCCGTTGCCTCAATAAGAAACTTATGAGGCCAATATCGTAGAGTGACATACACTATCAGTCCACCACCTGCAAGCGGACGTGCAGAACTGCAGATGCTTGCCTGATGATAGCATACATCATCCGTCAAGTGCCTGAAGGCGAATTGTCGATCGCAAATCAGGACTGCAGCAAACCGCAGTTTCCAGACAGTTTTTCATCATGCTTTGTCGAAAACGTCGCGCGATATATATTTTTTTCATTTTTTGAGATCAACTCCGAAGTAGGTTTTGGGTGAAAAGTGGCTTCAGAGGATGGAGACACTAGTTCTCACATGTCATTGCTTCGTGAACTGAGACATCTCATCACGAGGATTTAATGAATTATTTGAGAATGAGAGTAAAATGATCACCAATTTACGCCAGGCAATCGGTGTTGAGGAAAGATTGATTACAACTCTGATATTTTTAGCAACGGCCAAAGCTTCGAAGATTTGATGCTTCTGACTCGAATTTCACCTCAAGCGCTTGGGAAAATCCTACCAGCTACCTGCAGAAGCAATATCGAATGCTTCATCGCGTAATCTTTTGTTTGCATGATTTACATCTTTTATTTTCCACAAATAAGGGTGGGCTCGGTAAAGTTCAATGAACCCGGAAATAAATGGTGGTTCACAATCCATTTTTGCTCGTCAGTCCACTCGCGTACCAACACTGCAGGGTTTGAAATGGCCTGACGTAAAACTGCCGAAAACAGTAGATTCGGAGGGAATACGATCTAGCGCCTTCAGGCCAACTGACAGTGGGTGGTGGTGAGCTCTGAGATCATCATCCGACAAGCCTGTGCCGGTTGCCGATCTGCCGTCCGTTCGTCGCCTGCTGCAGACCGAGCGACCTGCAGTCCAATCTCTTCAGATTAACTGATAAATGTGTGGGCAACTCCGATCAGCAGCCTTACGATTACCTTAAGTAAAACTGATAGTGTATGGGGCGTCTCAGACGCCCCATACACTATCAGTTCTGGACTGCAGGTCGTGCGGACTGAAGGCGAGTGGCCGCCGTAGCGGCCTGCAGCAGGCGACGAACGGACGGCAGATCGGCAACCGGCACAGGCTTGTCGGATGATGATCTCAGAGCTCACCACCACCCACTGTCAGTTGGCCTGAAGGCGCTAGATCGTATTCCCTCCGAATCTACTGTTTTCGGCAGTTTTACGTCAGGCCATTTCAAACCCTGCAGTGTTGGTACGCGAGTGGACTGACGAGCAAAAATGGATTGTAAACCACCATTTATTTCCGGGTTTATTGAACTTCACCGAACCCACCCTTCTTTGTGGAAAATAAAAGATGAAAATTATGCAAACAAAAGATTATGCGATGAAGCATACGACATGCTTCTGCAGGTTGCTGGTAGGACTTTCCCAAACGCTTGAGGTGAAATTCGAGTCGGAAGGTTCGAAGCTTTGGCCTGTTGCTAAAAATCTCAGAGTTGTAATCAATCTTTCCTCAGCACCGATTGCTTGGCGTAAATTGGTGATCACTTTACTGATTCGTCTAGCAGTTTTTGAAAATTATTTTCGCTCATTCTCAAATAATTCATTAAATCCTCGTGATGAGATTGTCTCAGTTCACGAAGCAATGACATGTGAGAACTAGTGTCTCTATCCTCTGAAGCCACTTTTTCACCCAAAAAAACCTTATTCGGGGTGGATCCCCAAAAATTGAAAAAATATATATCGCGCAACGTTTTCGACAAAGAGCATGATGGAAAACTGTCTGGAAACTGCGGTTTGCCTGCAGTCCTGATTTGCGATCGACAATTCGCCTTCAGGCACTTGACGGATGATGTATGCTATCATCAGGCAAGGATCTACAGTTCTGTACGTCCGCTTGCAGGTGGTGGACTGACAGTGTATGTTACTATGCGATATTGGCCTCATAAGTTTCTTATTCAGGCAACGGCACTAAGGCAATCGCATAGTGTATGGGGCCCATTAGAGTCTAACAATCAAGTTAGTCAACAGTTATTGCCGGTAGTAAACACATTCAATGTGAGTTATCATCTCAGTATGGTCAAGATGTTGAGTCGCGTCTTATTATTCACCATCCCTCAACTGTATAACGATTAACCGAACCTACTCTAGAAGGGTACATCACAAAGTGTCAAAATTTATTTAAACATTCGCTAACAATGTATTATGCCCGTGGCAGCCAAACAAACAACCTACACTAACCAAACGGTAAAAAAGTCTCCGTCAAGTTCCGACATTTTAAGGGTGGTGAGACGCAAGTAGCGTTCATTTGATCATTGAACGAGAATAACTCCTGAAGATGCCAGACACACGAACTGGCGAAACGTCGAGAATAAGTGAACGACGATTGCCGAAGGCCCGAAAAAAGATCAAACGAAAACATTTATAAGGTCTAATTTTTCTGTTTCCATTCGAATTGTACTTCGAATTAAAAAAAATTGAATTGTGGCAAACAAATGATCTATATTTTCAAGGAAATAATTATCAGATATGCTGAAATTGCAAAGCAGCACAAGTCTTCATTGGAACACTCCAGTGTCACCCAAAAGTTTATTTGAATCAAAAATTCGAAAGATCTACTTTTTCCTCGAAATATATACTTAATATTGAACGAATTAATGATGAAAAAATTGTGATTATATACAAGAAGAATGGAATGAATTTTTCTTAGAGAGTTAACCGGTATAAAATTTCACTCACATATTCCAGTATCTCATTTAGATATCAAATAACAGCACTTCAAATTATCAAATCTCTCTCACAGATCCTTTTTGATATTACGATATATCTAAATATATTAAGATCTTCGCGGACACATCTACTCAACAGATGACCTCAAACTAGTTGAGATTGAAACGATACGTAAGTCTTTCCCTAGTGCTAATCACACGAACCAGAAATGCTTTTTTCTGCTTCCCACTTCTGGGAAGTGGGTACTTCCCGGACGCTTTTTCTCTGAGAAAGTAACATTTCCCGGCCTAGTCCGGAAAGTACGTACTTTCCGGACTAGGCCGGAAAAACTCACGTCGTTGTTGTCATTGTGATGATCGTCACAATAGCAACGAAATAACGGATGACAGTTCTGTTCTGTGCAATTCAAATAATAATCAAAATGTATAATGAAGGAATGTGTCGTCTCATTGATTTGTAATTCTACACGGTTGCCGAAAAAATATTGTACGCAACACGCCCGAAAATAGTTTTTTTGGACTCACAGACTTCCATGACTCGCCTCCGGCTCGTCCTAGAATTTTGTTTATTCGTCCTAAAAAACACTATTTTCCGGACTTGTTAGGTAAATTACTATTACGTTTAGTATAACGCTGACCAAATCATTCCTTTTTCTTCTAATTTTCAAAAACTTTGGGATCTCGCAATGGGAACTTTTTATTCTGGTTACATTCGTGATATCTTTGAGAGCTTGGGAATATCCAATTATGTATACTCGTACTCGTATCTCTGGGAAAATTGGAAATTTCCATTTATGAATATATTGGAGAGAATTCGCAAAAAGAATTAATTGAGAATTTCGCTTAGGAACATCGCATAGCGATCTCTGGGAAATCGCACGGGTGTAGTTTCCCAAAACAATTCTGTTCATGGGTGATTTACCTCAATATTCGTTCAACAGATACCTGATCCTGTTCTGCAGTTCGTTTCTGAACCTACAATTATTTTTTGCTAGACTGAATGGTTAATTTGGATGATAAAGAATTTCACTAATGATCTTAACAGAAAAAATAACCTTATTTGATCTTGTTTATTGACTTGCTGAAATGTTTAGTATTCAAAATTTCACAGAGTTGTCTACTGATTATATAGTGCTCGTTTCAGATAATTACTGTTACTTTTTATGGCAAATTCTTTTGGATTCCTTGGATTTATCAAAGTGTAGACATTGGACACACTGTGAACAGATTGAGTGGGTGATGAATTCATAATGAAGGAGCCAAATTATATTAAGAATTTTAATGAATTCATCAGTTTCTTGCATGAAAGTTCAGCAGACTATAACTAGAAAAACGGTCTGGATCATGATTAATTGGATCGCCGGCCTTGATGAACATAAATAACACTACAAGCCCCCTTGTTAGAAAAAAATTCGGATGGGTTGATTATGAAACTCATTATCTTTATATCGAAATTGTGAATTATTTGTCTCAGTATTGTACATTTACATGCATAATGAGGAATCGCGAATTACAATTCTTCGATCGACATATTGAAAAACGGAATTTGAATGCTATCTAGCTGATTCGATAATCATAATAATAATAATAGAGTGATAAAAATAATGTATATAGATTTCTTAGGACACTTTCGTCTATAGGACAGATCAAATAACATTTCAACCTTCATGAACAATTAGAGGACAATCTCGTTGAAATTCTGCTACAGAATCATAACATTTATTTTACGAAAACACTATAAGTTTTTTCACTTTGTTCTTGAGTGCTAGGAAGTTGATACATTTCAGAACTTTCGGAAGGTGATAATATATTCGTTTTTCTTATACACTGGTTCATCATAGAGATTTCAATCTTATGAGGTTAGGTACCAGTAAAACATCTTCAAGATTATTAGATAACTTGTTCCATTTCTTTTCATTTTCGTCAGCATACAAGTCATACAACAGACACTAAAATATACACATCGTCTTGCTCCCCCCCCCCCCAATCAACTCTCAACTGGTTGAATGTAAAGCGCCTTCTACAAGATCTCTATATTGGCCATTATTTTGTACAATTTTATTTTCCACCAACCCACACGGTGCAATAGTATTGCTCAGCAAATTAGTTCGCGACTCGCGAGAGATATTTGTCAACATGTGGATTAATAAAAAAAGACTGCAAGTTATGTGGCTGAAGGTGTATTGCCAACAGACGACGCAATATTTACTAGATTGTACAGAGTGGTCCAAATTGGACACTTTTGATACAAGAGTTATGGAAAAACTAGCCTTCATGCTACGAGATCGATTTTTGAGAAGAAATAAATGCCGAAAACCGCACATGATATCTTGACTTGTTCGAAAGATACAAGGTGTTTTTCCATTTTGTGCATTTGTGACCCAACTCCGTAACTTGTTTATTTTTGAATATTTCTTGTTTCTGTGAAGACATTCTTCAGGCACTTTTTTGAAAGAAATTCAATGGTGTACCTAGTTTTTTATTAAAAAACATGGTTTTGAAGCTATAACATAAATTTGTTTTCATTTTTATTTGAATATTCGTGTTTGAAATTAAATTCTCCTTTCAATGGTGTACCTAGTTGTTTATTAAAAAACATGGTTTTGAAGCTTTAACATAAATTCCTATTCATTCTTATTTAAATATTCGTGTTTGAAATTAAATTCTCCTTTCAATGGTGTACCTAGTTGTTTATTAAAAAACATGGTTTTGAAGCTTTAACATAAATTCCTATTCATTCTAATTTAAATATTCGTGTTTGAAATTAAATTTAAAGTTGCTACTTGTGACTGTTTTCGAATTATTTTAGATGTATTTTCGAAATCTAGGTTGTCATTCCTGAATATGAGAATTACCTTAGCAACTACTGTTTATGCGAATAACCTACTGTCAAACAATTATTATTGAATGCAGTTTGCTTCCCAAGTTTATTGTGTTTCTCCGAGATGAATTTTGAACATACTAGAATATTCATCTGCCTGTTAATTCAAAATGAATGAAAATCACAAAAAATATGATATTCTGTTATTGGGAATCGCATAAATGCAGAAAATCTCAAATAACTCGGAAACTACTAAGCAAGAGCATCTAAGAGTGCTATCATTATTTTTCTTCGCAAAATCCAACGCAATCATAAAAATATAGGGTTCTAATTTTAAAAACAGAAGTTATGGTCAATTTTCGATCAAAGTTTTCAACAGAAAATTTGAAACACCCTGTGATGATATTCATGAAATTCGAAACATGCATGACCTTTCCGCATTTTTCTATTTTGACGTTGTGAGATCGGTTTCCATTCGGGATGTTCAGAATAAGAACAAGCCTAATTCTCAAAAAACATTTTTGAAGATAAGCTTATAACAACACTGATCCGCCATTTTGAAGCCGCCATCTTTAATCACTCGATTTTGAAGAATCGTAATTTCCGACCCAGAATACACATTTTGAATAGAATATGATCATAATTACAAAACTCTTCTGCTATATTGTGGCCGCCATCTTGAATTTCCCAATTTTGACAGAAGTATCATCATTTTCGAAGCCAAATACCCCAAGATACTTATTTTGAATGGAATCGGGTCATAAATTATAAACTCATCCGCCATTTTGGAGTCGCCATTTTTTTTTCTATAAAAAATTTCATAATGCATTGTCACCAGAATTAGGTACTCCTGCAAAATTTCAAATCAATCGGACGATTAGAAGTGTGACATATTCAACTTGCAAGATTTGATTACAGATAGACAGAGAGACAGACAGACAGACAGACCGACAGCCAGACCGACAGACAGACAGACAGACACCGGGACAGGTAAAACTAGATAAAAGCTTATAATAAAAATGAACATAATACTGACTATGAATATTTGAATTTTTTTAGGTTTTTTTTTCGATATTTTGTAAACTATTTGAATGGATACAATGGTTTAATAGAAATGTATTCAACATATCAGAAACGAAAAAAATAGAAAAAATTGATGAAGAAACTTATTTTCACTCCTTCTATAATCGGAAGTGCTCGGGTTCCAAAAATATTTTACGTTTCTAGAGAATTTCGAACAATATCGTGATGCCAATTTTCAGATTTCAAATATGTCTAGTTATCCAAAAACGTCTAACAGACACTCGAACTTGGGACATCCTGTATATTGCAGTTGAAATAAAGGAAAATATTCATCTCATTTTCAGAACATATTAATTTCCTGTGAAACCTAGAGAGGCCAAGACTTTTGATGATGTGTGTATTTAGATACACGGCAGTGATAGAAAATCATTCGCAATAAAAGTTGGTCTACAGGATGTACGAAAACTTAGGTTTCAAATTCGACGAATAATTCGCTACTGAGCGATTGAGACTCTGTTGAAGCCAGTGCAGTCATCTCAGAGTAAGGTGTTTTGATAAAGTAGCCTGTAAACAATGCTATAATAAACTTGAATCAATTCCGTCAATTACACTTAGCCCACTTCCACGGCAGGAAGCAGGGAAGTGAGCAGGGAAATGAGCAGGGTGAGAATGTAATCACCTCACTTCTGCTGCCATTCGCGCTGCTACTCGCTCTGCCGGTCACTCCCTAAATTAGCGATATTTCGTGCGGCAGTCAAAGGACCGGCAGCGCAAGTGGCAGGGAGTGATCACATTCTGCCCAGTTACTGTCGTGCGAGCGTTGCGTACAAAATTGGTGCTACATAAATTAAAATTTTTTAACCCGAGGAGATGAATGGCACCTTATAGTCCTCTTTTTTCGAGAAACTGATAATGCCATCAACTACCTTCCTCTATCTTCTTTCGTTTTCGAGTTATAGGCCAAAATTGAAATTTGGGCGATTCCATCTTTGGTCATTATCTCCGTTTCTGTTTATGCTAGGATGTTGAAATAAAAAAATTATACAGGCACTTTTCTGATAGCAATCCAGTAAATCATAAAGTTTTGTTTTTTCTTATGGAAACAGTAGTTTGAAATGACTTCGAAAGAATCGCCATTTTTTTCCCTTTTCAGAAACGTATCATATGTCATACATATACATGTAGGGTGGGCCGGGGATAAAAGTGCCAGAGGTAAAAAGTTCCAACCGTCGCTATTTCTGCAAATTCAGAAATATGTATCCAACACCGCAACCATGGAACAAATACGACATCCCACACAGCACATGTACGTACAATGGACGAACAATGGATGTTTATTATGGATGTTCGAGACATCCATCGGATGTCCAGAATTGGTACATAGAACATCCAATGGACGTTCATTGTACGTACATTGGATGCACATGTACGTACATTGGATGATCAATGGACGTTTATTATGGATGTTCGAGACATCCATTGGATGTCCAGAATTGGTACATTATTTATCCAATGGACGTACAATTCAAGTCCAATGGATGTTTATTGTGCGTAACCTGCAAATATCGGTCTATGCTTCACTTTCAAAAACTGTTAATATCATCCACCACAAGATAAGGAATGCATTATTATTAATAATATAAACAAATCTTCAACGTGATTCGAATCCATGAAATTTAATGAGTAACACTGAAATTCATCAGATTCAGATACGGCGTTACTAGATATACCTATAACAGTATAACATAACAATGGGATCTGACTCAATCTTGTCAGCTTGCCACTTTCCACACTTCATCATCCAGATTCCAGGCACCTAGCGAAGGTTCCATCCTCATCAATTCAAGATCTTGTACGGATCTCCGGAGTTAATTATATCATCGGAGCGGAACGAAGGTCCTCTTAAAAGAAAAGGGAAGATCGTTTTGGGGACAGACTACCACATGGCGACATCTAGTTAAGAATTAGACAAACAATTCGCTCTCGAAGTTACGCGGACGAAGATAGATGGCATATCTCACATTTTCTCCTTACAGTGACTATATGGTAATATAGTCACTATACAGGGTCTTTCACGAGGAACCTCACCCATATTTATACGGGAAACTACTGAACGTATTTTCATGAAATTCAGCACTTATGAGTATTTCACGATGCTGATGAAACCTAAAATATTTTCAAGGCATGAGCACCTCCGGTTTTTCCGGAAATAACGTCAACTTCCGTTTTTCAAATTAGAACACCATTTTTTTATTGCAGAAATAGATTCCTTAGAAAATTTCAAGTTATTTTGATGTAACATTTTTCAGTTTTGGTTGGAAAATTCTCTCTGAGCGGGAAAATTCGAAAAAAAAATCGAAAATAGAGCTCCGCTGAAACAAGAATAACTTCGAGGTTTTTGGATGGAACATTTTCATTTTTGGGATTTTTCAAGATGTAAGATTGATGTATCCACTTTGAAAATCGAAATCGCGATTCATGATACAGATGGTGAAAAAATCGCTTTCAAAATTAGGGATGACAAAATCGTGAAAAATCAATTTTTTCAAATTAGAACCCCATTTTTTTATGGCAGATATTGAATCTACGTTAAAAAATAATGTGAGTGTATGCATCACACCCTTGCCCTAAAGTGGATATTTTCTGAGTTATTCACAAAAAACTGTTTTTCGTCTTGAATTTTCAGCTATTTTTTTTCCCTTCACGCCAAAAAGATGAAATTTTCAGGAACTGTTACTTAAACCATGTTTTAGATTTTACTACCCTAATATGCAAGGGAAAAAAGTTACAGGTTGTTCCTAAATAGATGGCGAATTTGGATTCGAATTTGTATCGGAAACCTATTTAATAATAATAATAATAATATAGTTTATTTGCAAATAACTCAACCTAAATACAATTTACTAATGAATAATGCGAATAAACATGTGAACAGAGGCTTTCTATGAGGATCGCCTGTTAGTCCTTTCTAAAATAAAAAAAAATTTTTTTTTCTGGAAACGCCGTGATAACACAACATTCTTGAAAAATAATGTTCCCATATCGTCAAAAAAATACAACAAATAAGTATGTTCAACACAGCACCTAAACAGTGTTATGAGATATAAATGTCCAGTGAAAACAAAGTCGGCAGTCTACATTTGGTGTAATCATATGTCAAATCCGGTTCTGAAAGTCTTAATCGTGGTAAATTCGTCAACTTTTGTGAGCACTTAAAAAAAGTTTTTTTCATAAGATACAAATTAGCCAGGTAAGTCCATGGTATTATTTACAAATTCACAGACTTTTCTTCTATCCGTGTTCAGAAGCCACTCCTTCACTTTAGTCACGAATGTTCGGTGACTTCTCTTGCTTCTGCACTCTTCAGGAAGAAGAGCAAACATCCTAGGAGCCTGGAATGTCCAGCACCTCTGCCCAACAGTTTTATGCGTACGCAAAGTTTTGAAATCGGTGAGTTTTTGTCTTGTGGCGTAAACATGATCAAGTGGTGTGAGTTTAATTTTGCCTCCTTTAACGAGTACTGTAAGTTTTAGAAAGTAGAGCTGTCTAACATCCAATACTCTCGATATCCCAAATAACTCATCTGTGGAAAACAGTAGAGGCTTCCCAAAAATGGTCTTCAGTATCATCCTTTGAATAATTTCCAATCTATTCACATGAACATTGAGTGAAGCTCCCCATCCAACATTACCATATGTTAAATGTGATTGGACCAATGCGAAATATATAATCTTGAGCTGTTCAATGCTCAACTGTTTTTTCAGGTACCGGAATGTGTGTAACAGTCCACGTAATTTTTTTGCTACATATACACAATGATAGTCCCACCTCATATGTCTATCAATATATACGCCAAGGTACTTAACATGGCCCTCTGGATTCTCTTGGATATATTCTCCGTCATTGATTATTAGAGGTCCCATACCTGGAAGCCCTGCCTTATATGATGTAAATGGTAAGTAGGAAGTTTTCTTTGCATTCAATGTGAGTCCATTTTGTCTAAACCAATCAGAAATATTTCGCAGGTCGTTTTCTACCTTTACTTTTAGCCTCTCCCATGTTTTATCTTCGCAGATCAAAGCCACATCGTCGGCGAATGCTATCATCGATCCAGAGATATCTATGCTCAACAATGCGTTCACGTAGACAAGAAACAGTATCGGCCCCAGCACAGTACCCTGTGGAACTCCAAATGTCACTGTCTCCTCATCGCTGATCTCATTCTCCACCTGCACTATCTGCTTTCTATCTTTCAAGTAGCTCCTCAACAATTTCAGCGCTACCCCTCTTATACCATAGTTGTATAATTTTGTCAAAAGTTTTTCGTGGTTGACCGTATCGAATGCTTTCGTGAGATCGAGAAAAACACAAAGCTGAGGAACACTTCTATCCATAGCATCGTATATAGAACCAGTCAAGTCCTTGATGGCATCCTCTGTAGACATTCCCTCTCGAAATCCATACTGCCTTTCTGAGATTACATTATGTTTTTTCAAGAAATCCAGTATTCTTGTCTTAATGAGTTTCTCAAGTATTTTTGCCAAGTTGGAAATAATCGTTATGGGTCTATAATTGGACATATCTTGTTTGTTTCCGCCCTTGAAGACTGGCTTGATAACACCCATTTTCAGACAGTGTGGAAAGCATCCTTGGATGAAGCATTGATTGAAAATGTATGTCAAGGGAACTGAGATATTATTTTTGACCCTTCTTAGCAATCTTGAATGTATTCCATCAATTCCTGGTGACTTTTTCTCTTTCATGTCCTCTATATTGTCTTCTATCTCTCTGTTGTCAGTCGGAATGAAGAAGAGACTGGATCCCAGAAACAAACCCTCCTCACAAGGTGCGCCTTCAGGTGATTTCACTCTGTCAAAGTATCTCTTTCCGAGGCCACCAAAAAACTTGTTAAATTCGCAAGCAATTTTTTGTATATCGTCTATGACATTGTTCTTTTCATCTTTGATATTTTTGATCTTTTTTTTACGATTATCATTGTTACAGATTTGTTTTACTTGCTTCCATATAACCTTTGATTCATTTCCACTCCTCAAAATGCACTCATTCAGATATTTTTTCTTCGATATTCCAATTAGTTTAATCAATTTATTTTTGTACTGCAGATATTTATTTTTCAGGTTGATGTCATGTGGATCCTTTCGAAGTACAGAGTACAATCGATTCTTCTCATTTATTGATTTCAGCAGAGCTTTGGTAATCCAAGGATTTTTCGACATTTTTTTCCGACTACTTACTATGACGGTAGTGTTATTTTTTATATGTTTTTGTAGTGTTTCAATAAAATTTTTCATTTTCGCATTCAAATCATTTTCGAAATATACGCCTTTCCATTCCTCTTGAACTAAGTCCATGTTCAAGGATTTGTAGTTTATATATTCCCTGCTATACCTGCTCTCCTGCTCAGCCTGAGTCGGTTGATCAACCTCTACCGTAAGAAAAACAGGAGAGTGATCCGTAATATTACAATGTACTATATAAGCACGAATACTATCAACAGGTAATTCATCCCCGTGGAAAACAAAATAATGATCCAGACACGAATTGCTCTCTAATCTTGTAGATCGATTTATGAATGAGCGATATCCGAAATTGCTCATGACATTTCTATATTCATCAACTTTTGAATCATGAGTCTGTAAAATATTTATGTTAATATCACCACCTATGATGTGGTAATCACTCTTTGATTCTGAGTTTTTAAGGTATGTGTACATTTTGTCGACAAACACATTGACTGAGGAGTTCGGTGACCTATATATAGCGGTTATTCTAAATCTTTTACTTACGTACTTAATGTCTACCTCCAATGATTCCGTCTCTCCTATCAGTATGGTCCTATATTCAAACTCTAGCCCTCTCCTGACGTAACAAAGTACACCATCATGACCATTATATTTTCCATAGTTATAGAGAACAGCATACCCTGGAATGCTGTACAAAGCTGGATCCGGCAGTACAAACGTCTCGGTCAGTATGATAATATCCATTTCAGGAGTGAGTTGCTCCATCAGGATGAGGAAACGATCCAAGTTTTTCGCTACACTTCTGATATTCATCTGAACAATCCTTAATTGGGACAATGAAGTGTGTTTGTTCAGATCTCTTATTTCCTCCAGTTCAATTGTCTCATAGTCTTCATTTTTGTAGTCTCTTATATAAGGATCCATTTCTACACTAAACAATTTGAGTTCCCTTCTCCCTATTAATTTTTTTTATATATTTTCCCTTCTATTTTGTATTAATATTTATATATTTTTTTCTTCTTCACTATATTTTGGGTTTGAGATTTTTTTTACTTTTTTTACTTTTTTTTACTTTTTTTTGTTACTTTATTTTTATTTAATTTTTTTTTAAATCCCCTTTCAAATTATTTTTTTTTTCAATTTTATTATTTTATTTTTATTGCTATACCCCCTTATGGAAGAAAAGAAAAGAGGAAACAGAATGGAGTTACACACCCCCTCTGATGCCCCCTCGTAATTTAGCCTTCCCCCTGGAACTACTGGTTGACTGTGATCTTGTTTTCACACTAGGATTTGGGTTCAAATCATCCGTTTCTCTCGCAACAATTTGTTCATGACCTATCCTGCCCAAACTGATCTCGTTGCAGTTCAATGCCTCTAATTCTTTCTCCAACCTTTCAGACCTCGTCACGGAGTTCGGGGTGTCTGGAGCACTTCTGGAGTTTCTATCAGGTTCACACAATGTTTTGTTTAATTCTTCGATTGTATTTTCCTTTTGTAATTGCATTTCTGTTCCATCGTTCCGAACTTGAAGATCCTCGTAAGTAAACTTGTCCCCATTTATATAAAGCTGTTGGTTTTTTATGTAAGCGTTGTAGTTTTTACTTTTGGCATCTCTTAGGTGATCTCTTAAAACCCTCTGCTTAGCCCTGTCTTCCGGGCAAAGATCATCATTGATGTATATCTTCTTTCCTTTAAGCTTAATTCTGTTATCTATAACATTCCTCTTGGTGAGATATGATATAAACTCAATCTTTATTGGCGAATCCGGTTTCCTACCAAGTTTATATAAATTGTTGATGTGATTGACTGTAAGTTTTATCTGAAGCAATTCATTCAGTTGTGATATCGTTGTCTCCACCAAATCACCCTCAATTACCGGTAGACCAACAACAATTACATTATTCTTCACAACGCTTCTAGTGAGAGACAAAACATCAACCTCCACTTTTGTTATTCTTCCCTCAATTTGACCAATACACTGTCTTGTACTCACACCTTCCTCTCGAATATTCTGCCCTATTGCATCTAACTCCTTTCTTAATATAGAGGTTTGTGCAGAGAGTTCCTGTTTCAGAATTCCCAATAATTCACCTGAATTTGTCATATTATTCAAACAGGACAGTCTATGGAACCCTTTAAGATGTGGCAAAGCGAGAACTGATAAGGAATTTTATCTGCCGCAGATAAGATGTTAACTGTAAACAATGATCTTCGTTATAGAATTCAGATCTTCAAATTGAGATTTTCTTTCCGTTGGTACTGAACAATTACAGATTCGAATTTGCCGATTCAATTCTTGTTGAAACAAATTTGTCACAACCGATATTTTGTACACCTTACACCCTTTATTTCAACTAATCGGCCATCGGTTTTCTCTCCAGTGATAAATAAATAATTCCTTATGAACCATATGCAAAAACTTATCATGTTTTACATTCTTTTTTTTTAATGATAGATATCATTAATTACATGCTACTGAATAAAGAGGAATTTGGCAGATGTAATTAATGATATCTATCATAAAAAAAGAATTTAAAACATGGTAAGTTTTGCATATGGTTCATAAGGAATTATTTATTTATCACTGGAGAGAAAACCGATGGCCGATTAGTTGAAATAAAGAGGTTTCCGATACAAATTCGAATCCGAATTCGCCATCTATTTAGGAACAACCTGTAACTTTTTTCTCTTGCATATTAGGGTAGTAAAATCTAAAACATGGTTTAAGTAACAGTTCCTGAAAATTTCATCTTTTTGGCGTGAAGGGAAAAGAAATAGCTGAAAATTCAAGACGAAAAACAGTTTTTTGTGAATAACTCAGAAAATATCCACTTTAGGGCAAGGGTGTGATGCATACACTCACATTATTTTTTAACGTAGATTTAATATCTGCCATAAAAAAATGGGGTTCTGATTTGAAAAAATTGATTTTTCACGATTTTGTCATCCCTGGCTTTGAAAGCGATTTTTTCACCCCCTGTATCATGAATCGCGATTTCGATTTTTAAAGTGGATACATCAATCTTACATCTTGAAAAATCCCAGAAATGAAAATTTTCCATCCAAAAACCTCGAAGTTATTCTTGTTTCAGCGGAGCTCTATTTTCGATTTTTTTTCGAATTTTCCCGCTCAGTGAGAATTTTCCAACCAAAACTGAAAAATGTTACATCAAAATAACTTGAAATTTTCTGAGGAATCTATTTCTGCAATAAAAAAATGGTGTTCTAATTTGAAAAACGGAAGTTGACGTCATTTCCGGAAAAACCTGAGGTGCTCATGCCTTGAAAATATTTTAGATTTCATCAGCATCGTGAAATACTTATAAGCGCTGAATTTCATGAAAATACGTTCAGTAGTTTCCCGTATAAATATGGGTGAGGTTCCTCGTGAAAGACCCTGTATTTCTCCTCAGCAAGCAAGAATGTGAGTTTTCACATATGAAACATGCAAGCCGGGAGCGTGAGAATCGTTCATACTTATCGGCATGTCCGAAAATAATAATTATCCAACGAAAGTTTATTCTAGAAGGAATTATTCCAAAAGGAAATTAATCAGTAAAACTGAGATCTGATTTATCTTAGTTTTACTGAATCATTTCTTTTTGGAATAATTTCTTCTGGAATTAACTTTCGTCTTGGTCTGAAACATGGCCAATATGGCGCTCATCTGCGAATTGTCTATAATGTATCTGAATTGGACGTACAATGAATGCTCACTGTTGGATGTACAATGGACGTCAAGAAATGTACATTAACTGGACCAACAAAATATGCAACATTAATAATGTAGGTATCTGAATTGGACGTACAATGAATGTTCACTTTTGGATGTACAATGGAAGTCCAGAAATGTTCATTAACTGGACCAACAAAATATGCACCATTAATAATGTATCTGAATTGGACGTACAATGAATGTTCACTGTTGGATGTACAATGGACGTCCAGAAATGTACATTAACTGGACGAACAAAATGCACCATTCATCAAATTTCATTTCAAGATTGTGTTTGGAAATACTATTGATTTTCATTTGGAACAGAGAAAAATATGAGATTCAAACAGAGAATTCATATATATTTTTGGACATTATATGTATGTACAATGGACGTACGTTCGTAACAACCAATGGACGTCAACAATTGTAAGTACAATGGACATCCATTCAACGTCCATGGACGTTTGGACTTGATATAGTCGTAAAATGGACGTCCAATGGATGTCGTGTGCTGTATGGGATGCTGCGCATCATATTCGTGAAATCAGTTAGTATACAGAGTGGTCTGAGGAAGGGCGTACAAAGTGAGGTTTTTAATACTCAAACGTAACTTAACTGGACCATTTCGTTTTTTTTCATATTTGATGGCTGTATTTTTTTCGGGGCGAAATAATTTTATACCGATAGTTTTATCATTGCACTTTACTACTACTACATCCATTTCCTCTGTTTTGACGTATTATTTTTTCACAAACAAATTTATAAAAACTTGGTCATTGGGGCAGAAAGTACCAAGCATCATTGGGTAATAAATGCCGTATGGCACTTCTCGCCCCCAATTATGATTACACTATGGAAGTTAAAAAAGGAGAAATTGAGAAAGTTAAATAGGTGTTCACGAAGAAAAAAACAGGTTAAGATACTGAGAGAAGTTTCTGAAGCGAGCAGTGAATCAGAGACAGATGATTCCTTTTGTCTTTACTGTTTCGAACCATTTTTTCAAAGTATGCCTTCTGAAGAATGGACACAATGTTTGGAATGTGAAAAATGGACTCACAGTAAATATATCTCATTTTGTTTTGCTTGCTCAAACTTTTATAGTGATAAGTCAGTTAGTTTTTGTTTGTCAGTTAGTTTTTGTAGTCAGTTAGTTTGTTGAAAACCCAATAAATCATTTATTTGCTGGGTTAATGCCTAGTTCATTTTCAAATTCTACTTGGAACTTCTTACCCCTAGGCCGGCCCAATTAGCCCCAAAGTTGGGCCAAAAAGTGCCAATTGGAACAATACAAACGTACATTAATAACAATTTTATATCAATTTTATATTGTATTTCCTTTCATGCATTGTGATAACTAATGTTCAAGTAATCAGGCACGTATTAAATCTGATCCTAATAAAATACAAAAAGTAAAAACTAAATAGTGGCACTTTTATCCCCGGTCTACCCTACTTTGTCGTATCAATTGATTAAAAATCGTTAATTGTCGACGAAGTGGAGCAACGAGAAAATAATAACATTTCTAGAACACCTTGAGAGTGAAAGAGTGATATGGGATTCCTCTGAGAAAAATCATAAACTTAAGCACAAAGTGCACGATGGTTAGAAGAGAATCAGCCAGAATATTGCTCCACTCCGTCGACATTTTTCGCAACAATTAACGACTTTTAATCAATTAATACGACAACGTACGCAACGCACGACAGTAACTGGGCAGAATGTGATCACTCCCTGTCACGTCTTGCGCTGCCGGTCCTTTGACTGCCGCACGAAAAACCGCTAATTTAGGGAGTGACCGGCAGCGCGAGTAGCAGCGCGAGTGGCAGCAGAAGTGAGGAGATTACATTCTGACCTTGCTCACTTCCCTGCTTCCTGCCATGGAAGTGGGCTGGGTGTAATTGACGGGTTAGAATGGATGGACTCAAAATTGTTTTTTCATGGATTTTCGACATCCCGTATCTTTCAACCGAAGCCATATTTGGATGGAAAAATCGGTCACTGACTGTTGACTGCGGTGGTCGTGAAATTACATATTTTTCTGGTCTTGGCGTTAATTTTATTTATAGCAGGAGGATCGGTACTTAGGCAAAATAATAATTCAAGATTTATTTATTGTCGCAACAGTTTCGAGACCATATTGTTCCTGCATCAGGCTGAAAAACGAATATTTAAATGGTCAAACACAAACAACAATGATTCAACAGTCTTACCGAGATAAATTACAAGTTCTACGTAAACAAATGGAAAATTTCTACGAAATGAGAGATGTCCTTTTGAAACCATTACATCAAAAAACTCTTTCTCAATCCAATATAGTATATAAACGACTCCTTAGCAATAATCATATCTCCTTAACAACATCAATCCAAATTATAAACGAGAACTACCATCTATCGACTATCGAGAGCGGTACCATCATACATATGACGCATCAGAACACACGATACAGAATCCTTTCCTCACAATACTTCAACCTACAGAATTGAACAATAATAAAAAAGTATACTTTTCATACCAAACAACGAAACAATATAACATTTAGTACATCGCCTCTCCGCCAGGACTGAAATAGTCAACTTAGGTCACAAAATAAAAAAAAAATAATGAACAAAAAGACAATCTATACCTTAAATCTATCAATTATAGAACGGTTTATTACTCTGAGACCATCCAAGTCAGATCTAAAATTAACGGAATTATGTTTCCTGATGAACACCATCTCAGCAAACAATCTCTTCACATAATTGTTCTCTCTACGAAGGATCTCCACATTATCCAAAGAGAAATCGAAAAAATGACCAGTCCCCAAATGATGTTCAACAAGAGCTGTTTTGCCGTCAGTTACACGTTTACAAGTTGACTTGTGGTTGGAAATTCTATTACGTATTCTTATATACTGTTTAGTAGTGCCAATGTAACATTTTTCACCATTCACACTCTGTGGTTGTGAAGAAGTATCCACAACCACACTCTGTGGATGTGAAGAAGTATCCACAACCACAGAGTGTGAATTGTGCTGCAGAAAGAAAATATTGTAAATTACCCCTAGTTCCGGGATTTTTTAGCAAGTTGCTTTCTATTTTGAAATCGGAGAAATTGAAAAACGTTTTATGCTCTAATAGCACCTTGGGCAGATTAATTTTTAGTCAGTTAAAAGACGTTGTCCCCAAAAAGTTTTTGTCGAAAGTTGTGTATAAAATTAATTGTCTCAATTGTGAAAAATGTTACACTGGCACTACTAAACAGTATATAAGTAATAGAATTACCAATCACAAGTTCACTTGTAAACATGTAACTGACGGCAAAACAGCTCTTGTTGAACATCATTTGGGGACTGGTAATTTTTTCGATTTCTCTTTGGATAATGTGGAGATCCTTCATAGATAGAACAATTATGTGAAGAGATTGTTTGCTGAGATGGTGTTCATCAGGAAACATAATTCCGTTAATTTTAGATCTGACTTGGATGGTCTCAGTGTAATATACAGTTCTATAATTGATAGATTTAAGGTATAGAGTGTCTTTTTGTTCATTATTTATTTTTTTATTTTGAGACCTAAGTTGACTACTTCAGTCCTGGCGGTGGCGAGGCGATGTACTAAATGTTATATTGTTGTTCGGTATGAAAAGTATACTTTTTTATTATTGTTGAATTCTGTAGGTTGAAGTATTGTGAGGGAAGGATTCTGTATCGTGTGTTCTGATGCGTCGTATGTATGATGGTACCGCTCTCGATAGTCGATAGATGGTAGTTCTCGTTTATAATTTGGATTGAGGTTGTTAAGGAGATATGATTATTGCTAAGGAGTCGTTTATATATCTACTATATTGGATTAAGATATAGTTTTTTGATGTAATGGTTTCAAAAGAACATCTCTCATTTCGTAGAAATATTCCATTTGTTTACGTAGAAATTGTAATTTATCTCGGTAAGACTGTTGAATCATTGTTGTTTGTGTTTTACCATTTAAATATTCGTTTTGATGCCTGATGCAGGAACAATATGGTTCCGAAACTGTTGCGACGATAAATTAATCCTGAATTATTATTTTGCCTAAGTACCGATCCTCCTGCTATACAGGGTGAGTCTTTGACTTGTACATATATTTTGACTCTAGATTCCTCTCATCAAACGAAACACTTTTTTTCCATATCATTTTTCAAAATTCGGTTCCGTTTAAAAGATAGAGGATGTCAAAAATCCATGAAAAAAACACTTTTCTGTTCATATCTTCGGAACCGTTATTTCGAATGAACTGAATTTTGGTTAAGTTTTTACTCTATTCATGGTGCATATTCTCGAATCAAAACTTATTCAATATTCCTCCCGGTATGGAAGTTACAGCGTAGCCAACTTATAAATCCACACAAAAATACTATAAAACCACGCGAAAAAGAAGAATGGTTCCTATTTTCCGGAAAAAGCAATAGGTTCAGAAAATAAAATTATTCCTAAGTTTTTTCAATAAAACGCGTCGTTCTCAAGTTATTCCTAATTAAATCCCATTAAATTTGACGAGAAAATCATAAATCTCGAGAATTATCTGAATACCCCTGAATACCTGCATTCTAAAGATCACCGAATCGGAGATGTATTAATATTCTGTAATCGAATTAAATGTTAACAATTTTGCCGGAATGTTTGTCGAATTTTCATTTGGAAATGACTGACCTGAAAACTACTTAAATCTCTATGATGGGAAAACGTTGGATTTAGAGATGTGTGATGATGACATTCCACAAATTTGGTAGACAAAATTGAATAGATTCGAATGTAACTGCCGACTCAGTTAATTGATACTAGGTAATTATCATATGTATTTTCATGAATAGATAAAATTGAGTTCTAAATAGCAGGAAGTTCCTCAAAGATCCTTATTGAAGTTCACCTCACGCCACACAACAGATTTTTTTTCGATTGTTTGTCCAACCTTCGAGAAAATATTGAAAATGAATGATATGAAATACAAAATTCAGGAATATGAATCACTAGTACAACCCACGTACTAAATTGAAATAAATGAAAAATTAAATTATACTTAGCGATGTTTCTGTCTGAATAATATCCTCTACCATAATTCGCAAAAATCCTAACTGGAACAGTAAAACTAGAACCAACTAGGCTGAATTTTTCAGCCATTTCACACAAAACATCACTAGAAATAATGCACTTCAAAACAGCCTACAGATGTTATCTTAAGTTCGTGCCAAATTAAAAAAAGTTAAAAATCGTATCGTGTAATACATGCACCACCCAAATTAATAGTCAATTGACTGACCGAAGCAGTTCTATAAAATATGTTTTGATGCACCTAGTTTATTCCATCAGTTCCGGGCTCTGGCAGAAATACATCATAGTTTCTAGCTATTAATTTAACTACTCATCAAATTAATATAATGATTCGTCAAATAAATCAAATCATAACCCATTCTAAGTGCATTCTAATTTCTAACCTCTAAACTAAACCAGAGAATCCAGAGATATCTCACGTCATACGTCATGTAAACGAACTACCACAGATATGTGATTATAAGAACAGAATAGTGGAATTTGTTTGAGATGGCCGGTCTTATGTTAAGGAAGGATCTATGGTCGAATTCATAGATATTTATTCAGTAATGTCATCAGAAAAATCAATTTCCTTAGTTTCAGGCATATTGCTGAGACTGGCATCATATAAATCCATGTTCTGTGACTATTTCACCACAGTGATTTCCGGAAGATTTTATTGACATTGTTTTAATAGATTATAGCTTGATCGAAATTATAAATTGAATTGAAAACCACAATTTACAAGATAATTTTGGGATATCGAGGAGGATATGAACAAGTTTTTAGTGTTTACAAACTAATCTTCAAGAAAATCAAAGAATGAACTCATTCTGATGGAAAAATATGGCTTTTCAATTGCCGATATAATCGGAGCAAACAAAGTGTTTTTGTTAAGAAATATCGTGTTTTTAACATTCTCATTCAAATAAGGTTAGTACTTGAGTTTCCCCAAATATATCAACTTAATTTTAATCGGGAAATATGAACTTTGCATTGGTTCCAGAGAATGTTCCCAGGCACGTACTCAGCGCAATTTTTTTTTTCAAATGGCTATATCTTTTTAACAGAACCGAATTCGGAAAAATGGAAAATGAAAAAAAGGTTTCCTTTGGCCTCAAGAATCTACAGTTAAAATATATGTACAAGTCAAAGACTCACCCTGTATATTACATTGAGAGGCAATTTAAAAAATTTTGGTTGTTAATTTTATTCAAATTCCCTATGATTTCCAGTGAGTTGATTTCTTACACATTCGAATGAATTAGAATTCTTTCACAATCTCGAAACTTGATTTGATATGCATCATAATTATCTAGCCAATTAAAATTTACATACCTATCGTAATTTTATGGACACAACTGGTGGGTGTAAAGGGAACTTGAAAATCTAGCATGAGGGTTATGCGGACATGTGAGTCATGAAGGCGCTTCCTCTAAAACATTGTTTTTTTACGTAGTTAAATTATAATTGAGTTCAAAACTTCTCCTAGTAACTCAATAATACTCCTATGCAATTCAGTAGTTTTGCATTTTAATGAGTTTAATTAATCAACGGTTGCTCTTTTCCGAGTTCCCATGATTTGAGCCAATTTACATAACTACTTATATTGAATTCACCCATTGGGTTTACAGACTTGAGAGAGTTCAGGATTATTTTAATTCTAGTCTGTTAGAGTTGTTACGTTTCAAAGGTTATAGAGATATCCAAATTGTGTAGTTTTACAAGCTGGATAGACGAAAACTCATATAGCTGTCTGATCGTCAATTTTTAGGACAAACTCATTGATGACTGAAAACCGTATACAGAATGATTTCTTTAAATGTTTCATTAGACGTATTCGAGGAAGGAATTGCGATACAAATCAAAATTTTGTATTTTTATTTTAGAGCACATGAACTCAATTTGTGAAATATTCTACCGGAAACGAATGTGAACTTCGTTATTTCAAATGCAACACTGTATGTTTATACATATTTGCTTTCTTCGTTCAATTCTGCAATGATTTGATGTATGATAAACACAGCCACATCAAAAGATTAATATGTTATATTAAGAGTGTTGTTGGCAAAAGAAATAATCACAGAGACAGAAGCTAGAAATTTAATAACTAACAACGGAGTTATACCAAAAATGTATTTCCTACCGAAAATCCATAAAGAATTCATACCACTCAGGCCAATACTAAGCTTTGTGGGCTCACCGATTTATTCTCTCAGCAAGTTCATTTCTCTGACTCTTGGTCCAATTTTCGTTAAAGATGAGGCATATGTAAGAAACTCTTTTGAACTTTTCAACTCAATCAACAAATACCAGTTACCACCAGGTTACAAATTAGTTTCTTTGGACGTTATTTCCCTCTTCACGAATATACCCACAGATCTGGCATTGAGTATAATAGAGGAGAAATGGCATCTCATAGAAAATGAATCTTTCGATTTTCTCACTTTCAAAACTATTTATAACTTCATTGTAGAAAGCAGCTACTTCTCTTTCAATAACACTATTTACGAACAAATCTTTGGCTTCGGCATGGGTGGCTGTATATCCTCTGTATGCGCCGATATAGTCATGTCCCAGTTACAAAATACATGCATCGCAAAACTACCTTTCGAAATACCGATTTTTCGTAGATACGTAGACGATCTACTCATCTCAATACCCGTCGATAGCGACGACACGGTCCTGCGTACTTTCAACAGTTTCCACCCCCGCTTACAATTTTCTTTGGAAAATGAGAGCAATGGTCACTTGAGTTTTTTGGACCTCAAGATTGACCGAGACGAAGCTAATGTTTTAACTGTTGATTGGTTCCACAAACCCACTTTTTCGGAACGGTATATACACTTTTTCTCACACCATCCACTCGTGCATAAAATAAATATCATCCGGAATCTGAAATATAGAGCATTACATCTCTCTGACGAAATACACTGGAGGGAAAACATAGATTATATTAGAACAATCCTTGTCAAAAACAGCTATCCTATGTCCATCGTGAACCGCGTGCTCAACGAAGACTCCCCCAGCGCCCCTGTTCCCTCCCATAGCATAGATAACACGGAGGACAAAATCAGAAGATTCTATGGACTCGTTTACGTAAGGTCCCTCTCAGAGAGACTAGCACAGATACTGAGAACAAACGATTGTCATGTAGCGTTCAAGAATCAAAACACAGCGGGTTCCAACTTTTTCACCCACATTAAAGATACAACTCCAGCGTCTTTCCAATCGGACATTATTTACATGATAAGATGCAGTGATTGCTCACAGGTCTATGTTGGGCAGACATGTAGATACCTTAAAACTAGAATTGAAGAGCATAAACGTTCAGTTCGTCTGCCCATCACTAACCCTAAAACTGCCCTCGCTCACCACAGCGAGTCCACTGGCCATCGCTTCAACTTTGATGATGTCGACATCCTAGGCAGACACCCCCAACTTAATAAACGCTTGTTACACGAAATGATACAGATCAAAATTCACAATTCCGTAAATTCCAGAACAGACATTCAGTACCTTTCGCGAGCTTACTACAATTTATTGAAGAAAGTAAAACTTAAGAAATAACACCCGATTAACCGATACGCCTATGGTTTTTACGGTTCCATACGCCCGCGTTTGACACCTGTTCTCTGCTCCTAGATTTGTCATTCTACTTATCTCGATTGATGAACGATCTCATTGTTGTGGAACTGGATGAAGTTTTATATTTTGTTAGTGTTTTTAATGACTTTGGGAAAAGCGATTTCACCTTGTAAGTATCGGTTTGTCACACTTCAATTATTTCAATCGTGTATTTTGGCGATTTTGCCACGATTATGTTTTTTAATAGTATGTTTGTTTTCCTGCTCTTGCCTTCATTTAATGTAAAACGCTGTGCAACTTTAAATTGCCCATCGTGATGTTTCCATTCTTATTGAGCCCTTATGTATATTTTGTAAGTCACATTTATTATTGTAGTTGATCATTTTTATAGAAAAAAGAAAAAAGGAATGCTTTTAAAGAAGAAAGTCACCATCAGCAATTTCCATCAATGTTATTCTGTATCTCTGTACTGTACGAGTATTTTCGTGGTTTTACCAATGCCATTACTTTTGTTATAGTGCCCTGATGATGGAAATATAATTTCCGAAACGTTGGCTAAGTTGGAGATTTAATTCCTGTAAAACAGACCTTTTCACCACCATCCCATACACGTTAATATGTTATAGCCTGATTCTCAAATGTTTTGGCAGCAAGATTGTCACAAATGAGTGTTTATATCTCCAAAATCTCTAATTGTAAGATAATTTTTTTTCGCAACAGTGAAACAAAAGTAAGTACGCTGATACTGCTTCTTGTGTAAATTATGAGGAAATATTATACAGGGTGTCTGAAACAGGACTTCAAAGTTAGCCTCAACAAAACTATGAAATCTCATTTTTTTCAAATGGGAACCATATAATTTTGTGATTCCGATCGATTGCTCGTCAAAAACTAGCTGTAGTGTTCCGAACATTTCATGTCTTCAAAATCAGTATTTTTGATGTTATCGAATAAAATTCGAATTTCACGACTAAATCCAGATTTCGCTCAGTCAAATTCATTGGTATGCACGTCTTTTACAAAGAAGGCTATGTTAGGACTTGACATTCTCACGTATTTTCATTGATCAGCACTATGAAAAACATGCAATAATAATTAGGTACACTAGAATAGAACGATATATCAAAACCCTGTCCTTTATTTGCAGCGAATGTGACAAACAAATCAGATAATGAATGATGACTAAATAAAAAAAAATAAAAAAAAATAAAAAAAAAGAAGTTTGAAACTATCACAACAATTTTCCCAACAACAAAAAACTTTGACAGAAATTTAATGATCGCCATTACAATTAATTTTCAACATGTTGGCCCCCTTCCTCCAAACATTTATTTGATTTTATTGAAGGTGTTGAATATGGATTTCTTTCGTTAGAAATTCTGACTACCCTTTCTACTATTTTGTTACATTCCCCATAAATGAAGAACATATTTAATACATCACTGTTACTGTAATTGTGATTTTGCATATTGCCCGAATTCAAACCGAGATTCAAACAACAAGTAATAAGTAGGTATGAACGACAGTTCTCAACAGTTATAATTATAAATGAACTGATATATGAGTGAATAATTTCGAGAAAGAAGTCAAAAAACCAGGAGTTATCTGTGTATTCTTTATTGATTTCCAAGCTTTCGTTCTACTTTTAGAACTTCTTCAGGGAATTCAATTTGAAATTTAAAAAGGGAAGTACCATGATTACCGCATCACAAAAAATCATATGTCGCTACGAGTGTACTGGTTATCATGCCACCATGGTTTGAGATTTCCGATTTATATCCATAGTAGCATGATAACCAGTACACTCGTAGTCATTATACCTGAAGAGAAGAATACACAGATAAGTCCTGGTTTTCTTCTTTCCCGAAATTATTCACTCATTATCCACGAAGTCGATACTTGCACCAATTTTAGAACTGACATATTATTACTATTGACATAGCCTACTTGTGAATTGTCTTGATAAACCTATGATTAGACAAAAAAAAAACTGGTTTTATTGCTGAAATTCGAATTTAATTCGATAACGAAATTTTCACCAATGTATTCGGCAAATGGCACTACATGCTCTTCAAGAATGTTCCTTATATACTTATCAGCATTCATAGCTTCATTATCAGCGACCACTAGGTCTGTGCGAGCAGTCAAAGATATTCCACCCCATACCATAATCGATCCTCCCCCGAAACCAGTAGTATTCAGGAAATTGCACTGAGCATATCTTTCATGTGGACGTCTGTATACAAGGGAACGTCGATCACAATGGTATAGGCAGAATCTAGACTCATCTGTGAAGAGAACTCTTTCCCAATCGGCCTCTTCCCAATGGATATGCTCTCTCGCAAAATCCAAACGCGCCCTTCGATGGGCTGGGGTAAGAGCTGGGCCTTAAATCATATTCTCTGAGGCGATTTCTTATTGTCTGAGTGCTAATTTGCACTTCATGAGTTTGCTCAAGCTGATTTTGAAGAAGGCGAGCGGTTTCAAACCGTTGTCTCAACGAAGAAACTCTCAAGTAACGTTCTTGAATGGCAGTTGTTACCCGTGGTCTACCCTGTCCTGGTCTTCGAACATTCATACCTGTCTCCCTGAATCGCTGCAACATTCTGGACACACTTGTGTGGGAAACTCCAAACCTTTCTGCAATTCCTGTGTATGTCCACCCTTCTTCTCGCAAAACTACCGCTTGGGCACATTCCTCTTGGGTCAAATTGCGTGTTTCGCGTTGCATAGCGATCGAGTGTAGAAAATCAAACGAAAGAAAAACTATTGATCACTAGAATTGATCGAGAACAACTGATTTTAGAATGGTGCCAATACATTCAAAATCTGATAATATCATCTTTTTTTATTCCTGCTGGGAGAAAATATCTGTATTGAAGAAAAACGTTGAAAGTGGATAACATATGCATGCATAATTCTGATAAAAATAATTATCATTGAGAACACCTTCAGTTGTGGAATAAATTTGAGATTTCCAAAACGTGTGTTAATTTTTTTGCGCAGTGTATTTCAATTTGGCCATTCTCTGCCAATTCCGTATTTCAAGTTGTCTTTCTGAACGAAATTATGTGTCGATTCACCTGTAATCGGAAGTTGAACTATTTGCAGGGGTCTTTCGTTCGAAATAAAACAGAAGCATGAGTTGGCTTATTTTGTTCTATTTTTGAAAGAAAAAATGAACTTTCGAAATGAAGTCGATTCAAATTATTCCACTAAAAACTCCAATCCCTTCTCAGTTTACCCACAAAATTTCAGTTTTCAAAGTGAAACCATTTATAAATGCAACTCGAAATACCTGATAACCCCACATCCAGAAGTCTAAGGGCCGGTTTTATAAAGGGCACGTTCAATCCGAGGTTACTCAAACGAGGATTGGATTTCAACTCTCGGTTGAAAAAAGTTCGGTATTATAAACGTCTTTGCAGCCTCGGTTGAACAACCTCGGATTGAGATCGCTTTTTTTGGGTTGGCTAACCTGAATCTTATTTCTTGAAGTATTTTAACACGTTTTTTTTTTATACCATGTTAAGATAAATTCAATAATCGCAGTCTAATGAAAAAACAAGAAGATAATTCGAAAATATTCTCGTGTTTTGTCAGCATCACGGCGGAGAATTTGAATCTGGTTTCCTACATCAAAAGAAATCAATAAAAATATTTTGAAATGAGGACCGACTTCGTAGGAATTTTTTAATATTTTTCCACTCGAAGCTATTGGAAAATACGCTGTAGTCATTATCACTTTTGTCAACTTAAGACTATAATGATCTAAGTTTGTACTACCTATATTTTGATATTCTGGAAAGTCTTATCACTCTTATCTCAAACCCTCATGCCAAGTAACCAAATAAAAGCAAGGTCAATACGAAACATCCAATGAAATTGCATAAACATTTATTCATACAAGAATGTAATTATATTTAGGATAAGTACAAATCATTCTTCATCTTGTTCGATTGAGTACCTACATGAAGTACACATTAAATTGAAAGATCACATTTATTTCTTGATTAACTTCCTCTTTATTCAGGTTCAGATTCATGAATAGTATCAGTTCACTTCATTTCTATAGTAATATCATGCAGGACTTCTCAAGCCATAAAAATAATAGTCGTTTTCAAATATAGTCAAATCCCGAATGAAAGAATGGAGAATGTTCTTTTACATGCCAGAGAGTCTTTAAATTCAATTCATGGTTCATACACGAGCTTTATTGAAAAATTTACCATACATTGATCTGCGAGATGGGATCTGTGTCCTCAATACTGTCTTTAGAGTATATTTAAAACTAGAATTACAAAATTTCTAAGCTTAGCAACTAGGAAATTTGAAGAAAAGTAATCCTTTTCATATCTGAAGCATTCAGCATTTCAACAACCCATTAAAATAAACATGCACTTGCACTATGTAGTAAAAATCAAGAAATCCTACTAGAACGGTGAGTGTGTTCTGGACATTTCACAACTTTCTGACGTTGATTTATGAATACCACAAAAAACTTCGAATATGTTAACAACTCTGGAATGATCCAGCTAATTCAGAGTAATTTCATCCACTCGATAAAAGAGTTTTTATTTGATTGAATTCTCTTCTTCGTGCCATCTTTGAAGTGGTCGAAAGGAAATGTGAAATCATTCGATTGGTAACTCTCTTATTCACTTTCGTTACTATCTTTTGAATGTTATTTCATTATTATTTCAACCAGAGTCATTTCCGATCTTATATTCACACAGAAACCTGGCACTCCTATCCCTCAAGGATAAGGCACAAAAATTTAGGAATATCTTTCCAAATACCAAAGATGAATTATTAATACATAGCCAACCTACAAAAAGACTGATTAATATCAGGCATCCTATACCTAATATGATATATTCCTTCCAATCCAAGTTACATCAATGTGCCAAAGCGAAATGTTTTGTCTTGTTTTGCCACGTAAAGTGAGGTTAGTTATCAGCCATCTAGAAACGTCAAACGTTTCAATCCTCGATTCAAAGCTCAAACCGAGCTATTTTCAGCGGTTGAGCCAATCTCTGGTTGAACCCGAGGTTGAATGTTTATAATACGGAAATCGACAGTCAACCCCGGATTCGGGAGTAACCGAGGTTTGAATTTGTTTTATAAAACCGGCCCTAAGGGCGTCAAATCGCAAGAGTGTGGATGCGAATTCTGGTCACCAAATTGGGAAATGACACGACCAGGAGCAAACTCAACTTCAGGGCGGCATGACATGTAGCACCGCCCTGCTGAAATCACAAATCGTTTAGATCAATAGCTTTAAAAAATGAGGCTCAAGAAACTGTGTTATCATAGCACGATCACGTTCGCCATTTACCTTCAGTGTATTTTTTTACAATGAGGACGCACTGTTCTACTGTCTGATGATCCATGTTTGCTGACTCCCATCTGTCAACTTTCGATCTGTCACGTTATAATCAAGTGACAAAAATCAAATCTTGCACGCTTATCTTCAAGTGCTTAAAATTCAGTGCAGTTGTTCCACCAGAACCTGGACCAACATATATTTCAATTTTAGATTCTTGAGGTCAAAAGAAAACTTTCTTCACTTTCCATTTTTCCGAATTCGGCTCTGTTAAAAAGAAATAGCCATTTGTAGAAAAATTTGGGCCAAATACGTGCCTCATACGATTCTCTGCAAAGTACCCAGAGTTCATATTTCTCGATTGAAATTGAGTTAATAAGTAATAATATTCAAGTACTAACCTTATTCGAATAAGAATATTGAAATTTTTCTAAAATAAGATTTTCCCAAAGATTAGTTTGCAAACACTAATAACTTGTTCATATCCTCCTCGATATCCCAAAAATATCTTGTAAAAAAAAGATTTTCACAATTTATAATTGGTCAACCTAACCTAACCCATTCTGCGTACAAAGGTACCTTACAAAAATCTTCCATGACAAAGCTATCACAGAGCTTTTGAGAAGATGATGCCAGATTGTTGATTTTCTCTTCAAACAATGCTGCGAGGTAGCGGGCCCGCAAGACACACCGTAAGATCTATGAATCGGCCCATCTCAAACCTTATATTGTTGTTCTGTGCCCCATGCATGCGTATAGCGTCAACCGGCGCTATTTGCAAGTGGAAACAAAAATGGAGGACAATTGTTCTAGACTTCTAAAGGTTTGTTGTTATAAACGGGGAAATTGATTAGTTTAGGTGTTTTCCATCGATCTCGTGATGATTATGTGGAATACTTTCAGTGAATTAATGTACCTAATATTAACGGTGGAGTGTCGAGTTTATGAAACATACGTGTATAAATTCGGATATTTTCTTGTGTATCATTTAATTTCTCATTAATTTCAATACGTGGGTTGCATCGACATTCATCATTCATTCATTTCATTGAGCTCATTTTCAATATTTTCCGGATAGATCGGTAAAAATAAATTTTTAATAGGAACTGTGCGTATAAATTCCAGGCCTTTTAGAATTCAGTTTTATCTCCCACATTTGTGGGACTTTATTATTACATATCTCTTCATCAAACGTTTTTCCATCATTTAAATTTTAGTCTCGACAAAGTTGAAAAACAATGTGACAACATTATCGACTAGTAGTGCGCATTTTTTTGCGACTCTGTGCTATTCAAAATCCTGGGAAGCATCCAGGTAATTCTTCTGATTCGTGATCATTTCGTCAACATTTTTCCTATGTAATTAGGTATAATTCGAAAACGACGCGTTTTATTAAGAAAGCATGAGAATTTTTTGAAATGCTTGATTTTTTCGAAAATATGAATCTCTTATCTTTTTCAAGTGGTTTTATGGTATTTTGCGTGGATTTATGAGTCGGCTACGCTGTAACTTTTATACCAGGGGAAATATGGAATAAGTTGAGATTGAGGAATATGCACCATGAATATAGAGTGAACAATCAACCAAAATTCAGTACATTTGGAACAGAACAGTGTTTTTTTCGTGGATTTTCCGCCTGTATCTTTCAAAGGAAACCGAATTTCGAAAAATGGTTATTTCGTTCGATGAGAGGAATCTTCAGTTAAAATATATGTGCAAGTTGAAGACTCACCCTGTAAAGCCGTGTAGATGGCATCGAGAAAATCATTTTTGCCTTATGACATATACCCCGTTTTCGATTATCGGATCAGTTACATAGCCATTACAGAAACCAGATATGTAACAATGTTGTTTTTCTGATTTACCCAGATTACATCTCAGTTCACAGAGATGATACTGGTTGCCTAGGATAAAATGTAGTTTTCTTTTTTTCGATTTAATTAGTTTTTCAATAAAAAAAACCAGGGTAATCGTTAGATCTGGGGTTATTGAATATGTTTTTCGTTTTTCATGAGTAGGTACAAGCTATATTTTTGAAATAATAATCATGAAAATTTTTGTAGTTTATAGAAGATTAAATTCCCGAGGGCAAATTGTTGCCAGTTTTTCCAAAAAATGATGAATAATCGTTGGAAAAAAATCATTAAGTGTAGTTTCCAAAACGCTGAAGTTCAACCTGTTTTTTTTTATTGAAAATCTAATGAAATCGAAAAAATCGCAACTATTTGCCCTCGGCAATTTAATCTTCTATAAACTACAGAAACTTTCATGATTATTATTTCAAAAATATAGCTTGTACTCATGAAAAACGAGAAACATATTCAATAACCCCAGATCTAACGATTACCCTGGTTTTTTTAATTGAAAAACTAATTAAATCGAAAAAAAGAAAACTATTTGCCCTCGGGACGTTCTTCAACTTCAATAAAAAAAAATCAAGTCTCTACGTCGTAAATTAGGGTACTTACTCGTGAAATAAAGAGACCACTTTTGATTGGAGATTTACCACGATTCAAAAGGTGATACTGAAGCCCCTTAAAAACCGGATAAAAGCATAACTTCCGTATGTTGAGCGTTGAACAACTGGTCTATTAGCTCTAATGTTTCGTCGAATAATCCGGAATTACCCAAAGAATGCTGGAGGAGACGATGGGACTGAAACTTCACCAACCGTTTCTGGTACATAGAGTTTCGATTCCAAATACATATTGCCCAAACAAGTATGCAAAGTGTTTCTATTCAACAGGCGAACAACACAGTTTCCATTTTGAACTGCCGAATTTCAGCCTTTTAGAACCGCTTGAACTCTGAATAGGTCGAAATGTAATAAAACAGGACTGAAAGTTTCGTAGTAGTCTCTTTCAGCTTTTTGACTGAATCATTTCGCTGCTAGCCTTGCTTCCAAACAAATTACACTTTTATCGAGTTTTGTTTACAGTTTAAGCTCCCAGTATTCGGAAATACCAGCCTTTTCAATATAAAGTGAACAACCCCTCAAAAATCTCAAACACATGTTCCTTTGATATATCACCCGTTCCATGGGCGTACCTGCTTTGTTAAAAATGATACTGGATATGTCATTTGTTTTTTTTTAAATTAAAGTTTATTGTGCTTCGATTTCGCAGATCATTAGCACTACGGGACGGTTACATCTCATTTACATTTACAGTTTATAAGTCAAAAATTTATATCAAATTGTGTTGATCAAATTGATGAGTTGCAGAAATTTGATGATATTTTCCAGATTTTCGGCAAGAATTATAATTATAATTATTTCCATGTGACAAAGTTGCTCCCAAATGACAACGCCAACATATACAGGGTGATTTTTTTAAGTGTTTCGTTAGAAGTTTTCGAGGAAGGAATTGCGATACAAATTCTTAATTTTGTATTTTTGTTTCAGAGTACATGAACTCAATTTGTAAAATATTTTCAAGCGGAATCTACTTCCGGTTCTACCGGAAGCGAATGTGAATGTCGGTATGTCAAATGTTACACCCTGTATATTTATACATATTTGAATTATTTGTTTAATTCTGCAATGATTTGATGTACGATATGCGCAACCGCATCAAGCGATTGTTGAGTTATTGGCTGTTCTCAAATTTTGTGACAGAAAGATTGTCACAAATTACTGTTTATTTCTTCAAAATCCCTCATTGTAAGAAATTTTTTTCGCAACACTGGAACAAAAGAATGTACGCTGATACTTCTTCTTGTAAAAATTATGAGGAAATATTATACAGGGTGTCTGAAACAGAGCTTCGAAGTGAGCCTCAACAAAACTATGAAATCTCATTTTTTTCAAATAGGAACCATATAATTTTATCATTCCGATCGATTGCTCGTCGAAAACTAGTTACCTAGAGTATGCCAAATATTTCATGTCTTTAAAATGAGTAGTTTTGCCGTTATCGAATAAAATTCGAATTTCACGACCAAAGCCAGGTTTCTTTGTCTAAACATCAGGTTTATCAAGATAATTTTTCAGTAGGCTATGTCAATAGTAAGAATAATATGTCAGTTTTAAACTGAAATTTCTTTATGGAGTCATCATTCATTATTTACAGTAACTAATTTTCTTCAACTTGAAAATGCTAACTCATATACAGGTCATTCATTTCGAAGATCGTCTGCTACACTTTTAGTTGAATCTGGGGGAGACTTGATGACACTAAAGAAATATGGCGGTTGGAAGTCATCAACGGTCTCTAAAGGGTATGTTGTTGAATCGGTGGCACACAGAAAATAAATTGCTAATAAAGTGTTCAGAACGTGTGGCAGTTCTGAAATAACACCCGATTTGCGACCAGGTACATCAACAGCAGTTGTGTCCATGTCAGCTAAAAATATTATTTCAACACAAGAAAATTAGTCTGTTGTACCGAATAGTTCAAGGAACATGTCATTCATGCAATGCACATTTAATAATTGATATAAAGGATGTAACTTTCGTTCAATAAAATATTCTAAAATCAAATATCTTCTTTTATCTATATTTATACCTATACCGATTCGGAATTGTCACATCGCGCTGAGGATTTTGATGATTTTACTGGTCCACTAGACAATATTCATGTACACGTTCGACGCTGAATTGGCTATGATTCCATTTTATTTTTTCGAATTGGTATATCCGGGAAAAAGTACTCACTTTTTTCCCGGAGAAAAAAGTAATTTTGTGAAAACTTATACTTTGTTACGTGTCAACAGAGATAAAATGTCAAATTTTTTTCCCGCCACAGAATTTTTTTTTTTAATTTAAACTATAGTGGGAAATGATATTTTCAAATTGATCTTTACCAACGATTTCAAAAATATATATCATGATATACTTCCGAGTTCACTAACTATCGAAAATTTTGTTCAAGAAAATCCAAGCAGGCTTTGATTCACTTCCTTCAAAACTGAGGCGGTCATAAAATTTCATGTCTTATCTATTTTCACTTGCCAAATCCAATTCAGTTTCATGATTGTTGTATCGTCTGGCGCTTCTGAAGTTCCTATAAGGTCATAGAATTCGATATCTGACAATTATTGTAAGCTGCCAAATTGAAAAATGAGAAGCATTTATCAAATACTTGAATGATTTGATGACAATAACACAAAGTTATTTATGTAGCCCGTTGAAAACAGTTATGAATGTTTCCATGAGGGGCAAAAAAGTTTATTAAAAAAAATATAGATTCATTTGAAAAAAATTATATTCACAACAAATTTTCAAATCGTTGTCCATTCGAGGAAATACACAAATTGTATATTTAAATGATGTGATATAAATAAGAATTTTAGAAGCGCCGACGATACAACAATGATGAAACTGAATTTAATTTGGCAAGTGAAAATAAATAAGACATGAAAGAAGAAGTGAATCAAAGCATGCTTGGATTTTATGGAACGAAAAATGTTTTTTCGAAATTTTCGATATCATGATATATATTTTTGAAATCGTTGAATAAAGATCAATTTGGAAATATCATTTCCCACTATGGTTTCCATTTAAAAAGAATTCCTGTTATAGCTCCGAAATTTGCGCAGATACAAAAAATCCAGTGCCCAAAAGATGTGTTCTTCAGAGAGCGTAGATCATGTAATACGAAAGTTATCGTCAACCAAAAAAAAGGACCAAATATTCTTGAAAGAAACCTTTTTCTTGTCACTTGTAATTCTTCGCCACGACCGCAAAATATTGCGAATTATTCCCGAAGTAGGACCAGTACTACATTCTAGAGTGCCGTTTTTGATCTACAAATTCTGGTCACGATTGTTAGTAGGGAATCGTTACACCAGGTTTTCTATGCATCTATTTATTGTTGATTGCCTGGTGTTGGAGACCAAAAGACTATTGATTAACCATGGAAACGCCGCGAGTGACAATTTGTTTTTTAGTCTCTGCCGCGAAATAGTTGGCGAGAGTCATTAATTCATCTATGTACTGACAGTTGAGTTCGATTTTTTTCGAGAAATTTCAATTATGTTTGGCTGATAGTCTGTATTCGATAAAATAAGCTCTAGAATACTTTTAGATATTGTCAAAAGTTCCAGACATTCAACAATTTTCTGATTTTTTTCTGATGTTGATTTATGAGTACCACAAAAATATTCAAATACCTTAATAACTCTGAAATGATCCCAGAGATTTCTTGGCTTTATCATATATGGATATTCTCAAACACTGTGAGTTCTGTGGGAAAATTGGCTTACACCTTCCGCGGCGAATAATGGGGTTTTCCAATAAGAGGTGTTATTTTGACATTAAAAGAAAAATTCCATTTTTTCTTAGATAAATGATCGGATGTTAATTTCATTATGAAGGGGAAGGTATGCCGTCAATAATTGAAAATAACATCAGCAAAATAACCACCACGACCACGACTACAGGACCATATTCTTACACGAAATTTTCCATTCGGCTGCCCTATGCCCTCAATATCCTCACGAATTCCATCTTTGAGGTCTTGAATCCGCGTTAAGCTCTTGGCGCAGACCTTCTCTTCCACATAGCCCCAAAGGAAGAAGTAGCAAGTTGTCAAATCACGAAATCTCGGTAGCCAATTGTGATCACCTCTTCGAGAGATAACACGGTCCAGAAACAATGGTTTCGTTGCTTGTGTGTTTCTTCCAAATTTTCACCATGTTTATAAAGAATTTTAATGATTTCAATGAGTTGCTGAATCGTGTATCGTGTATTTTTATTAACATCGTAGTTTCTATTCACTTGTCAAATGACAAAAAATGACAGCTTCGAAAGTGACATCTACCGAAATAGCGGTCTATTCAAAGCAAGATCGCGTATTGGAAAACCTTTACTTTGAGAACTTCATATTAACTTCTATCATAGGAGCTCGCATGAAGATCAAATTAGAATATTAGCAGAGAGTATGGAGAACAGATGTTTTTGTGATGTATCTGTATGAATGCTGACAAACAATGAACTTGAATGAATATTGCGGCGCCGCAATATCATTTTAGTGTATTTTCCGTTTTCAATTTGATTTATGTACCAACAGCTGATTTGCCAAAGTCAATTATGACATGACAGCAGAATGGCATCTTTTTATAATGAAAGTTTTATACATTTCCTAAGAACTAACATACATCAGGATGTCAAGAATACAGGGTCTTTCACGAGGAACCTCACCCATATTTATACGGGAAACTACTGAACGTATTTTCATGAAATTCAAGGCATGAGCACCTCCGGTTTTTCCGGAAATGACGTCAACTTCCGTTTTTCAAATTAGAACACCATTTTTTTATTGCAGAAATAGATTCCTTAGAAAATTTCAAGTAATTTTGATGTAACATTTTTCAGTTTTGGTTGGAAAATTCTCTCTGAGCGGGAAAATTCGAAAAAAAATCGAAAATAGAGCTCCGCTGAAACAAGAATAACTTCGAGGTTTTTGGATGGAAAATTTTCATTTTTGGGATTTTTTAAGATGTAAGATTGATGTATCCACTTTAAGAATCGAAATCGCGATTCATGATACAGGGGGTGAAAAAATCGCTTTCAAAGTTAGGGATGACAAAATCGTGAAAAATCAATTTTTTCAAATTAGAATCCCCTTTTTTATGGCAGATATTGAATCTACGTTAAAAAATAATGTGAGTGTATGCATCACCCCCTTGCCCTAAAGTGGATATTTTCTGAGTTATTCACAAAAAACTGTTTTTCGTCTTGAATTTTTAGCTATTTCTTTTCCCTTCACGCCAAAAAGATGAAATTTTCAGGAACTGTTACTTCAACCATGTTTTAGATTTTACTACCCTAATATACAAGAGAAAAAAGTCACAGGTTGTTCCTAAATAGATGGCGAATTTGGATTCGAATTTGTATCGGAAACCTCTTTATTTCAACTAATCGGCCATCGGTTTTCTCACCAGTGATAAATAAATAATTCCTTATGAACCATATGCAAAAATTTACCATGTTTTACATTCTTTTTTTTTTTAATGATAGATATCATTAATTACATCTGCCAAATTTCTCTTTATTCAGTAGCATTTTGTGTTTACTATTAATTTGGTGATAATTCGTATTAAGTTATAAAATCGATCACTATGCCTAATTTTACCAATGAAGATTATTTAAATATCATTCTACTTTATGGAGAATGTAATACAGTTGTAGATAGAACGATTCGACTGTTCATTGAGAGGTTTCCTGACCGACCCAGACCAACGAGAGATACCATTAACAGAACCATGACAAACTTGAGAAATGTCGGATCTTTCGTTAAGAAAACTATACACAGAGAAAAAAGTGTAGTAGAAGATGAGAACAACGAAATTACAGTTCTTGCATATTTTCGTGTGAATCCTCAAAATTCTCTCAAAGATGCCGAGATTGATCTGGGATTATCTCAATCGAGTGTTTGGAGAATATTAAAAAAACATAAAATGCACCCATATAAATTCAATAGGGTACAGCATTTGAAGGAAACTGATTTCGTCAGGAGAACAGAGTTTTGCGAGGCTATGATGATTCGATTTCAAGAGAATGAAAACTTTTTGGACTGTATAATTTGGACAGATGAATCTAAATTCACAAAGAATGGTTCTTTCAATAGGCATAACAGTCATTATTGGGATGAAGAGAACAACAACCACTTCAGACAATGGAACTTTCAAGAGACCTGGAGTTTCAATGTTTTTTGCGCCATCAAAAATAATGCAATTCTCGATGTTCACATTTATGATGGGACTTCAACTGGTAAGATAGAACACTACACATGTTTGCATTATTTAAAGAATGTTCTCCCTTAGGAGATAGATATTCTGACATATTGACTCAAATAATTGAGCCGCTAGTACAGAACCATAATGACTTATGGTATCAACAAGATGGCGCGCCTCCACACAATTCACTCAATGTGTCAAATATCCTCTACAGGCTATTTGAAGATCGATGGTTGGCGAACAATGGTCCACATCTTTGGCCACCACGTTCTCCCGATTCAACTCCTTTAGACTATTATGTTTGGGGTAGGATAAAAAATATTGTCCACTCAACTCCCCTGACTGATAAAGCGGACTGCATAGAACGAGTCAGAAATGCGTTCAGATTTGTTTAGATTTTTAGATTCATAGTTTTGAAACTCAATTTGGTTTTTCAACACTTTTGCAGATCTCTTCCTCCCGATGAAATAAGAAGAGCAACGCACGAAGCATTCCTGAGACGTATAAATAAATGTCTAGAAATTAACGGTCAAAACTTTGAGCATCTTCTCTAGTTATAACTGCCAGAGTTTGCCATGGTTCTCCTAATAGTAACTTGAAGTCGGTTTCAAGAAGGGGTGAAAAATCTACAGCATGGTTCAAATAACAGTTCCTGAAAATTTCATCTTTTTGGCGTGAAGGGAAAAGAAATAGCTGAAAATTCAAGACGAAAAACAGTTTTTTGTGAATAACTCAGAAAATATCCATTTTAGGGCAAGGGTGTGATGCATACACTCACATTATTTTTCAACGTAGATTCAATAACTGCCATAAAAAAATGGGGTTCTAATTCGAAAAAATTGATTTTTCACGATTTTATCCTTCCTAACTTTGAAAGCGATTTTTCCACCCCCTGTATCATGAATCGCGATTTCGATTTTTAAAGTGGATACATCAATCTTACATCTTGAAAAATCCCAAAAATGAATATTTTCCATCCAAAAACCTCGAAGTTATTCTTGTTTCAGCGGAGCTCTATTTTCGATTTTTTTTTCGAATTTTCCCGCTCAGAGAGAATTTTCCAACCAAAACTGAAAAATGTTACATCAAAATAACTTGAAATTTTCTAAGGAATCTATTTCTGCAATAAAAAAAATGGTGTTCTAATTTTAAAAACGGAAGTTGACGTCATTTCCGGAAAAACCGGAGGTGCTCATGCCTTGAAAATATTTTAGATTTCATCAGCATCGTGAAATACTTATAAGTGCTGAATTTCATGAAAATACGTTCAGTAGTTTCCCGTATAAATATGGGTGAGGTTCCTCGTGAAAGACCCTGTATATTGTGCTTGACAAAATTATCGACCATTAACACGCCACGTTCGCCAGAATAAATTCGAATATTTGCAATAACTGATAAAAATCAGTCATAATTTGTGAATAGACCTTAAGTAGAAAGAACGAAACATTGCTAATATTCTCAATTTGGTCGAAACAAATTATAATCAGTGTCTACACCATTATTCTAGATAATCTTAACTTACATCATACATTATTCTATGCTGCAATATAAGAATTGGGGTATGGAAAAAAAAAGAAAAAACTAATATGAACTTCATTAGGATTTCAATTCAATATAATGACCCCTATTCAAATTATATTATTCCATATTCATGCTATTGTTCCTATCCTTTTTTTTTTCTCCGATGTTTATATCTCAACAAGTACTGGGAATACACTTCGAATGCTTGCTTATCTGCTTGAGTTCGTCTTGGAAATGACAAAAATAGAAAAAACTTTCATGAGGTCAGTTTTTTTTGCCCATCCGAATTATCTCAGACTAAAAATTAAATGAATAGAAATAGGAAAAAACAAATAATCTGAATATTCTGTCTATTCGTCCAAAAAAAACCTATTTTCCAGACTATATTACAATTTTCAATTGGAGTATTTGCCTTGCCACCGTTCCTAAATGATCAACTTGTCATATACAGGGTGTCCGTTATTGAAGTTCGAATATGCCGATCTTCAAATTATTATTTCTCGATTTTTTCAAATGTAACACCCTGTATTTTTTTCCACAGTAACGTAGACAATTGAATACCTTACATTTTCTCAGAAGTAACCTTAGGATTATATTCACTCCCTCATCCAGCAGATACGAAAAATGATATCGTAACTGAAAATTTCATTCAAATAATAACACAATAAAAACTTACGGACGTTAAAAACAGACTAAATGAAACTTTGGAGGTACTATTCAACACAGCATTACTATTTACTCATCATGGAAATCTTCGATAGACAGGCTGTTCGAAATCGATAACTGGATTATAATAATAATATTCTTTATTTCAAATCACTTCAAGTAACATACAATATATCACAAGAAAAGAAATGCAATAGTGTCGGAATTATCTAATTAATTGTTTATTCCATAGTCTCTCAAGGAATATGGTTCCATGTTGAAAGACTAAATGAAACTTTGGAGGTACTATTCAACACAGCATTACTCATCATGGGAATCTTCGATAGACAGGCTATTCGAAATCGATAACTGGATTATAATAATAATAATAATAATATTGACTTTCATTTTGATTGAAAAGAGCATTGGCCACAAAATATTCTGTCATCTGTCCACAATAAACCATTTCAAATATCTTTGAGAAGGATGCCAATATGCTAATAGGTATGTAATTTTCATATTGTCCTGGATCCCCATGTTTTGTACACTGGTCTAACCTCTGCTGTTTAAGTATTTTCGGGAATATTCCCATTTCTAGAGAGTTGTTTATGTTTTCTTGGTGTTTTTGTTCTGTGGAAGATAATCTTTATTTTTGTTGTTTTGTAATGTTTTTACAATAGACCAAATAGTTCTGCTTTTGTTGTCTGAATTTCTAATTAATCCTTCAAAATATTCTGCCCTGATTTCATTAAGTGCGAGGTCATATTGCTTTTTGACTTTCCTATATTCATTCTTGAAAGTAATATCTTTTTCACTAAGAATAAGTGATATCTAGATTATTTTTCAGTTGCTTAATTTCTGGGCTAAGGTAATTATGGGTATTTTTTATAGTGTTAGCATTAATTTTTGTCAAAGGACAGTCTTTATTGAAATTCTCCAGATATATGCTATGAAAGATGTTAAATTGATGATCTACATTTTCACTGTCACACTAATATACTGATGAACAGTTCTGAGCAGAAAGAGAAATTTTTAGATTGTTGAGATTATCATCAGACAGTATTCTTCCATATATGTAATTGGTAATTCTTGTTGTTGTGAATGATATCTTCTGTGCTGTATGGTCAGAGATGTGGGTGTGTATCACCCCTGAAACATGGGGATAATTTACTCTCACATGAATGCCATCTATACAAGAGGATGTTGAAGGTGTTATTCTTGAGGGTTCAAAAGTAACCTTGAGCTCTAAATAACATTAACTCAATCAATAATCGATGTACTTGTCATCTCCTGTCACTACAAGCTTGTTAATAAACCCTGATGCTCAGGAAGTATGATTCTGAGAAGGATTTAAAGTTTGTCAATAATTATTCATTTAGTTGTATTCCATTGTTTGACCTCTTTTGAATGTCCATTAGTTTTTATGTTATGTTATGTTAATGAAATTTTCAGTTGCGATATCTCATTTTTCATGCCTGCTGGATGCGGGAGTGAAAATAATTCTTAGGTTACTTCTGAGAAAATGTAAGGTATTCAATTGTCTGCATTATTGTGAGAAAATATACAGGGTGTTTCATTTAAAAAAAAACGAGAAATAATAATTTGTAGTTATTCATATTTGGACCTTAATAACGGACACCCTGTATATAACAGGTTGAATATTTAGGAACGGTGACAAGGAAAATCCTTCAATTAAAAAACTTTTAGATCAAATCCATGTTACTATCGCTTCTGGAAATCGTCAGAAGACTTTTACTGAACTGCTTTTCCCTCACCTTTTTGCTGTTTTCTTCGAATAAGATCTGTACCGTTGGAAAAATGTCTCTAATATTTTGCGTCATAAAAAAGGTAATGAAGGTCATTGAAAATATGTGAAAATATAAGGGGTGATCCATTAAAAAAATCATCCATTTGTTGAATAACATTTATCGAGGACACCCTGTATATCAGAAAATAATTTACTGAGATGCAGAATTTAAGGTACAAGGTCTGCCTTCCAACGAAATCTCTGAGATGTCTGGTTCGGCAGCTATGGAAGATTTTCGCACTATTGCAGGACCCTGTATGCAAATAATTTAATATTTGCACCTGATATTGTTCATTTCAGGACGGATAGGTACGTGAGCTCAGTGTGGTTCATTAAAATTTGATAGAACGAGTCATGCTGTAAATTGTTGGGGAATGAATGATTGCTTTTCTGTTTTCATCCACATCAATGTGTAATTAGTTGGATGACATGAATATTTTTGAACTTTTCCAATCAGAACAGTTCGATTAGATATTTTGAATAAATCACACATCCTCCTTTATTTGTTCTCACCCGACTGCAATAGGAAGAGGTAATATTTTTCTAGTGAATGTATACAGTGTGCGTCAAAATTATGGAACAAATTGATTTTCTCAGAAGAAAAATATTTGGCAACAAAATTCTGAAACAGGTCAATTTTTGTTTCACTTTTTCCAAATTTTTAAGCATTTTTGTTGCACCCTGTGTCATACCCATCAAACCTCTGAATTTTTGGAATAGGGAAAGCGCGTACTTTTTTGGCAAGGTATCTTCTTTACAGGAGTGCAGAAATTTTCAAGAAATTTTTTTTTAATTGGTTCAAAGAGGTTTTCAGCATATGCACTTTGTCATGGCTCTTTCTTTGAATTGAAACATTTTATCTCGAAAAGCTTCAAGTTCAGTAGAAACGTACTAATAACATACCTACTTAAGATCATAAATGCGTTTCACACATTCTAATTTTTTACGTGAGGGGGTTGAAAGTTGTGCATGAACGAAACTGCAATGGTCGACGCTCAATTGCTCGAACTTGGTGGAAGTGACGTAGCCTATGTTATATTTCGACGAAAACTTATTGAATACTGTTTGCGAGATTCGAATGGATTTTCAGCTTATTTGGCTTGCGCTGGGTATAATTGAAGATGATGCACTACCATTTTGTATGTCTCCATCAGAGCTACAAAAGTCCGTGACAGCATCTGTATCTTCTAAGGACAGCCCGCCATTTTCCATTTTCTCTCTGCAAAGCTTTTAGATTATACACACATCGTCAAAAGTCTTGGCCCAACATATCAACTTTCAATTTGTTGAATCTAACATGAAACTTTTTTTTTGTGGAATCTTAACTATCATAACACTTAAATGAATTAATTAAACCAGTCTCAACCAGTATCATAAGGAGATAGTTGCATTCATCGAATTTAAGGCAAGAAGGCCATTAAGAGTACCTCGGCTTTCATCTGGAGATAGAGCTACCCGTCGGAAATATGGGCACAACACCACCTGGCTTTAACAACAATGGCAGAACGTACTTTTTCTGAATGAGTCACGATTCGTTTTTCAAACTGATAGTTGTTCCTTTCTAGGGAGGGTTTGAAAAGTTCCAGGCTGATTAAAGCGACCCAATTTCACCCGGGAAGTTGTTGCCTCTCAAGGCGAATCAATAAGGTGCTGGAGGGGGGGATATAATGTCCGGTTGTCGTACCCCTTTTATTATTCACAATTCACAATTATTACACAATTTCACGCGGGAAGTTGTTGCCTCTCAAGGCGAATCAATAAGGTGCTGGAGGGGGGGATATAATGTCCGGTTGTCGTACCCCTTTTATTATGGTTGAACGGACAATGACTGGTGCCGTCTACGTAGAAAACATCAATAAACCAATCATTGTTTCTCTGAGCATCGTTTTTGGGGATAATTTCTGGAGAATTCGGTAATAATAACGCGTTTTGGAAAGTAGCCGATAGATGGCGTCATTCTCGGTGATTATCATCAGTAAGCGCCACATGAAATATAATTTCATTTCTTAATTGTATTATTTTTCCTGTAGGTTCATCTATACTAATATTATAAAGAGGAAAGATTTGTATTTTTGTGTGTTTGATACGACTTGACTCAAAAACTACTGATCCGATTTCAGCAATTCTTTCACCCTCAGAAAGTGACATCGGCTATACTTTTCACCCGAAAAAATTAAGGATACCTACTATAACCTCAATAATTACAAAAAAAATCAGCCATAATCAGCTATTTTCACGTGCGCTGCAAAAACCGTTGAGGTGAACACGGACTATTCTGACGTGACGTGTTTACATGTGGGCCCACGTCAAAATGTGCGAGAAATAAAAATGCAACACATCGTTCTGTGCGTTCACGTTCATATCAGGCCAATGGTAGCACCGACGGTGCCTGACGTCTGTATTCACCTAGACTTACGTGGATACAATGCATGACAGAGATGTTTCTCTTAAATGGTTCTACAAAAAGTTCGCGATAGCATATATCTATCAATCATTGTTTCTCTGCGCATCGTTTTTGGGGATAATTTCTGGAGAATTCGGTAATAATAACGGGTTTTGGGAAGTAGCCGATAGATGGCGTCATTCTCGGTGATTATCATCAGTAAGCGCCACATGAAATATAATTTCATTTCTTAATTGTATTATTTTTCCTGTAGGTTCATCTATACTAATATTATAAAGAGGAAAGATTTGTATTTTTGTGTGTTTGATACGACTTGACTCAAAAACTACTGATCCGATTTCAGCAATTCTTTCACCCTCAGAAAGTGACATCGGCTATACTTTTCACCCGAAAAAATTAAGGATATCTACTATAACCTCAATAATTACAAAAAAATCAGCCATAATCAGCTATTTTCACGTGCGCTGCAAAAACCGTTAAGGTGAACACGGACTATTCTGACGTGACGTGTTTACATGTGGGCCCACGTCAAAATGTGCGAGAAATAAAAATGCAACACATCGTTCTGAGCGTTCACGTTCATATCAGGCCAATGGTAGCACCGACGGTGCCTGACGTCTGTATTAACCTTAAGATTTACGTGGATACAATGCATGACAGAGATGTACCTCTTAAATGGTTCTACAAAAAGTTCGCGATAGCATATATTTATCTCTCAAGATTAGCTTGCTATTACCTGTTTATGGTAATCAAATGTTTTCCAACATTATACACTATTTGGGAGTGTGTTTTATGAACAGGGTATTGATCCTCATCCAATTTAATACGTTATTTATCCCCAGTATTTAATTTAGAACGAAATTGCCCTTCACATCATACAATTACAACGAGTACATCGAAAGATATGGCAGGTTAAAGTGTTGAAGACGAATCCGCACAAGAGTAGACGCGTGAAACAAATTTCTACCCGAGCGAAGCTGGGACGGCTTGTTCTTTATAAAGAGAGTACATTGTGTATAAAGTAATGTAATAGTATATTCTAAAACTAGTTGCAGAATGGGCTCCCATTCCAATACGAATGCGAAATTCGAAAACGAGCGACGAAGGAGCGAGTTTTCGAACGCATGAGTATTGGAATTGCATTCTGCAACGAGTATTAGACGATATTTTCTCTATTTCACTCAAATTTTGTGAAATTCAATGAAAAAATTCAAATTATAGGTCCTAGTGACTTTCATATTTTATCTTGGCAGTTGGTGTGAACGTTAGGAAATACGAAAATTGACGTTTCCAAATTGACGTCTGCTGAAATTTCAAAGTATCGGAAGTCATTGCTGACAACCACAAAACGAAAAATGTAACTGAAAACGATGCTGTAATGAATTCATTACAGCACTGTTTTTAGAACTGTAATGAGCTCATTACGATACTGAAATAGAGAAACATCTTTCTAAATTTTATATTCATGGTCTTGATCTGTTCTTCTTTCTTATGTTGAAGTTATATGCCTAATGTTGGTATGCCTATCTCAAATATTTTATATCTTTCTCTCTTAGCTCTATACAGGTTATCCGGATTCAGATAAAACATGAAAAAATAAGATGACAAGTTTCTATAAGTTTTCTCCTAGCGGCCCTACCTACGGAGATACGGCCTCCTAAATGACGTCACTGGAAATCGATTTTACTGGAATCATCTTTTTTTTTTATTATATTCAGTAGTTTGAGATTTATCCCAGTGAAATGGATTTCCAGTGACGTTATTCAGGAGGCCGTATCTCCGTAAAGAGAGCCTCTAGGAAAAAAAAATATGAGAACTTGTCATCTTATGTTTTATCTGAATCCGAGAGATTTCCCACATTTTCCCGGACACCCTGTACTGTAAATGCAGTTAGATTCTTAGATTTTCTGTGAGTGCAGTCATCTTCGTAGTTGATAATGAAACAACATAACCTAATTTGGTTGTGTTCGTAAGTATTTAAATCTTGAGAATAAACTTGTTAATGTTAGTACACACTTGTTCATTTTATCAATCAGCTCAGGAAATAATAGTTAACATTGCACCACGTCCAAATCAATCAAATTTTATTTATCAGGATGGTAACGCCGCTCACGAAGAGTTCAAAACATTCTTCTAGAGAAAAATATCCAGAGAATTATCTGGCCAGCAAACTCACCGGTCATGAATCCAATTGATCATGTATTAAATTACTTAGGGAGAGCAACATCCAATCGCCAAAACCCACCTTCAACTTTTCAGGAAAGTAGTTTAGCCCTTCAGAAAGAATAGAACGATGTAGATTTCCTATCAAATAAAGGAAAACATTCATCTTATTTCCAGAACATAGATTCAATTTTTGAGAAACCTAAGGGAGCAAGTCCTTTGACGATTTGTGCATGTCCCAATTCGAAGATGTCTGACACAATAGTCATTTTTCTTGGAGTTAGCATGATTGTATCCTTAGACATTCAATTCAGGTCCGAATTGTTCATTACACGCTGCAATTTTCAGTTATGATTCAGTGCTGTGATGGGTATATGAATAGTTGCAAAAAATTCAGGGGGGTTCGTTGTCAGAAACAAGCCTAATTCTCAAAAAACATTTTTGAAGATAAGCTTTTATAACAACATTCATCCGCCATTTTGAAGCCGCCATCTTGAATTCCTCGATTTTGAAAAATCGTAATTTCCGACCCAGAAAACCCCCATATACTAATTTTGAATAGAATATGATCATAATTACAAAACTCGTCCGCCATATTGTGGCCGCCATCTTGAATTTTCCAGTTTTGACAAGACTATCATCATTCTCGAACCCAAATACCCCCAGATACTAATTTTGAATGGAATCGCATAATAATTACAAAACTCATCCGCCATTTCGGAGCCGCCATTTTGTTTTCTTCTATAAAAAATATTTCATGATGCATTGTCACCAGGAATAGGTACACCTGCAAAATTTCAAATCAATCGGACGATTAGAAGTGTGTCATATTCAACTTACAAGATTTGATTATAGACAGACAGACCGACAGACAGACAGACACCGGGACAGGCGAAACTAAATAAAAGCTTATAATAAAAAGGGTGAGTCTTTTTCGAAAACTCTTCCTTTTTGATCTCCCCTGGTTACTTACAGCCCTCTGAAAATGATGCCCGAAAAACAATTTTCAAAAAACTAAAAATCTGACAATAACAAAATTAAGCTGACTTTTTTAACGAGCTGAAAGGCACTCAAAAATTTTTCAAAGTTGCCTTCTTTCGCAATACACTCTTTTCCATATCCATTTTTCACAAAAAAAATCAATTTTGGAAAGCTTGATCGATTCTCAAAAGATAATGTTGATTGTGATTCCTTGCGGAAGTTCAAGGTTTTTGAGAGAAAAATTTCAACAGATACAAATCTTTACCGAAAGGTAGTATTGAGATTGTAATCATTATTCAAGTAGTATAGTAATAGCCCATTTAGCCCAATAGTCATTTGAATAAAACCATCTTTAGCTAAATTCATTAAGAAAAGAGGTAAAAATTGCTAATTTCCATACAAAGTGAATCAGCGATTCTGGGATTTTGAAAAAACCTAAACTTTGAACAAAATCGGGAGAGAAAACCCTAAAAATCACCTTCGAAATCATCCTTCAGTCGGTATTCGAATATTTTGTTCTCTTATAAGTTAAACCATTCACATCGTACTTCCAGACAGCATAATATAAGTATTATACAGCACAACATTTTCCTTCTTCTTTTTTCCCATGACACATTATTTCGAGTCACAATCGGTTCTTTTGCGATATTTACTTAGGCGGAAATTTCAGGAATGCAAACGTATACATATAGAGACCTCTTTATATTTATTCACTTTGGTTTGAATTCGATGAATAATTTCCCATAAAAAGCGAGCTCTTGTCAGCGAGTCTTTAGCAATCGTTTGGCCAGCATAAACAAATTTTTGTTCGCTTCGAGAATTCTTTTCTCATTCAGGGGTTACTTTGAAGTTACGTTCAAGACATGAGTTTCAACATGATAAAGAAACTCAATAACTTAGATATTCGTTTTATATTTTTCCCCGGATTGAAAATTTTCTTTTGTTCAAATGCTGAGAAGATTCCAATACAGAATCGAACTATTGGCGATGACGGTGCTGCTAACTGAAAACAAGCAAGGATGAAAGTGAGCAATTTTTTCTAAAGCTACGTTGTTCTGATACGTGAAATAAATTATTTCAAGCGATTTTCATTGATCTCGTGAGGAAATTCAGGGACTTAATTTGTATTATTCACAGTAGAGTGTCGAGTTCATAAAATTTTGGTATACAAATTGGCTTTTTCCCTTCTAATTGGATCGACATTTCAAGAGGAATTCGATGAAAATTATGATAATGAATGATTGTTTGGAATGTTCTTCATTTTCATGGAAATATACCACGAAATAGCAACACAAAAAGATTTACTTCTGCCATAAACTATGATCTGAATGTGAAAAAGTTATGATGCGACTTGACAAACATGAAGATCTGTTTGGTGTTGCTTGATGAATTCTTCACGAACCTCATCAAGTTCACTGAAGCGCATTTTGAAGGAAGTTCCTACCGAAGGCTCTGATTTTGCTTTGTTAGCAGGATCCAAAAGTGATGCTAGTTCAAAAAGCTCTTGATTCTCGAGAAGAAGCAATTGTCTCTGGTGACTGATGCTCTAACTGTTCATCTGTTTAACAAACATTTAAAAAGAATGGGTCTTACTGAGTGTTCCCTGTGCCGTTGGTGCAAGAACGCAGATGAAACGATGGAGCATATACTATTCACGTGCGGCAACTTATCTAAACTGAGGTTAAGACACCTAGGGAACCCTACACCTACAGTGGTTTTATACAAGGCAGTGGCGACAATAGACGTTCACGTTTTGATTGTCCGGACTGTTTTCGACCACTAATGGCGGACTTTCATTGTTTTGTTGTCATGTATCTAAACATAAAGCTCAAGATCGGCTCAAATGTCAAAGAGCACGACACTCAAATGTAAACAAATATACGCCATGTTTATGCAAAAACGTGTTCTATGACCCTATTGTCGCCACTGTCTTGTATAAAGCCACCTTCCATCTCTATGGTGAGAGAGACTCCTCCTTGTCGGCTCGCGGCATTCTTCTCAGCGTGCCTTCAGGTCTGAGTCTCTCCAGTATTACAAAAATGCGGTATGAACAATGGGCTATAAAGCCTTCGTTCGGCCAACGAAAGGCACCGCACAAGAAGAAGAAGAAGATGCTATTTCAATGATGCAAGAATTTTTAATGTACCTCGCCCTTTTCAGTTTGAAATCTGCCATGCTTGTATGAGAAATCTTATGCGGAGAAAAAAAGGATCAAATCGCTTATACAGGGTTAGTCTTTGACTTGTACATATATTTTAACTGTAGATTCCTCTCATCAAACGAAACACTTTTTTCCATACCATTTTTCGAAATTCGGTTTCGTTTGAAAGAAACAGGGTGTCGAAAATCCATGAAATTTGCACTATTTTTTCCATATATTCGGAATCGATATTTCGAATGAACTCAATCTTGGTTGATTGTTTACTCTATTCATGGTGCATATTCCTCAATTGAAACTTATTCCATATTTCTCCTGGTATAAAAGTTTTTTTCAATAAAACGCGTCGTTTTCGATTTATTCCTAAATATATACGAAGAAATTTCAGGAAAAAATAATGAATTTCATTAAAAATCTGAATGTTTCCCTGAATTAAATATCATCGAATATTATTTCTTCTCTGGTCTCTTAACAAATTAACAATGTGGACAATGTTTATCAACTTCGTCAAGACAAAAATATCTTCGATGGAAAAACGTTCGATGTAATTATTGAATTACACAATTGATAAGCACAGTTTCTATTGAAAATTTATTGTAACTGGTCCTTCAGGAAAATATCCATCTGAACAATATCCTCTTGGAATTTTTAATCGACACTACACGGTCTTCACATCACAATCATCCCCTGTTTGCTTTATTCTCTGCAAGAAAATAAATAAATGAATCGAAGTCCATGGAGAGGGTTATCGCGTCTAAGCGTCGTTCATTGTATCAGAGACTGGCCTGTGATGGCACAGAACAACGGCTTGTCGGCTCCATCGCAGCGCACGGCGACTGAAATCAAGATCGTAGCGCTAAATCGGCGAGAATCAGAACAACTCGTTTGGCATTTCCAAAGAGCAATGCCTAGAAGCCTTCAGCTAAAAGTAAAAAAAAACTAGTGCCTTTGCGATAGTTCTTCGGTTAACGATAGAGGACGTACTGCGTTCTTGAGTTCGCCTATACCATTGTTTGAAGAGAAAATCGGCAATCTGGCATCGTCTTCTCTAGAGTTCTGTGAAATATCACAGAGAAGATCGGTTAGGTGGGTGCGTTCTTGATACCACAAATTGTTGCGAAATCAACAATATCAAAGCGAAGTCCAATGCGAACTTTTTCAAAGGCGGATAATTTCAAAATTAGCTAAAATATCAAAAAGGTAATCAGCGTGCGAGAAATAACACTCAACGAGAAAAATTAGCAATCAATTGCTGAGCGAAGATGAGACAATATGCGTTTCGTTGTGGAGTTAACGTGTAAGTTACCGACATTTAGCCATGGCTTAAGCAACATTTATATCATGACGCAACATTTTGTCTAAGAATACCTTCAGGAACCAATTTTCTGAAAATCCAGGTGCTGCTCTGAAAAATTGGGATGTTTTTGTCTCTTCAAAAATTTCACAATGTTTGATGCATGAGGACCATTCAAACCTAAGTAATTTGGGGAGAAAACTACTTAAAAGATTTTTCCTTGAACTATTGTTGGTTTTTAAGATGTAAAGGTAGAACTGCCACCTTACACATCATATAGCATTTTCATAATTTAGTAGTAACCATTTTTGGGATGCAACTTTATTTTCGAGCCACGGAAGCAAATCTGATCTGAATTGTTTTTGCGTCTGTTCTACCTTGCAGTTATCCATAATGCTGGGACAAACCTGATACTATTGGCTCAACCCTTGAAAGGGATTTACATTCAAGAGCCGGAATTCAAAAAAGAAATACGATAATTTCGATTGTTATCCTAACGGCTTCGGCAAATTTAATTTCAATTCGATTCGAATTCAACAATATTATTTTTCACGAACTGCAATATCCGTTTTCATCTTCAGCTTGAACATTCAGAATATTGAAAGCCCCCACAGATGTTTCTGTCCCAGACTCTTATATTTACCGATCAGGCTTATTTATTCATCGAACAATAAAGAATGGTAGAATATCTCGACCTTTTGTGTTATACGCGATTCTGGTTGAAGAGTTCACATATTCTTCAGTGTCCGATAGAGAATATTGGACTGAATGCATTTACTCCTTCTGACCGCTCCTTCCAATTGAATGGGCAAAATTCTACCAGGGTTTTCTGATAATTTAGAAACTGCAGGTTGTACTAGATGATGTTTTGCATTTATGTGACATCGAGAAAATCATTTTTGCCTCATGTTATGACATATACCCCGTTTACGACCTTTCAAATAATGGTTTCTGGTCACATCTTAGTATTTTTCAGTGCTCAATTCCATTGTGGTGTAGAATTCTGGGAAAAAAATCAAACTGTGTGAAGATCCCTTATTTAGGGGGAGTACTTCAAGGGCACAGTCACCTTTACGGAAAACAAATGCTCGAGCACCAGCCACAATAGCTTTCATACAGTGGAGAAGGGTTCGATTTAATCTAGGAAGTAAGCGATTAAAAGTTATGCTTCTATCGTTAGTGCTGCCAAAAAAAATTAAAGTTCATTTAAAACCTCAAAATGGATTTCACAAAATTTACTGACCTCAAACAGAAATTACAATTGTATGGTGAAAAAAAATGAGAAGAAATCTATTAATACTCAGAGTGAAAAATTAAAACTGATCTCATTTGAAAAGTAAACATGAAATAAAAAAATGACTTAAGTATCGGTAAGTATTTTACAGTGATTATTAAATACAAAAATAAACGGTGATCAGTTGAGCAAGACGGTCGAGCGAGGTGAGCGAATGCGAGAATTGGCCATTGAACAGGGAAATATTGGAGTAACGAAGCAAAACTTCAAGATTCTGCAGGCCACGGGAAAATATCATAATATCTAACAACCTACAATGATGTGTTCCACACTCGAATATTGAGGAAGAATTATCAGCGAATACTTGGACTGTGGCGGATAGGACAGGGGAACATGGGGAGCTGTGGCAGCAGCAACGACCCGGACAAGTGACTCCAGAGAATAGAACCCCTCGACCTGACGAAACGATCCTAGTAAATCCGCAAATGTCCAACGGGCTGATGAAGAGTGAAGCGCTGTCGTAACCCCGTTGTGATCTCGCCAATGTCAACTCACAAGGACGTCTCTGTGAAATACGAATCTTCGAGCACCGCTGAGTGAAATAGGAATTGGGTACAGATGAGAAGCAACAACGTCCAGAAAAATAGCTCCAGGAAGAAGGAACTCCTCGACTCGTATTCCGAACAACATTGAGTGGATTGAGAAAAGGTGAAGCGCGGTCGTAACCCCGTTGTGAACTCGCCAATCTCAATCCTCAAAAAGGTCGCTGATAAATATAGAGATTAGGGCCCCACAAGGGAATAAAATATAAGATGAAATCTGGAAAGTAAAACGGAATCAAATATACGTATATCGGGTACGGTTGTGAACCAACAACGTCCAGACAAGTGATCCCAGAAAATGGAACCCCTCGGCTTGACGAAGTCTCTCGGATTTCTGTCAACCTTCAGTAAATTGAGAAAGGGTGAAGCGCGGTCGTAACCCCGTTGTGATCTCACCAAACTCAATCCCCAAAAGGGTTGCCGTGGAAATAATGTGGATAAAATACGACGGTGGACCAACAACGTTGAGACGAGCAACCTTAGTGAAATGGAATCACAAGACTACGAAGTCTCTCGTATATCCGTCATCCTTCAGCGAATTGAGAAAGGAGTAAGCGCGGTCGTAACCCCGTTGTGATCTCGCCAAACTCAATCCTCAAAAAGGTTGCTGATAGGTACAGAGATTAAGGTTAGCATGTGCTCGGGCGTTTTCATACTTGCGGCTTTGTTCACAATGTTGAATTCAATAGGAACGTCAGATAATTCAATGTTGAATTCATCGAATTAAATTTTTCCTCTGTTGGAATCATGAATATTTTGTTGGGAAAATGATATATGAGAACAGGATTTTTATGAATGAAAATTTCGGACTTCATTACCACTTGCGGTTCTGTTCACAAAATTGAATTTATCGAATTAAATTTTCTTCTTATTGAAATCGTGAATAATTTTCGGGAAAAATGATATATGAGAAGAGAGCTATAAAAATGAAAATTACGGACTTCATCACAAATGGCGGAAAACCTGCAATGTTGGATTTTTTGAAGTGATACCAACTCAGATCGATTCAAATCTTAATCACTTTTTTTTAGTTGACAGGTTGCTTTTTGATTTGTATACATAGGAATCAAGGTAACGCACACGAAAAAGTCCACCTAGAATATTTCTTATGGTTGAATATTTTAACAGGAGTTAGGGCTGGTGGTGAAGAATAAGACTAGTATAAACAATCGAGAAGAGCGTCTTACGCAAACAATGAAGACAGACATATGAGTGAAATTTGTGTTGGAGTTTTGGATTTTCGATACAGGGTCAACAAATTTGTGTACGAATCTGGTTTTTGAAAAATTGACAAAGTGTTCATTTGGCTGCATTTTACGAATGTTAGCAATAACATCTATTTCATCAGAATTAACGAAAAAGTTCGAATATACGAACGGAACGTCGGCTATTAGCTCCTATTTCGAGAACTGATGCATAAAATGAAAAAAAAATTACTGTGCTGAAATCAGTATAAAAATAACTTCAAAATGAGGTATCACTCACCCCATCTTCCCTATTCGAAAATTGGGGGTGGGGGTTGTAGCAGCAAGGGTTGAAGCGCTATGCGTCCGTAATCTACATCTTAAGTTGTCCCCCTCGAAACAGAAATCGACCTGTCCGAGCATTTCTATCGAAAAAATTTATTTCGTCTGTAATCTCGTCTGTTTCGTTTTCAAATGGCCACCCTGTATATTCTTTATACATTGTTTACTTGTTATAATAACATCAACAATTGATAAACATGAATGGCAATGGTAACCACCGTTTCCGTGTTGCTTTTGGGCTAATGTAAGGTTACATAGGCCTTGTTACTACAACACGTACGGAATATGCAGGTTGTTCATACTGATACATAATACTACAGAATATTCAATATGTATAACTAAAGGCGTGATGCTCAATTCATTTATTTCTAACAGTAACATTGTCAGTGACAGTGACTAAATGAGGGAAGGGAAAGCTGGGGGTTATTAGAAAAAATGATAATAATCCATATGGGTCGCTGATATATGAATTCAATATGGTCAAATTAACGTTCGACTGGTTCACGCAGGTTTAAGGTATACATTGTAAATTCAGCTACTGAGGTGTCTGCTTGATGATATCGTCCTTATAATAAAAATAATGAAATTCATTTTCTTGATTAGATTCAACACTCTGTATATTGAAATTTTGGGATTTGATTGAGATATTTGAAAGAACAGAAAATTTTCAATGGGTTCAGTGGATTTCATTGTCCCGCACGTAATTTTTTTCCAAGAAGCTTCAGAGAAAGATCCAATTAAATATTGGAATTCCACAAAATTCTCAGAAAAATCGTACATTATGATCAAATTGAATTTTTTTCTGTCCAACTAATTGCACATGCGAATTTCATAATATTGCGAGGAATCATTTGGATTTATTTTGGAAAAACATTATTCATCGAGAAAAATGTCAACAAAGATGAAGAAAAAACTGAAGAAACATAAAAACTTAACGTTAATTACAGAAGGTGCTCGAAAGTACCATTTTGTTCAATACACATTCTTGCCCTCTTCAAAATATGTCTGATACTTTAATTGATCATGTCTGGATTATTACTTATTTCATTGCAGGCGACTTCGATACGTTGCATGAGGATATCCTCACTTCCTATTTCAGATGAATATTGCAACGTTATTATTTTGCTCCCTGAATGAAATTCAGCATTTTCGCTGGATAGTTTACACCTTTTGCGGCGTTGCCGGTTGATTCATGGCTTGTGGTGGAGACGGCTGTGGTATTGTGTGCGGTCATAGAAGTAGGAAGGGATTGTTTGACAATTGGCTGTTCTGTGAAAGCGAGGTAACCTCTTTTTGGAGAATTTTCGGAAAAAAATTGTGGAAGAGAAAAAGCTGAATTGAATGTAAATTATTGGTCTGGAAGTTTTATCTGAAATCATCCTCGTTGTAGGCGATTATAATTTCAATTTGGTTAATTCCCTGGATAATATAGAGAATATTGGTTTTAATCCAAGGGTACGTTTGTTATAACGGATTATTATAGTCTTCCATGAGAACGGAATCTTTATAGAGGAGTTGTATACGAATATTTGTTGTTGGAGAATTGTTGGAGATATAGAATTTGGAAAGGAGATCATTTTCACCCTCGACCAATATCATAAGAGGTATGAACTTTCTTTGAATTTTGTGAACAATGCCTTATGGTGTTTTATTAGGGTCCAAGTGTCGGCCATCTAGACATCCAAGTGTCGGCCATCTAGACATCCAAGTGTTGGGCATACTAGTGACTGCCATTCAAGTATCGGATATACAAGTATCTGGCATCCTAGTATCGGATATACAAGTATCTGGCATCCACGTACCACCCATCCTGGTATCGGATACACAAGTATCTGGCATCCTAGTATCAGATATACAAGTATCTGGCATCCAAGTGCCTGGCATATGAGTGCTTAGCATCCACGTTATAAGTACTATCGACGTCTCTACTTCAGGACATTTAGTGGTTGAGGTACCTAGTGCTTTGCACTGGGTTTAGTTTATAATATATTATTGTACAAAGTGAATAACTGATAGCAGGGGAGACCTTTCAATCACCGCTGGCTCCTTTCATTTATGTTTCACTTTTATCACTCATAATTGAGTTTATTATAGTGGCAGATTGCCTAATTTACATTTTCACCTTTGTACCAGTTCATTTGATACTGGATTGCGATTTTTCGATACTGTTCAGAATTACTATAGGCGTAAGTGTAAACATTTGTGAACTGAGGTGGATACTAACTGGCCAGTTATTACAACCACGGTACTTGAACTCCTTTTCCAATTTATAACTTAATTTAGTGAACTTTAATCGAGTTCAGCAATTTTGTGGAGTTTTGTTTCGCTGAATATACCTATCAACTACTGCAAATCTAATTTTACTTTTTCATTAATATTGTTCAATTAGTTTAATTTCAAATAAAGGGGTTGACATTGAGTATCAGTTGTCTTATTGCTATTCTGGTAGGGGAGTACGCAATTTTGTGGACAGGCAAATTCTCTACCTGGCGCCCATTCATAAACTTACATTTTTTTTTTAACTCACTCCCATCTTCACTGAGTTTAGCCGCGAGCCTGATTTGCCAAGTGACCAGGCTTACTCAAATCGACACGTCACAATATATTGAACATTTCAAATAACCCTAAATGAAATGATCAACAGGATTGAAATCTGGTGACATAGCGGGCCATGACCAGTTTTGAACTAAAAATTGTCTGACCATTTCTCTAAAATAGGGTGAAGCTTCATCATGCTGAAAATGCATTCCTGCAAGTAATAAAGGAAGATGATTTTGAAGGAAATCTTATTAAAGATCACCCGTAAGCCGTCTTGGTAGGACGTGTAGTCCAATTAATCGATTTTTATAAACGCCACACCATACGTTTTTTGAAAATTTGTATTGGGTTTCCGTATGCCTGACTGCATGCCATTAATGCAAATTCGTCATATTGAAGACCCCATTCGTCGTGGATAGGCTTCATCGGAAATTATAATTCTGTTGACCATTCTTTCATTGCGTAAAATCCAGCTACTAAAGTTAGTTGTTCCCATGATGTTTTTCTGGAAATAACTCCAAATGATTCCTCAGAATATTATGAAATTCAAATGTGCAATTAGTGGGACAAAAAAAATTCAATTTGATCATAATGTACAATGTTTCTGAGAGTTTTGTGGAATTCCAATATTCAATTGGATCTTTCCCTGAAGCTCTCTTCGAGCAAAATGACTTGCGGGACAATGAAATCTACTGAACCCCATTAAAAATTTTCAACTCTTTTCAAATATCTCAATCAAATCCCGAAATTTCAATATACAGGGTGTTGAATCTCAGCTTGGACCAAGTCCCATATTTTTCAAATACGGACCTGGAATTTTTTGGAAATTCAAAGGTAAATCGATCGACATGTAGGAGTCGTTGCAAATATAAACCGACTATACTGGTTGGTGCAAAAGTTATGAAGAATTTAAATTTTTGGTGAATACATAAACCAGCCTGTATCTCGGTTATGGAATAGACCTTTCCAGAATACGTGGAACAAAGATGAAAGATGTGAACTAAACCAGAATGAGAGAGAAACAGGTATATTTCATGCGCAACTTGTGGGCAGCAATGAAAGATGTGCAAACCTTAGTGCGAAAGAGAAAAGAAAGAGAGAGAGGGAAGCAATTAAATGAGATCCTACTGGTTTTATCGTACTGTGACGTCCGTGACAGTCACTCAGTAACACAACATTGTTGAGGCATACTAAAATTTTGATTTTCGATAAACAATACAACAAAATAACATCCACATCCAAAACATCGACTGCGTAAAATAATAATACCAATGATATTCATTCTTAGCCCACAAGTGACGCGCGCAACTTTCACGTGCACAGGTAATTCTGGAAAGGTCTATTGATTAGCCTATAATATATCGGTTTCTTGGACTCGCCTAGGGTAGCTCTAGCTCAGGTGACCGTATGTTCATTTACCAATGAAACACCCTGGATAAAGTTCACTTCGTTCGACTCTTGCGTCGATATCATGATTAGTAATAATATTGGCAATAAATAAAGAGCGATCAAACAAGTACCTCTGATTCAATACCAATCGAATAAATGCGTTTCCTCGAATTCATTAAGAAAATTATTGTAATTGTGTTGGACCAATTAATCTTTTTCAAACGACTCAATTAGATCAATAGACATAATAAGCAGTCACTGTAGTAATTATACCATATGCAATTTGTAACTGTGTACTTCAACTCATCAGGTTTTTTCCATTAGAAACATTTACCATTTTCGAGGAACTATTTATAATTTTTGAGAATGGTATGGAATGCATATATAACCGGGTTAACCATGTCCTGGTCTAGATTTCAAAGCCCTCTTTCAATCACATATGTAAAACAGACCTGTCATGTTTACATGAAGGTTGTCGAAAATCCATGAAGAAACCATTCTTCATATCTTCGGAAACGTTATTCTAAATTAACTGAAATCTGAATTTACTCTACTAATGATGCATATTCTTCAATCAAACTGTTCACGTTTTCGAAAGAACCAAACATTCAAGAAAATAAAATAATTCTCATGTTTTTTCAATGAAACGCGTCGTTTTTGAGTTAAACATAAATTTAACCGAATAAATTTGATAATGATAATGATCATGAATCTCAAGAATAATTTGGATGCTTTCCTGGATTTTGAATATCACCGAATCCCAGGAAAATTATTAACTCTCGCATCGCACAACTTAACAATGTTGTCAGAATGTGATTTAACTTTGTCGAATTATCATTGGGAAATCACGTTTCTGGTGAGGACTCAAATCTCAGTGATGGGAAAACGTTTGATATACAGGGTGTCCCGAAAAATGTCGGAAATCCCTCGGATTCAGATAAAACATAAAAAAAGATGACAAGTTTCCATATTTTTTTTCCCTAGTGGCCCTCCCTACGGAGATACGGCCTCCTAAATGACGCCACTGGTAATCCATTTTACTGGAATAAATCTCAAACTATTTGATATAATTCAAAAAAAATTGATATGATGAACAGTAGTGAGGACCTCTAAAAATACTGCCCTTAAATTAGCTTCTTTCGTTTACCAGGGGCGGACTAGGTTGTACATTTTAATGCTTACATTTTCAACAACCTGTAAGGAGTAGAAAAAAACAAAAATTATTCTTTAGAAATGTACTCTCACTAAAGCTTGCAACGATTGAATATAAATACGCTAGTTATAAATAATTAATCTATCAAAAATAATTTTTTTACCGTGTCTTTCTGGGCCAAAACTGCATAGTGAAGAATCTTTGTAATTTTGTTTTTAGAAAAAGGTTCATTTTATCGACAATAAACAAGAGTACTTTTTTTTTGCTTAATCTTCAAGCTATCCAAATTTGTTTTTTTCTACTCTTTATCATACAGGTTGTTGAAAATGTTAGCTTTAAAATGTACAACCTAGTCCGCCCCTGGTAACCTTAAAGAGCTAATTTAAATTTAAAGGCAGTATTTCAAGAGGTCCTTACTACTGTTCATCATATCATTTTTTTTTTAATTATATTAAGTAGTTTGAGATTTATTCCAGTAAAATGGATTTCCAGTGACGTCATTCAGGAGGCCGTATCTCCGTAGGGAGGGCCGCCAGGAAAAACAATTATGGGAACTTGTCATCTTATTTTTTTATGTTTTATCTGCATCCGAGAGATTTCCCACATTTTTCGGGACACCCTGTATAGATATGTAATAATCATTTACCACAAATATGAGCGATAGAATTTAATTCTAATGCCGGGTTTCCACCAAGCGGACAGGTCAAAACAAAACACGAACTGTCCGTTCGGACAGAAATTTCGAACAATTTTGTTTGGAAAATGTTCCCAACGGACTTTCAGTTTACACCAGTCGCGGACAGAAATGAATGAAAACTGTTCGTGTTTTGCTTAAGTTTGATTCACTTTACATAGAGACACCGGACGTGTAGTTGTGAGAATGTGGCGCGCTGCAAACTTGAGAGAACAAAACGACGAGGATTTATTTTTGCTGGCAGTTACATTTTACATTATTAAAAAGAACAAAACTGAACGCCGGTTTTGGATTAGGCCATCCTTAAGGCAAAAAAGGGGAAATGTGACGTCTAAACTGTTACAAGATCTCAGAGGAGATGATATGAGTACAGGAGGTAAACTACGATCAAGTTTTAATAAACATTACGACTTCTTCCCTTCACGCACCTAATCAAACTACCACATTAGATCGCAACAACGTAAATAAAAACAAACTAGGCGTTTACACCAAGCTGACAAACAGTCCTAGAACTCGTAAATTCTTTGAAGTTTACCGACATTGGATGGGACTCTGTTTGTGTCCGTAAAAACGCAATTCGCGGACTTTCGAGTCCGGAAAACAATCCACAAGTTCTAGAACAGTTTGCAAACAGTTCGCGGACTGTCACAAACGGACCGAGTTCGTGTTTTGTTTTTGTTCTGTCCGCTTGGTGGAAACCCGGCATAAGGACCATGAATTTATACGTCTAATGCCGGGTTTCCACCAAGCGGACAGAACAAAAACAAAACACGAACTCGGTCCGTTTGTGACAGTCCGCGAACTGTTTGCAAACTGTTCTAGAACTTGTGGATTGTTTTCCGGACTCGACAGTCCACGAATTGCGTTTTTACGGACACAAACAGAGTCCCATCCAATGTCGGTAAACTTCAAAGGATTTACGAGTTCTAGGACTGTTTGTCAGCTTGGTGTAAACGCCTAGTTTGTTTTTATTTACGTTGTTGCGATCTAATGTGGTAGTTCGATTCGGTGCGTGAAGGGAAGAAGTCGTAATATTTATTAAAACTTGATCGAAGTTTACCTCCTATACTCATATCATCTCCTCTGAGATCTTGTAACAGTTTAGACGTCACATTTCCCCTTTTTTGCCTTGAGGATGGTCTAATCCAAAACCGGCGTTTAGTTAATAATGTAAAATGTAACTGCCAGCAAAAATTAATCCTCGTCGTTTTGTTCTCTCAAGTTTGCAGCGCGCCACATTCTCACAACTACACGTCCGGTGTCTCTATGTAAACTGAATCAAACTTAAACAAAACACGAACAGTTTTCATTCATTTCTGTCCGCGACTGGTGTAAACTGAAAGTCCGTTGGGAACCCCAACAGTCTTCGAACATTTTCCAAACAAAATTGTTCGAAATTTCTGTCCGAACGGACAGTTCGTGTTTTGTTTTGACCTGTCCGCTTGGTGGAAACCCGGCATTATACCGGGTTTTGTTCTTTTTAATAATGTAAAAAGTAACTGCCAGCAAAAATAAATCCTCGTCGTCTTGTTCTCTCCAGTTTGCAGCGCGCCACATTCTCACAACTACATTTCCGGTGTCTCTATGTAAACTGAATGAAACTTAAACAAAACACGAACAGTTTTCATTCATTTCTGTCCGCGACTGGTGTAAACAGAAAGTCCGGACAGTTCGTGTTTTGTTTTGACCTGTCCGCTTGGTGGAAACCCGGCATTATACGCACTGATTATTTGGAACATTTTTTGTTACGGGTGCATCCTTCAGGTGAATATTGAATATCGATATCAATGAAATACGAAATTCACATGTAGGATGATGAATAATAATAATAATAATAATAACCGCACGGGTGTGGTTTGGTTTCTGCCACGCCACATGGGGGGTGACGTCCCCACGGCCCTAGTTACCTGGGCCACCAAGGGTAAATGATGGCAAACCCATGAACGAGAAGTGGAAACCGATATCATGGCAGAAGATCGTGGTGCCACTCCACCTGCTGGCTCGACCACCGTGAGGAGGACTGCCCGCAGGGGAGCTCGCAACGCACGTATCCAGTGGAGCCGCGAAATGAATATTGAAGTAATGCGAGCTTTTCATTACGTGAACAATTGCGAGGACAAACCACTTCCTGGATGGAGAAGAGAAATCTTCAAGGGATCGAATTATCCCGGAATATCGCGGGATGTGCACAGCAGGCTGTGGATTTGCAAACCTGTTACATCGTGCGGAAATTTCTGAACTAGTGGGAGGAACTGAATTGTTTTTTCACTGGTTCATAGAAGAATAACCAGCTCGAGCTGAGAACGGTAGACCGATGAAGAATAATAATAATAAGAGTTTATTCACAGGAACGAAAATCATACATATCTATCTCACTCAGACAAACAAATTGTGAACAAACAGTAATCCGCAAAAGGCGATACAAACCACGTATTGAATCAAAATAAATGAAAAATAAAATGATACTAAGCACTACATAATCTGTGGCGATGTTTCTATCTAAACAAAGTCCTCGTGATAATTTGCAAAAATCCCAACTGAATCAATGGAACTGCAAACTAGGGAAAAACTTCTGCACATAAAATATGCCAATTCATACACGTGAATTTCGTGAATTCGACACTACACATGATCACGATAACGAAGGAAAACAGCTATTATAATCACTTTCGCCTTTCATAACAACATAGCTCTAGAACAAATTAGTCGTTCTCCTCCATGTTTGTTTACAGTTCGCAGCGTCCTCACGGTAATTGAAATCGCCAATATCCAGCGCCGGTTGTCGCTGTGAACGTTCGCGGCGTAGAAAAGGGACATGTCATTATGTATCCATGGTTACTTTATATAAAATTTTACTTCATGCTGCCGATAATCCAATCACAATATTTCCTATCGCACATGCGTAATAGTTCTCCGGTAGTTTGGAGAACCCTCCAGATAGTTAAGTTTTAATTTCAAGAATCGAAATTAAGGAATTTAATTATGTGGAATTAACCCATAAAGAAAACGAGTACCCTTAACTTTACCTACGTTAGAGAAACAATCCTGTACATTCTCAGTCCAAGCAATCCGTGATGATTTCACCGACCTATACTGATGGTAGGTCTGCTGACAGGGCACTGACGGTAATAACATCATTTGTACGGTATGGGAAAGTCAGCAGTAACAGTTATCACAGATCAAAGACCAACGTTTGAGATGGTAGATTCCTGATAGCCAGGTGATCTATGGTAGAACTCATAGATATTTATAATATGCTATCTGAAGAATCAACAAGCTGGCAACGTCTTTCAAAAGCTCTGTGAGATGTTTTATAGAATATTATTGTCGAAATAGGTTGATCTAGCTTGATTAATCATAGATTGAAAGAAAAACTTTTCTGTATAAGATATTTTCAAGATATCGAGGAAAATATGGACAAGTTATTCGTGTTAATAGTGTTTACAAACTAATTTTCATGAAAATGGAAGAAAGAACTTATTTTGAAGGAAGAAATATGACTTTGTGATTGTAGATATAATCGGAAAATAAATGTTTTTGTTAAGGAATATGATGTTTGAAACATTTTTATATTGATGAGGTGAGTACTTGAGTATTCCCTAGATGTAATAACTCATTTTCACTCAAGAAATATGATTTTGGCATTCATAATATAAAATGGTGTCAGGCACGTATTTGGCCCAATTTTTTTCGAATCTTTTCAACATATATTTCAGTGGGCGGTTTATTTGAGATTGTTTCATATTTCTGAAAATTTTGTTAGCATGAATTGCGTCCAATAAACATTATCGTCCCTGGATAAAAAAGTCTCCGTTCTATGACTTCGGGCTGGTGCCCTTTGGGACTCCGAAGATCAAGTTCGGATAGAGAAAGCGTTAATTGAAAAATCGAGGGCTCAATTATAGAAGGCAATTCTTGTCTTTAATCCTCCACGCTTTGTTGAATTCAGCTTTCAGATTCAGTAAAAAAATTGACGGAATGCTGATTTCATTCCGATGAGAATTCCCAGATGTCTAAAACGAAAATTAAAAAAAACTGATTGGGTTTCAATAATTGCCGCTTCGGTTTATTTCAAAGATCGAAAATATGGAAGCGTCCAAGTGGAAAAATATACCTAGAAGAATATTCATTTAACAGTTGAGCTAGCACATTCCCTGTTATACAGAGTATTAGTGTAGATGACACCGAGAAAGTCATTTTTGCCATATGACATATTACCCGTTTTCGATGCATTCGAGATACAGGGTGCTTAATGTCAACTTTGAGCAATATTCTGGTAAGTTACACGTGATATTTAAAATAACTGTTTCTGTCCACATCATAGTAATTTTTTGGTGCTCAATTTTCAATTGTGGTGAAGAATAGATAAATAGATATTTCATTTGCAATCAACATTACAAATGGTGTCGGTATAAAACAAACAAGTTAAGTATTGAACAAAAAAACACAATTAAAAACAGACACAATCCTTTCATGTAATTTTGCATTTTCTTTCAGCTGACCAATAAGTTGAAATTTTTCATTTTTCATTGCCGAATTTAATAGCATGTTCTCCATGTACTCGAATTTCTAAGATTTTCAGTGAACATTTTTTTGTGAAATTAGAAATAAACTTTTATTTACAGGTCAACGAAAAAGAGGAAAATAATTGTCCTCCAAAAATGTTGGAAATTTTTAAGGATGAACGATCGTTCATTCTTGAAACTGATGTGAAAACCAAATGAAAATAAATTAAAATAAAGATGACCTTTAAAAATTGAATTAATTAATCAAACGCTGTTTGTTTTCTCTATGGCATTCATTTTCGAAGCTATCTATGAATTTGAGAAACGTCAAAAATTGTATCGCTTGAAAACCAACTTGTTAGTTATGCCGGCTTGCATTCTTTCAGCAATTTGAAACGAAAGTTGCTACGGAAATTTCCTCACTATAAATTAAATGAGTGAAATAGTCACGAAAAATCTCGCAAATAATGCTATCAAATTTGGCAATCAGACCTGAACAAATCCTACTTGGCAGGATATTCGCCATTTCAAATTTTTTTCAAGAATTCTTCACCAAAATTGAATTGAGCACCAAAAAATACTGAGCTGGGGCCAGAAACTGCTATTTGCTACGATGTCACGTATAACTTACTAGAATATTGCTCGAAGTTGACATTTAACTATCACGCGTATTGTGTATACAGGGTGGGCCATCCATGACTCTCCACCCCGAATTTTGAGCTTTGGGATGGAATAACGGAAAAAGGATCGGACAGGTCAAATTTTGTTGAAAGGGGGACAAATGAGGGTGTTCAAATGAGTTTGATATCACTACTCCTCTAGCTGCAACCCCTGACAGCTCTCATTTTTGAATATGGAACAGGGGTCGAGCAGCACCTTGTTGGAAAGGCAATTCAATTTCCCGCATGAGTGTATTTTTTTTTTCATCGCTTCATTATTGTACAGAGTGACTCAGTATTCCATCAATAACTTCCACACGCCGAATTTGGATCTCTGAGATGGAAAAAACGCTCGGACGGGTCAAAAAATGAATTCGATATCACAATCCCTCTAGCCGCTACCCTAACAGCAATTATTTCATGCAGGTAATTGAATCACCTTTACAACAAAGCTACTCAACCCATTATATCTATTCAAAAATAAGTGGGTAGTGATATCGAATTAATTTTTTGACCCGTCCGAGCGTTCTTTCCATCTCAAAGATCCGAATTCGGCGTGTGAAAGTTATTGATGGAATACTGAGTCACTCTGTATAATAATGAAGCGATGAAAAAAAATACAGAAAATTCAATTGCCTTTCCAACAAGGTGCTGCTCGACCCCTTTTCCCTATTCAAAAATGAGATCTGTTAGGGGTTGCAGCTAGAGGGCTAGTGATATCAAACTCATTTGAACACACTTTTCAGTCCCCCTGTCAACAAAATTTGACCTGTCCGAGCGTTTTTTTGTTATTCCACCGCAAAGCTCAAAATTCGGGGTGGAAATGATTTTCTCAATGTCATCCACAAGTCTATACAGGGTCTTTCACGAGGAACCTCACCCATATTTATACGGGAAACTACTGAACGCATTTTCATGAAATTCAGCACTTATAAGTATTTCACGATGCTGATGAAATCTAAAATATTTTCAAGGCATGAGCACCTCCGGTTTTTCCGGAAATGACGTCAACTTCCGTTTTTCAAATTAGAACACAATTTTTTTATTGCAGAAATAGATTCCTTAGAAAATTTCAAGTTATTTTGATGTAACATTTTTCAGTTTTGGTTAGAAAATTCTCTATGAGCGGGAAAATTCGAAAAAAAAAATCGAAAATAGAGCTCCGCTGAAACAAGAATAACTTCGAGGTTTTATGATGGAAAATTTTCATTTTTGGGATTTTTCTAGATGTAAGACTGATGTATCCACTTTAAAAATCAAAATCGCGATTCATGATACAGGGGGTGAAAAAATCGCTTTCAAAGTTAGGGATAACAAAATCGTGAAAAATCAATTTTTTCAAATAAGATCCCCATTTTTTTATGGCAGATATTGAATCTACGTTAAAAAATAATGTGAGTGTATGCATCACACCCTTGCCCTAGAGTGGATATTTTCTGAGTTATTCACAGAAAACTGTTTTTCGTCTGAATTTTCAGCTATTTCTTTTCCCTTCACGCCAAAAAGATGAAATTTTCAGGAACTGTTATTTGAACCATGCTGTAGATTTTTCACCCCTTCTTGAAACCGACTTCAAGTTACTATTAGGAGAACCATGGCAAACTCTCGCAGTTATAACTAGAGAAGATGCTCAAAGTTTTGACCGTTAATTTCTAGACATTTATTTATACAACCTGTAACTTTTTCTCTTGCATATTAGGGTAGTAAAATCTTAAACATGGTTTAAGTAACAGTTCCTGAAAATTTCATCTTTTTGGCGTGAAGGGAAAAGAAATAGCTGAAAATTCAAGACGAAAAACAGTGTTTTGTGAATAACTCAGAAAATATCTACTTTAGGGCAAGGGTGTGATGCATACACTCACATTATTTTTTAACGTAGATTCAATATCTGCCATATAAAAATGGGGTTCTGATTTGAAAAAATTGATTTTTCACGATTTTGTCATCCCTATTTTTGAAAGCGATTTTTTCACCCCCTGTATCATGAATCGCGATTTCGATTTTTAAAGTGGATACATCAATCTTACATCTAGAAAAATCCCAAAAATGAAAATTTTTCATCCAAAAACCTCGAAGTTATTCTTGTTTCAGCGGAGCTTTATTTTCGATTTTTTTTTTCGAATTTTCCCGCTCAGAGAGAATTTTCCAACCAAAACTGAAAAATGTTACATCAAAATAACTTGAAATTTTCTAAGGAATCTATTTCTGCAATAAAAAAAATGGTGTTCTAATTTGAAAAACGGAAGTTGACGTCATTTCCGGAAAAACCGAAGGTGCTCATGCCTTGAAAATATTTTAGATTTCATCAGCATCGTGAAATACTTATAGGTGCTGAATTTCATGAAAATATGTTCAGTAGTTTCCCGTATAAATATGGGTGAGGTTTCTCGTGAAAGACCCTGTATATGTGTTTGTCCAGTTTATGGTGAAACACCGTGTATTTTTCTGCTACTCCTTGAAATATCCCAGGCAACACGAAGATATCCCAGAGAAATCCCTGCGACTTCTTTACAGGAAGTTGTGACGCCTTTTGTGACTTCTTTGGGAGGTCGCAGAGAGCTCTATATATCCTCCAAATGTCCGCCACAGAAGAGTTCCCAGAGAACTCTTGACGATCGATATCCTACGTGGATATTCTCGAACAAGCCACACTGAGAGTTCGCATACACCTCCCGCGGCGAGGACTTTGAGAACTTCTTATTAACCTCCGCATTGCGAGATGTATAAGAAGTTTCTACACAGGTCGCATTGCGAAATGTTAATAGAATATCAAAAACTAAATTTTGTCCTATTCCTATAATGAGAATCTGTATGTTAGCTATATTATAGATTTGAACTAGACAACAAACAGTGTTAAAAGTTATTCATTATTTTCGGCTGCAGCAGAAGGTAAACTAAAACAAGCGAATAAATCCTTCAATCTTTATTATCAACAAATTGCAACAAAAAAATATATTCAAAACATTACATTTCTTTCTTCTTCTGGGTACAATCTCTCACCCAATCTTGAGAAAAGACTCCTCTGTTGTCCTCCACGTATGCAGTGTTGCCACCCTCCGTACCTACAAGTTCGAAAAAAATCGGAAGATTTCGGTAGATTTTTGGAAAAAGATACCTTTTCACATATTTTTTGTGTTATTCAAGTTGAAATACCATTTATCCGAAATATTGGGCAGGAAGGTTATTTTACGAATGGTGCAAAATTGAAAATGGATTTCATTTATTTACAAAATTAATGTTCGAAAAACTGATCTATCGAACAAAAAATGAGTATTCTGACAAAATAAATAGGTATTCAAAAAATTAACACCTATTCAAAACAGCAAATATGCTGAGAATAAACTGGTGTATGTACATAAATTTGCTTGAAAAAAATATAGATTTTTTAACGTATAACTCAACTTATGTATCAAATTATGGTATGCTTAGGAAATCTTCGAAATAATATCGTAAGAGTCATGATTTCCTAGAATATCAGAACATACATTCACTCCATCAAATTTCGGTAGATTTATGTGCTTTTTCGTTAGATCGGTAGATTGAGAAGAAAATCGGTAACACTTTTGTAAGGTCAGTGGTTTATACATTAACCAAAACGTGGATAAACATTGTGTCAAGTTCTTTTGGAGCACAAATTGAACAAAGAGTATTTCAACAACAACATTGCAATGCCCATTTTGCATTTATATATCAGCTTGAAACAAAATAAGATATAATTCCAAACAGTTCCCGTGAAAGTGTCGAATCATCACAATTCTCATTGAAGTGTTTTCTTTTATCACTATTGGAATTGCAATAATGGTTTCCACAGGAACTTGTAAAGCCAATTAAGAATTATCAATAATTTATTAGCTTGAATTTTGGGAATATTCGACTTTACTAACCATTCTTGTAAAATCTGTTGTGAAGTTATTACACTCATCCATATTCTGAATAGAAATAATTATTCTGATCACCAATATACCAAGTAGAAAATCGTTTAATGTGAATTAATCAATTCCGTTATTGGTGGTTGAATTACTCGGATAACATAAATGGCGGTAAAAATGGTAAAGGTATATGTCTCAATAGGTGAAAAAACTCAGGAATTTAATGAAAATAACACTTACTTGGAGCACAAATATCCTCATCGAAATTTCACACAATAACGAACCTCGCACAGCACAGTAACACCGATAAACACAGCTAACTAATCTATCCGTGAAACCCCTCTCGATGTCTTGCCGTCTTGATAAACTCGCTGTTTATACAAGTTCGACTTGATAGACAAATAGCGCCTGCGTGAACAGATTGACCTTGTCAATCGCATGGTGCGCTCTCCTCTCCAAGTTATCGCATGGAGTAGTCCCAAGGATATCGCATGGCGAGGTCTCCAAGATATCGCATGAGCACATCAGTGGGAAATTCGCTTAGTTACATCACATAGAGATCTCTGGGACCTCGCGGTAGGAGCTCCTATAAAAGTCGCATTGTAACCTCTCAGAGATATCGGGGAGAAGTCTGTGTTGCCTGGGATCTATACAATAGTAGATAGTAGATTGAAGGTGCATTATTGTTAAAAAATATTATTCATCGAATGGCATGTCTTAATGACAACGTTATGTCACTTCATTCTGATGACATGAGGAAGCTTATTATGGTACATAATTCCAGAATGAAATATTATTTGAAATACATGTGATGGTGAGATCGAAAAAGTTTACTCGAAACGCATAACAATGTACGAAATTCTATAGTTTCACATCAGTAATTCATGCTTTTTGGTAAAGTTGTGTTCCTATTTGGTTGTTGGCACCACGAACTGCTTCGGAAATTTTTTATTTTACTTTTTCGAATTTTTGATGTGACCTTTAGCAACAGTATTACTTTTCCATACGCCATGGCGTTTCAGGGTACACAGATTACCTTCAGAACCGATCGCCGAAAACGATGTCAGGTATAGTTTCCTTGTCAAAGATGTAAATACCAAAGAATTGATTCGTGTATATCTTTTTTTCATAAGTGACCAAAAAAGTCTAGGGTTTTTGTTGCAATGACTCATTTCACATATTCTCTGACAAGTTTTATCATATTCAATCCTAGGATATTCCCTATGTTACAAAAAATTCTAGTATTACCTTTGTTTCTGTTTCAAATTTGTCGAGAATGTATTGATATAAATGCCATCAGATCAAATTTTGTAAGTAATACGAATCACAAATAATCATTTTGACATAAGTCGTGTTATCCGACTCGTCGACAAATTATTGTTTTTTTCCGAAATCAGTGTTCTATTCGCCAAACTTATAGAGCACTTCGTGAAATTTATGGTTCACATAATCGTTCATGAGAGCAGCTTATTCGTCGAACTTTCGATAGATTTCGGACAATATTTTCTCTACTCGATGCAACAACAAATAGACAAAGAACTGAACGTACAGAAGAAGGCCACTTGACCATAATTAGCGTCGTTTGTTTGCTGTTTGCTGCATTGTCAAATAGAAATTTAGAAATACTATTAGGAATACTAAGGAGAATGGTTACCCATATGGACTGCTGAACAGGATAATTTGCAGCACACCAAACTCCTCGGAAGCCCCACGACAAATAGAATGACTGCAGACAACAAATGAAGAACAAACCAGAAGATATGTCACCTTGCCGTTTATTGAAGGGTTAACACCACTGCTCAAGAAACTGAGACCTAAAGAGAAATTCCAAATCGGAACAAAAACGTAAAACTACTCAAATCAATTTTTACAAATCGAAAAGATCCCACACCAACACTACAACAAAACGGAGTAGTATATGAAATTTCATGCAGAGACTGTGAAGGAGTATATGTGGGTCAGACTTCAACCACCTCAAGGCAATCGGGTCATAGGAGGAGTGACATTAACAACATCAGAAGGAGTGGTGCATTGACGATACATGTTATAGAGGAGGAACACCAACCAAATTTTGAAGAAGTCAGCATATTGGACAGAGAGAAAACTCAGAGAAAAGATTGTTCCTGGAGATAGTACGAATTTCCTAGGAGGAGCATTGTATGAATGCCAGGAAAGACATCCAGAACTTGAGCAACATATATTCATTGTTGATCGAGTGGGATAAAAGATAAAAGATTCGAATATCGCCAGGTGTTCGAAGTGAGGATTTAGTGTCGTGATAGTCTGATAAGTGTTTGTGATATGGTTTTTAAAAGAGAAAGAGAGAAAAAGCAATTGACTTGGTGACAATTAAAGACAAGTAGTAGAAGATAGGCCGAAAATTAAGGATCCCTATTTAGAGTTCAAAACTAATGTGTAACTGTCGTTTTTGTTTTTTTGTTGAGCCATTTGAGATGAAAAATTATAACTAAGACTAATTTATAATTAGGCTCCAATAAGGTTTTATCAGGAAAATTAATGCGTAATATACAGGGTGATTCACGGTGGATGGCACATTAGACGTTTCTGGAGAACCAGAATTCAGATCGGTTTGAAAATTTAGTGGAATGCATTATCGGGTCTGTTCTATCCAACTAAAATATTTTCGTCAATGCGGTGTTGCCACTTCTATTAGAAAGTAGTAGCAACTTTGCTTTTTCAAATGGAACACCCGGTATATTATATTATTTTTGGAATCTCAAACAACTTCTCGACAACTTTTATTGTCATTTCCCTATACCTATCTGTTGCCGTTTTCGAAATATAAATTAATTTCAATTTTTTTCACCGGAAAACATGACTTCTAAAAATGCTGATAACTTCGGGTTGAGAAATACTATGGCATTGAAATTTGGTTCGGAGTTAGGTAATAATAAATGCTTCCAACATTCCAGCCTGATTTACGTTACTTCAATACAGGGTGATAAGGAAATACAGTCTTTTCGGTTGCTAGAAAAAGTTACTGAAAATTGTTTATTTCAAATGGAACGCCCTGTATATTATTGGAAATTCGGAAAACTGATTAAATTCGCTTTCATTCTATGTATATCATGCCTTTGCCTAACTAGTCAAATTTCGGACTTATGAGCATTTATTTGTCAAAATGCGAGGGGCAAAAAGGTACCTCAAATTTGTACAGTGACTTCCCATTTTGGGAAGTCATTGAAGGATTTCCCTAGGACTTCCCAAGACTTCCCATGACTTCCCTTGACTTCCCATGACTTCCCAAGGACTTCCCATGACTACCCGGGACTTCCCATGACTTCCTGTGACTTCCCATGACTTCCCATAACTTCCCACGATTCTCTGTGAATTTCTAGGACTCCATATGGTCATAACTTAAAGTAATTAATTTTGATTAAATCAGGTAATCTTTTTATAAGCTTTTATTTAGTTTCACCTGTCTGTCTGTAATCAAATCTTGGAAGTTGAATATGACACACTTCTAATCGTCCGATTGATTTGAAATTTTGCAGATGTAACTAATTCTGGTGACAATGCATCATGAAATATTTTTTATAGAAAAAAACAAAATGGCGGCTCCAAAATGGCGGATGAGTTTTGTAATTATGAGTCGATTACATTCAAAATTAGTATCTGGGGGTATTTGAGTTCGAAAATGATGATACTTTTATTAAAATTGGGAAATTCAAGATGGCGGCCACAATATGGCGGACGAGTTTTGTAATTATGATCCTATACTATTCAAAATTGGTATATGGGGGTTTTCTGGGTCGGAAATTATACGATTCTTCGAAATTGAGGAATTCAAGATGGCGGCTTCAAAATGGCGGATGAGTGTTGTTATAAAAGCTTGTCTTCAAAAATGTTTTTTGAGAATTAGGCTTGTTATATTCGATTATATTTGAAGAATCAGGGATTTCAAAGTAATGAATATGAATGAATAAAATAAAAAACAGTCGGTGTTCTTTATGATCGGTAGGAAGTGATTGATAAGTATAAATAAATCATTTGTTTGATTCAAAACTAATTGTATTCCAATGCAATTCATCAAAATTAACTCGCTAAACCATAACAGAACAATCTTTTAATAACATAGTAGGGATTTTATAGCAATTGTATCTAGATCTAGATACATTCTTTGAAAAACTATAAGAATTAAACGATCTTTCCAAATGTTCTTTTCTCTCAAACTTTTTATTCTTTCAAGTCTACTATACTGGGTTTTCCACTTAAATTTTTCTTGGGATTGTTCAATTTTGATGGCCTTTATTTCATCATAAAATTTTTTTAATGAATCAGTATTTCCTTGTTTCTGCAGCATTGTTGAAGAAACGATTTTAGCTTGATCTGGATGTAAATCTCGTATTTTTCGTTTCACCGAATTATCCTCATTTGGTACAAAGTTTTCAAAGGATTTTTCTTCTAAATTTGTCAACCTCTCATCATGATTTTTCGTTCCATGATTAAATTCCTCCTCAGATGTCTCTCCTGGAAATTCTATTCCAAAGTTTGAGTTTTTACATTGGAGAGTCTTATAATCGAAAATATGGTTTCCCAATGCATTCGTCTTGTCGGTTCCCATCGAAGTATCAATTTTAATTACTGAATTCACTTCATTTCCATGATCCTCACGCGATGCATCACTTGCTGGAGAAATAATGAGATCTTGCAATATATGAATTTTTTGTTTTGCCTCCACTTCTTTTTGTTCGCACTTATTCAAAGGCTTAGCGATTGCCTCTTTTTGTCACTGTCTCGGTTACTGTAGTCCCCTCGCTGTGAATTTTAGTTGCATTTTCGGTGTTGCCGGTATGAAATTTAAGAAAATGGTAATTTGAATAAATCCATCTTTTACTATTATTTTTCCTCAGTTTCTGAATGACCACAGTTGACCCATAAAAACATTTAATCCCACACCTTGCCTTGTGCTCTGCGTTCGATTTTGAATTCTGAGCTAGGTAGGCTCTTGGAAATATCTTCGTGAAAATTTTTCTGAGTTTTTGATTTCACCCACTAGCCTGCCTGATAGAAGTTACACTGTTATCGTCTTTTTCGTCGCAACTTTGCAGAGATTCCGATTGTGATTCTGATGAGTTAACTGATGGTAAAAGCTTCAAGGGTTTTTTCGAATCAGAAATATCTTCATCGAAAAATCTATATTTTTCTTTTAGTTCTTTAGCAATCATCGTAATTATCATTCTATGGCCTTGAGTTGAAAGTTGAAATTCTTCTGGTTTTAAATGGTAGATACCAAAATATTGCTTATATTCATTTTTATCAATAAATCATTCAATATTTTCAATAACATTATCATTAATGTTAAGAAAATGTAAGCAAGTGCCAAGGGCGGATATAGCTCCTTTTCATGGAAGTGGTAATAACGATCATGGGGGGGGGTTAATTACAATTGAAAACCATAAAATCAGGTATAAAATGTATGAAATACTTAGGTCTTCGATACTCTTGGGGGGGATAGTTACCCCCCGTAAATCCGCCCTTGGCAAGTGCTAAAGTCATTTGCTTCGAGAATATTCTCGAGCGAGATAGGGATAGGTATTTTCGAAAACTCTTCAATCTTTTTCAAGGAATCTAGAGATTTGACGAAATTCTGCTTGGATGACTCCGTGGATGATTTAAGTACCTCGATCTGAAATGAACACATTCTTGAAATGATAAGCAATCATCATTTTGAAACATATATTAAGCCCAATACATCAAAATAGCTGTCAATCCCTCATTCGGAAGATTGACGATATTGAGCATCCTTCAGAACGCACACTAAGATCAACTGGAAAATATACCAGGTTTCCCACGAATACCGTTCGTTAGAATATTTTTGGGCAGGAATCGCAATTCACTATAACAATTTCGAAGCTAAGCTTTGATTAGAGAGATGACTCTCTATGAAGTTTTTGAGATTCTTAGGTTCGGCTTCACCGGACCATCAACTTTCGTTTTTCAAACAAGAAGTCCCATATTTTATGAAAAAAATTGATTCGTGATGAAATTATAAGTTTTCAGGCTCTGTGAGAAGAGAGAACAGTCAGAATTAAAAATCATGATACAGAATCTCACAAAAGCGTTGTCAAAGTTGGAGATTTCGAAAAAGTGAAAACTGATTTCAATTTATATTTTTTTTTCGATTTAGAATCTCATTTTTTTCAAAACCATAATTGAATCTACGATGATAAATAATGTAATGTGTGGAAATGACATCAATTTCAAATATCAATCTTCTCGAAAATAAAAACAAAAAAAGAGAAATCAAGCATTTCTATGAGTTACACCTAAAATGAATGTTAAAAGGTCCTCTCTTCGACATTTACAAATCGCATAAATAATCTTGTTGCATTATGCGGATGTTCTTCAATCAAGAAAATTGACAATTAGTCAGTTGAAATTTGATAGATTTTTCTGATTGAAGTTACAAAAATCGCTTCGAAGAGTACGAAAGAACATATCCATATCATATCATCTCAGATAATTCAAGATGAGCATTATCTGGGTTTTATATTTTTTGTTGGAATGCAATGAAAAATTAGAAATCATTGATTATATAATATTACATTATTGTAGGAAAGAACTCTCTTCCTTAGAAAAATAAAATTCGAAATGTGATAATGTGAATTGTTTTTCCCGAATAGGCATTGGTGTTTTTTCACAACCACATTATTTTTCAACGTAGATTCCATTTTGACTATAAAAAATGAGGTTCTTAATTGAAAAAACTGAGGTTTCGAAATTGATAACTTTGACGACGCTTTTGTGACTTCCCGTTGCATAATTTTTAATTTTGTAACAGAATTATTGTTCTTAGTTCTTGCGGAAAACTAAAAACTATTTTTTTTTCATGTTTCAACCGAGGTTTCAACAGAGCGCCACTTTCTAATTTTTTTCGCAATTTCATCTTAAAAAAAATCAGAAGAAAATTGCGCCCCGATAATGACTACTATTCATTATTGGGTAAAGATTAACAGTGATGTGAAGTGTTGGTACGCAGAATGACGAATAAAAGGCAGATCCCCAAAAGAAAAATACCTATAAATTCAAAAAAGGCGTCTGTGACAATTCATCTCACCAAGTTCATCAAGGAAATCAAAGTATTAACATTTCTTCCAGGGCTGCTCCTAAATTGTATCCATAGAGAACTCCATCTGAAAAAATAATCAAGAAAACAGGAAAGATCCAAAAGCCAAATTAAATCTACCTTTTCATTCAATTGTGGACTGCTCAATTTTCTTCAATAATATTCTACACAAAAAAAACTTTCACTATCGAGGGGTTAGATTTCGGGTTGGATTGGGTTAACTTGCGAAAGCATATGGTGCATTTGAAGTTGTCAGGGCGCAAGCGCATATATTCCATGACATGCGCAAGACGCATTCCTCATATTCGAATTTATCTTGGCCTCATATGATGAATTCAGCTTCATTCTCAAAAAAAACAATATGAATCTGTTGGGTTTCTGAGTAATTCATATTCGTGTGTCACCAAAAACAACAAGTTACATAAATCCATCAAAAATTGACACACAACTTTCTCGGGCCTTCCATGACTTCCCGGGGACTTCCCATGACTTCCTGGGACTTCCCATGACTTCCTGGGACTTCCCATGACTTCCTATGACTTCCCATGACTTCCTTTGACTTCCCATGACTTCCCAGTGACTTCCCACGAAATGTACAATGACTTCCCTAGGCTTTTCGCCCCTCGTCAAAATGTCCCTTGAGAATGGTATTTCCATTCGGTATTTGGTACGCAGGTCATGATTACTATTTGACATTTGACAATATTAAAGGCACCCAAAAGCTTGAATTTCGACATTTTCTTCATTCCAGAAGTTGCAAATACTTTCGAAACGATGGAAGAAAACTATTCAAACGAAGTGCTCATGAATTTGTTCATTATTATTAACTGGAGAGACTTTTTGAAGATCGGTGGATAAGGCGCTTGGGACCATGGAATTGGCCAGCAAGAATACCCGATCTTTGTCCGTTAGATTTTTATCTGTGGGGAATGTTGAAAGAAAAAGTTTACAAAACACCCGTGCATTCGAGAGATGAATTGTTGGAAAGGATTGCCCTAGCATTTGAAGATTTGGATTTCGAAGAAATACGATCTGCCACGACGAAAACAGTCAACACCAGCATTTTGAAGTACTTGGAAGTGAACGGCCAGCGATTCGAACATACTTTGAAGTATTCGACATGATTGTTCTACTTTTTAATAATAATTCATATAAATAGTTTTACTCTCAAGTTTCTTGGTGCTTTTATTATTAGGAGAATATCACAAGGTACTATCAAGTAGTAACCATGGCCTGCCTAGTGCCTACCAAATACTGAATGGAAATACCATTCTGAAGGGACATTTTGACAAATAAATGCTCATAAGTCCGAAATTTGACTGGTTAGGCATAGGCATGATATACATATAATGAAAGCGAATTTCATCAGTTTTCCGAATTTTCAATAATATTTAGGGCGTTCCATTTGAAATAAACAACTTTCAGTCACTTTTTCAAGCAACCGAAAAGACTGTATTTTTTTATCACCCTGTATTGAAGTAACGTAAATCAGGCTGGAGTGTTGGAAGCATTTATGTATTACCTAACTTCAAACCAAATTTCAATGCCATAGTTTTTCTCAAACCGAAGTTATCAGCATTTTTAGAAGTCATGTTTTCCGGTGAAAAAAATTGAAATTAATTTATATTTCGAGAACGGCAACAGATAGGTATAGGGAAATGTAGATAAAAGTTGTCGAGAAGCTGTTGGAGATTCCAAAAATAATATAATATACCGGGTGTTCCATTCGAAAAAGCAAAGTTGCTACTACTTTCTGATAGAAGTGGCAAGACCGCATTGACGAAAATATTTTAGTTGGGGAGAGAATGTCCGATAATGCATTCCATTAAATTTTCAAACCGATCTGAAGTCTGGTTCTCCAGAAACGTCTAATGTGCCATCCAACGTGAATCACCCTGTATAGGAGAGAATATGAATATAAAAAGATAATATGATAATGAATTAGGGAAAAAAGAAGAGGAAAAATTGTATTCGATGTTTAGAATTAATCAGAATAGAACAGTTGACATACGTCATTGAAATATTCGACATGTCAAGTCATTGATTTATGCTGATAAACCAGAAACAATAGACGCTTTGGAAGCCAACATAACTCGTGTTATTGCCGAAAGAAGTCCTGAATTATACGAAAAGTGGTCCATCAATGGTCTGGACGGATCCGGTTCCACAGACCTACTCGTGCCGGAAAATATTTTTAAAACATAAATGTCATGAAATTATTTTTCAAATCAAAAAAGTTTGGCTTCAATCTCAATTCAAATGAGTTTAATTCCAATTTGAAGTTCTATAACTTAAACACCGATAGCTACCGATATGATACCTGTAAACAAATGTAACCATAAATGCAAGGAAAGTGAATATCATGATTTCTGAGCGTTCTCTGACTTTTATTGGAACCTTTAATGCGAATCTACTTTGAAGATGGATTACTTTTCACCTGATTCTCATCCTTTTATTATTTTTGAGAGTAATTTTTATTTTTATGAATCCACCTTCGAAATGAATCTACTTACAAGGTGGTTCACTAGCCATTACTAAATGGAACGTTTTTTTGCATATGTTATTGTTTAGTTATTAAATTTCGTGAATTTCGACTGCAATATGATGCGAAAACTTTCCAATTAGTCGTCAAATGGGTAATAGTTGTACCAAAGAATGTGCGTCATCTGATTATTCATTGGTTCTAAATATCTGGCAATCATATCAAGGTCAAATCCCGATATTTTTCAAAAAGAGCCATTGCATATTCAACACCCAGGCAACATAAAGATATCCCGGAGAAATCCCTGTGACTTCTTTGGATTGGGAGGTCGCAGGAAGCTCCATATCTCCTCCAAATGTCCGCCACAAAAGTGTTCGCAGAGAGCTCTTTGCGATATCTTACGTGGATCTTCTCGAACAAGCCACACTGAGAGTTCGCATACACCTCCCGCGGCGAGGACTTTGAGAACTTCTTATTAACCTCCCTTAGTGAGATTTATGCGAGCTCGCATTGCGAGATGTATAAGATATTCTCAAACAGGCCGCATTGCGAGATTCATAAGAAGTTTCTACACAGGCCGCTTTGCACAGGTGCGAAATGTGAATAGAACATCAAAAAATAAATTTGATTTGTTCTATTACGATGATGAGAATCTGTATATCTGCTATATTATTGAATTAAGTTATTTATTATTTTCGGCTGTAACAGAAGGTAAACTAAAACAAGCGAATAACTCCTTCAATCTTCATTATCAACAAATTGCAAAAAAAAATTATTCAAAACATTATATTTCTTTCTTCCTCTGGGTACAATGTCTCAGCCAATCTTGAGAAAAGACTCATCTGTAGTCCTCCACGTATGCAGTGTTGCCACCCTCCGTACACAAGTTCGGAAAAAATCGGTATATTTCGGTATATTTATGGAAAACATCGGTAGATTATTGGAAAAAAATACCTTTTCACATATTATTTCTTGTGTTATTCGAGTTGAAATACCATTTATCCGAGATATTGAGCAAGAAAGTTATCTTACGAATGTAGCAAAATTGAAAATGGATTTCATTCATTTACAAAATTAGTGTTCGAAAAACTAATCTTTCGAACAAAAAATGAATATTCTAACAAAATAAATAGGTATTCAAAATATTAACACCTATTGAAAACAGCAAATATGCTGAAAATAAACGCATGTACATCAAATTGCTTGAAAAAAATATAGAATTGTCGACGTATAACTCAACTATCGGTATGCTTAGGGAATCTTCAAAATAATGTCGTAAGAGTCATGATTTCCTAGAGTATCAGAAGATACATTCACTCCATCATATTTCGGTAGATTTATGTTCTTTTTCGTTAGATCGGTAGATTAAGAAGAAAATCGGTATAAGTGGTAACAATTTTGTAAGGTCAGTGGTTTATACACGAATCCAAACGTGAATAAACATTGTTTGAAGTTCTTTCAGAGCCCAAATTTAACAAAGATTATTTCAACAACAACTTTTCAATGCCAATTCAATGCTTGAAACGAAATAAGATATAATTCCAAACAGTTTCCGTGAAAGTGTCGAATCATCATAATTATCATGGAAGTGTTTCGTTTTATTACTATTGGAATTTCAATAATGGTTTCCTCAGGAACTTGTTAACCATGCCTATTAAGAATTATCATTAATTTATTATCTTGAATTTTGGGAATATTCGACTCCACCAACCATTCTTGTAAAATCTGTTGTGAAGTTATTGCACTGCTCCATATTCTTGATAGAAATAATTATCCTGATCACCAATATACCAAGTAGAAAATCGTAAATTGATCAATGTTTGTTGGTTGAATTACTCGGATAACATAAATGGCGGTAAAAATGGTTACGATATATGTCTTAACAGGTGAGAAAACTCCAGAATTCAATGGAAATAACACTTACTTGGAGCACAAATACCCTAATCGAAATTTCACACAATAACGAACCTCGCACAGCACTGTAACACCGATAAACACAACTAACTAATCTATCCACAAAACCCCTCTCGATGTCTTGGAAAACTCGCTGTTTATACAAGTTCGATTCAATAGACATATTATAGCGCCTGCGTGAACAGATTGACCTTCTCAATCGCATGGTGCGCTCTCTTCTCAAACTTATCGCATGAAGAGGTCCCAAGGATATCGCATGGCGAGGTCTCCGAGATATCGCATGAGCACATCAGAGGAAAATTCGCTTAGTCACATTACATTGAGATCTCTTGGACCTCGCGGTAGGAGCTCCCATAAAAGTCGCATGGTAACCTCTCAGAGATATCGCGGAGAAGTCTGTGTTACCTGGGCACAGCCACATTCAGAAATTGGAAATTGAGTTGAAATTTCTTTCACATAATAGCAGTAACAAAATATGGATAAAATATAATATAGAAATTTCAGCTAGTAATCTCGGTATCTTTTTTCCAGTTGCTGTTGTTGTTGCCTTCTTCATCTGTTGGGCACCCTTTCACATCCAGAGGCTATTCACAATTTACTCCGGTGACCTGACCAACGAGGAATACCATAAATATCTTAAGATCTATGAGATCGTCACTTATATCAGTGGCATCTTATATTATCTGTCGGCGACCATAAACCCCATACTCTACAACATCATGTCAGTAAAATTCAGAGAAGCATTCAAGGTAAGAAAGGATCGATGTTACTATTCATCACTTCATCACGATGGCTTTCCAATTGTCATTTTTATCCCAATTGATGACGATATCACAATAATTGTGATACATTAAATATCGAAATTTCTAACGGGTGCATATTCCGTTTATACTCATTTGAAATAATTTATTTTCCATCTTTCCCTATTTCATCAAAATTTGCAACACATGGAGTTTTGAATCACTGTAAAGAATGGACAAAATTCGTTGCCTACTGAAGGAATCTGCAGAACTATAGCAGCTAAAAAAACGATCGCTATGGTACAGCCTGCCTACTTATAATTCAACAGTTAATCGAAAAGAGAGCCAAAAGTGTTGAATTTTTTTCTTATGTGATATTAATGAAGATATCGACATATGTTACATTTTTCGAATCAGCAGAATTTCCCTCTCATTTCACGAAAATAGCTGGATTAAAAAATTGAATCATATTATATTACTCCTGAAAAGTGCCTGTTTAATGTTAGAACAGATTTCGAGCACGAGTTCAAACTAACGAGTTATTCAGCATTATCGAAAATGACAATTTCTCAATTTTCATCCATAACTCAAAATCTATCAAAAAGAGGCTGCATCTGATTTCAGATTCGGAATAGTCAGGTAAAAGGAGCTAGAGAATTTCCTATCAGTTTTCTCCAAGCCGCTTTAGTTCTCGAGATCCCTTCAGTAGACAACGAATTTTGATGTTGAAGATGTTAAAATTGGCAATCTCTGCTGTCACTCGGCGACGAAAAAACACGAATATTACGAATGTAAATAAATCACACCTGGTAATCTTTGGAATAGCTTTTTTTTATCACAATATCGAAAAGGACGAAATTTCCAGAAATATCACAAAATCGCGAGAAAAAGGCCTGTAATGTGTTATAAAGAATGAATTTCATGTGGACTTCGATAATTATTCATAACCATTGTGATGACTGATGATATTCGATATACAGGGTCTTTCACGAGGAACCTCACCCATATTTATACGGGAAACTACTGAACGTATTTTCATGACATTCAGCACTTATGAGTATTTCACGATGCTGATAAAATCTAAAATATTTTCAAGGCATGAGCACCTCCGGTTTTTCCGGAAATGACGTCAACTTCCGTTTTTCAAATTAGAACACCATTTTTTATTGCAGAAATAGATTCCTTAGAAAATTTCAAGTTATTTTGATGTAACATTTTTCAGTTTTGGTTGGAAAATTCTCTCTGAGCGGGAAAATACGAAAAAAAAAATCGAAAATAGAGCTCCGCTGAAACAAGAATAACTTCGAGGTTTTTGGATGGAAAATTTTCATTTTTGGGATTTTTCAAGGTGTAAGATTGATGTATCCACTTTAAATCGAAATCGCGATTCATGATACAGGGGGTGAAAAAATCGCTTTCAAAGTAAGGGATGACAAAATCGTGAAAAATCAATTTTTTCAAATTAGAACCCCATTTTTTTTATGGCAGATATTGAATCTACGTTAAAAAATAATGTGAGTGTATGCATCACACCCTTGCCCTAAAGTGGATGTTTTCTGAGTTATTCACAAAAAACTGTTTTTCGTCTTGAATTTCAGCTATTTCTTTCCCCTTCACGCCAAAAAGATGAAATTTTCAGGAACTGTTACTTAAACCATGTTTTAGATTTTACTACCCTAATATGCAAGAGAAAAAAGTTACAGGTTGTTCCTAAATAGATAGCGAATTTGGATTCGAATTTGTATCGGAAACCTCTTTATTTCAACTAATCGGCCATCGGTTTTCTCTCCAGTGATAAATAAATAATTACTTATGAACCATATGCAAAAACATACCATGTTTTACATTCTTTTTTTTTTTCATGATAGATGTCATTAATTACATCTGCCAAATTCTTCTTTATTCAGTAGCATTTTGTGTTTACTATTAATTTGGTGATAATTCGTATTAAGTTATAAAATCGATCACTATGCCTAATTTAACCAATGAAGATTATTTAAATCTCATTCTACTTCATGGAGAATGTAATACAGTTGTAGATAGAACGATTCGACTGTTCATTGAGAGGTTTCCTGACCGACCCAGACCAACGAGAGATACCATTAACAGAACCATGACAAACTTGAGAAATGTCGGATCTTTCGTTAAGAAAACTATACACAGAGAAAAAAGTGTAGTAGAAGATGAGAACAACGAAATTACAGTTCTTGCATATTTTCGTGTGAATCCTCAAAATTCTCTGAAAGATGCCGAGATTGATCAGGGATTATCTCAATCGAGTGTTTGGAGAATATTAAAAAAACATAAAATGCACCCATATAAATTCAATAGGGTACAGCATTTAAAGGAAACTGATTTCGTCAGGAGAACAGAGTTTTGCGGAGCTATGATGATTCGTTTTCAAGAGAATGAAAACTTTTTGGGCTGTATAATTTGGACAGATGAATCTAAATTCACAAAGAATGGTTCTTTCAATAGGCATAACAGTCATTATTGGGATGAAGAGAACAACCACCACTTCAGACAATGGAACTTTCAAGAGACCTGGAGTTTCAATGTTTTTTGCGCCATCAAAAATAATGCAATTCTCGATGTTCACATTTATGATGGGACTTTAACTGGTAAGATAGAACACTACACATGTTTGCATTATTTAAAGAATGTTCTCCCTTAGGAGATAGATATTCTGACATACTGACTCAAATAATTGAGCCGCTAGTACAGAACCATAATGACTTATGGTATCAACAAGATGGCGCGCCTCCACACAATTCACTCAATGTGTCAAATATCCTCTACAGGCTATCTGAAGATCGATGGTTGGCGAACAATGGTCCACATCTTTGGCCACCACGTTCTCCCGATTTAACTCCTTTAGACTATTATGTTTGGGGTAGGATAAAAAATATTGTCTACTCAACTCCCCTGACTGATAAAGAGGACTGCATAGAACGAGTCAGAAATGCGTTCAGGTTTGTTTAGATTTTTAGATTCATAGTTTTGAAACTCAATTTGGTTTTTAAACACTTTTGCAGATCTCTTCCTCCCGATGAAATGAGAAGAGCAACGCACGAAGCATTCTTGAGACGTATAAATAAATGTCTAGAAATTAACGGTCATAACTTTGAGCATCTTCTCTAGTTATAACTGCGAGAGTTTGCCATGGTTCTCCTAATAGTAACTTGAAGTCGGTTTCAAGAAGGGGTGAAAAATCTACAGCATGGTTCAAATAACAGTTCCTGAAAATTTCATCTTTTTGGCGTGAAGGGAAAAGAAATCGCTGAAAATTCAAGACGAAAAACAGTTTTTTGTGGATAACTCAGAAAATATCCATTTTAGGGCAAGGGTGTGATGCATACACTCACATTATTTTTTAACGTAGATTCAATATCTGCCATAAAAAAATGGGGTTCTAATTTGAAAAAATTGATTTTTCACTAATTTTGAAAGCGATTTTTTCACCCCCTGTATCATGAATCGCGATTTCGATTTTCAAAGTGGATACATCAATCTTACATCTTGCAAAATCCCAAAAATGAAAATTTTCCATCCAAAAACCTCGAAGTTATTCTTGTTTCAGCGGAGCTCTATTTTCGATTTTTTTTTTCGAATTTTCCTGCTCAGAGAGAATTTTTCAACCAAAACTGAAAAATGTTACATCAAAATAACTTGAAATTTTCTAAGGAATCTATTTCTGCAATAAAAAAATGGTGTTCTAATTTGAAAAACGGAAGTTGACGTCATTTCCGGAAAAACCGGAGGTGCTCATGCCTTGAAAATATTTTAGATTTCATCAGCATCGTGAAATACTTATAAGTGCTGGATTTCATGAAAATACGTTCAGTAGTTTCCCGTATAAATATGGGTGAGGTTCCTCGTGAAAGACCCTGTATTCACAGGGTGAGTCTTTGACTTGTACTTATATTTTGACTGTAGATTCTTGAAACCAAAAGAAACCTTCTTTTCATTTTCCATTTTTCCGAATTCGGCTCTGAAGATATAGCCATTCGAAAAAAAACGGAGCCAAATACGCTCTGCGAGCACCTCAAAGTTCATATTTCTCGATTGGAACTGTGTATACATTCAGGAAATACTTAGGAAGTACTAACTTTATTTGAATAAAAATGTTAAGAACACCTTATTTCTCAACAAAAACACTCAGTTTTGTCTGATTATGTCTGCACTAATAACTAGGTCGTATTTTCCTCGATATTCGAAAAATATCTAATGAAAAAAGATTTTTCAATAACTTTGTGATTGAACAAGCTATAACAAACCACAGGCAGTTTCCAAACTATGTATACTCTATTCGTTTTTATAAAGTATCGCGGTTTGCCATGGAATTCTGACACATTTCACCGCGTATATTTTGAAAATGTAAGGTTATGGTCATTCCTCTGTCAGATACGCCCGCAACGTTGTCGTTTCTGCATCAAAATCGCAGTAATCACGTATTTATCGAAATATTAATTTACTTTGAGAAAATAATGAAAATATTATGTGAATTCAATAATTTCAAAGTCCTGGCGAATGTTGAAGAAACTTTTCCTCTGTTAATAGTGGAAATATTTCACGTATATGAACATGGTAGGAAGATTTTCAGTTATGCTATTTTCTTGTACGGAAATCAAGAATCGAGTGTTGAAATTTCACTGAAAAATACTGTCTTCGTGATAGTTTATCTGGAAAAAAATAAAAGTACTCGAATAAACCAGCAAAACGAAAGGAACAGACGAACCTATGGAATTCCCCACTTTTCAAATTTCTCAATAAATAATCCTACAGAAGACATTTGAACGCCTTTTTGCACAACTTGAAATACTTCAGTATGAAAATGTAGTAGTTCTACGAAACCTGTGTGATAGTTAAACCTCAAAAGAACTAACTCCGTTTGCAAAGTTAAAAAAGAGTAAATAGAAAGTAGACAATGTCGCTTGATATTCACGAGTGCCAACCTGCGTCACTTGAGTGAAAGAACTTGATGAACCTAAATCAAGGCTAACTGCGATACTTTATAAAAGTTAATGGAGTATATTTCGTATTGAAAACAATTATCTTCCATAAATATTTTACAGAACTTTTAAGAAGTTGTTGCTAGCTTGTGATTGATAGTTTTCATTGAGGTGAAATAGTTTTTAGATAACATATTATAAATATCTATGTATTCACCATTTTTTCGAAAAGCGACAAGGCTGCAAAATTTCACGACGCATGCGTATAGCAGAAAACGGCAAGAACGCTGCCAACTATAATCAATCAATAATGGAACGTGTTCATCGACATCGTGATAATTATGAGAACATATTCAATTAATGTGGTATCAACCCTGAAGTTTCGAGTTTTTAAAAATTAGGTGTAGAACTTGGAGTATTTGTTTATGCAAAAATTGTAACAAACTATGTAGTTTGTTGCTGCAAATAAACATCGCCACTGATGATTTAGTGCTATAAGTATGTATCATTTTATTTTTCCTTGAGTTCAATTTGGTTTTGGTTTGTATAGACATTCATCATTCATATATCCAAATTTTGTATTTCATTGACATTCATTATTAATAGAAACTGTTCGTATCAAATGTTAACTTTCACGATCCTTGGTGTTCAATTTTATCTTCCACCTTTGTGGGATTTAATTATTACATATCTCTACATCAAACGTTTTTCCATCATTCAAATTCTAGTCTCGACAAAGTTGATAAACATTCTGACAACATTGTTAACTTGTTAAGAGACCAGAGAAGAAATAATATTCGATGATATTTCATTCAGAAAAGCATCCAGATTTTTCTTGAAATTCATTACTTTTTCCCCAAATTTCATCGTATACAATTAGGAATAACTCGAAAACGACGCTAACATAGGAATACTTTTATTTTCTAAAATGATCGATTCTTTCGAAAATATGAACCGTTGATCTTTTTAAAGTGGTTTTATGCTATTTTTGCTTGGGTTTATGAGTCGGGTATGCTGTTACTTTTATACCAGGAGCAATTTTGGATACGTTTTGATTGATGAATAAGAAATGAATAAATATATGAATGAATAATCCGTTATTCCATACAGCAATTTACATTACATAAAATGGAAAAAAGGGACGTCAAAATTAAAATCTGCTGAAAAATTTGATGAGAGAATATGGTTCCAAATTCATCAAAAATTCTTTAATGTTTCGTACATAACTATTGTAAGACCTAAAATCCTTCAGCTGCTGTGGTAAATGGTTGAATAATTTTAATAACATATACTGTGGATGCTCCTCTGTTAGAGGAAGACGGTGTACTGGATAATGAAAATCCCTGGATCTCATAGGGTATCTTTTATTGACTTGAAGATCAAACTTTGCCCTGTTAGAGAGCAAAAATTTCAAACAGTCCAAAATGTAAACTCCATATAATGTAAGTACCTATAATATTCTTTTTGAGGACACCACGGCACGAATCGCGGTATTCCATTTTAAACATAATTCTTGATATTCTTTTTTGAATGGATCAATGGATCTATTGAATGAAACCGAATTTCGAAAAATGGCGAAGGAAAAAAGTGTTTCGTTCGATGAGAGAAATCTACAATTAAACAAAACCAAAGACTCACCCTGTATAAGTGGCTCTGATAACTCTATGTGAAGTTGGGAAAGCCACCACACAATTTTTTTTCTTTAGCGGCAGATTCTCGATAAAGTGTAAAAAAGGGGTTATTGGGGTATCAGCCGTTCTTACACTTTATGAATTAAAAACAGCAAACAATAATATTTCACTTGATTCTCGATAAATACCCGTCAATTAATGCAATAGGTTTAATTAATTTTCTCGCAAGTGGCGCTGCTAACTTTTTAGGAATGATAAATGAACGTGTATAACATGTGTGTGTTTATTGCTTTCTATTTGTTTTTGATTGTTTCGATTCGTTTCTGTGGAAGCTTGTTTGTTTTCGTTTGTTTGCGTTTGTTCAAGTTACTTTCTGTTTGTTTTTGTTGGATTTTCAATCAAAATTTCGGACAGGAATTTCGTAATTGAGGAAAAAATTTAATCATGTTGAATGTCAAATCGGAGCTCCCATTGCTGAAACAACAGATAAATGTTATTTATTCTAATATTCGAGATGCTCAGTGCATAAAGTGGTCATTATAGAATTTTTTGAATTATGTACAGAAAATCATTATCAATTATACAAGATCTCTCTTGGAGAGAAAAATAAAATGATGTACGAATTCTTATCACCACAAGAATAAACGAAACAAATGTATGAGACGAAAAAATATACCACAAAGTGAAAACTGAAAAAATGGTTCTAACGAATGAAGCTGGCTGGTTTTCATGCTTCGTGTAGGGTACTGATTGATTGATTGATTAGCTGACGAACAAGAGACCGGGTTAGCGCTTGGCCTCCCTGTGACACTGCGACCAACTTGGGTCTATTGTATATTGTATCACTCTTTCGTCAGTGGTTCCTCACGAGAATAGGTTTGTGTCCTTTATCAGGTTCAGTAGCCTGTTTATGAGGTTTTTCGGATTCATCCCGTTTCCAGATTTATTCCTCCGAAGATTCTGTGGCGCCTTCTTCCCAGGGCGTACTGATTAGTGTCCCCATTCTCATGGTCTCACTGATCAACTTTATGAATACGTCGCTTGCTATATCGCGTTCATGCGAATCACAGAGTCGAAGAGGGTAGGTGAACTACAGAGAGGTCTGGATCAGTGGCCTATGAGGCAGGTGAGGCAGTGCCTCACCAATAAACGTCGAAAATTACACGTATAAATATCATATTTCATTAATTATTTATTTAATCATTTCAATTTTTTTCATCATCTGCATCCATACGCATTCATATCGTAATTTCCCTTCATAATATAGGTATAAAATCCGTCCCCGGGTCTACGTTTCTATATCCCACGATTTATGTGTATCCATCTCACTTCCTCACCTCCCAGTAATCGGCAGAGGCTAGCCTTGCACTTCCTTGTCAAGCGCGTTATTCAACATCATAGGGAATGGACGGCAGGCGAGAGGACCGCATGTCTAAACGCCCCATGTTAAGTTTAGTCTGAGGCTAGCCTCTCGAATTTATATATTCCCTAGCGAAGGGCAAATTGCGATTATTCAGCACTATTCAGACTAATCAGGAACTTGATTCAGTTTTCCAATTGGGTTGAATTTGTGAGAATTGTTTTAATTGTTTTTCCTGTAGGTTGATGTTCGTCTCAGTGTTCCTATGATATCATTCAAGAAGTCTTTTAATTTGATGACTGAATTCAATTACCATAGGAGACCCGAAGGTGGAATGGTTTTAGCGGGACCGATTGGTACGTCAAAAATTCCCCAGTTAAATTAAGGTGGGCGTTTAAACCGAGTAGGAAAGATCAGCCGATAGAGGCGCCACCGTCCATTTCATAGAATACTCAGCGAAGTTTCCAAACATCCAGATACTCAAAACTACCTTTCACTATATGACACGATCAAACCGTCAAACTATAAACGTTGACCATAGACTAACTAACGTTGACACTGTTGCCGATAGTTTGGAATTTATTTTATGTATTCGTTGTCCTAGAAAATCAATTATCATTTGATTTGGAAATTATTCAGGAAGAAATGATTCATGAAATAATTATTCCAAAATAATATGGTTTGGAATAAAATTCAACATTGTTATATCCGTCACAAATTACCATCAGTTCCAAGGATGCTTAGATGAAGGCGTTGGCAACACGACTATAAAGGGGTATTGGTAGTCGATTCCATCAGACTATTCATTTTACGGTAGAATATTCATTATTCCAGCGCCAGTGACAGAGGAAACTTTGGTACAATATTATTTCCATAGTGAATATTTTGAAAATCTCTTGTCTATACATATTTGATTTCTTAGTGCAGATTGATTTATATTAATTTCGTTTGCGACTTATGTGTTAGTTTGAGAAGTTTTTCAACAAAACTCGTTCCTCAACTTCCACAAAAAACTGTTTTCAATACATGAGTTTTCACGGTTCATTCTAAATAACATTTATTTCTCTTCCCACCATGAATAATAAGTATATTATTCAACGAGCGGTAATGTAAGTCATAACATATGCAGATGAATTTTGCACAACGAACCGTCAGGCGGGTGGTGTGATTCATCAAGTGTGTTATGACCATTACCGGAAATTGAACACTATACTTTATCTTCGACTTCTTCAGTAATAGTCGAATCAATCTGCATTTTTGAAATTGACAACAGTTGTCAAGAGCGATATCTGTAGTCGTGAATCAAATCGCGTAGAAAGCGTCTAAAATTCACGTTTTCCAACTGGATATTCAGAACCAAGGAAATGTAGAAATGAATGCTACCTTGATGTCTGAAATGGAGTTCTCGATCGATCCGACTTTTTTATTCATTTCGTAAGCAATTTAATTTTTACTATTTGTATTAGAGTGAGTAATAGGATATATTATAACTCACGCTTATAGCTCGCGCTACTGCGGCAATGGAAAATAACGCGACCCCTTTCGGGAGGAATGAAAGGTAGGCCCCAGCACAGATTTCAAACGACAAGAATGTCCAAAATCTCATCAGTGCCAACCATAGATCTTATAGTGAGTTCTATGGTGCCAACATCAGGTATTCTATCTTAACTTTGTTGAATCAGTATTCATTGATTCATTATCATACCAATTTTGAATGGAATCCGACATAATCACAATATTCGTCATTTTCGATCCGCCATTTTGAGTTCATAAGTTTTTACCAAAAAAAATCTCTCTGACCCACACGATTTTGAATCGTTACAAAACTGGTCCGCCCTCGTGAATTCACAAATTTCGACCACAATATCATAATATCCGACCCCGAAAACCCCTATATACCTATTTTGAATCTAATGAGGCTATATCACAAGATTTGTTTTATTACTATTATCAGGCTCTTATCTAAATATATGAATTTTACAAAAAAAATCATAATATTCAACTCCGAAAACCCCCACATACCTACTACTTTTGAATCGAATTGAAACATAATAACAAGACGCGTCCGCTATCTTGAATTCACGAATTTTGACAAGAAAATCATGATCACCGACACCTAAAACCCCCACAAACCAATTTCGAAACAAATCGCGCAAATATTCACAAAAGTTGTCTACATATTATTATTAACAGGCCGCCATCTTGAATTTGTGAATTTTAACAAAAAATCACAATCTCCAATTCCGAAAAACCCCACATGCTAATCTTGAATCGAAATAAACCATAGTAACAAAATTGGTACGCCATTTTGATTTCACGAATTTTGACAACAATATCATAATATCCGATCCGACCCCGGAAACCCCTATATACCAATTTCGAATCAAATCGGGCCATAATCACACAAGTTATTGTATTATTATTATCAGGCCGCCATCTTCAATTTGTGAAATTTGATAAGAAAAATCATAATCTCTGACCCCAAAACCCCCACACGCCAATTTCGAATCAAATCAGATCATACTCACATAACTTGTCCGTTCTTTGCGTAAAATTGCATTTTCTCAGACACCTATCCCAGATAAAATGATAAAATATCCTATCTACATATACATACCAAATTTCATCAAAATCGTTAGTGCAGTATCTGAGATAAGCCAATACAGATATATAAATAAATATTGCTCCTCTGAATATATTATATAGATTATAGATTTATCGTTCCCTATATCACACTCCATGATACGCTTATGAATAATCTCCGAAGTCCGAATCAGATAGTCTATGGTCCGAATACCCAATAACAAATATCTTCATACTTGCTATATCAAAACTTATTTCTCACCTTATTCAATAATAATGAATGAAATGTACAATGGCGCTCTCTATCCCAAAATCGCCGAACTATGAATTACGTCGATTTGTGGGTAAAGCAGGAATTTTTTCCCGCCAAAATTTGAATTTGGCCATTTTATGCCAATTCCGTATTTCAAGTTGATCTTCTGAACGAAATTATCAGTGGATTCACTTTTAATCGGAAGTTGAACTATTTTCATGGGTCTTTCTGTTGAAATAAAACAGAAGCATGGGTTGGCTCATTTTCTTCTATTTTTGAAAGAAAAAATATTAACTGTCGGAATGAAATCGTTCAAAATTATTTCAACAAGAACCCTAATCCTTTCTGAGTTCACCCACAAAATTTCAGTTCTCAAAGTGAAACCGTTTTCGAGATCAACTTGAAATAAAAACTCACTACATTGAACGCCCACCTTAATATAAACACTCGAAATACTTGTGATTTTTAAAATTTTTCAGCTAATCAGCAAATTTTTTCGGGTAATTCTTATGAGGATAAATCATATACAGGGTGAGTCTTTGACTTGTACATATATTTCAACTGTAGATTCTCTCATCAAACGAAACACTTTTTTTCCATATCATTTTTCAAAATTAGGTTTCGTTTGCAAGATACAGGGTATCGAAAATCCATTGAACAAACACTATTCTTTCCATATATTCGGAACCGATATTTCGAAAGAACTGAATTTTGGTTGATTGTTTACTTTATTCAAGGTGCATATGCCTTAATAAAAACTTATTCAATATTTCTCTTGGTATAGAAGTTACAGCGTAGTCAACTAATAAGTCACGTGAAAATACTATAAAACCACTTGAAAAAGGTGAACGGTTCATACTTTCGAAACAATCAACCATTTTATGAAATAGAAGTATTCTTATGTTTTCGCAATGAAATTCAACGTTTTTGAGTTATTCCTAAATTGTATGCGATGAAATTTGAGGAAAAAATCATGAATTTCAAGAATAATGTGGATGCATCCCAGGATTCAATATCATAGAATAATATTTCTTCTCTGGTCTCTTAACAAGTTAGCAATGTTGTCAGAATGTTTATCAACTTCATCATTTCTAAAATCCCTATGATAGAAAAACGTTCATTGTAGAATGAAGTAAGAAAATCCCACCAATGTGGGAGATAAAATTTAATTCTACGAAGCATGAAATTACATATTTTATGCGCATACTTTCTATTGAAAACGTATTCTAAGTGCTCCTTCAGGAAAATATATATGAACAATATGAACAATATCCTTTTGAAATTTTAACTCGACACTACACCGTTTCTTATTACATCAATTCACTGAAAGTCCTCACCTGCGATCGGTTCCAGATTTGAGTAAATGTCTTGTGAATATTACGTAACTGAAAAAGAAGAGAGTTCACTAGAATTAATCATTTCAGATATATGTACATATACAGAGTGTATACCATTAGTGCAAAAGTGGTTGCTCTTGCTCTGATATATCAGCCTTACATAATAGTACAGGGTGTTCGTTTGCGGCGGTATTAGAATTGGATCGGTTTGTTTTAATGGTGATCCCTTCATATTATTGCCAAATTAGTATTTCTATTGATTGGCATCAGAATATTTTTCAAATTATCTGGCGTTGCCGACATATTACGAAAAGAAAATATGGAAAAATGGAAGATTTTACTTCATTATCAGGGTGATATAAACTTCAATATTCTCAATTTTCTGGTTAATGGGTGTTTCGAAACTGATGATATGATGGACAGCGATTTCCTTGTAGAGGATGTTCTTGAAAAGCTCTAAAAATTGAAGAATTTCAACAAGGATGCTTATTTTCTTCAAATGGCTTCAAATTACTAATTATACACACTCTTTGATATGTTGGTACTTTTCGAATGAGCTAGAAATAAATATTTTTCAGAGCAAAATGTGCCTGGAAATAGATTTTGTTGAGAATGCTAGCGATTAGGAATTATTCAAGTTATCGAGTTTTGCAACAGCCTTCTTCTCGGCAACGCCACGGCAAGGAATCTTTTTTTTTCTGATGTGCCTCATCACCCTAATCTGTCACGAGCCGCCACTGGCCTGGATCTTCTTAATTACCGACGGAGTCTATTCGCTGTATAAACTTCAAGGTATTAAGTATAAATAAAAATAAAACTATGAATTCCGAACAAACAAAATTCATTTCAAAGCTTCCCAATCAGATTTTGTATAATGAACTACAATGTTGATCATGGAGCTCATTACTTCAAATTCAGTGGAACACAATAAGAAAAGAAAAATTTCTTCCATGCATCCCACAAGCTTGGCGCATTGCTTTTATTAAACTAGATGTTAAGAATATCACCTTCCATGGGGTGATAATAGATTCAATTTTGTTTTATTGTGCAAAGTCAGATTTTCCGAGTAGAGTGCTTCATCCTATGGGAAGAGCCCGGATGTGTCCTATAATTCATAGAATAGAATAAATTAAAATGAAGCAGCTGCAATATTTCTTTATATGCGCGAACTTACTGCGACTCACGATGAAAGTTTGCGTTCAGAAACTTTGCCGAAGTGCTATTGTTTCTTGAATGCAAAAATACAGATTGGCAAAAAATCTAATTTTCAGAATGTGGGAACTACTATGAATATGTATAGAGTGTTAGGTGAACAAGCTGCAAAAATTGAAGTGGTTATTTCCTATACAGGGTGATTCACGGTGGATGGCACATTAGACGTTTTTGGTGAACCAGACATCGGATCGGTTTGAAAATTTGCACGGGTGCATTATCGGACATTCTCTACCCAACTAAAATATTTTCGTCAATGCGGTGTTGCCACTTCTATCAGAAAGTAGAAGCAACTTTGTTTTTTCAAATAGAACTCCTGGTATTATATTATTTTTGGAATCTCTACAAAGTCAAATTTCGGACTTATGAGCCTTTATTTGTCAAAATGTCCCTTCAGAATGGTATTCCCATTCGGTATTTGGTAGGCATGCCATGATTACTATTTCACAGTACCTTGTGACATTCTCCTAATAATAAAGGCACCAAGAAACGTGAATTTCGACATTTTCGTCATTTCAGACGTTGCAAAAACCCTCGAAACGATGGAAGAAAACTATTCGAACGAAGTGCTCATGAATTTGTATATTATTATCAACTGGAGAGACTTTTTGACGATCGGTGGATAAGGCGCTTGGGACCGTGGAATTGGCCAGCCAGATTACCCGATCTTAGTCCATTAGATTCATTATCTGTAGGGAATGTTGAAAGAAAAAGTTTACAAAACACCCGTGCATTCGAGAAATGAATTGTTGGAAAGGATTACCCAAGCATTTGAAGATTTGGATTTCAAAGTAATACGATCTGACACGACGAAAGCAGTGCTTGGAAGTGAACGGCCAGCGATTCGAACATACTTTGAAATATTCGACATGATTGTTCTACTTCTTAATATTAATTCATATAAAAAGTTTGACTTTCAAGTTTCTTGGTGCCTTTATTATTAGGAGAATGTCACAAGCTACTATCAAATAGAAATCATGGCCTGCCTACCAAATACCGAATGGAAATACCATTCTGAAGGGACAATTTCACAAATAAATGCTCATAAGTCCGAAACTTGACCAGTTAGGTATAGGCATGATATACATAGAATGGAAGGAAATTTCATCAGCTTTCTGAATTTCTAATAATATACAGGGCGTTCCATTTGAAATAAACAACTTTGAGTCACTTTTTCAAGCAAACGAAAAGACTGTATTTTGTACCACCCTGTATTGTGAGTAACGTAGATCAGCTAATGTGTTGGAAGCATTCATGTATCACCTAATTCCAAACCAAATTTCAATGCCATATTGTCCCTCAACCCGAAGTTATCAGCATTTTTAGAGGTGATGATTTTCGGTGAAAAAAATTGAAAATAATTTATATTTCTAAAACGGCAACAGAAAGGTAAAGGGAAGTGTTGAGAAAAGTTGTCGGGAAGTTGTTGGAGATTCCAAAAATAATATAATATACCAGGTGTTCCATTTAAAAGAGCGTAGTTGCTACTACTTTCTAATAGAAGTGGCAACACTGCATTGACGAAAATATTTTAGTTGGGTAGAGAATGTCCGATAATGCACTGATGCAAATTTTCAAACTGATCCTATATCTGGTCCACCAGAAACGTTTAATGTGCCATCCACCGTGAATCACCCTGTATAAGTAGAGACCCGTTTATTTACATTAAAATGTGTCGCATCTGAAACTTAGAGCTAGTCGATTGTTCTTTCTACTGGACCACTGAAATCGTTTGTTATATTTTCATGCTGCGAAACTGAGCAGGTTGTATGTTTCTCTGATAACCTATTATTATACACGGAAACTATTTCTCTCATTTACAAAGATAAATTGATTTAACATCTCGGAAATTTTAGTGAGACATTCTTTCCGGATGGATATATTATTAATATCAAGGAATATAGTTGATTCTGCTATTTTATGCTAGAGGTTATGGTACGAAAGAAATTCAGTTAAGATTTATGACAACATTATCAATTCAAATATGTGAATTATGAAGGTCGATACAAACCACGTATTAAATTGAAATTGATAAAAAATAAGATGATACTTAGCACTTAATAATCTGTGACGATATTTCTATCACAACAATATCCTCTTTGAATTCATAAACTCGACACTACACGGTTAATATTACATTTGTTCACTGAAAGTCCTCACATAATCAGCACGAGATCCAAGAAAAATACTTAAAATTATCACTTTCCCCTTTTGTATCAACATGGCTCTAGAGATCATTTCCCCCTTATTTCTTTACGCCTTTTCCGGATCGGGCCGATTGTCGCTATTGACATGCATTTATCACAGACACTGACGTTTGAGACACAAAAAAACAATGTGAGTTTTGGGATGGGTCGATTCATAGATCTTACGGCTTGTCTTGCGCGCCCGCTAACTCGCAAGACAGACCGTTTTACCTTTGTTTGAAGAGAAATTAATCTGGCATCGTCTTCCCAGAAGCTCTGTGAAATATTCACAGAACATGGTTAGGTCATTGACCTAGAATCCGAGTTAGGTTGATTAATCATAAATGAAGTGAAAAAACAATTCTTTATGAGATATTTTTGGGATATCGAGGAGAATAAGAGCAAGTTATTGGTGATTACAAGAACTCGGAAGAACTTATCTTGGTAGCAGAAATATGGCTTTTAAATTCCCGAAATAATCGGACAGTGTTTTTGTTAAAAAATATCGTGGTTTCTCAACATTCTCATTCAAATATGGTTAGTCAACTCAATTTCAATCGAGAAATATGAACTTCGAGGTCTTTGCTGAAAATCGTATCAGGCACGTATTTTGTCCAATTCTAAACAGAACCGAATTCGGAAAAATGGAAAATGAAAAAGAGTTGTCTTTTGGCCTTAAGAATTTGTTTGTGTTTTTTGCCGGGGATTTTCACCATACTGTATCTTTCAAACGAAGCCGAATTTTGAGAAATATAACAGATTAAGTATTTCGTTTGAGGAGAGGAATATATGCAATGGCAAAAATGTACAAGACTCACCCTATATAATAAGCCATTGAAGGGACAATGGGAATTTCCAACTCCTTTTTCCATACCATTCCCCGAGCAATGCTATTTAAATTTCTTTACATAATGCCGAATTGAATGGACTGAAAAAATCCCCCTTTTTCATACCCCACCTCTTCACTCAACTCGATTGCTTCTCTCGAAGCGTTACAACAAACAAAGGCCTATCCAGAAAAGCACATGAATTCGATTACAAGCTCCCTTAAGGACAGATTTAAATATCGACAGACAATATTTCCAAACACATTATCACCTCGGAATTTCATTATTTCATGCGTCTGCAGGAATGAATCACCTAGATTCATAACATATTGTGAAATATTGGATGTCAAATTCGATATTTTTTTCAAATCGACAATACTTGAAACTCATTATTTCGAAAAGGACGTTGGGGAGAAGAACAGACTGGCTGTAAAGCGCTGGTCTCCCCGGTCTCTCTCAACTGTCGCGTCCGACATTCAGGACGGAGACGGCGGCAGAAACGCATCCGTCGTCAGTCGCGGATCGGGGAGACAACAAGAAATAGATTGCGCAAAAAAATTAACGCACATTCTGAAAATCTCAATTTTAATGAAAGTTAACTCTACATTGACTTTATAACTTATTTTTTATGTTCTCTCGGGTTTTGAACGAAACAAGACACATTAAATGGAAAACAAATTCAGGATTTCACCGAATCTTATGTGAAAGAGAAATGAACAATTTTCAAAATACTGAAATGCTGATAAGTGATTTAATACTTGGTATTTCCACCCCTTGCGTTAATTACAGCTCGGCAACGACGGTTCATACTCAAAATGAGTGATCTTAAAATGTTCTGATTTAATCCTTCCCAGATTTCTCCGAGTTGGATTCCTAAGTCATTAAGAGTAGCTGGATGATTTTCTGAACTTCTCAGCCTTCTATTGAGGTTGTCCCAAACCTGCTCAACCGGATATAGATCTGGACTTCTTGCTGGCCATTCCATTCAAAAGACTTCAACCTTTTCAAGGTACTCCTGAACGATGCGCGCACGATGGGGTCTGGCATTATCATTCATAAAAATGAAATTTTTACCAATTTATGGGGCAAATGGCACTACATGCTCTTCAAGAATGTTCCTTATATACTTATCAGCATTCATAGCTCCATTATCAACAACCACTAGGTCTGTGCGAGCAGTCAAAGATATTCCACCCCATACCATAATCGATCCTCCCCCGAAACCAGTAGTATTCAGGAAATTGCACTGAGCATATCTTTCATGTGGACGTCTGTATACAAGACAACGTCGATCACAATGGTAGAGGCAGAATCTAGACCCATCTATGAAGAGAACTCTTTCCCAATCGGCCTCTTCCCAATGGATATGCTCTCTCGCAAAATCCAAACGCGCCCTTCGATGGGCTGGGGTAAGAGCTGGGACTCTTGCCGCGACACGAGGCCTTAAATCATATTCTCTGAGGCGATTTCTTATTGTCTGAGTGCTAATTTGCACCTCATGAGTTAGCCCAAGCTGATTTTGAAGGAGGCGAGCGGTTGCAAACCGTTGTCTCAACGAAGAAACTCTCAAGTAACGTTCTTGAATGGCAGTTGTCACCCGTGGTCTACCCTTTTCTGGTCTTCGGACATTCATACCTGTCTACCTGAATCGCTGCAATATTCTGGACACACTTGTATGGGAAACTCCAAACCTTTCTGCAATTCTTGTGTATGTCCATCCTTCTTCTCGCAAAACTACCGCTTGGGCACATTCCTCTTGGGTCAAATTGCGTGTTTCGCGTTGCATAGTGATCGAGTGTAAAAAATCAAACGAAAGAAAAACTATTGATCACTAGAATTGATCGAGAACAACTGATTTTAGAATGGATCCAATACATTCAAAATTTGATAATATCATCTCTTTTTATTCCTGCTAGGAGAAAACATCTGAATTGAAGAAAAACGTTGAAAGTGGATAGCATATGCATGCATAATTCTGATAAAAATAATTATCATTGAGAACACCTTCAGTTGTAGAATAAATTTTAGATTTCCATAATGTGCGTTAATTTTTTTGCGCAGTGTATATGTATGAGATTGAAACAGTTCCACAAAGTTAACACTGAAGGAATGGTATTTACAATTGGTTCAACTTGAAGAGATGTATCTGTTGGCCTTGCATTAACTTTATGGATAGTTGGGCTTCAACTAATATTTTCACAAGCACGTGCTACATCGGGTGCAACCGAATAACTAGTTCTAACGTGTAGGAGCAAGAAGGAGGCGAGCTGATGGCGATGTATAACCGTTGCAAGACGAGTAGTAAAAGGGGGATAACCCGGTAGAATGTTTTGTGTGGTTCTGGGTGTCTCAAGTCCATAGAATCGAGAAGAGTGGGTTAACCATTGAGCTCTCGATCTTCTTCGTTACCGACGAAGTCCATCCCCAGTATGAACTAATGAACTTTGTGGTATTGAAAATAAAAAATGAATTTTGGAAAGATCTATTTTTAAAACAATTAATTACTTCAACTGTGAATATGATGATGTTATCAATTTTATGAATTGCTCAAAAAGTGATAAAAGACATTCATTTAGACCCCAGTAATTCAATGTTGAAAATTATTATACGAAAAATGTCTGAACAGACAACAAAAGGTTTCTAACAAGGAAGATGTAATGAAGTTCGATTTTCCGATCATGAAATCGGCCTTCATTTTAAATTAATTTTTCCGGATTTTTATTTCAAATTCCTGCATTTCATTTCCGTTCAGAATTAAACCGAGAAGATCGAATATGGTTCGTTCGATATTGTTTTACATGCAGAGAACATAGTAAAAAGAGTCATAAGAACCACGTAGAATGTAGATAACGCCGTTTTTCTAGTTGATACGTACGATAAGCCAGATTCGAAGATGTTTTACCGGAGTACTTTTCTAGAAAAGTAGCATTTGTGCGCCGGCCGTTTCCGCCCCCCTCAGGGAGATTATAAAAGGCGATTTTCCCCTCATCTGTCATCCATTATTCATTTTTGCTCCGGCCTGAATAGAGTATTATCTTTTGCGTTTCCGAAATATCCTTTTTTTGATTTGAAAGTTTAGCGAATTCCGTAATTCTCGATTTTTCTTTTCTTTAACGAGTGAGAAGTAGTGCACCGAAATCGTAAGTACCGATCCAATTCATTTCAGTCCCATTTTTCTGTATCTTCGTTGAGTCTATCAAAATAGCTGTTAGGTCGAGATCCGTATTAAACCTTCCCTATAGTCTATAGTACGTCTAACCGAGTAAGTCGGTGCTCGATTTAGCGTCTATTCTTTATGGAGAGTAGTCTCATAATCAGACCAGAGGGCTCATGCAAACCAATGCTATAGAACGTGGAGTCGAATTCCGAGTCGGTACCGATCCTTCGCGCCCCTAGTTCGGTGCGTCCTGTTTGACCATTTATATTTAACCTGGCCAAACTCGACCTTTCTAGACGTGAAACAAGCTAAGTAGACAATATAACTCTTTTGAGTTTCCGGACTGAAAGAATATCGGACAGAAAGTAAGCACTGTACATTTTCATATCCGTCCCACATTTTTCAACTGTAGATTCAAATTCTCCGTTTAATTCAAATCTCCCCCCCCCTTCTATTCTGGCTGACTCGTACCGTGAAATATTTCTTTTGAATGAATGCTCGCAGTCAGGCAAAACTGAACCATTTTTCTTTACCTGTGTATATTTGATATATGTTGGGATTAATGCATATTTGATGTTTTATTGATATTGGTGAATATTTGATATTTTCTTATTATTGCATATTTGATATTTTCTTGACCTTATTGCATTTGTATCACTGTTTCAACCGTTTGAATAAATTGTGTGAATTGCTCTATTTTCGATTTCTCAGTTATCGCTAACACCCTAGATACAACCGAACTCTGTCTCCGGCTAAGCAGCTATCCTGGCAGGTTTGCTATTCTACCTTATAAGCAAAAAGAATAGCTGGCGCTCGAGGTAAGGTTTCTACGGGAAAAATCCCATTACAAAGATTCTAGTGAAAAAGTGAAAAAAATTGAGTTCATTGGAGAGTATGGCCTCCTTGAACATCAACCATAGCCTAATAACGCCTTTGCATGCTTTCGATCAGATTTTTGAGGCAGTCTTGATCAGTGTCTCTCCAGAGTTGCGGTATAAGCCGTCCGAGTGCTTGAAGTATATTAAGTGGTGATTGATGAGAATCCAAAGCTCGTTGTCGCTAATCCCAAGCGTGTTCAATAAAATTGAGGTCTGGAGACCGGGAGGGTTGGGCCAAATGCGCAATTCTTTGGCTTCCTGAGCTTCATGGGAAATTCTCTCACAATCATGTTACGCGTTATTGTTCGAAAATAATAAACTTGGCCCAATAGCAGCATGAATTTAAAAAAATTGGCTCTATGTAAATCAGCACCTTCATATTAGGTGTACAACTTTGCTTCCGCCGTTTTTTCTTCAAATTCGAGGCTTCATTGTGAAAAACTGGTTATACATTTATAATTCAAAGTATTGTCTATCGCTGGCCACTACTTCGTCCAATCTTTCGGGCAGCATACGAATCCCGCGTTGAAAAAAACTGGTGATCTTTTGAATCGATCCAAATTTTTAACTTCATCATAAGACCGGAAGTGCTGGTCAGCCAGGCCGTGTGTCATTGATCGAAACAAGTGATAGTCTGAGGGAGCAACGTCTGCAGAATATGGCGGGTGGGGTAGGACTTTCCATTTCAAAGTTTCCAAGCATGGCTTGAACACTTTCGCAACATGGGTTCGAGCAACATATCTCGGCTGCATTCCGTACGGCACCCAATTTCCCTGTTTCTGAATCATTCCCATCACTTTTCAGTTTGGAATTGGCTTGTTGCGTCACTCCCAATGATCCTGCCATTTCTAGTTGCATTTGACACGAGTCTTGATCAAGTAATGCCTTCAATTTTGCATCTTCCACTGCCATGCTGGTCTTCGCCGTTCTTTCACTAATATCAGCCTCACCATAGGTAGGTACTTAAGGGAATATTGAAGCAGAAAATTGAAATTAATAATAGGTGTGGAGGTTCGGTGTATAGGCAAAAACTTTAGTCTACAGATGATTTATTAACGCAACCGTTTCGGAAACCTGTAACGTTGTTCGAGCGGTATTTTTATATTATTTATATCAATGAAAATCGGTAGCAAGTACAACATAAGTTTATTCTTTAAAACTCAAACAGCAATTACCAATGGTTGGCTTCTTATCAGGTCATGTGTTGTATATCACAGAACAATCATATTAGGTACAATCACAGATTATAACTATTATAATATTTTATGGACTCAGCATTGTCAATAACCTTACATCCCCCCTTTTTAGTTTTACAATTCTAAAAATATTTCATAAAAATTAATGAGATCCAATTCTATGAATAAAATAAAAAAAAAATCAAAATCAATAAGCTACGAAATTACATTTCAGAATTTCATACAGTATCAAAATAAAATTCAATTGGGAAATCTATCTGGTTTCCTCAACAAATTTCTATCTCTCAAATAATATTTCGAACTATCATCAGAAGAATTAAAATTTTCATCAAATTTCGAACTTTCATGGAAAAATTGTTCCCTATTCCTTCTATATAGCCTATTATTTTCATTAGTTATCATATATGATCTAGGTTCATTACATTAAGATACAATTTTTCCTTTATGCCAAGCAGAATTCAATTTGAAATAAACATTTTTCCTATCATTTTCTTCCTCCAAAGGCCTACTGGTACGGTCGTAATAGTATTTTTGTTTATTTTGACGCTTGATCATGTTTTGTTTTAAATTTTCAATGTCAATCATTCTTGGTACCAGAAGAGAATCCTTAGCAGGAAGTGTATCCTTGAGACGTCTATTCAAAAATAATTGTGCTGGCGATAAACCAATATCGGGAACTGGTGTGTTACGATATTTAAGCAAATATAATTGAATATTGCCATTATCCAAACTCGATTTCTTCAAAATACTTTTACATATCCCAACTGCCTTCTCAGCCATACCATTGCTTTTGGGGTAGTTAGGACTTAAATGAATTAATCTCATATTAAAATTGTCAGCAAATTGATTGAAACTAAAGGAATTGAATGGATTATTATCCGACATTATTTTATTTGGAAAACCAAAAATAGAGAATATTTCCATCAAAGAATTCGTTACGTCTTTTATATTTTTTGATTTTATATGTTTGAAATCAACCCATTTAGAATAGTAGTCGATCACAGCGATATACGATTTATTCTGGTATTCGAAAATGTCAATTCCTATTTTCTCCCAAGGTCTGTTTGTCAATTCATGCTGTATTAATGGTTGTTTAGCATTATTATTTCTCCAACGGTTACATGTATCACACTTGAGAATGTATTCTTGAATCTGCTTTGACATTCCTGGCCAAAATAAGCATTCTCGAGCACGAGCTCTACATTTATTATTACCAAGATGACCCTCGTGTATTTTTCCTAAAATTTCAGATCTCATGCGTTTTGGTATAATCAATTCCTTGTACTCTGTTAGTTGATCTCTAATATTATAGTAAAGTCTCAAATCATCAGGTAATTTCTTAAAACTTTTCCATCCTTGCTTAATATATTGCTTTATACTACAAAGAATTTGATCTTCATTAGTGACCAATATCAAGTCAGACAATTTGGTATCAGAAATAGGCAATAACTCTGTTAAACTGTGAACATGAACTTCCTCATGATCTATAAACGTCGGATCTACTATACTAGCACGCGATAAAGCATCAGCTATAAACATTTGTTTTTCAGGTAAGTATTCTACTTTCAATTCATATTTCATTAATCTATATATTAATCTCTGTAACCTAGAATAAATTTTATTTATATCTTTTTTAAATATATTGACTAACGGTTTCTGATCAGTGTGAATTAAAACTTGTCTACCATATACATAGTAGTTAAATTTTTCAACAGCAAATACTATGGAACTTAACTCCCTTTCAATATTCGCATACCTCTTTTCCGTATCCGATAACGTTCTGGAAGCAAACGCTACTGGTTTTCCATCTTGCATGAGACATGCTCCAAAGCCATCCATTGAGGCATCACATTGTATTACCACTTCTTTATTTACATCAAAATGTGTTAAGATAGGAGCTTCTATGAGTAAATTTTTAATTTTATTAACCGTTTCTGTGTGAATCTGTGCCCATTGAAACAAGACATTTTCTTGTGTAAGCTGTCTTAAGGGCGCAGTTACAGCAGACAAATTTGGAAAAAACTTTCCTAAATATTTAATGATACCTAAAAATCTAAGCAATTCCTTTTAATTAGAAGGAATTTTCATTTTCTGAATAGCTTCAGTCCTTTGTGGATCTTTTTTAATACCATTTTCTGATATGATGAAACCTAAAATTTTTATTTCCGATTTTTTGTACTGAAATTTGTCCTTATTGAAAGTGATACCGTTATTTCTAGCAATTTCCAAAACATTCAAAAGTTTTTTATCATGTTCTTCTTCAGTTGAGCCCGAAATAATTAAGTCATCTATGTATATACCATCATCCAATATACCTCCAAAAATTTCTACATTTTTTCGTTGGAAAATTTCAGCAGAAGTATTGATTCCAAAGGGCAGGCGGAGAAATCTATATCTGCCATAAGGAGTAGAAAATGTACAAAGCTTAGATGATTTTTCATCGAGTGGAATCTGATAAAATGAGTCTTTTAAATCCAATGAAGAGAAATATTTTTTATTTGTTAAGCTAGATAAAATTTGATCAGGAGAAGGAATTTGATAATGCTCACGTTTCAAATATTTATTCAAATCAGAAGGGTCTAAGCAGATTCTTAATTTTTTATCTTTCTTTTCAGTTATTACTATATTATTTACCCATTCTGTCGGTTCAATCTGTCTACATATGACATTTGCCTTCACTAAATTATTCAAAGATTCCTTCAACTTGGGCATTAGTTTCTTAGGAATTCTACGCGAACCATGGACAACAGGAATTGCATTTTCATCTAATATCAATTTACATGGCTTACCAGGGAAACATCCCAAATTATTAAAAACTCCCTTGAATGATGATATTATATCATACTCGTATTTGGATTTTAGATTTGTTCGTGAAACTGAATTATATATGCTTGATTAAATTTGAGTTCAAACATGCTTTCAGACCTAATATTGGTTTATCCGCATTGTCTACCAAATAGAAAGTTAATTGTGATTTTTTGTCTCTTACAATACAATTCAATTTTACAGATCCTCTTACTTGCACCAATTTTCTTCCAAATGCCATCAAGTTAACAGAGGTTGGAGAAATGTTGTCCAAGGTACCAATTTCTTCACAGTAGACCTTTGTGGGAAGTACATTGCATTCTGCACCAGTGTCGAGCTTAAAACATACATTAACATCATTAACTAGTATATTTTCACATAATGTCTTATTTATAGTATTAACGGAATTCAAATCTGAATGGAATTGATCAATGTGAATTGTGTCTATACAAAAATCATTTATTTCATCATCACACAGTGATATAGTTTCTATTTCTTTTTTTCTATCATCGTTAATTTTTTTTTGTGAATTCTTCAATAAACCACAAGATGCAAAATGATTATTTTTTTTTACAAAACGAGCAAATTTTACGAAAGGAAGGGCATTTACGACGAGGATGTTTATAACCACATCTCTGACAAGGTTTACCACATATATCTTTTTTATTCTTATTAAAATTCATTGATTTATTGTTATTCGAAATACTATTATTATTACTTATCTTAAACGATTTTTTATTCCTATTCAGTGCATCAATGGAATATTCCGGTTTGGTTTCATTGATCACATTGGCTTGTAGTTTGCTGATTTCCATGATGTTGCAGAGATCCTCAGTCTTCTTCAGCGACAGGCCTTCATATTGTAGTAACTTTTCCCTCAAACTGTCATCCTTTATTCCGAGAATTATTTTATCTCTAATCATTTCCTCTTCATCGGTATAATCGCAGTTCTTCACCAAAGTTTTTGTTTCAGTAATAAAGTTGATTATAGACTGACCTTCTTTTTGTTTGCAGCTCAGAAATTTGAAACGATCAAATACTACGTTTTTCTTCGGCTCACAATATTTCTTGAATGCGGCTTTCACATCATCCAACTTCGCAGTGGAAATTTTCAATTTTAATGTGTTGAATATCTCGATTCCTTCGTCACCAATTAAATTGAGAAATATTGCGACTTTCTTCTGTTCAGAGGCCTCCGGATTTACTGCAGCTAGCACGTATAATTCGAATTTCTGTATCCACGCTGTCCAATTTTGTCTCATGTTACCAGAAAATTCCATCACATGTGGAACACGGAATCCTTCCATATTTTTATAATCGTCGATAATTATTATCAGATTATATTCTTATTCCCAACACCTGACACCATGTGACGTTGTTCGAGCGGTATTTTTATATTATTTATATCAATGAAAATCGGTAGCAAGTACAACATAAGTTTATTCTTTAAAACTCAAACAGCAATTACCAATGGTTGGCTTCTTATCAGGTCATGTGTTGTATATCACAGAACAATCATATTAGGTACAATCACAGATTATAACTATTATAATATTTTATGGACTCAGCATTGTCAATAACCTTACAAACCTACTGTTTTCTGCTTCATGCTATAATAATATGACGAACTTTAGTGTTCACAAAGGTCTTTTTGGCTTACACAATAACTCACCGTGATAAATCAATTATTCTCACATATAAAAACAATTAAAATACACATTTAAATCTCGCTCACTATCCAACCGATACATAATTGATCCAAAATTACAAAACTTCAAAATTGTTCTCCTTTTTTCCATACTCCCATACAGGGCAAGTGTCAAAACACAAGAAAAAGAACAATAAAACAAAACAGCAACGAGCACACAGAGTAACAGTAGTTACAATAATATGTAACGTTAACCTACTTGTCAGAATTTTAACCTCAAACGAATTCATCGGGAAGCAACAACGAAAAAACAAACAATCAAAAAACCGAAAAGTCTCTAAATTTAACACATATTAATAATATTACTGTAAATGGCACTTAAATTCTCTGAGTCAGACCTAAAATTAACACAATTGGACTTCTTTTTACATATCATTTCAGCAAATAATCTCTTTTTCTAGTTTTCTTCTTTGTGGAGTATTTTCACGTTATCCAGAGAGAAGTCAAACAAGTGTCCTGTAGCCAAGTGATGTTCAGCTAGTGCTGTTCTCTGATTCGAAATATTTCTACAAGAACTTTTTTGATTGGATATTCTATTTCCCAGATACTGCTTGGTTGTGCCCACATAACATTTTTCACAGCGGCTACAATTTATCTGATAAACAACGTTAGATTGATATTGTTTAGGAATAGCATCCTTCAGTCGACTGAATATGATATTATTTAAGGTATTTTTTGAATAATTAACTATCCTCATATTATCTTTTTTAAGAACTCCATTCAGCTTATTCGATAGACGAGGAACGGACAATGGTCTAAGAAATTCACGATCAAGTTGAACACGTTGTGAGTCCGAAACTCTTTCTCTCATGATAGGAGGATTATAAGAATTGATGATCCTGTTCACAAATCCGGTTGGATATCCATTTTCTTTAAGATCTTTCCTCAGTACCAATAATTTTCTTTCTTCAAATTGATTGCTGCAGAGATTGTTAATTCTCAATATCCACCTTTTGATATAAGGGATGTAACGATCTAAAGTTCATAGTTCTGTTTGAAACAAGAAACAAACTATAAACTTTAGATCACCCTATGAAAGAGCCACCCATACCCAAAGGAAAATCTGAGACAAAAAATGTATATCGAAATATATTATGAAGGAAATACAAAAAATCTGTATCAATGATTCTACCCCTGAGTGGTCTGGAGTTGGGAGTCAGAGTTATTTTGTTCTTCTTCATTTAGGGACGGTGATACTTCTTTGGACCCAAATCATATGCAAACCAACCATTTAGATTTATGAATCAGTCTCAATCACCCTACATACAACCTTTTGATTTTCAACCCTGAAAACCGTCTGAAGTACTTGTAGTGCTTGTTTTACAGGAAACTTTCTCCAGATGCTGTCATTTGTCATTCTTCAAGTCGAAACGGCCACTGCGATCCTACTCTGTCCTTTCACGCTCCGTTCCCACAGGATGTGATCCGGCCAGTGGAAGCGGAAACGGGAGTGGGGGTAAAGATTCCTCCGCCAATGACGAACCAACGTTTCAATCCAACACGACAATGTCGCGAAGAGGAACATCTCAGTCGCTTTCAGATAACAATATAAATAAAAGGTAAGTTCATGAGTGAATTTTCAACTGAAGATTAGCACTATACTAATATTCTTTATTTAGCATAGCTAGTACAAAAAATTTATACAGGGTGAGTCTTTGACTTGTACATATATTTCAACTGTAGATTCTTGAGGCCAAAGGAAACCTTTTTTTCATTTTTCCGAATTCGGCTCTGTTAAAGAGATATAGCCATTTGAAAAATCAATCGGGCTGAATAAGCGCCTGATATTATTCTCTGCAAACACTTCAAAGTTCATATTTTTCGATTGAAATTGAGGTGATTAGATGTTCTGGGTGAAACAATTAGAAAATACTCAAGCACTAACCTTATTTGAATAAGAATGTAACAAAAACGATATTTCCTAACAAAAACACTGTCCGATTATTTCTGCAATTGAAAAGCCATATTTCTCCCACCAAAATAAGTTCCTTCTTCGATTTTCCTGAAGATTAGTTTATAAACACAAATAATTGGTTAATATTTTCCTCGATATTCTGAAACGGTCTCATAAAATTGGTTTCTCACTAACTTATCCATCAACCAAAGTCATATGATTAGAGGTCAATGACCTAACCTTACCCAACCTCTGTGTTATATTCCACAGAACACTAGAGGGGACGTACAGTGGCTTTATACAGGACAGTGGCGACAATAGACGTTCACGTTTTGATTGGTCGGACTGTTTTAGACTACTAATGGCGGATTTTCATTGATTTGTTGTCATGTCATAGTGACAAAAAGCTCAAGATCGAGTCAAATGTCAAACAGCACGACACTCAAATGTAAATAAATATCCGCCATGTTTGTGCAAAAACGTGTTCTATGACCCTATTGTCGCCACTGTCTTGTATAAAGCCACTGTAAGGGGACGATGCCAGATTGCCGATTTTCTCTTCAAACAATGGTATAGGCGAACCATAGAGGCGAACTCAATACAGCAGTACGCCCCCTATCGTTAGCGGATGAACTATCACAAGGACACCAGTTTTGTTCACTTTTCGCTGAAGGCGTCTAGGCGTGGCTCTTTGGAGATGCCAAACGAGTTCTGATTCTCGCCGATATAGCGCTACGATCTTAATTTCAATCGCGGTCCGCTCCGCTGCGATGTAGCCGGCACGCAAGGCAGATAGGTGGGACAGGCCGTTGTTCTGTTTCTGTGTCTCCAACAGCAGGCCAGTCTATGATACAATGAACGACGCTTAAACGGGATAACCTTATTTATCTATCTAAATCTACTTGCATATAATGAAGCAAACAGGTGATGATTGTGATGTGCAGACCGTGTAGTGTCGATTAAAAACTCCAAGAGTATATTGTTGAGATAGATAATTTCCTGAAAGACCGGTAACAATAAATTTTCAATAGAAACTGTGCTTATAAACTGTGTAATTTCATGCTTCTCAGAATTCAATGTTACCTCCCACCTTTGTGGGACTTTATTATTACATCGAACGTTTTTCCATCATGGAGATTTCAGTCTTGACGAAGTTGTTAATTTATTAAGAGATCAGAGAATACATAATATTCGATGATATTTAATTCAGGGAAGCATTCAGATTTTTTATGAAATTCATGATTTTTTCGTTGAATTTGTTCGAATACAATTAGGAATAACTCGAAAACGACGCGTTTTATTGGAAAAATATAGGAATACTTTTATTTTCTAAAATGGTTGATGATTCTTTCGAAAATATGAACCGTTTATCTTTTTCGAGTGATTTTATAGTATTTTGCATGAATTCATGAGACTAGTAGGCTGTAACTCTCATACCAGGAGGAATATGGAATAAGTTTCAATTGAGGAATATGCACCATGAATAGAGTAAACAATCAACCAAAATTCAGTTCATTCGGAGTATCGGTTTCGAATATATGGAAAGAATAGTGTTAATTTCATGGATTTTTGACACCCTGTATCTTCCAAACCAAACCGAATTTTGAAAAATGGTATAGGAAAAAAGTGTCTCGTTTGATGAGAGGAATCTACAGTTAAAATATATGTACAAGTCAAAGACTCACCCTGTATAGGTATATTCCATTCTCTTTTATAAAGTATCGCGGTTTGCCGTGGAATTCTGACACATTTCACAGCGTATATTTTGAAAATGTTAGGTTATGGTCATTCCTTTGTCAGATACGCCCGCAACGTTTTCGTTGCTGCATTAAAATCGTAGTTATTACGTATTTATCAAAATGTTAATTTACTTTGGGAAAATAATGAATTTGAGAAAATATTATGTGGATTCAATAATGTCAAAGACCTGGCGAATGCTGAAGAAGCTTTTTTCTCTGTTAATACTGGAAATATTCCACGTATACAGGGTGATTTTTTTAAGTGTTTCATTAGACGTATTCGAGTCAGGAATTGCGATACAAATTCAAAATTTTGTATTTTTGTTTTAGTGTACATGAACTCAATTTCTAAAATATTTTCAAGCCAAATCTACTTCCGGTTCTACCGGAAACGATGTGGACTTCGTTATTTCAAATGCAACATCCTGTATATTTATACATATTTGAATTCTTCGTTCAATTCTGCAATGCTTTGATGCATGACATGCGCAACCACATCAAGCGATTATTGAGTTATAGCGTGATTCTCAATTTTTTGACAAAAAAAATTGTCACAAATTAGTGTTCATATCTTCAAAATCCCTCGTTGTAAGAATTGTTTTTTGCAACAGTGGAACAAAAGAAAGTACGCTGATACTGCTCATTGTATGAATTATGAGAAAATACTATACAGGGTGTCTGAAGTGGGGCTTCAAATTGAGCCTCAACAAAACCATAAAATCTCATTATTTTCAAATGGGAACCATATAATTTTGTAATTCCGATCGATTGCTCGTCAAAAACTAGCTAGAGTGTGCCGAACATTTCATGTCTTTAAAATCAGTAGTTTTGATGTTATCGAATAAAATTCGAATTTCACGACTAAATCCAGGTTTCGCTCAGTCAAATTCATTGGTATGCATGTCTTTTTCAAAGTAGACCATGTTAGGAATTGTTATTCTCAATTATTTCCATTAATCGAGCACCATTTGGTCATCGTTCCTTATCTGTTTTTTTTTTATTTGTCACATTCGCCGAAATACAGAACAGACATTTGTTGAATCATTCTAGTGTACCTAATTATCATTGCATGTTCTGCATAGTGCTTGATCCATAAAAATAAGTAGGAATGACAATTCCTAACATAGTCTACTTCGAAAAAGACAAGCATACCAATGAATTTAACTGAAACCTGGATTTAGACATGAAATTCGAATTTTATTCGATAACATCAAAACTACTGATTCTAAAGACATGAAATGTTTGGGACACTCTGGCTAGTTTTTGACGAGCAATCGATCGGAATTACAAAATTATATGGTTCCCATTTGAAAATAATGAGATTTTATAGTTTTGTTGAGGCTCACTTTGATGCCCCGTTTCAGACACCCTGTATAGTATTTTCTCATAATTCATACAATAAGCAGTATCAGCGTACTTTCTTTTGTTCTAGTGTTGCAAAAAAAAATCTTACAATGAGGGATTTTGAAGATATGAACACTAATTTTTGACCATCTTTCTGTCAAAAAAATTGAGAATCACGCTATATATCAATAATCGCTTGATGTGGTTGCGCATGTCATACATCAAATCATTGCAGAATTGAACCAAAGAGTAGACACTCATTGTCTACTCTTTGATTGAACGAAGAATTCAAATATGTATAAATATACAGGGTGTTGCATTTGAAATAACGAAGTTCACATCGTTTCCGGTAGAACCGGAAGTAGATTCGGCTTGAAAATATTTCAGAAATTGAGTTCATGTACTCTTAAACAAAAATACAAAATTTTGAATTTGTATCGCAATTCCTTCCTCGAAAACGTCTAATGAAACACTTAAAAAAAATCACCCTGTATAAACATGGTTGGAGGATTCAGTTATGCTATTTTCTTTTATACGGAAAACAAGAATCGAGTGTTGAAATTTTATTTAAAAATAATGGACAGAATAGTCCGTTACTTTGTGATAGTTCATTCGGAAAAAGAATAAAAGTACTCGCATGATCCAGCAAAACGAACGGAACAGACGAACCTATGGAATTCCCCACTTTTCAAAATTCTCAAGAAATACCTACAGAAAACATTCAAATACCTTTTTGTACAACTTGAAATACTCCAGTATAAAAATGTAGTAGTTCTACGAAACTCCATTTATAAAGTTAAAAAATAGTAAATAGAAAGTAGACTTGGCAATGTCGCTTGATTTTCGCGAGTGCCAACCTGCGTCATTCAAGTGAAAGAACTTGATGAACCTAAATCAAGGCTAACCGCGATACTTTATAAAAGTGAATGAGGTATAATATTTGTATTTCTTTCATAACATTATCAAGTTGAAAATAAAATTACTGTCCCGGTCCGAAATATCGGATACTGGAGTTTTTCCAGTGTGTTGGGCCATTTTACACTTAACCTTAATATAAACAAGAAGATTTTCTTCTGTCTGTGATATTAAGTATTCAGGTTCTCCACCATAAACTGGAAATTCATATACAGGGTAAGTCTTTGACTTATACATATGTTTCAACTTTAGATGGAACGGTATAGGCCCCTCTTAGTGGGAATTCATTTCTTGTTGTGTTTTTGACTTAAGAAATTATTTTATAATGGTACAAACTCTTTTCATTCTGAAATATTTTGGATCGATAAGACAGTTATTCTCTTCTAAGAAGCCAAATTTTCAATGAAATCTTGTTTTTCGTTCTCCGTAAACGTCTAACGTACCTTCGACCCTGATACACCCCTTAATTCGAATTCAACTCAAGCGAGTTCCTGACATTAATTAAATACATTATTGGATCGAAGTGAGCTATTGGGAAAGCGGATTCCACGACCCTGGATTGTATTCAAACATAAACTCTCGAGAGTAAAGTTATTTAAAGTTTCATAAATTAACTCGAGTTTGATATCGTTCATGTCTTATTCGAACAGGTATTCATAAGGAGTTTTTCACAAAGTCAGTGAACAACGAAAGAACCTGTTTTGGAAATTAATTAAATCTGAAAAACAGTTTTTGCTGTCAAAAGTTGGAAGTTCTGTGAGCAATATTATAAAATTGTGATTGTTTGACACACAAAAAAGTTTTTCGCGTTTCTGAACTCAAATTAACCCAGCTATGTCGTAGAGTTGTGAGGGCTTTCTCAGATTCGTAATAGTATAGTTAAGGGGAAGTATCACCTTTTGAATCGTGGTAAATCTACATTCAAAAAGTGGTATCTTTATTTTACGAGTAACTACCCTAATTTACGACGTAGAGAATTGATTTTTTTTAAATTGAAATTGAAGAACTTCCTGAGGGCAAATAGTTTTCTTTTTTCGATTTAATTAGTTTTTCAATTAAAAAAACAGGGTAATCGTTAGATCTCTGCACTATTTGGGTTATTGAATATGTTTTTCGTTTTTCATGGGTACAAGCTATATTTTTGAACTAATCATCATGAAAATTTTTGTAGTTCATAGAAGATTGAATTGCCGAGGGCAAATAGTTGCTATTTTTGTTTCCAAAAAAATGATGAAAAACCGTCGAAAAAGAGCTATTCAATCAACTAGTTTATTAATGACAGCGATTAATGGTCGAAATATTTTAACGCGTGAGCGGAGCGAGCGCGTCAATGTTTGAGACCATTAATCGCTAGATTAATAAACGAGTTGATTACAAGATTTTTCCGCCGACCTCATCATGAATTGAAAATAAACTGTGGATTCAAAAAGATTTTTATTTTGCGTAATAGACAAATTTGACATAATGTAAATTTCTGTGTTCATTTCTATATATTAATATTTATGCTCCCTATAGAAGTTTTCGAAAAATTCATCGATGGAATATAGGACATGTTGTGAAATTCTGAATAGTTTACATTTTTTTTATGAGAATAAGTTGGATTAACGATTCAATTGAGTTTTATTTTTACCTTAGACATCAACAAAATACTATACGGAGCAATCGCTATGAACTCTTCCACATGTTCTTTTTCGATTTTTCGATCAACAGTTTGTGGTATCTGCTTATATCAATGTCGTCTTCAGCATCGAATACTTTGACCATAAATTTGCCCCTTTTCTGCAATATACGTTAAGTATGCCAACAAAACCGTTTCCGAAAATTTCAGAACGTTCTTCTCCTTGCACCAACATCGAAATTCTTCCTAAAATAGCGTAACTGGTAAAATCAGATTCTGATCGAAAGCGAATAATTAAATTTGACAGCTCGATAGTGCTCCGAAATAGATGCATCTATGCCCCGACTGAATATTTTATGTTCGGTTGCCATGATAATCATGCATTAATACAAGAAATCATGCATTAATAGGGGTCATTATTGGATGATTTCGAAAGCGTTAAAATGAGCTATTATTCTATGGTCGACGGAAAAAATCATTCAATTAAAAAACTAATTAAATCGAAAAAAAGAAAACTATTTGCCCTGTGGACGTTCTTCAGCTTCAATTAAAAAAAATCAAGTCTCTACGTCGTAAATTGGGGTAGTTACTCGTGAAATAAAGAGACCACTTTTTGAATGGAGATTCAACACGATTCGAAAGGTGATACTGCCCCTTAAGTATGCCTCCAAGAATTTGTCTTCAATTTTCTGTTTCATTTTTAACATACAGTGAAGGAAAATTTTAGGGATCTCTCGATGGACAATCTTCCATTCTAAACAATGATAGGTCGCGTCATTCTTCATTCAAAAATTTTATTCTCAGTTTTATTGCAAAAATCGAGATAGAGAAAAATGAAATCAAGTTATAACCGGAATTTGGTATTATATGAAAAACTTAAATGTGATACAAAATGTAGCAGAAAAAACATGAATGAAGTAGATGTTCAAAATTTCCACCCCGAACGCCTTGGCAATAACCTGACTCGAATAAAAATGTCTTCCAATATTATTCAACATTTTAGTTTTACGAAAATCTCATGGAAACATGTGGAGAATACAATATTATGGTTTTCTCCATTTTCCTACTCACATCACATCTTGAATGTAAATAAATTCCTTATTATTGTAATACGAGTTGGGAATATTATAATGAATTTCACATGATTTTATTTTTTTCTATTTCGACTTTTGCAATAAACATGGAAATTCTGAATAGATAATAAAGCAACCCTTCAAACGATATATCACAAACCCATAATATTTCCTATTCAAAAAATTAGGAATTGTACCTGTTTTTCGAAGGGAATTGAAAGTAGGATTCGCATTTCGACGTATTTCAGGATATTTCATGAATATTCACCGTTACGGAGATCATGAATTTTATTTATTTTATACATTTTATATATCCGTATGAAAGAGAGCGAATAGAGCGATACAGATTTGTTTTTAAAATACGAATCATCGTGGCATGAGTAATAATGAAAGGGAAACAACGAGCATATTGATGTATTCCCCGCTTTTAATATCAGTATTAGAGCTGATAAAAACCTCAGCAAGAACTCTGTCTCTCCGTTTAAGTGTGGGGATATAGAATTCGTTCAGAGAATAGGTTGACATTTATATATTCAAGGTCATAATTTTCTTAGAATACAATTTTTTCTTTAAAGAAGTCAACAAAGCATTATAACTATAATGATTTGAAACAACAAAACATTCAGAGACAAAACAAGAAATGAAAATCAATCACCATCAAATTGTTTTGAATGTATTGACCCATCTCAAAAATGAATTCGATGCTGAATGGATAGCCTGTAATATTTCAATCGTGAAATATTGGATGGGAAATGGATTGATTGGTAATGATTATACTGATAGATAATACTCCTTCCTAGATCTGCCAAGGAGACTCTAAAACTACAAGCTTCTGAGCTTGAAGCTTTCAAGAGGTCGGAGAATCAATTATGTCTTTTGTAGAATTTGTAACTGTGTCCTTAGTTCACCCACATAATTCTATACCTATAATTTGATCCTTGAAATTAAAAGTGAAACATCTAGAAGGCTCTGACTAGGGTCAGTGAGACTGTTGATAACGGAGAGTGGGAAAATAGGGACATCGTGGCGATCAGCGGATGCAGTTTTGTTATTTGTCTCTGTTTGTATTGAGTCACATACGGTATCCATGGATACAGGATTACATGTCCCTTCTCTTCTCCCTAGGCATGCGTATAGCGATGACTGACCCTGGATTTAAGGGTAACGATTGCCACACTTTTGTATACTTATTATCCACTACGCTCAAATTATAGGTATAGAATTATGTGAGTTCACCTAAGGCACCGAACGGTTAATTTTCGACCCTCGGGACTCGGACTTCCGCGTCGTCGCGTCAGAGTCAATCGTTATAACCACTAGGCTAGTGCCACACATAATGATAGGGTGAAGTTTATCCTGATTGTTTATCCTGATTACTCCTAGGTCTCCTGTGGAGACGACTCTGAAATTACAAGCTTCGAAGCTTGTAACTTGTGCCGAGTTCGGAGTAAGCAGTTCTGTGTAGGCTTTGTTACTGTGTCCTTACGCCACCTTAGGCACAGCACTGTTAATTTTTGACCCAACAGTGAGAATGGTGGCCCCTACCGAGACTAGAAAATTTCTTTCCTAGCTCGGGATTGAACTTCGGACCTTTGGGTCTTAATTCCAACGCTCTACCACTGAGCCAGGGGCACTAGATGAATAAAACACTTGATGGGACACAAGGGTGGAAAAAGCCTTTATTGGTCCATGCGGCAGGAGTATTCGATCCACACAAACTAGTAGGGAAAACGGAAAGAAGAACCAATCAGCTGGTCAGTTCTTTAAATGCAAAAACCCTCAGCTTTTCAGTTGAATGAATTGACATGTAGCAATTATTAGGATCAATCGGTTGAATATTATGAAGATGATAAGTTGGTGCTATACTTCAGTAAATCAGTGCGTTTAGTTCTCAACGTATTATTACTCTAGGGTCAATGCATTTGAACGTCATAGTATCTACTCCAGCCGTCCACGAACAAGCACTGGGATCCAACAAAAACGCTGCTCCAAGCTCACAATGACATTTTTTCGTAATTGTCGTTAACAAGATGAACTATGTCCAGTGTTAGTGCAATCGAACGTGTCACAGTATTCTACTTGAGCCATCTACGAACAGGCACTAGGATCCAACAGAAACTCTGCTCCAGGCTCTACACAAGTTCCTTAGTATTTTACATACAGTGATTTTCTCACCAATCTATGATTCCGGATCTAAGATCCGAACTCAATAGAAATAGGTACATGTGGTATGAAATAAGGATGAATGATTTGAAAATCATTGGATGTTTGGAGTTGAAACAATTGAAACGAAATAAACTTTCGAATCACAGGCTGCTGAAAGAGAGGTTATAAAATTAATAATCTGAACATTAATGGTAGTACCTTTGAATCCTGTGATCTGTATAAAGTCATTTGAACCATTGCCTAAGGAATTTTTCAGAACAACAAAATATGATATGAGTCAGATTACCTCTTCTCTAGAAGAAGAAACCAAAGCTAATGTAGCCGTATGGAGAGTGGTGGCATCTCTACAGCCAATTGACCTAGGTACTTTCTTAAGGTTTTCATCAGCTTTCTCTCTTTTGCGTCGAACACCCTTTTCTTGTCTCGCCCTACTTGACGCAAGTGAAAATGTTTCCTTCCGAATGTTCTAGAAGTGAATGAGCTGAGATGGAGTGGGTTATTGGTTCTTGAGAAAAAACTCTAGAACTTGCCGTTAGATTGGAACCTATTGGTACATCTCTCCCCGTGTATTATCCGAACCCCGAAATTCAATTCAGCGTTTCAGTAGCTTTGTTCGAACGCCCGTCAAAGTTTTAATTTATGTGTCCCGTTTAATTACAGGCATTTGGATTACTTTTGTCTGAACTGAATTAAAAACGACACAAACGAAAAATTCGTTTTATCATTACTCAGAGTTCTAAATATCTTTGCTCGAATGCTCAATGTATTATCTCCAAGTTGCGAAATAAGTTTTTAAATTTTTATTGGATAGCAATTTGATTGAAAACATTTCTCGAATGCTTGATAATGAAGTGATATCAATATTTTCATTATAAAAACTCAGATTCTGGGACGAAAATTTCATATGAATATGATTATTTTTTGCGTGGAGAATATAGTTTTATTTAACCATCTATTTTTCTGGGAAGATCAACCTTTTCCAACCTAAATAAACAAATATGTATCATTGTACAAAATATATCATAATTTTTGTAGAATTAGGGTCGGATAAAAATCTTATTCAACTTAGCTCAAAAAATACAAGATTAACGTACTACTACAGACTGTGAACAATGTAAAATAGGGAAGACGAAGCAAAAGCATCATTTTAACAATATTGATTGTCCTAGGAATTCTTGGAGCCATTCATTCTAGGAGTTACAGTAGTTACAGCAGTCAAACATGCCGTTCGATAGGAAGTATTGTCTGGCTGTGGTCCTGAATTTCTCTTGCTGAATTTGAAATTGTGGCCATGATTGTAGATTACAGATTGTTCCCATACTTAACTTACACGAAATTATATTCATTTAGTAGAGATTTTGTTTTTTCTTCTTTTGTAGTGGTTGTCTGTTTGTTCTTTGATGATTTATTTATCTGGCCTTAATGTTTTTTCATTCAAGATATTTCGTTTAATATTCTCTCATACCATATTCCCAGGAAACAAAGACTTCCATGGGAGATCTCACTTTATTGCCTTTATGGCCAGTAGCTTCGGCCAGTTTTCGGATCACGTTAACGAAAATCAATCTACCATGACGTAAAACAGACAGTCCAATAGGAGAGAGAAAAAAAAAGGGGCACATGAGACAAAGTCCACAAAACAGAGTGAGTCTTTGACTAGTAGAGGGTGGCCAGATTTCGATTGTTTAGTACTACAACTCCTAAACTATGAAAGATAGAGAAAAAGTAAGATAATAATAATAATAATAATATTTATTTGATTAAGAATTCATAATACATTTCATTAAGGTGTTTCATCAAACAAATAAAGTTGCGCAATGAGGTTCATATATTATAAAATATAGTTCCTGTATTTGCTATGCCCATAAATAAAGAAAATTTCATTCGAGTAGTTCCCAAAAAAAAAAGAAACAATGTGCAAAATATGTCCAGTCCGAGGGTGGAATGTCGTGGTTAGGTGAGTATGTCCCATTTTGTGAATTTTCCATAATCAGGTAACATTGTCTATATCGGGTGAAAATTAGTCTCATCAAGGAGATATCCCATCAATCAGGTATGTATAATGTCATCTTCAGGGTTATCATCGATATTCAATGTTATCTCTTCTTGCCAAATTTATCGCATTTTCATCTCATAACTAAAAATTTTTCATTTTGAATTTAGTATTTTATCAATAAAATTCCTGCCTCTATCAAAAATCCACACCCTTAGCTTTGCTTTGAAGTTTCTATATTTCGGCTCGCTTCTCAGGTCTTGTGGCAATCCATTAAAAAGTCTTGGACCCAAGTAATCAGCACTACGTTGACCAACTGATTTACTGGCACGGTGAGTTTCCAACTTCTCATCCTTATCCCTAGTGTTGTGTTGATGTTTGATCAGTGGGTAGTTGTCTTTATTCTTGTGTTTATCTTGATTTATCAAGAAGTACCTGGAAAGCGAACAGCTGACGAACATCGAATAACTTCGATTCTTCAAATAGACTATCGGAAGGGTAAGTTCTCTTCTTATTCATCATCACCTTTATGACCCACTTTTGTATTACCGAAAGTCTATTCATGTGGACGTCATAAGCCCCTCCCCAAGCAATTATACCGTATGACAGTTGTGACTGTATCAGCGAGTAATACGCCATCTTCATGTGCTCTATATCCAGGTACTCTCGAAGGTATTTGAATCTGGTCATTAGAGATCTGATTTTATTAACTAATTTCCCTATGTGTAGATCCCATCTAAGATTTTTATCCAGTGTGATGCCCAGATATCTGACGGAGGCAGCTTCAGACACGCACATTCGATGGCCAATATTAAGTGGTCCTAGTTTCAAATCACGATTGTATGACGAGAATGTAATATATCGTGTTTTATTCGTGTTCAAAGAGAGTTTGTTGTATTGTAACCAGTTGACTACATTTTTGAGGTCATCTTCAGCCTTCACTCTCAGATCCTCCGCAGTCCCAGACGAGTATATAATCGCTGTATCATCTGCGTAACTGATGACTTCCCCCATAAGCTTCATCGTCAGCAGGGAATTGACATACACTGTGAACAGAATAGGTCCCAACACCGTTCCCTGTGGAACTCCATAGGTAATCTTTTTCGCTCCACTCATTGCATCACCATTCATAACTACCTGACTGCGATCCGATAGGTAACTCCTCAGCAGACTCAAACATTTACCACGTAACCCATATCGATACAGTTTATCTAGTAGTATGTCATGGCTCACTGTATCAAAGGCCTTTGACAGGTCCACAAAGACACACAATGAGCTCAATCTTCTATTCATCTTATCATAAATATTGGAGGTTAACGACTTTATTGCATCAGCCGTACTTTTGAGTCTACGAAATCCGAATTGCCTCTCAGAGATCACATTGTATCTCTCCAAAAACTTTGTGACTCTTATCGCAATAATCTTTTCCACCACCTTTGCAATTGTCGTTATCGTGGTTATTGGTCTATAGTTCGACATCTTATTCCTTTCACCACCCTTATGCAATGGCTTCACAACTCCAATTTTCAATGCATCCGGAAATTCACCGTTCTCAAAATAGGCGTTAATCAAATAAGCAATTGGAGATGACACTTCATGTGCTATCTCCTTCAGTGTTTCCGGGCGTATATTGTCCATTCCGGGAGATTTCTTCTTCTTCAGTTTCTTTATGGTATCAACAACCTCGAGCGGATCCGTAGGAAACAGAAAAATTGACTCTTCCAGGAATCTATCATGATCTTCATAAGATGATGGTTTCGGTATTTTATCAGCATATTCGGCTCCAATCTTACTGAAATAACTGTTGAACTCCTCAGCTATTGATCGTGCGTCCTTAACTTCCTTCCCCCTCTCATCCAAAATCTCACTGATGATCGATTCATCTTTGGACTTTCCGCATACCTCATTTACACAATCCCATACGGCCTTAGATGTATTCTTATTCCTGTCGATGAATGCTCGTGCGTATCTCCTCTTCGCATGTTTTATTTCTCCAGCTATTCTATTCTTTGCCTTATTATATTGTTTTTTCATCTCTTCATTTTTTGGATTATCAATAACTCTTTTGTACAGTTCGTTTTTTTCTGCAATCTCCTTCAGTATTGCTGGAGTAATCCATTTCTTATTCGGTACGTCTTTTCCTTTAAAACTCTTAGTATAAGTATTTTTTTCTATGTAATACTGTGAAGTTTCTAAAAATGTATTTGTTGCCATATTACCATTTTCACTTGCCACGATATGATCCCAACTCTCACACTGTAAATTTCGCCTCAACTTGTTGTAATCAATGAACTTTTTTGAGATTTTAGGTTTACTTGTTTGAATTTTTTTTGTCCATTGAACGTGAGTATTATCGGTAAGTGATCGGTTATACCCACACATAGCACGAAGGATGACCAATTTGAATACTTTCCCATTACGTGTGTTCTTACCAAAAAATGATCCAGACAACTTCCGCTCTCAGGCCTGGTACAACTGTTTATATACGATCTGTATCCCATACTAGCAACGATATTCTTATACTCTTCCGAATAGCGTGAGCTGGACAGGTTATCAACGTTTACATCTCCTACAATTATGTGATGAGTAGGGTGATCCATGTCACCAAGGTAATCATTGAGACATCTATTGAAACTCGGAATATCCGTACTTGGCGGTCTGTATATGGCAGTAACTTTGAAAAATTGGTGAAAAAGTTCATCCACAAAATCATGCAAAAAAACACAAACAGAAGAAAAACAAAACAGGAAAAAATATCCGAGAAAAGGGAAGGAACTTACTTAGCTGATTTTGAGGCTGATTGAGACCTAAGCCTTGATGTTATGTCTGTTTTTTTTTTGACAGCTGAAATCTCTCGAGGTACCAATATTTTCTTTCCAACAAGATACATGTCATGTTCTCTTTTTCCGAGAAACAGAAATTGCTGAAAACCCCAAGTTGCTACGGCGTCTAGTTTCGGAGCTACCGTGCGATTTTGGTATTTGGTCCATTATTAAAATTGGCTATAACTTCCGTATTATAGGATCTACGTTCTCGAAATGAACACATCTCTTGGGAATTTTTTTTAGTGCTTTTCATCGGTGCTATTGGATTTTTTGTATCTGCTCAAATTTCGGGACTATAACAAATTTTTTTTCATATGTAATACCACTAGAGATGGAATTTTGCCGGCCAAATTTCTCGATTGTCATATGAAAGTTTGTTGCTCGGAAATTAAGCGAATGATATTTGTATCAAAATCACGAGCGGTCAGACGAGTGATTTTGGAAAAAATGTCATGAGCGAAATTTCCGAAAAGCAACAAACTTGAATATTATAAGAGACAAATTTTACCTGCTTAAATTTCATCTCGAGTGGTATTCGGCATGACTATTTCCCGAGAAAATGTATAACATCAAGTAATATAGTCACATTTGACACGGTTTGCGCTATTTGGCGAATTAGAATTCATAGATTAACTAAACGTTGTTTGTTTTCTCTATGATATTCATTTCCGAAGATATCTATGGATTGGAGGAAAGTCAAAAGTTTTATCGCTGGAAAACCAACTTGTTGGTTTTGCCGGTTTGAAAGTTTTATCCAGATGAAACTATCGTTGCTACGGAAACTTCCTCACTAAAAATTGAAAAAGTGGAATAGTCAAATGGAAACCATAGTAACAAATGATATAACATACGTATTTCGTTCCCAATATATATCAATGAGGATAGGGTTATCGGTCTCAAGGAACAATGTGAGGTTCAACTATTTATTCATTAAGCGACGTTTCGGCCAATTTGTGGCCTTTTTCAAGCTGAAAAACAAAAACAGAAATGAGTTTCTAATCGCTACTTTCAAAACTAAGACTACACATGATATATGGAAACAGTACAACACTAAAAATCTAGAAATCACAATCTGAACGATAAAAACTTTAAAGTACACGTTATATAAAAAAATTCTTATTTCATGGGTCACACGTCAAATAATAGAGTAGGCAGGTACTACTACTCAATGAAAATACACAAAAATTAAAAACAATGAAAACACGATGCATGAACTCACCCCAGAATTATAATGTTGATGGAAATATTGAAGGGACAATATTGTCATCATTGATCACCCACAAGTAAAACAACTAGCAATTGCATAAGGGAAACTCAATCAGACATAGTCAACATCTCAATCGAAATTAAAAACGTCTCAGTTCGAAAACGGCATGTGAGAAAAAAGGACGAAAGTACACACATGAAGTCGAGGTCAACAGCAGAATCCCCTTTTTGGACTAGCAATTGCATAAGGGAAACTCAATCAGACATAGTCAACATCTTAATCGAAATTTAAAACGTCTCAGTTCGAAAACGGCATGTGAGAAAAAAGGACGAAAGTTCACACATGAAGTCGAGGTCAACAGCAGAATCCCCTTTTTGGATTTGATGCTGATACGCGATAAAAACAGGGTCATTACAGATTTATACTCTAAACCTGTGGCATCTGGTAGATTGCTGAACTATCGTTCATTACACATGAGACGCCAAAAGGTGGGCATTATCAGAGCAATAAAAAGTAAGATCGTCAAACTTGCACACCCCTGTTTCCATGGTAAAAACTTCATTGAGCAGGCCAAAATGTTACGTGAGAACGGATACCCTAGAAGCCTCATTAATAAAATTTTCTTTTCTTCTGTTAACACTACCACAGTTACACGGAGTGAGTCAACGTTGCCTGCCGATGATATTTGGTGTAAGATGCTATATATTCCTGGTTTATTTCAGAGCATGTTAAGAGTGGTTAAACCTTATTAACAAAAGATTGCTCATTGCTCCTTATTATAAGAAAACAGTCTCCAAATTATTTTCCAAATTGAAAGACAGTATACCGGAGGAAAAACAGTCGTGTCTTATTTACCAGATTAATTGTAACGATTGCGATGGTACATATATAGGACAAACTAAGCAATACTTGCACAATAGAGCCACCCAACACATCCGCGATTGTAATAATACTAAAGATACCACTGCCCTGTCCATGCATGCACATGAGACAGATCATAAATTTAATTTCTCTGATGTCAAAATTTTGGACAAAGACACCAATTGGTTTAGACGCTGTTTTAAAGAGATGGTATATATTAAAAAAGACCCTAAGTCTTTGAATTTGAGAACAGATACTGCATCATTGAGTTCGATCTACCAGAATTGTTTCATGTGAGGAGTGTATGTGATGTGTGTCACGTCATCTGTACCTGTCTGTTGTTTCTTGTACTTTCGTCCTTTTTTCTCACATGCCGTTTTCGAACTGAGACGTTTTTAATTTCGATTGAGATGTTGACTATGTCTGATTGAGTTTCCCTTATGCAATTGCTAGTTGTTTTACTTGTGGGTGATCAATGATGACAATATTGTCCCTTCAATATTTCCATCAACATTATAATTCTGGGGTGAGTTCATGCATCGTGTTTTCATTGTTTTTAATTTTTGTGTATTTTCATTGAGTAGTAGTACCTGCCTACTCTATTATTTGACGTGTGACCCATGAAATAAGAAATTTTTTATATAACGTGTACTTTGAAGTTTTTATCGTTCAGATTGTGATTTCTAGATTTTTAGTGTTGTACTGTTTCCATATATCATGTGTAGTCTTAGTTTTGAAAGTAGCGATTGGAAACTCATTTCTGTTTTTGTTTTTCAGCTTGAAAAAGGCCACAAATTGGCCGAAACGTCGCTTAATGAATAAATAGTTGAACCTCACATTGTTCCTTGAGACCGATAACCCTATCTTCATTGTAACAAATGATATTTCCAAATTTATCTTTCTTCAACGATTTCAAAAATATATTATTATTACACAGTCTGTGTCAAACCTCCATGGTGAGCACATGGGCAAAAGTTGATAAGAAAATTTCAACGGTCATTGAGAAATTCGTACGACAACTGTTATCAATAAAACTGGGAAATTCAAAATATCTGATAGAATGTCGCAGACTTCAAACTTTTCTACAAATCAGAAATGTCCCAGGTCAGCGGCACATCTACTTACAACTTTTCAGGAGGCGAAGAACCCGCTTTCCAGGAAGCTTCGAAACGTAAAAAACGAAGAAAAAAGCAAACTGAAATTGCCATAGATACAAAGAAGAAAAACGACAAAAAATCACCCGACATTATATTCAAAGAACCCCAATTATTGAACAAACCTAACATAAATCAAAATATCGCTTCACGAATAGAAATTGATAGGGAAAATAACGAACCATCAACATCTGCCATTCCAAAAAAAAAAAATCAACAACAACAAACATCAAATCCCAAAACAAACCAACCTACAAAAATGATAAACAAAAACTTTTCAGCCAAAATGAATGAAATCAAGAAGATGGAATATTCGAATTTATTTTATAGTCCAGATATAATTCTCAGAAACAAACTCGGCTTCATCGTCAAATCCAATACTAATAAAAATGATCTGGAACAAGCACTATCAGACCTTAAGAATGAGAAGAAAATAGCCAGTTACAAGGAAACAACAGCACAAAAAATGACAATTACAAGAAGAGAACCTCAACAAACATACTCTGTAGTTCAATTCAATTCAATTCAATTCTTTATTAATCTCTTAGACATATAATAATGTATAGGACAAGTCAACATAAGGAAAAAGAAAACATAAATGTAAACACCGAAATGCAATTAACAGTTCTATGAAGATAGATTAACTTAATGGGTCACACAGAAACTCCTGGGTGCTGTAAAAGCATTTGTTAACCAATAATGATCTCAACTTCTTTTTGAAGCTCTTATTATTCAACGATTTCAGCTCTTCCGGAAGATGATTGTATAGCTGGATTCCTGCAAAAGTAGGTGATGATTCATATCTACTAGTGCTATGCTTAGGTATGCACAAAATACTATCATGACGTGTATGGTAACGATGGAAGTCAGAACACTTCATTAATTTATGGATGTTATATTTTACATGTAGGAGACAATTCAACACATGGAAGTGTGAGAATTCCAAAACTCTTGAATGTCGATCCACAGGACTCCCGAGGGCCCAGACCAAAAATCAACCAAATTATTTTCTTTTGAGAAATGAAAATTCGATCGGTACCAGCACCCCACAAAACTACCCCATAGCTGAGGTGACAATTCACCATACCGTAGTAGATGTTTATTAATGCATCCAACGGTAGTGAACCCTTGAGACGATGAATGGCATAGAAAGATCGGTTCAATTTTTTGGATAGGTGTTCGAAATGGAAATTCCATCTCAAAAATTCGTCCACGTGTAATCCAAGGAATCTGATGCATTCCACAGACTCCAAGGCGCCCTCCTGTGTTTTGAAAACCAATGGCATAACTGGTGTCGAGTCTCGCAACCGAAATTTGATGACTTGAGTCTTGCTCACGTTCGCGATAAGTGAATTACTTCTACACCACCCATTAAAGAGATGGATTAACAGCTCACATCTTGATCATAATTCGCCTAGGCTACTAGCTTTGATAGCCAGGGAAGTGTCATCTGCGAACAGAATCAGTATGCACTCAACAAGGTGATCAGGCAAGTCGTTAACAAACAAGAGAAAAATAAGTGGTCCCAGAACTGATCCTTGTTGGACACCAATGTTATTCTGATACTCCGTGGAAACATATTCGTTGACCTGAACGAATATGGAACGATTAGAAAGGTAACTCAGAATCCTTTCAAGAAATATGCCTCTAAAACCGATTTGATATAATTTATCGGCTATAAACTTATGCTGTAGGCAATCAAACGCACGGGAAAGGTCAAAAAAGATCCCTGCAAAGTGGTAGCCTTTATCTAAGCTATCGTACACAAATTCTATGAATTCGGTACATGCTGTCTGAGTGGATCTACCTATCCTAAAACCATGTTGTTGATCTGACAATATTGAGTACTTGGTCAGAAATTTACTCATGCGATGGTGCACTATTTTTTCAAATATTTTGGATAACTGATTCAGGACTGATATAAGTCGATAGTTAGCAATATTTTCCCCAGGGCCTTTCTTGTGTACAGGAATTACCCTGGCTTGCTTCAGGATGGATGGAAAGATACCGGACGAAACAGAGGAATTTACAAGATAAGCCACATGTTCTGATATGGAAGGAGCAACCGACTTTAGAATTCTTGCAGAGATGAGATCTAACCCTGCGCATCCACTATTTTTAAGACCACGTATAACCGACAGGACCTCGTCAGGGGTCACAGGAAAAAAATAGAAATTGCAATTCAGCAATCTCTGAGTCGTGCAAACTCTCGAGATATCGTTTCCAAAGAAGCTGAGTTCGTTAACTTCTGTGAAATATTTTCCAAATGCTTCTGCCAGGAGTATAAGTATGTGTTTTTGGTATACTTCCATCCAACATGCCAAATTGAAGAGACAGTTTTCACCAAGGCGTCACTGTATAAGTATGCAATTATCATAGGTGATTTCAACGCGAATACATCAAGAAAGAAGAGCCAAATTAACAACTTCCTAAGGAATCGCCCATTCAGTAAAGCCGATACAGATCCAACCTTTTTAATGAGTCGAAACATCGATAGTACACCTGACTTGCTGCTCTATACCACGAACATAAAAAGAAATATTTCCAACATTGAGCTCATTTCTGATCTTGGTTCAGACCATCTTGCGATGATAATAGACCTTGAATTGAATCTGAAACCTGATGTGATAGAGGAAAAAATTACTTACAACTACAAAATGAGCAATATGGAAAGAATCAATAAAGAAATGGAATTATTCATTGCAAAAAATGAGAATACATCTAAAGATGAGCAAAACCTAGAAGCTTTCAACAAAAAATTATCAGAAATTATATTGAAACACACACCATCAAGTAACCGACATCCCTTCCTTCATGAACTTCCCTCCTATATAATAAAATTAATAAAGTTCAAGAGGAAACTCTACAGAGAAAACTGTATACATGGGGACGCAAACTTCAAAAGAGACATAAACAGATACAATAAAAATATTCAGAACATGATACAGCAGTACAGAGAAAACAACTGGATTAATGCATGCAACAAAATAAATGAGTCAAAAGGAAAAAAAATTATCAAGAGGTGAATAAACTGTCAAAATACAAATGTCAACAACAAATACCAACTATAGTAGATAAAAACAAAGAATATAAAACAGCTAAAGAGAAAGCTCAAATATTTGCAAATTACTATAAAGAGAAATTCAAATTCAACCACGATAGCAGTTATGATCAAGAGAATCTACAACAAATAAATTCTTGGTGTGACAATTTCTTTAATAAACACAAAATTCCAAAAGGTAATTCAGCAATAGAAGAGACAGACTACTATGAATGACTTCATAGCAGCAAAAATAGCAGCCCCGGTAATGATAACATACCATGGCTGATAGTGAAAAAAACTGAGTGAAACAACACACACACATCTTATAAAAATTTATGAACTCTGCCTGAATTAGAAGCTATTTCCAGAAATATGGAAAATAGGCCATATAATAAATATACCTAAACCAAACTTAGATAAGAAAAAAGTTGAAAGCTATAGGCCTATCACAATACTACCAGTGTTAGGAAAACTATATGAAAAAATTATAAGAAAAATTCTGTTAAGTCATATTGAACAATATATACCCAAATTTCAATTAGGTTTTAAAAACAAGAAATCGATATTGCACCTCTAACAATTTTAGTGTCAAACATTCAAAATGCAACATTAAAGAAAAAGAAATCTTCAACCTTGAGTTTAGATATACAGAAGGCTTTCGACAGCATGTGACTTAAAGGCCTACTACATAAACTATACAAAAAGAAAGTCCCATAGGTACCCACTTATCATGTAATTCCAACAATTTTTGGTTAACAGAAAACTAGCTGTCAAAGTTGAATCAACCATTTCTGAATATTTTGTCCCTGGACAAGGAACCCCTCAAGGAAGCTCACTTTCAACTCTTCTCTTCAATTTCTTTTGCCATGTTATGGTTCGCACAAGTGATAACAATTTATAATTGTTACAGTTTGTATGTATAAACGGAGCTAACATCAATTCCTCAACTTCAATGAAATATCTGGGTGTACAGATTGATAATAAACTGAATTTCAATCTGCAGACAAAAACGGTTAAAAAGAAAACTATCACTAGAGCCGAATACTTTTTAAAACTAACATACAAAAAACAAGGTATAAAAACACAGAATGCCGCAAAAATTTACAGAAGTATTTGTCGGCCTTTAATTGACTATGCTCATCCAATATACATAAACTGTAGAACTCCAGCAATGAAAAATCTCAATGTAGCAGAGACAAAACAGCACTTAGGATTATCACAAGAATCAGGCATCCCAACAATATTTTACATAACCCGCCAAACCAGTGGATTCTAGGTTTAATATTCTCAACAAGAAGTTTTACAACAAACTCAAAGAGCCAGATGACATTTTTGACCTCTATCACCAAGAAGAACACTATACAACATCCAGAAAGTATCCTACACAGACCTTAATCTCGAAAAACTAGAGAACTTATAATACTAATATACAGGGTGAGTCTTTGACTTGTACATATATTTTAACTGTAGATTCCTCCCATCAAAAGAAACACTTTTTACCCATAGCATTTTTCAAAATTCGGTTTCGTTTGGAAGATACAGGGTGTCAAAAATTCATTAAATTAACACTATTCTTTCCATATATTCGGAACCGATATTTCGAATGAACTGAATGTTGGTTGATTGTTTACTCTATTCATGGTGCATATTCCTCAATTGGAACTTATTTCATATTTCTCCTGGTAAAAAAGTTCAGCATAGTCGACTTATGAATTCACGCAAAAATAATATAAAATCACTTGAAAAAGATGAACGGTTCACATTTTCGAAAGAATTAATTATTTCAGAAAACAAAAGTAAACTTATATCTATATATATAAAAGAAAGATGTTGGTTACACCATTTATAACTCGAGATCGGATGGAGTGTTTGTTATGAAACTTTATATATGGATTCGTCTACGGTCTGGTTATTATAAAATGCAATAAAACTACGAAAAAATCGATGAAAATTTCACTTATACAGGAAATGCTTTTCCTCCTTTCGAGCGAGGCCACAAGGTGTCGCTACAGTTACAGTTACGCTACCGCTTATTCCTAGGTACTTGATTTCATATTCTCTCCGTTAGATGGGGTGTACAGTGACTATTACCACTATAGTCACTGTAATAGTGCGTAATTTGAGTTGCCTACAACTTTGCGCCGTTGGCCAACACCAAAAAGTCTTAGCGTAGATGTCTAAAATGATTAGATTTCGTACCACTTCAGATGGCGCTATTCACACATTATGACTGATTATCAGTAATTTTTATAGTTTTATTTATTCAAAATAACGTAATCGTGAAGTAGGATGCCCAGAATAATGGTGTAGGCACTGATTGAATTTTGTTGTGACCAAATTGATTATATTAGCAATGTTTCGTTCTTTCCACTTCAGATGGCGCTATTCACAAATTATGACTGATTTTTATCAGTCATTTCAAATACTTGAATTTATTCTGGCGAACGTGGCGTGTTAATGGTAGATAATTTTGACCAGCAATAATGTGTGTTTATATTCCTGACATTCTGATGTATATTAGTTCTTAGGAAAAGTAGAAATCTTTCATTATTAAAAGATGCCATTCTGCTGTCATGTCATAATTGACTTTAGCAAATCAGCTGTTGATACATCCATCAAATTGACAACGGAAAATACACTGAAATGATATTGCGGCGCCGCCACGTTGCTAATATTTTCGATTTGGTCGAACGTCATTCCATTCAAAAATTGACGGGTGCCTACACCATTATTCTAGACATCTTATCGTGAAGGTACTATATTTGACATCAGCACCATTAGATGGCGATGAATTTGTTGAGGCTTTCGCGACCATCAATTTATATCATCTGTTTTTTTTTTCGAGAATTTCGGTCGTCGTTGTTTGGAATGGTCGAATAAAGAACATATGACATCAATTACTGTGTAATTTGCATAGGACTTATAGTATAGTACCATGAAGGACTATTAACAGATACAGAAGCGCGTGAATATCACATTGAATTTTTATCGAAATGTCAAGTATATACGATTTTGGCGATCAGTTTCGATCGTGATATGTCCATTCTCATCTTTTCTCATAATTTTCAAAATGTTTTTGAATTTCTGTTTGGGTAATAAATATATTTGCGGAAATCACTAAATCCAAAATTGCTATAATTGGTACTTGACATATTATTTTTATGTATCTGTTCTGTGTGACAGCTCATATCCATCGAAACATTTGACAGTTCAAAAATCAGAGAACCAAGCTGTTGATCTCCGATCACCGGTGATTACGATTTGTGAAATCCACCGTAAGTATCATTTAGGCGGAACAAAGTTCGCCGGGCCAGCTAGTTTATTCAATAAAACGCGTCGTTCTCAAGTTATTCCTAATTGTATAAGATTGAATTAGAGGAAAAAATCATGAATTTCAAGAATAATCTGAATGCTGTCCTGAGTTAAATCTCATCGAATATGATTTCTCCTCTGGTCTCTCAACAAGTTACCAACGTTGTCAGAATGTTTTTCAACTTTGTCAAGACTAAAAGCTCTATGATGAAAAAACGTTTGATGTAGAGATATGTAATAATAAAATTCCACATTCGTGGGACATAAAATTGAATTCCAAGAAGCATGAAATTATACATTTTATAGGCAGTTTCTATTTAAAATTTATTGTAACCGGTCCTTCAGCAAAATATCTATCGAAACAATATAACTCGAAGCCAGAACGACACTACCATTACATCAATTCACTGAAAGTCATTTACATAATCATCACCTGTTTGCTTCATTCTCTGTAAATAAATAAAGCATGAACTTCGTTTATGCCGTGCTGACTAACGTTTTAGGTTGGACTGGTTGGAGCACAGAACAACGCTCTTGCGTCGCGGGTTCATCCACGGCCTTCTGAAGGGAAGAGAAGGCCCTTAGCGACTGAAATTAGGAACGTAGCGCTATATTTGCGAGAATCAGAACTACTCTTTTGGCATTTTCAAAGAGCAACGCCTAGAGTTCGCATTGTTTGAAGAGAAAATCGGCAATCTGGCATCGTCTTCTCTGTAGTTCTTTGGAATATCACAGAGAATGTGGTAAGGTTAGGTCATTGACCCTGAATCATATGACTTTGGTTAATGGAGTTAGGATAGGTCAGTGAAAAACCAATTTTTATGAGATCGTTTTAGAATATCGAGGAAAATATGAACAAATTATTAGTGTCTATAAACTAAACTTCAGGACAATCGAAGAAGGAACTTATTTTGGTGTGAGAAATATAGCTTTTCAATTGCCGCAATGATCGGACAGAACTGAGTGTTTTGTTAGGAAATATCGTGTTTGTAACATTCTTATTCAAATAAGGTTAGTGCTTGAGTATTTTCTAATCGTATAAACCAGAACATCTAATAATCACCCCAATTTCAATCGAAAAGTATGAACTTTGAGGTGTTTGCAGATAATTGTTCCAGGCACGTATTGAGCCCAACTTTTTTTTCAAATGGCTATATCTCTTTAACAGAGCCGAAATCGGAAAAATGGAAAATGAAAAAAAGGTTTCATTTAGCATCAAGAATCTACATTTAAAATATATGTACAAGTCAAAGACTCACCCTGTATATATTTGTAATTTTTTTTTCTCATTCTATGTACGAAACAAATAATTTGTACTATAGTGGGCTGAAGGACCTCATGTCGATGGCCGTAAATAAACTTTTCTCTCTCTCCTCTCTTATTATTACTATAAAAGAGTACAGAGTTGAGGCTTTGCCTATAAACTCAAACGAAGAAAAAAAACATGTCAAGTCAGAAATGCTGCCGCAGAGAAGAAAATGAGCAAATACAAAATCATACAAAAAAAATAATACAAAAATATGGACTTTCACAACCCCACAGTACTCTGCGAGGCCCATAAGTCAAACCTGTTTGTGAAACTATTTACACTAGGTGCACCAGCAATCTCGGACGGTAATCGATTCCAAACTTCGAAAATCCTGTTCGATAGGAAATACTGCCTAGTGGTGGTGAAAAATCTATCACGAGCGAGCTTCAAATCGTGCCCTCTCAGGTTATTCCTGTTGAGCACGAAAAGGTTACTCAGGTCACAACCGATGAGACCATGCAGCAGCCTGTAGGCTATTATGAGATCGCCTCTCAACCTCCTCAAAGAAAAACTAGTGATACCCTTGAGAGCCATTCTGTTTTCATAGTCCGGACGTACAAGGCCATATGGTATTCTGGTTGCTCTCCGCTGCACACTCTCCAAGAGATTTTTATCTCTGACGAGCCAGGGATACCACACATGGCCGGCGAACTCCAGGACCGGACGAATGTACGTCCTGTAAATTTGCGCCGCAGTCATAGGATCGAAACCAGCGAAGGACTTCCCGGAGAGATAGAGAAGCTTTCTTGCCTTGCCAGTGCAGTGTGCCACATGCTGTCTCCATGAAAGATCCTCCGCCATAATTACACCCAGATCATTGTGATCAGATATTTCATCAATCCGATGTCCCTCGATGAAGTAAGAAAGTCTCGGATTCCTCCTGCCCAAATGCAACAATTTGCACTTCCCAATGTTTAACGGGAGCAGCCAGTCACCCCGCGAGACAGTCGAGATACTGTAGTATGTTGAACACCCTGTATATTTCGTACGTGATATAATAAGATTAGTGCGACCTCCCTTTAGACCTACAGCGGCACGTAAAGCCAGAGCTCTAGGTCTCATCATTGCCAGTTATGTTTATCAAATATAATGTTATTGAAACAAGTAAACATTTGTAAAATATATATAACAATTGGCTAGGGAGATTCATTCAGTGATTCATTCAGAAGCGTGTACGTATTGAATGTTTGTTAGTCAACAGTTATTGTCGGTAGTAAATAATTACATTGAATGTGAATTATCATCTGTGCCAGTATGGTTAAGAAATAAACCCCTTTGATGAGTCTGCCTGGTATTATTCTTCACCATCCTTAACTGCATAACGATTGGCCGAACCTACCCTAGCTGGGTACGTCACATGGCGATCCTGCCAGTTCTATGCAGTTAAAGGTCCAGGGTCCAGAAGGTTTTCATCAGGATTTGGATATGGGTATGTGACTTCATCAAAAATTCGTAGTTCAACCAACAAGCCAAGATGGGATCAGGCCAGTTCGAGCGGTACGAGATTATTATTGCCCAATGGTCAAAGAAGCCGATTGAGCCGAGGATTCAACTCGAAATTAGGAGAAGCCACCAGGACTTAGTATAAACCGTAAGAACTATTTCTTTTCCCCCATTATGTCTGATTGTGAAGTGAAAAGTGATGAACTAATTGCTGACTTAATTGGTGTGAAAACATCAAAAATGAGCCGCGAGGACATAGTGAACGGGCCGATAGGGTAAATAATGAATTAATCAAGATTTAAATTTAACAAATTATGTAAATTGTCAAGTCGGAACCAAATTTTCTCAAAGCATCACAAATGAATCATGGTGATTTTAATCAGAAAGAAAATTCGTACCATTCAAATCGTGACCCCTGACCGAAACAAAATTTCATGCCAGCGTAAGATAGTTACGCACAAGGTCTCGGTCACCAGTCCACGCATCATTCTGAAAACAATAACACCTCGGATTTATTTGTTCAATATGATTAAAATTCGTCAAGCAGATTAACCAAATTCCGTTTGATTTTAGAAGAGTATAACTTCACGGGTCATTATGTAAAAGTTTCAGAAAATTTTTTCAGCACATGCCTTATCGCGTATTTAAAATGAATTAGGTTCTGAGCAATACGAGACGAATGCCTCCGATGGCAAAAGGATTGATCACCTTGTTGTTGTCGAAGTTTCAAAACGTCCAGTAAAAAGTATTGAGTAAAGTCCACTTTCAGAAAAAGAATTTCATAATTTGAAAAATCAACATTCAGAGGTTTACAATGAGAATTTAATATATAATGTGAATTCAGAAATTATTTTCATTAACCAGGACATCCGATCGGCGTAAGACTTAGGTCAATCGTTGAGGAAACTGGAAAAATTATGCGCAGAAAATAATATATCAGAGTTGTACCTCATAAAGCTAGCTAGCAATATAAAATTTTTGAATATGTTGTCAAATTATAAAAATGAAATTCTAGGGAACGTCCTTTAAAATCAATGTAATACGAGATGTAACGCGTATCGAAGATTAAGGCAAATCATTCTGAACGATGTTCACATGCTTCCAACCGGTGGACATTCAGACATGTTTAATTTAGTTTTCAGAAACCTAGTAGATTTTCACAAAATTTAAAAAGCCGAGTAGATAGTATTTACAATTTTGACAACTCTTGGATTAATATATAGGTTGCAAACGGCTTAGAAAGATGCTAGAGAAAACTTGGCGAAGGTAAAATCGGAAATTTTCGACAAAAAATGTCATGAAAAATTAGTAAGATGAATATTGTATTAAACTTTGTAGAGGTAAGATCCATTGCGACTGATATTGTAGATATAGATATTAAGCTATAGATAAGTCAAAAAAAAAATATTTTTTACATTTGTATAAAAAATTTTTTTTTCTCTCAAAGAGGGAAGGTGTAGTATGTTGAACACCCTGTATATTTCGTACGTGATATAATAAGATTAGTGCGACCTCCCTTTAGACCTACAGCGGCACGTTAAGCCAGAGCTCTAGGTCTTATCATTGCCAGTTATGTTTATCAAATATAATGTTATTGAAACAAGTAAACATTTGTAAAATATATATAACAATTGGCTAGGGAGATTCATTCAGTGATTCATTCAGAAGCGTGTACGTATTGAATGTTTGTTAGTCAACAGTTATTGTCGGTAGTAAATAATTACATTGAATGTGAATTATCATCTGTGCCAGTATGGTTAAGAAATAAACCCCTTTGATGAGTCTGCCTGGTATTATTCTTCACCATCCTTAACTGCATAACGATTGGCCGAACCTACCCTAGCTGGGTACGTCACAATACTCCTGTAGAACGGAATGAAAAGCAGTGGGGAAGTTAAAGAGCTTCGTATCATCCGCGTATGAACAACACTGGGAACGTACAGATATCGGAAAATCAGAAATATAAACAAGAAATGATATGGGTCCCAGAAAGGAGCCCTGAGGCACACCGCTCAAAACATCCCTCATGGAGGATCTACCCGACTATATCATGATATACTTCCGAGTTCACTATAAATCGAAAAAACACTTTTCGTTCAACAAAATCCAAGCAGGCTTCGATTCTCTTCCTTCAAAACTGAGGCGGTCATAGAATTCCATGTCTTATTTATTTTCACTTGTCGAATTCAATTCAGTTTCATTATTGTTGTATCGTCTGATGGCGCTTTTAAAGTTCTTATAAGGTCATAGAATTCAATATCTCACAATCATTGTAAGCTGCCAAATTGATTCAGGAAATATTAGCTTTACAATTACTCAGAAAAGCATAAAAATACGATATTGCAGTTGAAATAACAATGAAAGAGTAAAGTACATGCTTAATAGATGAAACAAATGTCATTAGATTATTCTTTAGCCTTGTGAATATACTTTTCTGCGGCTGAATTGTTTCAGGTTATCTATCAAAATATATTTGAGATGCATTATCAGCATCATAATTTGCTTGTATAAAACATTCTAGCATATATTTTCAATAAATCTCGTAGGGCATGATGTGATATTGATAAGAATTTTAGAAGCGCCAGACGATACAAAACTGAATAGAATTTGACAAGTGAAAAAAAACTACACATAGAATTCTATGGCCGCCTCAGTTTTGAAGGAAGGGAATCAAAGCCTGCTTGGATTTTGTTGAACGAAAAGTGTTTTTTCGAAATTTTCGATATATAGTGAACTCGGAAGTATATCATGATATATATTTTTTAAATCGTTGAAGAAAGATGAATTTGGAAATCTCATTTCCCACTATGGTTTCTATTTGACTATTCCACTCTTTTCATTTTTAGTGAGGAAGTTCCCGTAGCAACGATCGTTTCATCCCGAAAAAAATTTTCAAGCCGGCAAAACCAACATGTTGGTTTTTCAGCGACAAAATTTTTGACGTTTCTCGAATTCATAGATAGCTTCGGAAATGAATATCATAGAGAGAACAAACAACGTTCAGTGGTTTAGTTAATCTATGATGAATTCTAATTTGCCAAATAGCGCAATACGCGTCAAATGTGAACATATTACAGTATTTTCTTTTGGAATAGTCATGCCGAATTCCACTCGAGATGAAATTTAAGCAGGTAAAATTTCTCTGTTGTGATATTCATGTTTGTTGCTTTTCGGAAATTTCGCTCATGACATTTTTTCCAAAATTTTGATACAAATGTCATTCGAGTAATTTCCGAGCAACAAACTTTCATATTACAATCGAGAAATTTTGCCGGCAAAATTCCATTTCTAGTGGTATTACATATGAAAAAACTTTATTTTTGTTATGGCTCCGAAATTTGAGCAAATACAAAAAATCCCAAAGCACATATGAAAAGCAGTAAAAAAAGTGCCCCAAAGATGTGTTCATTTCGAGAACGTAGATCCTATAATACGGAAGTTATAGCCAATAAATTATAATAATGGACCAAATACCAAAATCGCCCTCCTGTAGCTCCGAAACAGACGCCGTAGCAACTTGGGGTTTTCAGCATTTTCTGTTTCTCGAAAAAAGAGAACATGACATTTATCTTACTTTTTCTCTATCTTTTATAGTTTAGGCGTTGTAGTACTAAACCATCGAAATCTGGCCACCCTGTCCATACCTTTATTTCAACTGTAGATTTTTGAGACAAAAGGAAACCTATTTTTCATTTTCCATTTTTCCGAAAGTTAAAGAGATAAAGTCATTTGAGAAAAAATGTAGGCCAAATACGATTATCTGCAAACACATCGAAGTTCATATTTTTCGATTGAAATTGAGGTGATTATTAGATGTTCTGGGTGATACATGTAGAAAACACTCAAGCACTAACCTTATTCAAATAAGAATGTTACAATCAAGATATTTCCTAACAAACTCCTTACTTCTGAGAAGACGATCTCAGATTGCTGGCATTGCTAAAGGCCTGGTTTCGCTAGTGCGTCGAACGCATGCAGTGACTGCGTGCAGCGAATGCTTGCGTCCGCTGCGTCGTCGGAGTGGTTTCACTAGGTGCAGCGAAACGACTGCAGCCGGCAGTATTATTTGTGTCCTGTGAGTCGTCAGTGATAATTTGTTAGAAATGGAGTATTTACTTGCGCTTGTTTTTTGTTTACACAACCTTATAAGAAACGACTCTGAAAGGGTTAGCAAGAAACATGAAGACGAAAATTTACTGAATTAAGATGGTCCACTAAAAAATTTTATACCATTTACAAGGAGAGGAGGCTTTGCTAATGCAGATGGATTCAAAGTTCGAGATACATTCAAAGAATATTTTGTTTCTGAGGGTCAAATTGCTAGGCAAGAAAGAATGTTACTTGAAGGTAGAGCACGAAATTATGAATATAAAATTGTACAAAACTGTTCAAATCAGAATTCGAAATAATTTTTTTACTTTACCTGTTTTTTCCTCCATTTCTGTAGCGATCATTTTTCATATATTATCTTTGATATAATTATTCTCATAATTCTCATCAGATGCATCATACAAGCATCTATTTTGAGAAACTAATTCAATGAGTTTCATCTCTTCGTCCCTCGTGAATTTATCCATACTTATTTTTCCTTCTTGACGCTGCAGCAACTCGCACAGACTGGTACCCCAAGCAGTCAAGGGTTTGGCTGTTGCAGTGCTGTTGCGTCGGACGCAGAAGCGAAACCACTTCTTCGTAGTTCCGAAGTAGCAGTCTATTCGAAAGACGGTGCAGCAACTTTCTGAAGTCGCTGCATGCGTCGGACGCACTAGCGAAACCAGCACTTAAGAGTTGCTCTCTGGAAATGCCCAACGAGTAGCTCTGGTTCTCGTCGATATAGCGCTACGCTTAATTTCAGTCGCCCATAATGGGGCGCTACCTCACAATTCGAGGTAGGCGGCACGCAAGGCAAACCATTTTTCTGTGTCTCCAACGTTAGTCCCATCACAGATCAGTCTGTGGTCCCATGAACGACGCTTGCGTATAACGATAACTTGCGCCTATTTATTTATTTATTTATTTACAGAGACTAATGCAAACAGGTGATGATTATGTGAATACTTTCTGTTAACTAACTTTCCTCTAACGCCGGGTGAATGTTCCGCCTATGATGTCATAAACACAACAACCCTCGCTGTGGTCTATGCGAAGGAACAGGGGCGGATCCAGAAATTTTCCAGGGGGGGGGCACAAGGGCAGTGGGGGGGGGGGGCACAAGGGGCGGATGGGCAGAAAAGTATGTATCTATAAAGTAGAATTTAGAGTATACTACCGTCTGGGGGGGGGGCACGTGCCCCCGTGCCCCCCCCCCCCTAAATCCGCCTATGCGAAGGAACCATCTAGCCACTTGCCGGTATTCGCTACGTAGATGTAGAAGAAGACGCTTCGTCATCGATACTGCAAACGTTCATAAACAAACCTTGTACAGTCCACTTACCAATAAAGTAGTTTTTAGTCTACGAACGTATTATTTATTGAAACCATCAAGAGAAAAATACCACAAAACATTGGTACTTCGAGCCGGATAGTGAAAAGTGCCGGTTAATTGTAAATTACGCAATCAACCACTTGGCAGAAATTTCTGTAAGTTACGCAGGACACTCAGGACAGTGCAGCGAACAGTAATTCTGTAAGTTATTCAGAATAAGAACATTCAAACACGACAGTGAAACGAAACAATAATTCTGTAAGTTATTCAGAATCGTTTTTGAACATTTGAACTCAACAGTGCCGTGAAAAACATTAACGACAAACAGTGGCGTAGCTAGATAGTCCGGGGCCCTGGTGCAAAAATCGAAGAGGGGCCCCTTAATGAATTGTTTTCGAGTCAAAATATAAATACTTCGAAGAAGCAAAGTTACTTACTGAAGGTTTAGTTGAGGAATATACTTGAATAAATTATGTTGTTATTTATATATTTGAGCAGGTATATTAAATTCATTATATTAATGTGGATGAAAAGAAGGGCGTTGAAAACATTTTTTATAGATATTTACTATATGTACAAATATTCACAAAAAAATTGTCATTGTCACTATGACCTTCTAGCCTTATTTTTTTTATTGATACGTTAGATTATTTGGTGAAATCACAATAAGAAAAAACTATTCGAGGAATGAATTCAAATTGATTATTGGAGATTCGAACCTAGTCTAGATTTGAAGTCATTTATTCCTTCGGAAAAAATATGTTTACAACCTCTTTCTAGACCTAGTCTTTGCGAAAGATTCAATGACTTCATTCAAATCTAGACTTGATGCAGCTTCATTTTCAATTGATAGGTATACCTAAGCCATAAATGTCGCAGTTGAGCTTGGCTCATAGTGTTCCGCAAATAATTTTATATTATTCTTAATTTGCTGAAAGATCTTTCAGCTTCTACAGAGGTGACAGTAAGATTGTATGGAACAGTAATATTGCTGTAAATACTTCTGTCAGATCGCATTCCAGCATTCCGTATTTCCTTATTATTCTCATACACAATTCATGAATTGTCCATGCCTTATTCAATTCAGGTGGAAATAGGTGATAAATATTAAGAACTTGAATTGAAAAGTTGGACCCTTTCATATCGCAATATTTACTTTGAAATTGGTCGAAGCTTTGAATTACAGTTTTTTCGTCTACCTATATCTAGTAGAAATGATGGTGAAAATTCAAAATTTTGTTGACTGCATTCATACCCCGAAAAACTTGAATTCAATCAATTGAATCTTTATTGTACTACAGGCTTAATGAAATAGCGTGTGCCGTGTACTCGTCAATTTTCAGCATAAATAACGCATTATTAAAATATGTAAATATGGACATAAAATGAACTTACAGTCTAGAGCCAACTATACTCATATCACAGATAGGTTTGTGTCGCAGAAAAACTCTGAGAGCGAATAATACGCTTTTGTTATAAGGAGCGCCTTCAATTCTCTTTTAAATTTAATGAATAGTTTCCAATAGTTCGGCAGTTTGTTGAAAACTGCAACCGAAATATAAGAAGGTGACTTCTAAAATTGAGAAATTATTGTATCGAGCACTCTATTGAAAATATTTATGTCGGAAAATTCTCCCCTGCTTCGAAATCGGAAGCTAATTCATCGAAATATTTTTTATCTTTTTTTGTCTCTTTTCTTCGAAATGGGGATCTTTTCCATATGCTATGACATTTTCTCTAGCCTTGCACTTGAAGGACTCGAAGTCACTCCTATAATTTTTTTTCTTTGTATTCGTCTCTTCTAAAGCTCTGCATACGTCGTCCAAACTGACATCGCATTCTTGTAATACTTCAGACGCATAATTGATATCATGGAGAATGCGGTGCATTAAATCGCCGAGGAAAATAAATTCAAAATTCAACATTTTTTTTAAATTTCTGCTTGTTTTTGCTCTTATTTGCAAGAATTTATTCTTCTATTTCAGCTAATGCACGAATGATATGAAAAAATTGAAATTTGATTGCCGAAATTATGTTAACCCTACTGGACCATCTAGTCGGATTTAGTTTTTTTAGATAGGTGTCCGATTCACCAGTGAATTTTGGCAATAAATCCCTAGATTTGATGATATTTCGGAAAAAACATCTTTCAACAACTGAATATAATAAAAACAATGTTATTTACATAATAGATCACAGAGAAAAATCAAAGTTTGAATTTTTTTTTAAGTTCAAAAGCGATTTGATGGTCAGCGCTTGGGGGCCCCCTGAGGTCAGGGGCCCTGGTGCACTGCACACCCTTGCACCCACGTAGCTACGCCGCTGACGACAAACAATAAAGTGACATTTACATCAGTGCTATCCTCGATTTACATTACCAGCAAGATTCGTATTTTTGGAAACCAAAATACCAAATACGGCTTAGTTGAAGTAAAAAAGAGTACACCTGCAAGTCCTGCAACGAGAGAAGCAAAGCCAGACGAATTTCGCCCTTATTGCCATCAACGACGAACGACTCGATCGTCACGTTGCAGTACGTAAACAAAGCATAGGCGTAGGCAGAAAGTTGAGCAGCGGTGAGTTTGTATTAATCTCCATCCTCTCAAACAATTTCTTTCCATTTCTCGATCTGAATAAAAACAATCAGTAATCCTCAAATAATTTATTGTTTCATAAGTAATAAGCAAATATCAGCATGTCAGTAGAACTAAAAAATCTTAAAATAAAAAGAGGTCAGGTCAAAGGCAGACTGACACGATTTTCCTCATTTTTAGAAAACTTTCAAACCACTGATGAATCACTATTGATTGAGCTAGAATCACGATTGGAAAAAATAAACGTTGTTTATGACGAATTTGATCAAGTTCAGAGCGAAATTGAATTATCGGAAGATACCCAAGAACAATCTCAACATCGAGAACAATTTGAAAATGATTATTTTAAATTAATTGCTAAAGCCAAATTGTATATATCTAATATGTCAGCGTCAACTGTGCAGTCAGGTCAAGCTCAGGCTGTTGCTCCTATGATGCACATGAATATGCATAACACAACAATTTTACCAACTATTCCTGTTCCCACTTTTTCAGGGGACTACAGGGAATGGTCTTACTTTTTTGATACATTCAACTCATTAATAAATAACAACCAGAACCTTAACAAGAATCAAAAATTTCATTATTTAAAAGATTCTCTCAAAGGCGAAGCAGAGCAAGTAATTGAATCAATGGAAATTTCTGAAAAAAATTACGATACGGCTCTTGATTTATTAAAAGGACGATTTGATAATAAGAAATTAATCAAACGCGCTCACATGGCTTCACTATTCAATATATCTCAAACTTCGAGAGATTCTTTACAGTCTCTTCGAAAATTTTTGGATGACATTAACAAACATATGAGAGCTCTTACTAATTTGGGTGAAGCGACGAATTCTTGGGATTTAATGTTAATACATCTCTTCACATCGAAGCTTGACACCGTCACCAACCGCGATTGGGAATCTCATTCAGCGAAATTGAAGGAAGCTAAATTGGACGATTTTAAAAAATTTCTGAATGATAGATGCGAGGTTTTGGAAACGCTTCAGTCGTCTTCCAGGAGCAATGCTTTTGAAAAACCATGCAAATCGGAAAATAAAGGTCGAAAATCTAGCGAGCAGAAACATTCATTTGTGAGCACGAATAATTACCGATGTTCCTTTTGTAAGGGAACACATTCAGTCTATTTCTGCAAAAACTTGCTCAAACTTCCGGTCTCTTCTAGGCTGGAAGAAATAAAGAAGCTGAAACTATGCACAAACTGCTTGAGATCAGGTCATTCCACCTCAGAGTGCCGGGGTAGTTCTTGCAGGCATTGTCAAAGAAAACATAATTCTCTGTTATGTATTGAAAATGATCGAAAGCAACAAGCTCAGGTTTCAGAACAATCATCCAATATGGGTGAGCGAAAATTTACCCAGGTTTCTGATGAACCTGACGAACAGGTGCAAGCTGCATTAACGGTTCATATGCCAAACAAACCTGAACAACTCATTCTGTTGTCGACAGCCATCATTTATATTTTTGATAACCAAGGTAATAAAGTTCAATGTCGTGCGTTACTTGATAACGGCTCACAGTCACATTTTATTAGCCGAAACTTGGTTAAAAAATTAGGCTTATCAACTAAGAAGATAAATATTCCGGTGACAGGTATAGGTTCAACTTCTACCAAAATTTCTGGAAGAACCGAAACATCTATTATGTCTTTACATAATAATTATAAGAAAGAATTATCATTCTTAATTATAGAAAAAATTACGGGCAATATACCAGATGTCCCTATCGACGTTTCAGAACTAGGAATTCCACAAAGCATAACATTAGCTGATCCGTATTTCAATAGTCCTAATCAAATCGATATACTGCTCGGAGCAGGTATCTTTTGGGAACTCCTATGTGTAGGACAAATAAACAATGGTCCAAATAAACCAATTATTCAGAAAACCAAGCTTGGATGGCTAATATCTGGTCCTATATGTTCTTATAATAAAAAAATATCACAGTCGTCATGTCATGTCGTAACTGACAAACTGAGTGCTCAATTAGAAAATTTTTGGCGGATTGAAGAATTACCTGACAAACCTAAATGGACCGATGAAGAAAGAGAATGTGAAAGGGTTTTCACTGAACGAACAAGGCGCGATGATACAGGTCGTTTTATCATTGAATTGCCTACAAAAAATGTACCCGATGATTTCGGAAATTCCAGAGATCTTGCAGTTAAACGGTTCTTGTCTTTAGAAAAAAGATTCCGTTACAATTCCGAATTGAAGCAAAGATATGGAGAATTCATGCAAGAATATGAAAATTTGGGTCATATGACAAAGATCGACTCGATAAATGGGTCGCTCGAAATGAATGCAGCAACACACCCGGTATATTATTTGCCACACCATGGGGTGTTGAAAGAATCGAGTACCACGACCAAATTACGAGTGGTATTCGACGCTTCAGCCAAAACAGACCAGAACATTTCATTAAATGACGTGTTATTGACTGGGCCGGTTATACAAGACGAACTTTTCTCCATTATAGTGCGATTTCGGAAACATCGTTTCGTGATAATCGGAGATATTGCTAAAATGTACCGACAAATTTTAGTGACAGAAGATCAACGAGATATGCAGCGCATTGTTTGGCGCGAATCAGCTGATCAGGAACTCAGCGATTATCAACTCAATACAGTAACCTCCTTCAAGTTTTATTGCTACGCGTTGTTTGCGAGAATTAGCCTTGCAAAATGAAAATAAATATCCCTTGTCAAGTAAGATTATAATGAGAGATTTTTATATGGATGATCTTATAACCGGCAGTAATTCTATTAATGAAACAATTCAAATGCGATGCGAAATCAGCAAAATATTACAACAAGGGGGATTTCAACTCAGAAAGTGGGTAAGCAATAATTCGAAAATTTTGGATAACTTCAACGAGGCAAACAATGATGTAGATCAATACATCATATCAGATGACTCATGTATTAAAACTCTTGGTCTGATTTTCAATGCGAAAAGTGACACTCTTCAAGTTATGTCAAATTTAAAATGTGACACTTCGGTCACTAAGAGAACAATTCTATCAACTGTTGCTCAAGTTTTCGATCCATTAGGATTGGTGGGTCCAGTGGTAATCAAAGGAAAAATACTTCTTCAATCTTTATGGAAATCCAATTTAGATTGGGATGAAAGCGTTTCTTTGAACATTTATACCGAGTGGAATGAACTAAGAAAACAAATGCACTTGTTAGGTAAATTGTCCGTTCCAAGATTTATTTCCATAGAAAACGCGACAGACATTCAAATACACGGATTTTCAGACGCCTCTGAAGCGGCTTACGGCGCGTGCGTGTATCTACGGTCCGAAAATTCAATGGGCGAAATATATGTACGGTTAATATGCGCGAAATCAAGAGTTGCACCTACCAAAATAATAACTTTACCGAAACTTGAACTTTCGGGCGCGCTCTTGTTAGCAGAATTAACAAGAAGAGTAATAAATGATTTAGATTTAGATTCACATATATCAAGTATATATTTATGGTGTGATTCAACTATTGTCCTGTCTTGGATATCCGCTTCACCAAACAAGTGGAAAACATTCGTATGCAACAGAGTAGCGGAAATTCAACGATTAACATCCATCGATCAGTGGAGGCATGTAAGTTCAGGAGATAATCCTGCGGATGTGATATCGCGAGGACTGAGTCCACAAAATCTACTAGAATGCGATCTATGGTGGTCTGGACCTAAATATCTGAGTGAAAAACCCGAAAATTTTCCTGACAGAAAATTTACTTCAAGCGTCCAAGATCTTCCCGAATATAAAATCCCTAAAGTTTTAAATTTTCTGTCAGAAACTCATCGCGATGACCTTTGTACGAGATTTTCTTCACTCCAGAAATTGAAACGAATAACCGCTTATCTTTTGAGATTCAAAACTAATACATTGAATAAATGTTCTCGTCAGTATGGTTTATTAACCAGTGAGGAAATTTCGCATTCATTCATTATTCTCATGAAAGCTATGCAAATGCAGGAGTTTCATGATGAAATATCGAAATTACGCAATGGGAAAAACGTACCTAGTACGAGCAAATTATCTTCGCTCAATCCCTTCATTGACATTCATGGTCTTTTGCGTGTTGGCGGAAGAATATCTAAATCCAACGTCTCAGATGACCAAAAACACCCTATAATCGTTGCCAATAATCATCCCCTGTCGAAACTAATTATAATGAACGAACATATGAAAGATTTTCATTCAGGTGCACAACATACCCTGTATCAATTGAGATTGAAATATTGGATATTGAAATCACGTAGCACAATCAGAAAGATATTGCATCAATGTGTTGTCTGTTTTAAGGTTAAACCACATATTGTAAATCAAAAGATGGGAGATTTGCCGGTCTACCGTGTAGAACCTGCACGTCCCTTCTATAACAGCGGTTTAGATTACGCTGGCCCAATTCACATTAAAGATGGTAAAACCCGCAATAGAAAAATAATTAAGTGTTATTTATGCATATTCGTGTGTATGTCGACTAAGGCTGTGCACTTGGAGCTGTCTGGTGACTTATCGACCGATTCATTTCTCAATGCTCTCAAAAGATTTGTTTCCCGTAGAGGTATTTGCAAAAACTTATTTTCAGATAACGCAACTAACTTTCACGGAGCTCATAATGAATTAAAATCAATCAGCGACGCTATTTCTTCAGCTATTTCAGCCGATTGGGTAAATAATTATTTGATTGAAAATAATATTAAATGGCATTTTATCCCACCAGGATCGCCTCACATGGGTGGCTTATGGGAAGCCGCAGTGAAATCTGCGAAATATCACTTGAAAAGAATTATTGGAGATGCTCATCTCACTTATGAGGATCTGAATACTGTTTTTGTCCAGATCGAGGGTATCCTGAATTCTAGACCTCTGACTCCATTATCTGACGATCCTTGTGACCTAACTCCCTTAACCCCAAGCCATTTCCTCATTGGAGATGTACTCACTTCTATACCGCAATTAGATATTCAAGATGTATCTACAAATAGATTATCTCACTTTCAACAAATCCAACAAAAAATACAGCATTTTTGGAAGCGCTGGAGTAACGAATATTTATCTACGTTACAACAAAGATTCAAATGGAAAACCGGTCAAATGGTGGATCTTAGAATTGGTGACATGGTCCTGCTCAAAAACGAAAATACTCCTCCGATGAACTGGCCATTAGGAAGAATTCTTCAACTTCATTACGGTGCAGACAAATTGGTGCGAGTAGCAACTGTAAAAACTCAAAACGGTGAAGTGAAACGCGCAATCAACAAGCTGTGTAAACTCCCCATCAACACGAATTGAACAATTTCATTTTGAAATGCTTAGCCTTTCAACGGGGGCGGCAATGTTAACTAACTTTCCTCTAACGCCGGGTGAATGTTCCGCCTATGATGTCATAAACACAACAACCCTCGCTGTGGTCTATGCGAAGGAACCATCTAGCCACTTGCCGGTATTCGCTACGTAGATGTAGAAGAAGACGCTTCGTCATCGATACTGCAAACGTTCATAACCAAACCTTGTACAGTCCACTTACCAATAAAGTAGTTTTTAGTCTAAGAACATATTATTTATTGAAACCATCAAGAGAAAAATACCACAAAACACTTTCAGTGAATTGGAGTAATAATAACCGTGTAACCTCGAGTTAAATTTGCAAGGAGATATTGTCAAGATAGAAAAATCGCCACAGATTTTGTAGTGCTAAGTATCTTTTAATTTTTCATTGATTTCAATTCAATACGTGTTTGGTATCGACATCATCATCAATGAAGTGAGCATCACGTCCTTGGTTATATATGTTCGATGTTTTTAACAGGAGTTAGGACTAGTGATGAAGAAGACTAGGTTGAACTAATTGCCGACGTTCCGTCCGTATATTCGAATTTTTTCAAGGCTACAAAAAAAAACCTGAAAAATTCATCAGTATAGCACAACACGAACAACTAGAACGAGAGCTAACAACAATGAATAATCTTATAAATAAATGTGATACTATCAAACACTACATACATAAAAATTTAACTTTTAAAGATACAATAGCACACTATGTAGTAAAAGTATACGAATGAATAAATAAATTCGCATGGTTGGGGAAAACTATGGCACAAAAACTCACCAAAATCATTTAGTCCACTGAAATGGATGTTATTGTTAACGTTCGGAAATTCAGCCAAGTAAACACATTGTCAACTCTTTTAAAACAAAAATTCGCAATGGAAATCACCATTGAACCCGTCGAAGTATAAACAATCGGGAAGAGCAGCTGTCATCCAACGCAAACAATGAAGACATGAAGACATATGAGTGAAATTTATGTTGGAGTTTGGGATTTTCGATATAGGGTTTACAAATTTGTGTACATTTGACTTAGATCTTGGGTGTCAGTTCTGTGGTTGACAGTGTCATTTAATTTAATTTGTATCATTTCACTTATATTTCTCCTTCTCCAATTTCTCTCATAGTCCAGGATTCGAAATTGAAACGATGACATTCTGTGAAACTATGGGCAGCCAGAGCTGTTGAACTTTCCTTGTCCCGGAATCTGTCCTCACAGTCATACTTGTGCTGTCTGATTCTCGTTTTCAGAAGTTGTTTCGTTTGTCCCACGTAACATCATCATCATCAATATTCGAATTAAGAAATACATCGATATTCATTTTCAATATAATCGGTAACAATAAAATTTTAAAGGAACTCTCTGCTATCTCAATCTCAATTTCTTTTCCCCGATCACCTTATCTGAAAACGCTACCAGCAACCAAAAAAAACTCGCATTTACCACTTTTTCAGAATTCGCCGCAATCAAACTGAATCGACTGAAATTTCTCGATGGCAACCCAACATACACAGACATGGGCGGCGCGGAAATTTTCAACGCTACATCATTCGGAGAAGAAGTGACTTTTCGTGGCCCGCTTTCAATTATCCTCACTCCTCACTCCGTTCGGCGGATAAACTCAAGCTCGCCACGAAAAGTGACACTTCTCCTCCTAATGAAATAATATACTTACTATTATTTTCTAAAATGATTGATACTTTCGAAAATAATAGTATATTATTTTTTAAGGAGGAGAAGTGTCACTTTTCGTGGCGAGCTTGAGTTTATCCGCCGAACGGAGTGAGGAGTGAGGATAATTGAAAGCGGGCCACGAAAAGTCACTTCTTCTCCGAATGATGTAGCGTTGAAAATTTCCGCGCCGCCCATGTCTGTGTATGTTGGGTTGCCGTCGAGAAATTTCAGTCGATTCAGTTTGATTGCGGCGAATTCTGAAAAAGTGGTAAATGCGAGTTTTTTTTGGTTTCTGGTAGCGTTTTCAGATAAGGTGATCGGGGAAAAGAAATTGAGTTTGAGATAGCAGAGAGTGATTTTGAATGCGTTTTGAATATTGGAAATTGTAGGTACATTTTCTTCGAAAATCCTTTAATTAAGGGATCAACAATTTACCAGTATTGTATGGTGTGTAGTGTGATATATAATACAGGGTCTTTCACGAGGAACCTCACCCATATTTATACGGGAAACTACTGAACGTATTTTCATGAAATTCAGCTTTTATAAGTATTTCACGATGCTGATGAAATCCAAAATAATTTCAAGGCATGAGCACCTCCGGTTTTTCCGGAAATGACGTCAACTTCCGTTTTTCAAATTAAAACACCATTTTTTTATTGCAGAAATAGATTCCTTAGAAAATTTCAAGTTATTTTGATGTAACATTTTTCAGTTTTGGTTGGAAAATTCTCTCTGAGCGGGAAAATTCGAAAAAAAAATCGAAAATTGAGCTCCGCTGAAACAAGAATAACTTCGAGGTTTTTGGATGGAAAATTTTCATTTTTGGGATTTTTCAAGATGTAAGATTGATGTATCCATTTTGAAAATCTAAATCGCGATTCATGATACAGGGGGTTGAAAAATAGCTTTCAAAGTTAGGGATGACAAAATCGTGAGAAATCAATTTTTTCAAATTAGAACCCCATTTTTTCATGGCAGATATTGAATCTACGTTAAAAAATAATGTGAGTGTATGCATCACGCCCTTTCCCTAAAGTGGATATTTTTTGAGTTATTCACAAAAACCTGTGTTTCGTCTTGAATTTTCAGCTATTTCTTTTCCCTTCACGCCAAAAAGATGAAATTTTCAGGAACTGTTACTTAAACCATGTTTTAGATTTTACTACCCTAATATGCAAGAGAAAAAAGTTACAGGTTGTTCCTAAATAGATGGCGAATTTGGATTCGAATTTGTATCGGAAACCTCTTTATTTCAACTAATCGGCCATCGGTTTTCTCTCCAGTGATAAATAAATAATTCCTTATGAACCATATGCAAAAACATACTATGTTTTACATTCTTTTTTTTAATGATAGATATCATTAATTACATGCTACTGAATAAAGAGGAATTTGGCAGATGTAAGTAATGATATCTATCATTAAAAAAAAAGAATGTAAAACATGGTAAGTTTTTGCATATGGTTCATAAGGAATTATTTATTTATCACTGGAGAGAAAACCGATGGCCGATTAGTTGAAATAAAGAGGTTTCCGATACAAATTCGAATCCAAATTCGCCATCTATTTAGGAACAACCTGTAACTTTTTTCTCTTGCATATTAGGGTAGTAAAATCTTAAACTGGTTTAAGTAACAGTTCCTGAAAATCTCATTTTTTTGGCTTGAAGGGAAAAGAAATAGCTGAAAATTCAAGACGAAAAACAGGTTTTTGAATAACTCAGAAAATATCCACTTTAGGGCAAGGGTGTGATGCATACACTCACATTATTTTTTAACGTAGATTCAATTCAAATTTTCCATTCAAAAACCTCGAAGTTATTCTTGTTTCAGCGGAGCTCTATTTTCGATTTTTTTTTCGAATTTTCCCGCTTAGAGAGAATTTTCCAACCAAAACTGAAAAATGTTACATCAAAATAACTTGAAATTTTCTAAGGAATCTATTTCTGCAATAAAAAAATGGTGTTCTAATTTGAAAAACGGAAGTTGACGTCATTTCCGGAAAAACCGGAGGTGCTCATGCCTTGAAAATATTTTAGATTTCATCAGCATCGTGAAATACTTATAAGTGCTGAATTTCATGAAAATACGTTCAGTAGTTTCCCGTATAAATATGGGTGAGGTTCCTCGTGAAAGACCCTGTATATCGTCCCAAGTTTTGGGGATTATAAAACGTCGTAAAATTCTTTCTGAGGCCGAACAACTGCCAATTCTTGAAATCTACTACCTTCACCCCATTTTTGTGGGAGGATTACCTATCCAGCTGAGGTTTCATACATTTTTCCAACGCCGTTTTGGAGTGTTTCGATTCTACGCCGTATGATAATCGCAGGAAGGCGAGAAATTGTGAATATCTTTCCAACATCGTTGAAGACATTGGTCCGTCTTGCTGTTTGCTGGTGTTTTGGGGGACGAACAACGTCGTCGCACCATCGTAGGAAGGCGTCGCCAGCTCGAAAATTCGTAACTATCTTCACAACATCTTCAAAGACGAGTTTTTCCTGGTATGTAGAGGAAATATATTTTAAATCCTGGAGAATTGAGATCTTTTGTGAACTTTTCCTCGTTTTATTACAACCATTTGACATATTGTTCTCTTTTAAAGTCCGTTTTGAACTCAATGAGGTAGGCAAGAAGAATAAGGTCTTTTTAATCTGGGTTCCCGGTCATTCGGGAATCGTAGGAAACGAAGAGGCCAATAAACTGGCCAGAAAGGGCGCACAGACGCCACTCACTGGCCCAGAACCCTTCTGTGGTATAGGAAAATGCACCTATAAGAAGGAATTTATGCTGAAGGAGAAAACCGAAAGAGAAAAACTCTGGCGGAATCTCCCAGGAATGGATCACTCCAAAAAGTTACTCCGGAACTTTGAAACTGCTAGATCCAAAAAATATCTGGATCTCAGTAAAAACCAACTTCACCTACTCACTGGCTTTCTCACAGGACATTGTCGCCTAAAGAAGCATCTGTTGAGAATGGGTTTATCGGACACTGATAAGTGTAGATTCTGTGGGGAGGAGGAAGAAACTCCTATTCACCTGGTTACGGAATGCTATGCCATTGTAAGCCAAAGGAAAGATAGCTTTGGACAAGAAACTTGTAGAAGTGGGGAGTTATCCTCCTTGAAGCCGTCCCAGATACTGGATTTCATCAAATCTCTGGAACTGGAGGGCGAGCTGTAGGAGGCGCGATGATGACAGCTCTGTCAGGGGGCACAATAGACCTCAAGGTCGCAGTGGAATGTAACCCCTTTTCACTATAAGTCCGTTTAAGCGCGAAAATCGGTACCTAACATTTTGTAATTTTCACATTTTTTTTTTCTTATTTGTTCTAGTTCATTCCGTTGATTTATTTTCATGTAGTAAGTTTTTCAAAATTGCAAATATTCATAGTTCTAAAATTATTTAAACTTTCATTGCACTTCAAGCATTTTTCATTCAACTTTATTTTAAGAAAAATCTAACTAAGAATTCAGGGAATTTGTAGTTTGAAGTTGGAGAATTGGTAATCATATGAATTTATAATTTTTTTGTGAACTTCGCTTGATCAAGCCTGGTACCATTTATTAGCGTATGCGTTTGTGTATTGAATCGAGTTCGATATTTTGTCACTAATACCAGTGGCGTAACATTGCATATTTTGATTGATTAATTTTGAAATATAATTTTGGATGGTTTTTGATATTTTCTTTACCTTATTGCATTCTTTCTGAATTAACATTTTCTACTTTGTTGTATTTCTAAATCTAGAAATTTACGTATTTATCTGGATTTACATACTAGTTAAGACCAGAGTTGCCTATTTCAAAATACGTTGGCGCCCTAAATAAAAATACTACAAAAATAATTTGAACCCTCGCCTCGCCGTCTCCGCTACGAGCAAAACCGAGGTGATATTTTAGGCGCTCTATTTGAAGGAACCTTTGCACTTAGGTGGAATAGCATAAATTTTTATTTGTTTCAAGTGTCAATTCCCTTCAATATATTGTTTCTGCGCTATAATGAAATATGCTATTTTATTTCCGAACGTTTTCAAATTCATGAAAACTGTACATTTAATGTAACTTTATCAGAAAAAAATGACGTTTGAATTGGAAGTTTTTGTATTCTATGCATCTATGTTCATGGTAACCAATTAATCTTTTTCGTAGCAACACTTTTCCTGCCGCCGGCGCCGGAGGGAAAAGTATTTCTTCGCCTAGGCGGAGAAATAGAACTTTTAGATGATCCTGTCAGTCGAGAACTGACGTTGTTATCGTACGTTTGGAAATAAAAGTATTATTTGTTTCTCATTTGTAAACGTCAGTTTCCACAAACACAATATTAATCAAGAAAGTTTATTTTATCAAGTCACTAACTTGTAAAACTGACTGTTAACTTGCAAAATTTTTACAAGTTAGTAGTATTATTTACATAAGAAAATTTTGTTTTATCGTCATATAATATGTTGAAAATCATGGTACAATTGTAATTTACAGTAACACAGATTTTTGATGATGAAAGAGTTGATAATGATGATGATGAACCATCTGTTGACTCAGAAACTGCTGAACTCGAGGACTGCAGAACATTTGTACTCTCCTTACTACCAAATAATTTGCTAGACATTTAGATTTTTTTGTTGACCGAATCATCGACATAACTCATCGCAATTTCGGTGCTCTTCCACCCTCCTGCACGCTTTAGTGCTAAAATATCTCCACCCGAATCCGCAACCATAGTGGCTCCAGTTCCGCGAAAAAAGTGGCCGGTGTATAACTCTGGGTCTTTTAAACCTAAATATTTCGCTATTTGCTTTGGGACACCACCAATAGTGTGCTGCTGGCCAGCATTAAGGGAAATGCACTTTCCATGTCGGTATGTCAAAAAAAAACTTAGACTTTCTGTTCCAGGAGGCCGAAGATTTACATATTTTCTGTATAACATGAAGGGCTTGAAGCTGCAGCCATCATCGGTTATGGTGAATCTTCTTGTTGTTAAATTTTTTGTTAGACGCAATGTCACAATAACGTATTTTCCCATATCTTCTACATCATTCATATTTAAGGAGAGAATTTCGTCACATCGACAACATCCAAAGATCCCAAATATTGTTACAATTTTCGCCAGCAACCACTGGTCATCAGGAGCATGTAAAAGAAATTGTTCAGCCTCTTCTTTACTTAATACCTTGGCCTTTTTTGGCGTATAACGCTCATTTTTTCGTTTCAGAAACGCTATTATCTTTTGAAATCTGCAAATGACAACTAAACGTCATATTTTTCAATAAATTTTTTAAGGAAAACAAACCTGCGTACAGGGGCATTTTCTTTCATTTCCAAGCAGCTTTTCAGCATAGACCATTTTGCCCATAAAGTATTAGGGCTGAATCTAGCTGATAGTTGATTCAAGTAGACCAACAAAACATCTCCAGTTGCCGCAATCACCCTATTTTTGTTTTGCCACTTTTTGAAGTCGTCGTATTCTCGCTCGTACCTTGAAGCTGATTTTGCAGGTAATAAACATGAAGCTGCACTGCTGGCTGCCTCAATAATTTCTTTTGGTACGTACATTCATTTTCGCTTTCGCCAAAACAAATGTAAAGAAAAATAAACAGACATGTTCATGGCAACGCTTCCATAGCTTACGACATTTGCGAAAAATTATTGAGATTTTTTTGGAATTTATCTAACCTTTTTACAAATGAGAAACAAATAAAATATAAAACAATACACGCAAGGTAACGGGTTTTACTGGCTCAAGGAGGTAACTGACTCGACTGCGGCTCGTCAGTTATATCCTCCATTCGCCAGTAAAAACCCTCTTACCTTGCTAGTAATGTTATATACTATTCTCCGCCTAGGCGGAGAAATAGAACTTTTCGATGATCCTGTCAGTCGAGAACTGACGTTGTTATCGTACGTTTGGAAATAAAAACTGTTTATCTTCTTCAAGCGGTAATAGTATTTTTATGAGTCCCCTGCTCTTTAACTTTTAGACCAGGAGAAATATTGAATAAGGTCTGATTGAGGAATATGCACCATAAATAGAGTAAACAATCAGCAAAAATTCAGTTCTTTCGAAATATCGATTCTGAATATATGGAATGAATAGTGTTAATTTTATGGATTTTCGACACCATGTATCTTTCAAACGAAACCGAATTTTGAAAATGGCATGGGCAAAAATGTTCCGTTTGAAGAGAGGAATCAACAGTTATAATATATATACAATACAAGTCAAAGACTCACCCTTTATATCATCACAATATGAAATTTGTCCCAAAATCACCATAACGGAATTCGTATTTCAATATAAATAGACATGCTGATACAGCACAAAAATATCTCCGCGGTATGTTTGTAAGAATATATTATTTTGTTCGACTGCAAACTCCTCGAGAACACTCAAAAAGCACTTCCTACTAATATCGCAATCTGATTTCCATGCGAACTCTTTTAGATCTCCAAAAAGCAGCTAATAAGAAGTTTTCAAAGAACTCTCAATGTGATTTGTTCGAGAATTTCTACGTAGGATATCGCTAAGACATCGCTGGGAATAATCTGGAGGCAGGCATTTGTAGAAGTTGCTCTCTGCAACGTCTCACAACAAATAACAAAAAGCTTTACAATTTCCTGAAAAGAAGTTGCAGAGCTGTCTTTGGTATCTCTTTGTGTTGCCTGGTTGATGCCAGCACCTAGTACTCCAGTGCCAGTTTTTATCGTGCTTTAAGAAGCATCTGTGTAACATTTGATAGTACACATTTGGTTCGACTGTTTGCGTTGTGCGATTCACGTGTTGCTTATAAACATTCGAGTTTTTCCATATGAACACCAACTCATTTAGGACTCAAAATAACGAATATATTTTTTTGCAGATCAAAACAATCCATATTCTTAGAAACCAGAACCAGAGAATCTTTAGAAGAAACCACAGAACCTGCAGACACCAAGCTGTTGAACACATACGAACTGAAAGCATGTGACATGATAGCTTTACACGTCAAGTCCAACGATATCATATTGAACGAGCAGTCTAAAGTATCCGAATGCTGTGGGCTGTTTCCTAACAAGGACAAGGAGAAATTGAAGGTCAATAGGAAGTACTCGGCTCATTACACTCCTGCTTTCCTCAACGAGAACGTTTATCGAAGTTCTGGAGACGTCAATGCCGATAGTCCTTGCCACATCAGCAATGACAGTTTGAGGGAAGTGGAAAAAGTTGGATTTGAAGATGAGCTGACGACTTATATGAGGGAGATTCAGAGGAGAGGGAAGACTATAAATGGCATACCTGCATGAGATTCGACTTCTCTTCTGTGAAGAGGATGGATCTCATTTATATTGGTTAGGGAAGGTTGGTGCTATCACTCTTGGAACTCTAGCAATTAATATTATCAGAAAAAATGCTACTTATTTTAATGCAGGGTACGGAAGAATAACTTACCGTTTTCCAGAACGTAACTAAGCCCCTCGTATGAATCAGACAATTTTTTGTAGGATGTATCGTTCCAAAAATTAATGAAGAACACAAATTAATGAAGAACAGTTTATTTATAATCTATTCACACAGCTTTATTTCGAGAAAAACCGTCTCTTCTTCAGGCTGAAATTCGAACAATGGTATGAACAATAAAAAGAATCTATACATAAGGACAATTAAGTAACTAAAACTCAAGAACCAGCAGAGTAACAAAACAATGAAAACCACAATTTACCAACTAAAACAGTGCAATCTGAGAGAAAACAACAATGATAAAAAACCATTAAAAAGAGAAATTCGCCAAATTATCGGTAGTAATATCCCTAGGACCTTGATAATAGACGAGATAATTTTATGACCATCGAAAGCTCGTTCATTGGTAACAGCCCGAAGCCGAAGGCTGAGGGCTGTAACCAAGCAACGAGCTTGAGATATTGGTTATAAAATTATAAGGCATTTATCAATGTCCGAGGAATATTCGGCAGAAAATTTTTTGACAGAAAAAATGTATAACTCAACACAACAAAACATTTATTTATTCATTGAAAGTACAATTAGTGAAAGTGCAATTCGTAAAATTCAACTGAACATTAGATTCGTTGCTGTTCTCTTGTATAGAAGATCTATTTCCTCGCATAATATTTATTATCTTGTTGTGGTGTTCTTGATCGAGGTTAAGGTATGGTTTGATAGAATTTTGATTGCTATGACCAGTAATCTTCAGCAATTGTTGTTCCTCTACACCACTTTTTGCTAATTGACTGATAGCTGTTGATTTATTTCAATGATTCGTTATCTTTTTGCCTTTGACATTCAAGCCAATTGCTTCGGCAGCATATTTAGTCCATTTATTTATGGTATTCCTTCCAACAGGTACATTATCGTACCATTTGTCAGTTTCATTTTTCCAATATCGATTTGGTTTCAAAAATAGTCGTGGTGAGGTAATATTTTCGCCTCGTTTTGATATTAGTTTATGAAAAAGACGTACAGGGCAGCTTTGTCTCTCACTATTGGAAACCAACCATTAAGTACTTGTACAGCTTTTAGAACCACCTTGGCACGTTTTACTGAATACCGGATTGTATTCAATGCGATTTGTTGAAGAACCATCGTTATTCTTCTCGATTTGGAAAAAAATCACCAAACAAGCAACTGCATCTCCTCCTCGCCACGCTAGTTCTACTGCAGCAATATGATAAAATTTACGCATAAGACCTACAGGAGTATTTTCATCCCATTGCAATATTATTCTCTGTTAACTTCAGACAAATTTAACGAAATTGAACTGGATTTACGTTTACTTGGGTCTGTTTGCAATTTTTTTCTGTTTGCATGGCGGGCATCACGGGCTGGTTTAAATATTATATTATTAAACGGGTCAATCATAATGTTGTAGTCCTTATAATACTTTTCTTGTAAGAGTTTGCTCGAAACATGGAGTCTTCACCGTTGCTTCTTTGAATTCTGTTCTGTCTTTTTTTCTCATATTGACGACAGCGAAATCTTTGAGTATAAACGCCAATTCTTCCAAGCGGTCATTCAATTCGTATGATCGTTCGTAGCAAAATTAAATAAATATTTCCCAAATATATTTGTGGCTATTGGAAGTATTTCTGGGAATGTTTTCTTTGATAAGCTCATTTATATTTTTAACATTAACAAAACGTGACATTTTGAAATTTGTTTGGAATGATGTTGCCATGGAACTATTATATAATTTTATAAGACTCTATCGTGTTATCATTGGGATTGAAAACTGCATTGGATGCAGTTTTCGATGTAATGTTGACATGATTGGCTGAAATGGTTCCATATGATACAAAATCATAAAATTGGATTTGTTGTTAGAACTGTCAAAAAATTTTCATATCAATAACAAATTAAAAATTTGAAATGATATGATATATTGTTTATACTGATTACTCCTAGGTCTCCTGAGGAGACCTCTCCGAAACTACATGCTTCGAAGCTTATAACTGGTACCGAGTTCGAAGAAGTAGTTGTGTTCTGTGTAGACTTTGTTACTGTGTCCTTACGCCCTCTTTTTTGACTCAACAGTGAAATGGTGGCCCTTACCAAGACTAGATCCTAGCCTGGAATTGAACTCTGACTTGCCGGGTCTAGTCCAATTTCCTAACCACTGGACCACGGGCACCCATATAAATCCCCATAAACACTTACAATTTACGTGTCATGGATAACGTATGTATAGAATACAGCTTCTCTAAGATCCTTATAAAATTTCATGATAGTCTACATCTTTGTATGAGGTTTCGTGCGTTATTCTTGGCAGGGAACAGCTGTGTGTTTCCCACAGAACTCCCAGTGTGACTTATTTGAGAATATCCACGTATGATATACAGGATGTCCCGTGAAGACCACGTCAAACGAAAACGGAAAGTAGATCAGAATGTGCTCTACCTGATGTGGAAAAATAGTTCATATGAAAGTCTCACAGTTTTGGAGATATTTGATGTTTTATGAAAATGTTGAATTTTTACACTTAAAATGCTTTATCTCTTGCGGAAGCTACAATAGAATTCTTTTTGAATTAGTTTTTTTCGTAAATATTGTTGAATGGTTACTTCAATTTATGCAATGAAAAACAGCACAAAATATTATACAGGGATTCTGAAAAAAAAATTGAAATACATGTTCTAAATGAAGTGTTTTTTTGTACTGAATTCTTTCTGACGTGGTATGAAGAAAAGACACTAGACCTTTTCGGCATATTATGTTGAAAAGTTGCCCATTTTGTGAGGATTCCGAAAAGGTAAAATACAGGTGATAACCGTCTTCAGAAAAGAAGATATTCGAATGTTTATCGAAAATGGAGCATTTCTGTGAAAATATGATTTTTTCACCTTTTCCATAAATACTTTCATTTTGCACTTCCTGCTGAAAATAATCAATCAACAAATCAATAAAATGTTATTGAGATGCCAATTCACTGAGTGAGTTTTTTTATTTCTTTTTCTTTGCCTAAAGAACTCTCGAACATCGATATGATGTGATGCGATTCAATGATTCAAACTTAAGGTACTTAAGGTATCTATGGAAACGAAGGAATAAAAATAAAACGTCTTAGCTTCTTCAGTTATATTGGAACCATTAAATGGAAACGTTCATTTTCATCTAGTGGAAGTTAATGCGTATCAGTTTACTGGGTAAAACGTCTACAGAAAATCTTTCGTATACTTCAAGAGAATACGCCGACATGTTTATGGAGAAGTACGTCTTAATGCTAGAGCAGCATCGAGGCTTTATTCAGAGTGGTATCCCAATCGCCGACATCCCAATTACGAAGTTTTTATCCGGACCCATAATGCAATTGTCGAAGGAAGAGTTCCTGGGAGTCATAAAAGTAGTGGCCGGCCTTCGATCGTGGAGGATGACACCATTTTGAATGAAGTCGAAAATAATCCTTCAGTAGGTATCAACCAGAATGATAGAGCTCATGACAGGCATATCAAAATTAAGTGCCCATAGAATCCTAAAGAAACACAAATACCATATTCAGCGAGTTCAACACCTACTACCAAGAGACTATCAAGCCCGAGTAGAATTTTGTCAACAAATGCTGCTAAAACATACAGAAAATCCCGATTTTTTCAATAATATCCTTTGGACTGATGAGTCTTCCTGTACTGAAAGCGGGTGTCTACATAATCTTCATAGTTGGAACATTGAGAATCCGCACAATATAAGGCAAGATAGATCCCAATATCGATTTACGGTGAATTTATGGACTGGAATCTACGATGGAAAAATATTCGGTCCGACAGAATTGCCGCCATCATTAAACGGCACCAACTATTTGAATTTTCTAAGGAACAGTGTACCCTTACTCTTAGAAGATATACCACTGGAAATGCGACGTAATCTATGGTTTCAACACGACGCCGACGGGTGCCCAGCACCCTACAGTCGTCATGTTAGGGAATATTTAAACCAAAAATATCCTCACCGGCCTTCCCGTTCACCAGACTTAAATCCTCTGGATTTTTTCACTGGGGTTTTCTAAAAAATGAAATTTATTCGAATCCCATAAGAGATGAAGCACAACTAAGGGACCGCATTCGTATTTCAGCAGCCAAAATAGCGGGGAGAAGTTTGTATGGTTTGAAAAGGTAATTTCTCAATAGATGCAAGGCATGTATAAGCGAAGGGGGTGGTCATTTTGAGCATTTGCTGTAATAAGAATCCTGAATTTTTATTATTGATACTTTTATAAAGTTTCTTCACAATAGATTTGTTGATGTTGAAGGTCCTGTGCGTTATTACATTATATCATTGCAATTAATGAATAATTTCACTTTATAAGTAATTTAAGGACTAACTGACATTTTCCAAGAGAATTATTGAATATATTTAAGCAGAATCTGCAAAATGAAAGGATTTGTGGAAAAGGTGACAAAATCAGTTTTTCACAGAAATGCTCCATTTTCCATATACATTCAAATATCTTTTTTCGTGAAGAAGGTTATCACCTCTATTTTACCTTTTCGGAATCCTCACAAAATGGGTAACTTTTCAACGTAATATGCAGAAAAGGTCTAGTGTCTTTTTTTATACCACGTCAGATAGAATTCAGTACAAAAAAACACTTCCTTCAAAACATGAATTTCAATTTTTTTTTTCAGAATCCCTGTATAATATTTTGTGCTATTTTTCATTGCATAAATTGAAGTAACCATTCAACAATATTTACGAAAAAAACTGATTCAAAAAGTATTCAATTGTAGCTTCCGCAAGAGGGAAAGCATTTTAAGTGTAAAAATTCAACATTTTCATAAAACATCAAATATCTCGAAAACTGTTAGACTTTCATATGAACGATTTTTCCACATCAGGTAGAGCACATTCTGATCTACTTTCCGTTTTCGTTTGACGTGGTCTCTACGGGACACCCTGTATAGTGGAGAAATATACGCCATAAACGGAGGCCAGTTGGAGGTGATATAGAGCTTTCAGCAACCTCTCAAAGAAGTAACATAAGGAGTCCCAATTTCCTAAAAAGAAGTCTTTTTTTGGAATCTCACTGTGTTGAATTGTATTTTCTCCTTGAAGATTGAGTCGTTCTGAACAAAGCAAAATTTAGAGATTTTCAGTAATACGTACAAATCACACAATTTTTTTTTTGTTTCAGATTCTACTACAACGAAATTCTGCAATGATCTCATGTCAGACCGACAATAATTCCTAGTGGATTCTGCCAGGAAATTGACAATAAGTGAAATAATTCGAAATGTGGTGTTCTTCCTATGGTCCTGTGGATATAAAATATTGAAATAAATATAATGAGTGTGTGCATGTTCATCATTTTTCTTATCTAACCTATGAACGAAAAAGTTTTTTCAGTCATGTCAGCGCGCTTGAAGTAAAAATCTCTCTTAAATGAAATCCCTTATTACTTGAGCACAAAAAAGGGCTCAAGAGTATGAGAGGAATGATAATAATTATATTTATGTGACTCCAGTTCTATATTCTCATTCAACCAATGTTATAATTGAAATTATTGCGCCCTAGGTCGGTCGTTCTAACTGGTAGCAAGGTTACCATTTTTTCTGAAAAATTCCGTGGGAGTTAACACAGTCTCGTTCTTGATTAAGAGACTCAATGTCGAATTTGACTCCAAATTCAGTTTATTCCGGTGTTTCTACGTGATTAACTAACATATTCACAACTTCTTGCCGCCGGCATCCGCCAAATGTACCGAATATTAATACAATTCTATACATCAAGAACATCTAATTTGATGCCTCATGAATAATTTTCAGAATATCTTCACGGCCCAGAACTTTCGACTCATTGGATGATACACTGCGCAAAAAAATTAACGCACATTATCGAAATCTCAAATTTATTCTACAACTGAAGGTGTTCTCAATGATAATTATTTTTATCAGAATTATGCATGCATAATATGTTATCCACTTTCAAAGTTTTTCTTCAATACAGATGTTTTCTCCCAGCAGGAATAAAAATAGATGATATTATCAGATTTTGAATGTATTGGCTCCATTCTAAAATCAGTTGTTCCCGATCAATTCTCGTGATCAGTAGTTTTTCTTTCGTTTGATTTTCTACACTCGATCGCTATGCAATGCGAAACACGCAATTTGACCCAAGAGGAATGTGCCCAAGCGGTAGTTTTGCGAGAAGAAGGGTGGACATACACAAGAATTGCAGAACGGTTTGGAGTTTCCCATACAAGTGTGTCCAGAATGTTGCAGTGATTCAGGGAGACAGGTATGAATGTCCGAAGACCAGGACAGGGTAGACCACGGGTAACAACTGCCATTCAAGAACGTTACTTGAGAGTTTCTTCGTTGATACAACGGTTTGCAACCGCCCGCCTCCTTCAAAATCAGCTTGAGCAAACTCATAAGGTGCAAATTAGCACTCAGACAATAGGAAATCGCCTCAGAGAATATGATTTAAGGCCTCGTGTCGCGGCAAGAGGCCCAGCTCTCACCCCAGCCCATCGAAGGGCGCGTTTGGATTTTGCGAGAGAGCATATCCATTGGGAAGAGGCCGATTGGGAAAGAGTTCTCTTCACAGATGAGTCTAGATTCTGCCTCTACCATTGTGATCGACGTTCCCTTGTATACAGACGTCCACATGAAAGATATGCTCAGTGAAATTTTCTGAATACTACTGGTTTCGGGGGAGGATCGATTATGGTATGGGGTGGAATATCTTTGACTGCTCGCACAGACCGAGTGGTCGTTGATAATGGAGCTATGAATGCTGATAAGTATATAAGGAACATTCTGGAAGAGCATGTAGTGCCATTTGCCCCATGCATTGGTGAAAATTTCATTTTTATGAACGATAATGCCAGACCCCATCGTGCGCGCATCGTACCTTGAAGAGGTTGAAGTCTCTCGAATGGAATGGCCAGCAAGAAGTCCAGATCTCAATCCGATTGAGCAAGTTTGGACAACCTCAATAGAAGGCTGAGAAGTTCAGAAAATCATCCAGCTACTCTTAATGACTTAGGAATCCAACTCGGAGAAATCTGGGAAGGATTAGATCAGAACATTTTAAGATCACTCATTTTTAGTATGAACCGTCGTTGCCGAGCTGTAATTAACGCAAGGGGTGGAAATACCAAGTATCAAATCACTTATCAGCATTTCAGTATTTTGAAAATTGTTCATTTCTCTTCCATCACATAAGATTCGGTGGAAGCCTGAATTTTTCTTTCATTTAATGTGTCTTGTTTCGTTCAAAACCTTCCCGAAAGAACATAAAAAATAAGTTATAAAGTCAATGAAGAGTTAACTTTCATTAAAATTGAGATTTTCAGAATGTGCGTTAATTTTTTTGCGCAGTGTATATCGGGTGTTTCTTAGAAATAAAACATTTTAAAATTGAAGCCATTTTTCGCAATTAAAGATAATTTTATGACATTTGTGTATTAAAAAATAACTTCTGTCATATATCCACCACGACCAGCTCTGAAGAACTGCATTCGACCAGACCAATTGAGCAGCACTTTTTCGAGTATTTCGGGGTATATTTCAGCAATAACACGAGATATGTTGCCTTCCGAAGTGACTTGACGTAACCCCAGAGAAAATAATCCATAGGAGTTATGTCGCATGATTTTGGAGGCCAATCAATTGGACCATTTCTAAAAATCTAACCCACCCAGCAGCCCTATTCAATCCAAATCCCGTTGGAAAAACAGCAAAATTACTTGTTTGCCAGCATTGAAACTAAAGAAAAATCATATCAAATCACTCATTTTTCACGAACAAAAATTAAAACATCAAAAAATCGAGGGGGACTCAAACTAGAAATTTACCAATAATGTTATCGCCAAATCTTTCTCTCAATAATTCAATTGGTTTGGAAACATCTCGAGGTATTGCACCATCTTGTTGGACCCAGAACACTTCACGGATTTCAGCAGATCTCTGGAACTGGAGGGGAAGCTGTAGGAGGCACGATGATAACAGCTCTGTTAGGGTACACAATAGACCTTTGGGTCGCAGTGGACTGTAAACCCTTTTCACCATAGCTGTAAATTCGGAGACAATCAGAGAATTAAGTAAGCATCAGCTGAGACGGAAATCCTTGTTCTATATTCTAAATTTTTCATTTTTGAGTTGCTTACCTTCATGCGGAGCAATCTGTTGATATTATATTTAAAACTTCTCCCAAATGTTGATGTTTTGTGTTGAGGGCGTGACAATAAATTTTTATATTTTATGTTGGCGTTGTGAACATCAGATATGTACCTCAGCTTATCAAAGAAATGAGGTGGACTTCTCTTCAAAATCATATTGTGCAAAGGAAAGGCATAATAATCAAAACGAAGCCTCATTGGAAGCCAACTCTACTCTTAAGGTTTGTGTGATTTATGATCAAATTTTCTGATCCAAAAAATAAACCTTATACGTACAGTTGTTTTGAACCCGTTTTATTCGATCGAGCGAATCTTGATCGAAGCAAAAACTATGCAGAGGGGAACAATAATTGAATTTTGAAAAGACATAAGCCTCACATAACAGCCTCTTCGTGAACGTAGGCAAATATGATAATCTATGGGAAAACTCCAAGGACCATCAGATTTACCAATCGGAATGGCAACATGTTTTCGAAATGTCGCCGAATCATACAAAATCAAACTCATATCTCTAGCATGATCTACGAAACCAATGACAACTCTGTACAAATAACAGGTGTAGGTCTTTGGTTAAAGAAAACTGCTATGATTGAAAGGCCAACGTTTCGATATATTTAATATCTTCCTCAGGGATCTGAAACGATACAAAAACCTAGTTTCAAGTGGTAGCCAGAATATCTCCAACGCATATACAACTAAACTATTGTTGGACAAGTTTTGTAATCGGAATTGAGTAAAAAAGTAAAAGTATCTTTTGACAGTAAATAAACAAAACCATGAAACCATAATTAGAACTATTGGGGTAGTAAGTGAATAATCTAATAAATAAATAAATAATCGAATAAAATTATAAATAAATAAACAAGTAGGTGAACTGTATACTATGCAATGAAATAAAATAATATTTGTAAATAAATTTCTTCCGGAATCTACTTTGTGAACGTAAATGGGAAACTTTGAAGGTGAAATCTGACTAACATGAACTCACGAGTGAGCATGAAATTTACTAAACAGCAATTAAATTAAAATATTAAAATTAGAATAAGTAATATAAAAAAGTAATATAAAAAAAATCATCAACCACTCACATCAACAGTCAGTTCTCCGTGTTAAAATATAAATACAAAGCAAGAAATCAAGGGAACGCATACTTCCGCAAACCTTCATTTCACCTGGCGGTGTCGGTAACTGAATTAAAAATCAAATGCTGCAAGATGAGAATGGCGAGCAAAAAAGGGAACATAACTGGTCGGCAAAACATACAAACAATAATTTACCCATCAAACCCTCTCAAGTTTTATCCCTCATTTTGTCAATCAAATTGAAATATGATGTGTTCAAATTTTCAATATCTGATCTTTTATTCACAGCATTTTTCTCCTTTTTGATACTTATCATTTCGTGTAGTAGTCTTCTGTTTAGAAAGGTTTGAGTACCCAAAATTCTTGTTTCGTCAAAATTGAATGAATGTGATGTTAGAAGGGTATGTTCCGCTAAAGCAGTGTTTGTTTCTTTTCTTTTAGTCGGATTAATAATATTTGTTGCGTCCCTCCTATGTTCAGCCAACCTTGTTTTCAGATATCTACCTGTCTGTCCTATATAAACATTGTTGCACTCTGAACACGGGATCCTATATATGACATTAGAACGGAGTTCTTTTGGTGTAGTGCTTTTTAGTTTGGAAAAAAAGCGTTTTGTTGTATTTTCAGGCTTGAAACATAGGACAGACTCATCACTTTTCAGAACGTTACTAATTTTCTCCGTCAATGTAGGAACATATGTCAATTTGAAAAAGTTTTTATCCTCAACCGAAGCCCTTCCACTCATTTGTCTCTCTTCCAACAAATTGTTCTAATCTTGAGTAGATTAGGGACGTGAAAACTCTCGTGTGATAATTTGAGAGCTCTATGTTTCATGTTACGAATGAGGTTCAATTTATGTGAAATGGGGTGACATGAGTGAAAATTCAAAACTCTCTCAGAGAACGTTGGTTTCTGATACCAGTCCGTTTTTAACTTATTTCCGTCTCTAATAACTATGGTATCAAGAAATGGAATTTTACCATCCTTCTCTATTTCCACCGTGAATCTTAACCTTGGATGGAAACTATTGAACACTTCGAGAGTATGTTGAACTTTATCAGATGGTATGATTGTGAAAATGTCATCTACATATCTTTTGAATATTGGGATATGAAATGACAACTGTTTCAACGCTATAGTTTGAAGTTCCCACATGACGATATCAGAGACTATAGGTGCCAGACAGTTACCCATGCCCAAGCGAAAAGTCTGTTTATAGTATCTATCTTCAAAGTTGAAGAAACTATTCTCTGTGCAAAATTTAAATAATTGAAGATATTCAGTTTTTGTGATTTCGGTATGTGGTGAAATTTTATTGAAATATTTATCTATCAACTGGGTTGCTAGTTCTAATGGTATGTTGGTGAAAAGAGACACCACATCGAGAGAAACCAAAATGTAGTTGTCAGGCAAGTTAACGTGCTTTACACTTTCCACGAAACTGAAAGAATCCCTCGCGAATGCCTCATCTCTTACGAACACATGAGAAAGTGTTCTTGCCAAAAACTTGCTTAAATTATACAGGGGACTACCAACGAAACTAACAATTGGAAGAAGAGGAAAATTCTCTTTATGTATCTTAGGTAGAAAGTAAATCTTGGGACATACACCATTATTGCATCTCAGATATTTCAACAAAGATTCATTTATATGCTTACTCTTATAGAGTTGGCTAATTATTTTATTCAACTTGTTTTGCACAGTGATGGTGGGATCGGATCTCAGTTCTGAATATGTCGCCGACTCAGTATAATTAATGACATTGCTCTATTATTGTAATCGCTTTTCAGCATAACAACTGTAGAGTTGTCCTTATCTGCCTTAACTAATATTAATTCTTTATGTTCATTAAGAAATTGGTTTGTTTCCTTTGAGATCTTCAATAAGGACTTTGCTCTCTCATCTATGCGTCTTGAAGATGAGTGACAAAAATTAGTCAAAATATTAATACATTTATTCCTCTTTTCAATTATATCACTAGTATTGGTGTTAACGGAAAGAGCGCATTCAACATCAATTATCAACTGCATTAGAGGTAAACTACTGTCTGCATAAGGAAGATTAAATTTATCACCTAAACTTAGTATGTACTCCACATTATGGGGAATACTTACATTGGATTTATTAATGAGCCATTTTTCCTGAAGGGATAGTGTGGTGGTGGAAGTGCGTTGATTTTTCTTTAAAGTTCTGAACTTAAGTTTCTGTTTCCTACTAATTTTGGTATATTCTCTTTTGTGAAATTCATTCTGTCCCAATGAAAATGCACTGAATATTTCATTAGGTATTAAGTTGGACAATTTTATGCGGATTTCCTCAATTTGTTTCCGGAGAGAACGGACCTTCCAATGTGAGTAGTCGACTTCCAGGCTTAAAAGTTTTCTTCTAAAAACATTAACAATATTATTACACTTATCAACAAAGGGATTTTGACAATCTAACAAAATCGAGTGTGTGGACCTTGATGTCTGTTGGATATGATGCGGAAATACAATTTGGTTCTTGCATGTTAGTAAGAACTTTTTATGGCTCTCGAAATGAGCCAATTTCTTATTCATGGTTTGCCACTGTTTCATGTCTCGAGTTATTTCCTGTCCAAGGGTTTCTCTGAGATTATTGTAGAAACCCGAAGTATCGTTCATTCTTGAGTCAGTGAGAGAAAACCTATTCTTCAATAATTGTGATGTATGACGACCTTTAATGTGATAAATCTGTACGAATAACAGGTGTAGGTCTTTGGTTAAAGAAAACTGCTATGATTGAAAGGCCAACGTTTCGATATATTTAATATCTTCCTCAGGGCTCTGAAACGATACAAAAACCTAGTTTAAAGTGGTAGCCAGAATATCTCCAACGCATATACAACTAAACTATTGTTGGACAAGTTTTGAATCGGAATTGAGTAAAAAAGTGAAAGTATCTTTTGACAGTAAATAAACAAAACCATGAAACCATAATTAGAACTATTGGGGTAGTAAGTGAATAATCTAATAAATAAATAAATAATCGAATAAAATTATAAATAAATAAACAAGTAGGTGAACTGTATACTATGCAATGAAATAAAATAATATTTGTAAATAAATTTCTTCCGGAATCTACTTTGTGAACGTAAATGGGAAACTTTGAAGGTGAAATCTGACTAACATGAACTCACGAGTGAGCATGAAATTTACTAAACAGCAATTAAATTAAAATATTAAAATTAGAATAAGTAATATAAAAAAAGTAATATAAAAAAAAAATCATCAACCACTCACATCAACAGTCAGTTCTCCGTGTTAAAATATAAATACAAAGCAAGAAATCAAGGGAACGCATACTTCCGCAAACCTTCATTTCACCTGGCGGTGTCGGTAACTGAATTAAAAATCAAATGCTGCAAGATGAGAATGGCGAGCAAAAAAGGGAACATAACTGGTCGGCAAAACATACAAACAATAATTTACCCATCAAACCCTCTCAAGTTTTATCCCTCATTTTGTCAATCAAATTGAAATATGATGTGTTCAAATTTTCCATATCTGATCTTTTATTCACAGCATTTTTCTCCTTTTTGATACGTATCATTTCGTGTAGTAGTCTCCTGTTTCGAAAGGTTTGAGTACCCAAAATTCTTGTTTCGTCAAAATCGAATGAATGTGATGTTAGAAGGGTATGTTCCGCTAAAGCAGTGTTTGTTTCTTTTCTTTTAGTCGGATTAATAATATTTTTTGCGTCCCTCCTATGTTCAGCCAACCTTGTTTTCAGATATCTACCTGTCTGTCCTATATAAACATTGTTGCACTCTGAACACGGGATCCTATACAGGGTGAGTCTTTGACTTGTTCATATATTTTAACTGTAGATTCTTGAGGCCAAAGGAAACCTTTTTTTCATTTTCCATTTTTCCGAATTCGGCCCTGTTGAAGAGATATAGCCATTCGAAAAAATCAATCGAGCTGAGTACGTGCCTGATATTATTCTCTGCAAACGCTTCAAAGTTCATATTTTTCGATTGAAATTAGAATAGAATAGAATAGAATAGAAAACATCTTTATTTCTAGATACTACAAATAGTAGAAAGAAATAGTGTCAAACAAAAAAACAAATCAAACATTATTGAATTCTTCCATATCGTAGGGTTCTAATTCCATCAATAACCCATGCACTGCCTTCTTGAAACTTTTCAAGTCAGATTCTCTCCTGATGTGGTTGGGTAACTTATTGAATATCCTCAGGCAAGAATAGTGGCAATTTTTCTCTGTTACTGTGAGGTTATGTTTGGGATATATGTACTGTGTATCTCTAGTTTTATATTTATTTCGACTCAGTTCATTTTCAAATAGGTGTTTATTACGGAAAACAAAATTTGAGCATTCTTGAATATATACAGCATATGTTGTGAGAACTTCATTTTTTTTTAATAGACCTCTACAAGACTCCCGATATTTGAGTCCAAGGATGATTCTTAGGGCTTTCTTTTGAGTTATGAAGATTTTTTCCATATTCCTATTTGCTCCATAAAAGATTATTCCATATCTCATCTTGGACTCAAAGTTTGCAAAATAAACAGTTCTCAATAGCTCCATGCTTAAGTATTTGGATAAAACCCTGATTGTGTAGCATACTGAGTTCAAGCTGTTGTTTGTTCTTTCTATGTGTTCTCCCCATGTAAGGTTTTCATCTAATGTTATTCCAAGAAACTTCGCGGTTCTTTGAAGTTTGAAGGTTGTTTCATCAATTTTTAATTCTTCAGGTATAATTTGAGTCGACTGTTTTGTTCTGAAGCACATGACACTTGTTTTTAGTGTGTTCAGTGTGAGCTTGCGTGATTTCAGCCATTCTTCTATTTTCTTATAAATGTTTGAAGTCTTGGTTAATAGATCTTGAAAGTTTGCATCCGAAATTAATACATTTGTATCATCAGCAAACAATATAATCAATTCTTCTGTTGTGATCCCTGCTAATTCATTTATATACAACAAGAATAGAATACATCCTAATATACTTCCCTGCGGTATACCTTGCTTGATGATAGCCTTGTTCGACTTTATTTCTCCACCTCTTTCTGTTATCAACACCCTTTGTTCACGGTGTGTCAAATATGATCTGAACCAATCCAATAGCTGTCCTCTTATTCCATATTGTTCCAATATCCCTAACAGTATCTCGTGATCAACGCTGTTATATGCCTTTGAGAGATCAAGAAATAGTCCAAAGATGTTAATTTTCTCCTCAAGAGTTTCCACTATTTTCCTGATGAACTGGAAAATGGCAGTATTTGTTGATTTGCCTTTGATGAATCCATGTTGGTTCTTACTTAGTATGCTGCATCTTTCCAGAAAGTTTATAAGTCTCTCTGCCATCATTATTTCAAAAATTTTTGAGAAGGATGACAGTAGACTTATTGGTCTGTAGTTTTCAAGAGCTGCCCTATCTCCTTTCTTGAAAATTGGCTTTATTAGTGCAAGCTTAAGGCTTTGAGGAAATACACCATTGATGTGATTATTAGATATTCTGGGTGATACATATAAAAAATACTCAAGCACTAACCTTATTTGAATAAGAATGTTATAAACACGATATTTTCTAACGAAACACTTAGTTCTGTCCGATCATTTCGGCTGTATGAAAAGCTATATTTCTCACACCAAAATAAGTTCCTTCTTCGATTGTCCTGAAGATTAGTTTATAGACACTAATAATATGTTCATATTTCCTCGATATTCTAAAACGATCTCATAAAAATTGGTTTCTCACTAACCTATCCCAACTCCATTAACCAAAGTCATATGTTTCGGTGTCAATGACCTAACCATATCCATCCTCTGTGCCCTGTGCAGAATGCAGATATTCAATTCACCCACAGAACTCTAGAGAAGACGATGCCAGATTGCCGATTTTCTCTTCAAACAATGCGAACTCAAGAAAGCAGTACGTCCCCTATCGTTAGCGGATGAACTATCACAATCGCTAAAGGCGTCTTTAAAAATGCCAAAAGAGTAGTTCTGATTCTCGCCAATATAGCGCTACGTTCCCTTCAGAAGGCCGTGGAATCCACGGCGTGGATGTAGCCATTGTAGCCGTGACGCAAGAGCGTTGTCAAAGACTTGGTCTGTGGCGTTGTTCTGTGCTCCAACCAGTCCAACCTAAAACTTTAGTCAGTGATCCCATAGACGAAGTTCACTCTTTATTTATTTACAGAGAATGAAGCAAACAGGCTTAGAATATAAAACAAATATTCTAAGCAAACAGGTGATGATTATGTAAATGACTTTCACTGAATTGATGTGATATAGTGTCGTTCTGGTGTCGGAGTTATATTGTTTCGATAGATATTTTGCTGAAGGACCGGTAACAATGAATTTTAAATAGAAACTGCCTATAAAATAATTTCATGCTTCTTAGAATTCAATTTTATGTCCCACGAATGTAGAATTTTATTATTACATATCTCTACATCAAACGTTTTTTCATCATAGAGATTTTAGTCTTGACAAAGTTTATAAACATTCTGACAACGTTGGTAACTTGTTGGGAGGCCAGAGAAAAATCATATTCGATGAGATTTAACTCAGGACAGCACTCAGAGAATTCTTGAAATTCATGATTTTTTCCTCTAATTCAATCTTATACAATTAGGAATAACTTGAGAACGACGCGTTTTATTGAAAAAATATAAGAATACTTTTGTTTTCTAAAATAATTAATTCTTTCGAAAACGTGAACCGTTCATCATTTTCAAGTGGTTTCATAGTATTTTTGCGTGAATTTATAAGTCGACTATACTGTAACTTTTTTACCAGGAGAAATATGAAATAAGTTTCAATTGAGGAATATGCACCATTAATAGAGTAGACTATAAACCAAAATTCAGTTCATTCGAAATATCGGTTCCGAATATATGGAAAGAATAGTGATAATTTCATGGATTTTTGACACCCTGTATCTTCCAAACGGAACCGAATTTTGAAAAATGGTATGGGAAAAAAGTGTTTCTTTTGATGGGAGGAATTTATAGTTAAAATATATGTACAAGTCAAAGACTCACCCTGTATATGACATTAGAACGGAGTTCTTTTGGTGTAGTGCTTTTAGTTTGGAAAAAAAGCGTTTTGTTGTATTTTCAGGCTTGAAACATAGGACAGACTCATCACTTTTCAGAACGTTACTAATTTTCTCCGTCAATGTAGGAACATATGTCAATTTGAAAAAGTTTTTATCCTCAACCGAAGCCCTTCCACTCATTTGTCTCTCTTCCAACTTCAAAATCCTACTGACGAGTTTAGGAGGATAGTTATTCTTAAATAAAATAGTTCTAATCTTGAGTAGATTAGGGACGTGAAAACTCTCGTGTGATAATTTGAGAGCTCTATGTTTCATGTTACGAATGAGGTTCAATTTATGTGAAATGGGGTGACATGAGTGAAAATTCAAAACTCTCTCAGAGAACGTTGGTTTCTGATACCAGTCCGTTTTTAACTTATTTCCGTCTCTAATAACTATGGTATCAAGAAATGGAATTTTACCATCCTTCTCTATTTCCACCGTGAATCTTAACCTTGGATGGAAACTATTGAACACTTCGAGAGTATGTTGAACTTTATCAGATGGTATGATTGTGAAAATGTCATCTACATATCTTTTGAATATTGGGATATGAAATGACAACAATTTTATTCGATTATTTATTTATTTATTAGATTATTCACTTACTACCCCAATAGTTCTAATTATGGTTTCATGGTTTTGTTTATTTACTGTCAAAAGATACTTTTACTTTTTTACTCAATTCCGATTACAAAACTTGTCCAAAAATAGTTTAGTTGTATATGCGTTGGAGATATTCTGGCTACCACTTGACACTAGGTTTTTGTATCGTTTCAGAGCCCTGAGGAAGATATTAAATATATCGAAACGTTTGTACAGATTTATCACATTAAAGGTCGTCATACATCACAACCAATGACAACATATGAAACAGTTAGTTCAAGATTATCTTTAACAAATGTGATGTATGACGACCTTTAATGTGATAAATCCGTACAAATAACAGGTGTAGGTCTTTGGTTAAAGAAAACTGCTATGATTGAAAGGCCAACGTTTCGATATATTTAATATCTTCCTCAGGGCTCTGGAACGATACAAAAACCTAGTTTCAAGTAGTAGCCAGAATATCTCCAACGCATATACAACAAAAATATTGTTGGACAAGTTTTGTAATCGGAATTGAGTAAAAAAGTAAAAGTATCTCTTGACAGTAAATAAACAAAACAAAACCATGAAACCACAATAAGAACTATTGGGGTAGTAAGTAAAGAATCTAATAAATAAATAAATAATTGAATAAAATTATAAATAAATAAACAAGTAGGTGAACTGTATACTATGCAATAAAATAAAATAATATTTGTAAATAAATTTCTTCCGGAATCTACTTTGTGAACGTAAATGGGAAACTTAGGAGGTGAAATCTGACTAACATGAACTCACGTGTGAGCATGGAATTTACTAAACAGCAATTAAATTAAAATATTTAAATTAAAATAAGTAATATAAAAAAAATCATCAACCACTCACATCAACAGTCAGTTCTCCGTGTTAAAATATAAATACAAAGCAAGAATTCAAGGGAACGCATACTTCCGCAAACCTTCATTTCACCTGGCGGTGTCGGTAACTGAATTCAATCAAATGCTGCAAGATGAGAATGGCGGGCAAAAAAAGGGAACATAACTGGTCGGCAAAATATACAAACAATAATTTACCCATCAAACCCTCTCAAGTTTTATCCCTCATTTTGTCAATCAAATTGAAATATGATGTGTTCAAATTTTCAATATCTGATCTTTTATTCACAGCATTTTTCTCCTTTTTGATACTTATCATTTCGTGTAGTAGTCTTCTGTTTAGAAAGGTTTGAGTACCCAAAATTCTTGTTTCGTCAAAATTGAATGAATGTGATGTTAGAAGGGCATGTTCCGCTAAAGCAGTGTTTGTTTCTTTTCTTTTAGTCGGATTAATAATATTTGTTGCGTCCCTCCTGTTCAGCCAACCTTGCTTTCAGATATCTACCTGTCTGTCCTATATAAACATTGTTGCACTCTGAACACGGGATCCTATATATGACATTAGAACGGAGTTCTTTAGGTGTTTGGAAAAAAAGCGTTTCGTTGTATTTTCAAGCCTGAAACATATGACAGACTCATCACTTTTCAGAACGTTACTAATTTTCTCCGTCAATGTAGGAACATATGTCAATTTGAAAAAGTTTTTATCCTCAACCGAAGCCCTTCCACTCATTTGTCTCACTCCCAACTTCAAAATCCTACTGACGAGTTTAGGAGGATAGTTATTCCTAAATAAAATAGTTCTAATCTTGAGTAGATTAGGGTCGTGAAAACTCTCGTGTGATAATTTGAGAGCTCTATGTTTCATGTTCCGAATGAGGTTCAATTTATGTGAAATGGGGTGACATGAGTGAAAATTCAAAACACTCTCAGAGAACGTTGGTTTCTGATACCAGTCCGTTTTTAACTTATTTCCGTCTCTAATAACTATATGGTATCAAGAAATGGAATTTTACCATCCTTCTCTATTTCCACCGTGAATCTTAACCTTGGATTGAAACTATTGAACACTTCGAGAGTATGTTGAACTTTATCAGATGGTATGATTGTGAAAATGTCATCTACATATCTTTTGAATATTGGGATATGAAATGACACCTGTTTCAACGCTATAGTTTGAAGTTCCCACATGACGATATCAGAGACTATAGGTGCCAGGCAGTTACCCATGCCCAAGCCAAAGCCAAAAGTCTGTTTATAGTATCTACCTTCAAAGTTGAAGAAACTATTCTCTGTGCAAAATTCAAATAATTGAAGATATTCAGTTTTTGTGATTTCGGTATGTGGTGAAATTTTATTGAAATATTTATCTATCAACTGGGTTGCGAGTTCTAATGGTATGTTCTATATTGGTAAAAAGAGACACCACATCGAGAGAAACCAAAATGTAGTTGTCAGGCAAGTCAACGTGCTTTACACTTTCCACGAAACTGAAAGAATCCCTCACGAATGCCTCATCCCTTACGAACACATGAGAAAGTGTTCTTGCCAAAAACTTGCTTAAATTATACAGGGGACTACCACCGAAACTAAAAATTGGACGAAGAGGAAAATTCTCTTTATGTATCTTAGGTAGAAAGTAAATCTTGGGACATACACCATTATTGCATCTCAGATATTTCAACAAAGATTCATTTATATGCTTACTCTTATAGAGTTGGCTAATTATTTTATTGAACTTGTTTTGCACAGTGATGGTGGGATCGGATCTCAGTTCTGAATATGTCGCCGACTCAGTAATTAATGAAATTGCTCTATTAATGTAATCGCTTTTCAGCATAACAACTGTAGAGTTGCCCTTATCTGCCTTAACTACTATTAATTCTTTATTTTCATTAAGAAATTGGTTTGTTTCCTTTGAGATCTTCAATAAGGACTCTGCTCTCTCATCTATGCGTCTTGAAGATGAGTGACAAAAATTAGTTAAAATATTAATACATTTATTCCTCTTTTCAATTATATCACTAGTATTGGTGTTAACAGAAAGAGCGCCTGTATAATTTAAGCAAGTTTTTGGCAAGAACACTTTCTCATGTGTTCGTAAGAGATGAGGCATTCGTGAGGGATTCTTTCAGTTTCGTGGAAAGTGTAAAGCATGTTGACTTGCCTGACAACTACATTTTGGTTTCTCTCGATGTGGTGTCTCTTTTCACCAACATACCATTAGAACTAGCAACCCAGTTGATAGATAAATATTTCAATAAAATTTCACCACATACCGAAATCACAAAAACTGAATATCTTCAATTATTTGAATTTTGCACAGAGAATAGTTTCTTCAACTTTGAAGGTAGATACTATGAACAGACTTTTGGCTTGGGCATGGGTAACTGCCTGGCTCCTATAGTCTCTGATATCGTCATGTGGGAACTTCAAACTATAGCGTTGAAACAGGTATCATTTCATATCCCAATATTCGAAAGATATGTAGATGACATTTTCACAATCATACCATCTGATAAAGTTCAACATACTCTCGAAGTGTTCAATAGTTTCAATCCAAGGTTAAGATTCACGGTGGAAATAGAGAAGGATGGTAAAATTCCATTTCTTGATACCATATAGTTATTAGAGACGGAAATAAGTTAAAAACGGACCGGTATCAGAAACCAACGTTCTCTGAGAGTGTTTTGAATTTTCACTCATGTCACCCCATTTCACATAAATTGAACCTCATTCCGAACATGAAACATAGAGCTCTCAAATTATCACACGAGAGTTTTCACGACCCTAATCTACTCAAGATTAGAACTATTTTATTTAGGAATAACTATCCTCCTAAACTCGTCAGTAGGATTTTGAAGTTGGGAGAGAGACAAATGAGTGGAAGGGCTTCGGTTGAGGATAAAAACTTTTTCAAATTGACATATGTTCCTACATTGACGGAGAAAATTAGTAACGTTCTGAAAAGTGATGAGTCTGTCATATGTTTCAGGCCTGAAAATACAACGAAACGCTTTTTTTCCAAACACCTAAAGAACTCCGTTCTAATACAGGGTGCGGCACGGAGGATGGATGGTTTTAAAAAAATAATAAAAGCGTTAATTTTTACTCAAAAACACATTTATTGACGGAATCAGATTCTCAAGGAAATAGCATTTGAGACAGTCAAGTGTGGAAATTCACATCAGGCTTGTGGTGGCCGAAATCGGTGATGCAGTGCTGGAGGCGCTCTTGGAAGTTCGCGTAGACTCTCTCCAACATCGCTCTCTCAACTTGGGCAACTTCCACGCGAATAGCCCTTTTCAATTCGTCCAGAGTTCGGGGCTTGGTCTCGTATACTCTAGCCTTGAGGTGTCCCCATAAGAAAAAATCGCATATGGATAAATCTGGGGACCGGGGAGGCCAATGAACATCGCCAAACCTGGAAATAAGGCGACCAGGGAAGAGAGGGCGAATAACGTCCATTGATGCTCTGGCTGTGTGGGCGGTCGCCCCATCCTGTTGGAACCACACACGTCGGATTGGAACACGTTGCCGTCGTAATTCGGGGAGAAAGAAGTTGTTGATCATTTCGACGTACCGCTCTGAGTTCACGGTAACAGCACGGCCATTAACGTCTTCGAAGAAGTAAGGGCCAATGATGCGAGTTTGCGATACAGCGCACCAAACCGTAACTTTTGGTAAATAAATGCTAGGAACACACGAGTCTAACGGCACCTTCCCCACTTCTCTCGTCCTCAGTGGGGGAAAGTTATGCCCATCTGAAAAACGTCCGCCCTCCGTGCCGCACCTTGTATCATATATAGGATCCCGTGTTCAGAGTGCAACAATGTTTATATAGGACAGACAGGTAGATATCTGAAAACCAGGTTGGCTGAACAGGAGGGACGCAACAAATATTATTAATCCGACTAAAAGAAAAGAAACAAACACTGCCTTAGCGGAACATGCCCTTCTAACATCACATTCATTCAATTTTGACGAAACAAGAATTTTGGGTACACAAACCTTTCTAAACAGAAGACTACTACACGAAATGATAAGTATCAAAAAGGAGAAAAATGCTGTGAATAAAAGATCAGATATTGAAAATTTGAACACATCATATTTCAATTTGATTGACAAAATGAGGGATAAAACTTGAGAGGGTTTGATGGGTAAATTATTGTTTGTATATTTTGCCGACCAGTTATGTTCCCTTTTTTGCTCGCCATTCTCATCTTGCAGCATTTGATTAAATTCAGTTTCCGACACCGCCAGGTGAAATGAAGGTTTGCGGAAGTATGCGTTCCCTTGAATTCTTGCTTTGTATTTATATTTGAACACGGAGAACTGACTGTTGATGTGAGTGGTTGATGATTTTTTTTTATATTACTTATTTTAATTTTAATATTTTAATTTAATTGCTGTTTAGTAAATTTCATGCTCACACGTGAGTTCATGTTAGTCAGATTTCACCTCCTAAGTTTCCCATTTACGTTCACAAAGTAGATTCCGGAAGAAATTCATTTACAAATATTATTTTATTTTATTGCATAGTATACAGTTCACCTACTTGTTTATTTATTTATAATTTTATTCGATTATTTATTTATTCATTAGATTATTCACTTACTACCCCAATAGTTCTAATTGTGGTTTCATTGTTTTGTTTTGTTTATTTACTGTCAAAAGATACTTTTACTTTTTTACTCAATTCCGATTACAAAACTTGTCCAACAATATTTTAGTTGTATATGCGTTGGAGATATTCTGGCTACCACTTGAAACTAGGTTTTTGTATCGTTTCAGAGCCCTGAGGAAGATATTAAACATATCGAAACGTTGGCCTTTCAATCATAGCAGTTTTCTTTAACCAAAGACCTACACCTGTTATTTGTACAGATTTATTATCTTTAACAGTTTTCTTATTGTTGTTTTTTTTTTCATTCAGAAAATCTCAATAATGGTTATTTTTACTTTGATGAAAGACATTTCTGTTACTGAATTTCGATGAAATCCTAATAAACTTACTTCGAAATGAGTTTTGGCTGCATTTTGTATGTGAGGAATAGTGTCCAGAGAGTGAGTGGTCAATATTTTATTCCACTCGTGAATTGAAAAATTAATTCACCCAGTGGATAAACGTCAAAGTACTCTTGTTGCTATGGTTTGAATATTCTCGTCCTTAAACGCCAAAATGGGATAAAATTCTAACTTCATAGTAGCTTAAGGTGAGCGTTCAATGTAGTGTGTTTTTATTTCAAGTTGCATTTGAAACTGATTTCACTTTGAGAACTGAAATTGTGTGGGTTAACTCAGAAAGGATTGGAGTTCTTAATGAGATAATAGAGATCGATTTCTTTTCGAAAGTTCATTTTTTTCTTTCAAAATTAGAAGAAAATAAGCCAACTCATGCTTCTCTTTTATTTCAAACGAAAGACCCATGAAAATAGTTCAACTTCCGATTAAAAGTGAAGCTACCGATAATTTCGTTCAGAAAAACTACTTGAAATACCCACATATTCACTAATTTCGTAGTTCAGCGATTTTCGGATAGAGAGCGCCATTGTACATTTCATTCATAATTAGAGAGATATTGATAGAACTAATAGTGATAATGTAAGTTCTATGGAGATATTCATAAAATGCACGGTGGCGCCTCTATCGGATTAGTTTTCCTACTCGCTCTGAAGGGCGACCTTAAAGCTCTATTTTACGAGATCAGATATGTAGAAAGTGACATAAACCAACATCTGAATTCACTACTGGAATGAAAACAAATATTTCTTTCACAAGCAACATTTATTAATTCATTCATATTTCAAGAAAAATAACAATTATCACAACTTCTCAATTATCAGGTACAAATGCATCACTGCAAATCTTACACCGTTTATTTTCGGCTGATCATTCCTTCAGATCCAACGTTATCAAAATTAAAATCACTGATTAAGAAAAACGGTATCAACATTGTTTTCACATAAATTCCTTCAATATGTACGTTACAAGTATTTTCCAGTTAATAATTCCAGAATTCGAAGAAGGACGTTATGTTGTTTTGAAGTTATTGAAAAATGGGAACGATTTCTTGTTGATAATAAATGAGATTGAGAAAGGAAACAAAGTAAGCCTTGCTAAGATAAATTAAAAGACTCTTCAGATATGGGGATTATTACAAAAGCATAAGAAAAAAATCAAAGGAAACTGTTCAAAATATGAAAGGAGGAAAGCAAGTTGAAGCAGTGGAATAAATATCATGGGTGACAATGATGATCCACAAACGATTTATGATAAATAAAAACCACGTTTCATTGGAGAGAAACAAATGAAGGTAGCAACTGAAGGTATTTATTTCTGATATTGCAGACTTGTCAAACGTGCTCGCAATCAATGGTCTTATTTCTTTCATCTAAGATTTGACCTGCGGTCGCCATGTTGGAATCACGTTTTTTAATTGCCCCATTCAAGAGCATAGCATTCTTGCCAATCTGTCTAAACTGATACGGAAAAAATCATAGAGTTAAATGAGTAATTAAGATTAACAACCAAAACTATTTTTTTTCAGAAGTTAAAAATTCCTTCAACATAGCTCTTCCGATTGCAATCAGACTGGAATTGTGGGATGCAACAAAATTCAAAATCATTTCAAAACATTAATTGACATTTATCATAGGGGTATTCGCACTTCTCAACAAAATACTCGAAACGCACAAATATTCTCTCGGATTGCCGATACACGAAAGTCGGTCATATTCAACAAATTCCGGATCAGTGTCAGTTCCTTCGTCCTCCTTCTCCATCTTCTTTGTTATTTCGGGCATAGTGCATGATTTGAAGAGGTTGATGTCGGTGTCCGCTATGAGATCGCAGTTGAGTGATCTTGTGTGGTGGTTGGCTCTCTTCCTGTGTTGGTTTTCCGGCTTTAGATTATCGGTAGAATGCAAATTGGATAAATTTAGTGGACAGATATGGGTGGGTTGTAAGTTGTGGACTTCTACGTACGTCAGCTGGGCTCTTATGGTTTCCTCTGGAATTTTCTCTTGCAGGATGGATATCTTCTCTGAGCCTGAATCAACAAGAGGGAATACAAATTAATTTATTACAGTACTGCTGATTGGACATCGAAATTTTGTAAAAATTTTGGTTATCAGAAAAACTTTCACTGCATCTCACCAAAGAACGGCTTGGAAATATACATGAAATTCTCGAATTTTTACAGAGTACATAGTTTGTTTTGTTGACAATAAGGGTGTTGCGTCAAAGGCTTAGGTTAAATATCGCAGATAAACTGTTGGGGAACGTTAAATCCTTTGGGATATGTATCTGGTTACTTTAGCTTGAAGTTTGATAAAATTGGTGAATGTTTATAAGAACCATTGTCCCTATAATATGGACTTCAAAAGCTGAAGTATCAAGTTGATTATGAAAACTTAATCTGATTAAATCGCATTCACCAATTTGAATAGTCTTGTACATATATTTTAACAGTAGATTCCTCCCATCAAACGAAACACTTTTTTTCCATACCATTTGAAAAATATAACCGGTTCATATTTTCGAAAGAATCAATTTCTAAAAATAAAAGTATTCTTATGTTTTTTCAATAAAACTTGTCGTTTTCGAGTCTTTCCTAATTTTATAAGATGAAATTTGAATCTGAATGCGTCCCTGGATGAGATATCATCAAATAGTATTTCCTCTGTGGTCTCTCCACAAGTTAAAAATGTTGTCAGAATATTTACCAACTTCATCAAGACTAAAACCTCTATGATGGAAAAACGTTTGATGTAGAGATATGTAATAATAAAATCCCACAAATGTGCGAGATGATATTGAATTCTAAAATGCACGAAATTATACAATATCCTCTTGGAATTTTAACTCGACATTACTCGGGTATTATTACAACAATTATGAGTCTTCTCATAATCATCACCTATTTGCATTATTCTCTGTGAATAAATAAATCGAAAGTCCATGGCGAAACGGACTGAAACCAAGATCGTAGCGCTAAATCGGCAAAAATCTGAACTACTCGTTGGGCATTTCCAAAGAGCAACGCCTAGACGCCATTAGCGAAAAGTAAACAAAACTAGTGCCGTGGCGATAGGGGACGTACTGGCATCTTCTTCTCAAAAGTTCTGTGAAATATCATAAAAGATGGGTTAGGTTAGGTCATTGGCCTCGAATCATCTGACCTAGATTAATGGAGTTAGGTTATTGAGAAAACAATTTTTTATGATAATTGGGATACCGTGGAATGTTTGAACAAATTATTAGTGTTTACAAACTAATCTCCAGGAAAATCGAGAAACAAACTTATTTTGGTGGGAGAAATATGGCTTTTCAATTGCAGAAATAATCGGACAAAACTAAGTTTTTTTGTTAGGAAATATCGTGTTTGTAACATTTTTATTCAAAAAAGGTTATTGCTTGAGTATTTTCCAAATGTATCACCACAGAACATCTAATAATCACCTCAATTTCAATCGGAAAATATAAACTTCGAGGTGTATGCAGAGAATCGTATCAGACACATATTTGGTCCAATATTTTTTCAAATGGCTGACTGATTCTCGTCGATATAGCGCATGTAACGGTGCGTTGCGAGGTTGTCGCCACGCAAGACAAACCGTTGTTCTGTGTCTCCAACGTTAGTCCCATCACAGACCAGTCTGCCGTCCCATGAACGACGCTTACGTAGAGCGATAACCTGCGCCATGGACTTCGATTTATGTATTTATTTACAGAGAATAATGCAAACAGGTGATGATTGTGATGTGAAGACTTTCAGTGAATTTATGTAATAATAACCGTGTAGTGTCGAGTTAAATTTCAAAGAGGATATTGTTTAGATAGATATTTTCCTGACGGAGCGGTGAAAATTAATTTTGGAAAGAAACTGTGCGTATGAAATGTGCAATTTCAAGCTTCTTAGAATTCAATTTTGTCTCTCATATTTGTGGGATTTCATTATCACCTATCTCCACATCAAACGTTTTTTCATCATAGAGATTTTAGTTTTGACGAAGTTGATAAACATTCTGACAACATTGTTAACTTGTCAAGAGACCAGAGAAGAAATAATATTCGATGATATTCAATCCTGGGAAGCATCCAGATTATTCTTGAAATTCAATAATTTTTCCTCAAATTTCATCGTACACAATTGCGAATAACTCGAAAACGACGAGTGTTATTGAAAAAACATAAGAATACCTTTTTTAAACTAAAATGGTTGATTCTTTCGAAAATATTAACCCTTTATCTTTTTCAAGTGATTTTATAGTATTCTTGCGTGAATTTATGAGTCGACTACGCTGTATATTTTATGCCAGGAGAAAAACGAATCCGAATTTCGAAAAATGGTACAGAACAAAAAATTTTTCGTTTGATGGGAGGAATCTACAGTTAAAATATATGAACAAGTCAAAGACTCTGTAACGTGATTATTTTGCGCCCTGAATTAAATTCAGCATTTTCGCTGTTGTGGGATAGTTTACACCTTTTGTGGCGTTGCTGGTTGATTCTGGTTCATGGCTTGTGGTGGAGATGGCTGTGGTATTGTGTGCGGTCGTAGAAGTAGGAAGGGATTGTTTGACAATTGGCTGCTCTGTGAAAGCGAGGTTACCTCTTTTTGGAGAATTTTCGAAAAATTGTGGAAGATTTAAGCTGAATTGAATGAAAATGATTTGCCTGGAAGTTTTATCTGGAATCATCCTCGTTGTAGGCGATTATAATTTCAATTTGGTTAATTCCCTGGATAATATAGAGAATATTGGCTTAAATCCAAGGGTACGTTTGTTAGAACGATTATTATATTCTTCCATGAGACCCGGAATCTCTATAGAGGTATGATATGAGCTTATATATGAAACCATTGTCTAACAGTCTTTTTATTAGGAGGTATACGATTATTGTTGTTGGAAAATTGCTGAAAGTATAGAATTTGGAAGTAGATCGTTTTTCCCCCCGAACAACATCCTAAGATGTATGAACTTTCTTTGAATTTTGTGAACAATGCCTTATGGTGTTTTATTAGGGTCCAAGTGTCGGGTATCCAGGTATCCAAGTGTCGAGTATCCAGGTATCCAAGTGTTGGGCATCCAAGTGACTGCCATCCAAGTATCTGGCATCCTAGTATCGGCTATCCAAGTATCTGGCATCCACGTACCACCCATCCAAGTATCAGGCATCCAAGTGCCTGGCATATGAGTGCTTAGCATCCACGTTACAAGTACTATCGACGTCTCTACTTCAGGCCATTCAGTGGTTGAGGTAACCGGTGCTTTGCACTGGCTTTAGGTTTATAATATACTAGCTGGCCCGGCGAACTTTGTACCGCCTGAATTATACTTAAAAGTTGTATAAACTTACCATTGCTTTTTTTCAAGAAGGAAAAAAATTAGGCGAAATTAAAGTTCAAAATATACAAAATTTTAATAATTTTGTAATTCACATGGAAAAAATTCTCTTTATTTAAGCGGTAACTAATTGTGGAACTTGAACATATAACTTTTTGTTTTTAATTTTTGTACAGTTCTCTTTTTGCAGTACCTCATGTGACTGTGAATAGCAGGAGTATAATCCATATTATACCTTTCCTCTTATATGAATCAAATTGTCAAGAATATGAACAAAAATTATTCCTTTAATGAACTATCGACTATTAACACAGCCCGTCGACCAGAATTAAAAAATCAGTCATTTGTTAATAGCCCAACCTGAAGTGGCAAAAACAAAACTTTTCTTATATTCCCAAAATCTAATCAGTGGTCACACCATTATTTTAGACATCTTAGCTATGCTGCTAAGCTCAAAATAATGGGTAAACATCTCAGTTGTTGGAGCAGCGCGATTCTCATTATTCAATGGATATGAGCTGTCAATCTCTCTTCAATTTGTTCAATTTAGTTGACGATATCAAGCTCGTTAGAAGACAAATCGAGATGTTAAAATGTCGATAGTACGATCGACACGGCAAAATTATAAACACTGTGAATTATGTTGAACTCATATTTGAATTTATTGATGGTCATTCGACCAGATATCAGGCAACCCATGACACATTATTGTATATCATAAGTGAAAGCCCGATGAGCAAACGTTTCAAAATTATTGACGCTTACAATACTGTCTCTGTGCGAACAGAAACACGAATATAATATGTCAATTACTAATTATGGGCAATTTTAGATTCAGTTATTTCCGCAAATATATCTATTACCCAAACAGAAATTCGAAAGCATTTCAAAAATAAAGAAAAAAGATGAAGATGGCCAACTCACTTTTGAAACTGATCGTCAAAATCAGGTACTTGATCTTTCGGTAAAAATTCACTGTTCCATCAACTTGAGATAAGTTTACCCGCTTTTTTTGATCTGGCAATAGACTTCCATGTTACCATGAGTTCTATGCGAATCACATATCGCCATCTAACAGCTGTAATATCAACCTACGACTACGTAGGTACAGTGACTTGTCTATTCACTGTACGACTACGCATCAACGGTAGCGACACCTAGTGGCCTTATTCAAAAGAAGGAAAAGCATTTCCTGCATAAGTAACACTTTCATCAATTTTTTCGATGTTTTATTGTATTTTATAATAACCAGACCGAAGACGATTCCATAAATGAAGTTTCATAACAAACAGTCCATCCGATCTCTAGTAATAAATGGTGTAACCGACATCTTTCTTTTATATATATAGATTATTGTACAAAGTAAATATCACGGGAGACCTTTCAATCACCGCTCGCTCCTTTCATTCATGTCCAACTTTTATCAGACTCAAAATTGAGTTTATTATAGTTAGTGGCAGATTGCCCAATTTACATTTTTACCTTTGTACCAGTTTCATTTGATACTGGATTGCGATTTTTCGATACTGTTCATAATTACTATAGGCGTAAGTGTAAACATTTGTGAACTGAGGTGGATACTAACTGGCCAGTTATTACAACCACGGTACTTGAATTCCCTTGCAAATTTATAACTTTATTTAGTGAGATTTAATCGAATTCAGCAATTTTGTGGAGTTTTGTTTCGCTGAATATACCTATCAACTACTGCAAATCTAATTTTACTTTTTCAATAATATTGTTCAATCAGTTTAATTTTAAATAAAGGGGTTGACATTGAGTATCATTTGTCTTATTGCTATTCTGGTAGGGGAGTACGCAATTTTGGGGATTGTAGGACAGGCAAATTTTCTACCTGGCACCCATTCATAAATTTAAATTTTTTTTTAACTCACTCCCATCTTCACTGAGTTTAGCCGCGAGCCTGATTTGCCAAGTGACCAGGCTTACTCAAGTCAACACGTCACAACTCGCCCTGTATAGTTCTTTCATTTTTGATTTATATTCATCACTGAATCGAACGAATATGGAAAATGATTGTATTGTATCAATTTTGAATGCTTTCAATTAGTTCTGAATTTGTGTATTTCTGCATTTTTGTGTTATTAAAAATGAATGGAATAAATCCGAAAACTTCTCGCCTAACAACAAGGGATTATGAAACTCAAAGAATCTTGATCCAGAAGGAAGACAATTCATTACAACCCCAAATTTGATAGGCCCCATAATGAGAATCTTCAAGATAGTACAGTTAATAAATGTAAAGCCAGCAGAAAGCAAGTTGAACAAGAAATAAGAGAAGATTGGTCAAAATTTATGGCAAGTGCATTGACGAGTTTTACTCAAATGAGGTGGTAGTTGAAACAGAAAGAGGAATATTTAGATTATTCATCAATTATATTTTATATTGCTCTCATATATGAGGTCCACGATGAAAGTTATATTTCATGGCTTGTTATAAAGACGACTTTGTTTAGTAGGAAAATCTGGTTGACCTCCCAATCATGGCAAAGTGGGAAATTTATTCCTTACCGCTTTCCACATTCCCGTTCATCCTTTGGTCTCGCACTTCTGGAAAGTCACCGTCAAACGTTTGTTCGCCCTTATCGACGCGACGCCCTCTGTGGGGGGACGCCGACGCAGCCTTCCGCTTGAAAGAGACGACCAGCGGCCTCCTATGATCATGCAGGCGCGCCATCTCTGTGTCCAGGTAGCGAAGGGAACTCTGCCTGCTGTAAGAATCGGTGTTGCTATGACTGTTTACTTGTGAGGATCTGCCGGATAAGTTGGCGTAACACCTACCTCCAGCCGGGTTCCTGACCATCAGATGGCGTCTGAAGCACTGCTTGAATGTGTTCTGGAACGAGATCGAGTGTTAAAAAACGCGGAAATACATTCCTCGTTATCTACGCATAAAGGTGATTTTTCATCAGAGCTTGTCAAAATATACCATTTCATTGAAACACCCCAGCATAAAACTTTCAGGGTGACGGATCACTGCCACTAGAAGTGAAACTTGATGCAATGAAATGAGAAGTACGGATCTATTTCAATTATGCATCCTTCCAGATGAATGTTGAACGATCGTTCAATTATCTGAAAACCAACAGCACCTTCACGTTTCAGTGCAGCTTACTGAAAAAATTCGACTGCATCGTCCCCTTAACATCACTAAAGGCGCGGCTATAAAGGCAACCTTTTTTGAGAGGAGGGCGAATCACCGCTCAACGATTAGTGGGCCGAAACTCTCGCTTCCTACCCAGGCAACACAGACTTCTTCGCGATATCTCTGAGAGGTTACAATGCGACTTTTATGGGAGCTCCTACCGCGAGGTCCCAGAGATCTCTATGTGATGTTACTAAGCGAATTTCCCACTCATGTGCCCTTGCGATATCTTGGAGACCTCGCCATGCGATATCCTTGGGAACTCTCCATGCGGTAAATTGGAGAGGAGAGCACACCATGCGATTGACAAGGTCAATCTGTTCACGCAGGCGCTATTTGTCTATCAAATCGACTTGTATAAACAGCAAATTTACCAAGACATCGAGAGGGATTTTGTGGAATTGTGGATAGATTAGTCAGTTATGTTTATCGGCGTTACTGTGCTTTGCGAGGTTCGTTATTGTGTGAAATTTCGATGAGGATATTTGTGCTCCAAGTAAGTGTTATTTTCATTAAATCCTGGAGTTTTCTCACCTATTAGGACCGGAACCATTTTTACCGCCACTTATGTTATCCGAAAAATTCAACCACATTGGTGGTTGAACGGAATTGATCAATTTACATTAAACGATTTTCTACTTGGTATATTGGTGATCAGGATAATTATTTCTATTAAGAATATGGATGAATGTAATAACTTCACAACAGATTTTACAAGAATGGTTAGTAGAGTCGAATATTCCACAAATTCAAGATAATGAATTATTGATAATTCTTAATAGGCATGGTTTACAAGTTCCTGTGGAAACCATTATTGCTATTCCAATAGTAATAAAAGAAAACACTTTCATGAGAATTTTGATGATTCGACCTTTCACGGGAACTGTTTGGAATTATATCTCATTTTGATTCAAGCTGATATATGAATGGGCATTGAAATGTTGTTGAAATCCTCTTTGTTCAGTTTGTGCTCCAAAAGAACTTGACACAATGTTTATTCACGTTTTGATTAATGTATAAACCACTGACCTTACGAAAGTGTTACCGATTTTCTTCTCAATCTACCGATCTAACGAAAAAGCACATAAATCTACCGAAATTTGATTGAGTGAATGTATGTTCTGATATTCTAGGAAATCATGACTCCTACGATATTATTTTGAAGATTTCCTAAGCGTACCATAATTTGATACATTAGTTGAGTTATACTTTGACAAATCTATATTTTTTTCAAGCAATTTGATTTAGGTACCTGAGTTTATTTTCAGCATATTTGCTGTTTTCAATAGGTGTTAATTTTTTGAATACCTATTTATTTTGTCAGAATACACATTTTTTGTTCGAAAGATTAGTTTTTCGAACATTTTGTAGATGAATGAAATCCATTTTCAATTTTGCTTCATTCGTAGAATAACCTTCTTGCCCAATATTTCGGATAAATGGTATTTCAACTTGAATAACGCAAAAAATATGTGAAAAGGTATTTTCTTCCAAAAATCTACCGAAATCTACCGATTTTTTCCGAACTTGTAGGTACTGAGGGTGGCAACACTGCATACGTGGAGTACAACAGAGGAGTCTTTTCTCAAGATTGGCTGAGAGATTGTACTCAGAGGAAGAAAGAAATGTAATGTTTTGAATAATATTTTTTCAAGTTTTTTTGTTGCAAATTGTTGATAATAAATATTTATGAAGGATTTATACGCTGGTTTCAGTTTACCTTCTGTTGCTGCCGAAAATAATGAATAACTTTTAACACTGTTTGTTGTGTAGATCAATTCAATAATAGCTAATATACAGATTCTCATTATAGAAATAGGACAAATCAAATTTAGCTTTTGATGTTCTATTAACATTTCGCAATGCGACTGGTATAAACCTGTGCAAAGCGGCCTGTGTAGAAACTTCTTATACATCTCGTAATGCGACCTGTTTGAGAATATCTTATACATCTAGCAATGCGGAGGTTAATAAGAAGTTCTCAAAGTCCTCACCGCGGGAGGTGCATGCGAACTCTCAGTGTGGCTTGTTTGAGAATATCCACGTGGGATATCGTCAAGAGTTCTCTGGGAACTCTTTTGTGGCGGACATTTGGAGGAGATATAGAGCTCCCTGCGACCTCCCAAAGAAGTCACAAAAGGCGTCACAACTTCCTAAAAAGAAGTCGCAGGGATTTCTCTGGGATATCTTTGTGTTGCCTGGGTATCTGTCATGCATACAGGTTGAGTCTTTGACCTGTACATATATTCTAACTGTAGGTTTTTGAGGCCAAAAGAAAACTTTTTTCATTTTCCATTTTTTCGAATTCGGCCCTGTAAAAGAGATATAGCCATTTGAAAACTAAAATTGGGCCAAATACGTGCCTGATACCATTCTCTGCAAACACCTCAAACTTCAGATTTTTCGACTGAAATTGAGGAGATAATTAGATGTTCTGGGTGATAAATTTAGAAACTACTCAAGCACTAATCTCATTTGAATAAGAATGTTACAAACAAGATATTTCTTAACAAAAACACTTAGTTCTGTCCGATTATTTCTGCAATTGAAAAGCTGTATTTCTCACACCAAAATAAGTTCCTTCTTCGATTTTCCTGAAGATTAGTTTGTAAACACTACTAATTTGCTCATATTTTCCTCGATATTCCAAAAATATTTATATTGTTTTCTCACTAACCTAATCTAACTTCATTAACCTGAGTCATAGGATTCGAGGTCAATGACCTTACCCAACCCATCTTTTGTGATATTTCACAGAACTTTTGAGAAGACGATGTCAGAATGCCGATTTTCTATTCAAAAATCAAACAATGGTATGGGCGAAAACAAGAAAGCAGTAACCGGGTGAATTATGGCAAGGGCACTAGTTTTGTTCACTTTTCGATAAAGACTCTTTGGAAACGCCAAACGAGTAGTTCTCATTCTCGCCGATATAGCGCTACGATCTTAATTTCAGTCGCCTATAATAGTGCGCTACCTCGAATAGTAGCCGCCACGCAAGGCAAACCGTTGTTCTGTGTCTCCAACGTTAGTATCTCATCCCTGTCTGTAGTCTCCGTCCCATGAACGACGCTTACGTAACCTGCGCCATGTACTTCGATTTATTTATATATTTATTTACAGAGAATAATGCAAACAGGTGATGATTATGTAAAAGACTTTCAGTGAATTGATGAAATCTAACCTTGTAGTGTCGAGTTATATTGTTCAGATAGATATTTTGCTGAAGGACCGGTAACAATGAATTTTTATTAGAAACTGCGTATAAAATGTATAATTTTATGCTTCTTGTAATTCAGTTTCATCTTACACATTTGTGGGATTTTATTATTACCTATCTCTTCATCAAACGTTTTTTCATCATAGAGATTTTAGTCTTGACGAAGTTGATTAACATTCTGACAATATTTTTAACTTGTTAAGAGACCAGAGAAGAAATAATATTGGATGATATCTTACCCAGGAAAGCATTCAGATAATTCTTGAGATACGTAATTATTTCGTTAGTAAACAATCAACCGAAATTCAGTTCATTCGGAATAGCGGTTCCGAATATATGGAGAGAATGGTGTTTTCTTAATGGATTTTTGACACCATGTATCTTTCAAACGAAACCGAATTCTGAAAAATGTTATGAGAAAAAAGTTTATGAGAGGAATCTACTTTTAAAATATATTAACCAGTGAAAGACTCACCCTGTATATCGAAATTTATTCAAGAGAATGGATTGATAAGAAATTCTCCTCTGAGTGGAACACGCGGACTGATCTCAGGTCTTCGGGACTCCTAATTAAGGGGCCTTCATCAAAGCCGGAGGTCAAACAAAAAGACCTTGATTCTTGAGGGAGAGCAATTGTATTAGGTGACTGGGGCTCAAACTGGACATCTGTTTAACATACATTCACAGAGAATGGGTCTTTCTCAGTAATCTCTGTGCCGTTGGTGCAGGAACGCAGATGAAACGGCCGAACATATACTGTTCACGTGCGGTTATCTATTGGTTTTAAGGTTAACACACCTAGGGAACCCTAAACCTTCCATCTCTATGGTGAGAGGGAATCCCGCCTGTTGGCTAATGGAGCTCGAGGCTTTACTGCATGTAACTGAAAATCCACACACAAGCCAAAGGGAGCTTGGTGTAGCTTGTTGTATGAGTGAGCGTTCAGTTCAAAGAATCCTCAAAAAAATAAGTATCATGCCTACGACATTCAGATGCATCAGGCGCTTACCGATAGCGATTTTGAAAACCGTCTGGATTTCTGTAACTGGCCAAATTGAACAGAATCCTTCATTTTTTGAATTTGTTTCATTTAGTGATGAAGCAACCTTCCATAATTCCGGAGCCGTCAATAGGCACAATTTTCATTATTACTCTGTAGAAAATCCAAGAATTATAAGGGAAATAGACTATCAACACAGGTGGTCATTGGATGTCTGGGGAGCAGTAATCGGCAATCATGTGATAGGCCCTCATTTCTTCGAAAAAAATTTAGATGGAGCTGCTTATTTTACTTTCATTCAGAACATTCTTCCCGGAAGGTTAGCAGTATTACCTACGGAAATACGGAATGAAATATGGTTTCAGCATGATGGAGCACCCTCTCATTATTCTCGTCCTGTGAGGGATTTACTGGAACAACATTTTCCAAATAGATGGATTGGTAGGGGCGGACTGACAAGATGGCCTGCTAGATCACCGGATCTCACCAAATTAGATTTTTTTTTGTGGCGATACATAAAGGGAATCGTGTATGATGAAGTTCCAACAACAGCTTCCAATATGCGAGAGAGGATTGTGACTGCTTTCCGAAGCATTACTCCAGCCATGCTGACGAGGGTTAGTGGGACATTCAACGATCGGATCGCTTTGTGTTCCAGAGAAGGCGGACGACACTTTGAACATCTCTTGGATCATTGGCACAATTTTTCTATGTCTTTTTCAACGCCCGTTTGTTGTTATATCGAATATTTGAATAAAATTTTCCGTTCTGATTTCATTTTTCGTACCTGCTGGACACATGAGTGAAAATAGCCCTTAGGTTACTTCTGAAAAAATGTAAGGTTTTAAACTGTGTACATCATCATGGCAAAAAATACAGGATGTTACATTTGAAAAATCGAGAAAAATAATTTGAAATTCTTCATATTTGGACATTGATAACGGACAACCTGTATAAGAGAGGTTGATCATTTAGGAACGATGACTAGGCAATATCTTGAGTTAAAATCAATCCAGATCAAATTCATGTTTCTATCACTTCTGGAAATCGGTAAAGGACTTTTACCGAAATTTTGCAGTTTATTCTTATTAAGATACGTACTGTTGGAAAAATATCCCTAATATTTTGCATCATGGTAGAGGTATTGAAGACCATTGAAAATATGCAAAAATATAAGGGGTGTTCCATTTAAAAAAAATCACAAATTTGTTGAATAATTTTATTTGGGAACACCCTGTATATCATAAAATAATTTCCTTAGATGCAGAATTGCAAGTACAAAGGGAATGCTTCTCAACTAAATTCCCAAAACGTCTGGTTTAGCAGCTATAGAAGCTTAACGCACTACTGCAGGACCCGGTATACTCCAAACCACTATTTTAAAATTTCTCACAAGAAGAGAGACCGATCCAAGGGGCCAATCATCCCCCAAACTCAATTTTTAATACCTCTATGGCTTAGAGCGCGAGGGTATTATCCGCACGCATGAGGATGAGTGAGAGATGTAAACTTTCAACGTTTTTCTTCAATACAGATGTTTTCTCCCAGCAGAAATAAAAAAAGATGATATTATCAGATTTTGAATGTATTGTCTCCATTCTAAAATCAGTTGTTCTCGATCAATTCTAGTGATCAATAGTTTTTCTTTCGTTTGATTTTCTACACTCCATCGCTATGCAATGCGAAACACGCAATTTGACCCAAGAGGAATGTGCCCAAGCGGTAGTTTTGCGAGAAGAAGGGTGGACATACACAAGAATTGCAGAAAGGTTTTGAGTTTCCAATACAAGTGTGTCCAGAATGTTGCAGCGATTCAGGGAGACAGGTATGAATGTCCGAAGGCCAGGACAGGGTAGAACACGGGTAACAACTGCCATTCAAGAACGTTACTTGAGACTTTCTTCGTTGAGACAACGGTTTGCAACCGCTCGCCTACTTCAAAATCAGCTTGAGCAAACTCATGAGGTGCAAATTAGCACTCAGACAATAAGAAATCTCCTCAGAGAATATGATTTAAGGCCTCGTGTCGCGGCAAGAGGCCCAGCTCTTACCCCAGCCCATCGAAGGGCGCGTTTGGATTTTGCGAGAGAGCATATCCATTGGGAAGAGGCCGATTGGGAAACACAGATGAGTCTAGATTCTGCCTCTACCATTGTGATCGACGTTCCCTTTTATACAGACGTCCACATGAAAGATATGCTCAGTGCAATTTCTTGAATACTACTGGTTTCGGGGGAGGATCGATTATGGTATGGGGTGGAATATCTTTGACTGCTCGCACAGACCGAGTGGTCGTTGATAATGGAGCTATGAATGCTGATAAGTATATAAGGATCATTCTTGAAGAGCATGTAGTGCCATTTGCCCCATACATTGGTGAAAATTTCACTTTTATGGACGATAATGCCAGACCCCATCGTGCGCGCATCGTTCAGGAGTACCTTTGAGAGGTTGAAGTCTCTCGAATGGAATGGCCAGCAAGAAGTCTAGATCTCAATCCGATTGAGCAGGTTTGGGACAACCTCAATAGAAGGCTGAGAAGTTCAGAAAATCATCCAGCTACTCTTAATTACTTAGGAATCCAACTCGGAGAAATCTGGGAAGGATTAGATCAGAACATTTTAAGATCACTCATTTTGAGTATGAACCGTCGTTGCCGAGCTGTAATTAACTCTTCTTTCACATAAGATTCGGTGAGATCCTGAATTTTTCTGCCATTTAATGTTTCTTGTTTCATTCAAAACCTTCCCGAGAGAACATAAAAGATGAGTTATAAAGTCAATGTAGAGTTAACTTTCATTAAAATTGAGATTTTCAGAATGTGCGTTAATTTTTTTTGGGCAGTGTATTAGCTCATATTGGCTTCCCTGTCTCTCATTTCAGTTTACTCGGCTGTATACATCAATAATTAATATTGGTAGAAAAATCAGCTAAAAACTAATATATTCAAAAATCAGGTAAATTATTGAAGTGTAGAAATGTGCTCATCTGACCGCAATAACTCTAGAATTTTGACCTGCCGATGAATGGAATCGTCGATCTTCAATAATTTCCCTGATTTATGAATTTATTGGTTTTAAGCTGAATTTTCACAAATATTAATTATTAAAAGAAGAAAATCTTTCTTCGATTGTATAAAGAACCACTTTATGAATTAATAATTAATTTTTCTCATAAACAATTGCTCTGAACATTTTGCTGAATCGTGGACCCCCATAAGCTCATCCTACTGAAAAACAAATTAATTTCAACCCGATCATATCTCTCATTACAGAAATACAGGGGTTTTTTGTCGAAAATTCGCTGAAATTCAATATGGTTCAGACTATTCGATCTGGGGATAATTTGCCTGAAGCTGGAATTCATCGATCTATAAATGCTAAATTTAATCTCGAACAAATCCGAGGATTCGATAATTGTCGGGGATCTTATCGTCTGAGAATTCAGGCTAGAAATTCGAAAAAGTAAACACACCAGCCTGCCGCCCAAAAACTCGGAATGTAAAGCACACTGTGCCATCATCTATTCATTTTTTTGCCCCCAGAAATTTATTTCTACACACATTTTCCATCAACCCTTCTGGGGTCGATTCACACGGGTAAAACATGGTTTGTTGAATTTATGTATAATTAGATTTAAAAAAACGGAATCCACGTACTGACAATTCATAATTATCGCAGTGTGAATAATGGACCCAATCTCACGTTCCACATACAAATAGACAGGTTTAAATCATATTTTCACTCCCATAGGAAAATGCTTCCTGGCAATTTTCACTCGGAGGAAAAAGCTGCAGAAAAACCACAGATTGAATAGAATTTCCGCCGAGGCTGAGCGTGATATTTTCATAGGAGGATTTTCTTGTTTTTGGATCTGCTCTAGCTTTGATATTACGGTTGGATTTATCAGAAGAAGCGTTTTCAGTGGGACGGAAATAATCCGAGTTGAATTGCTCTGGGCCCACTCTAGACGCAGTGAAAAAATCGGATTTGTTTTATATATTATACAGATTGTTTCACCATAATTTGGACTAACATATACAGGGTGAGTCTTTTACTTTAACTGTAGATTCCTCTCATCAAACGAAACACTTCTTCTCCATACCATTTTTTAAAATTCGGTTTCATTTGAAAGATACAGGGTTTCGAAAATCTATGGAATTAACATATACACGGAACGGATATTTCGAATAAACTGAATTTTGGTTGATTGTTTACTCTATTCATGGTGCATATTCCTCAATCAAAACTTTTTCAATATTCCTCCTGGTCTAAAAGTTACAGCGTAGCCGACTCATAAATTCACGCAAAAATACTATAAAATTACTTGAAAAAGATGAACGTTTTCGAAAGAATCAAACATTTCATAATTTCATAATTTCAATAAAACGCGTCGTTTTCGAGTTATTCCTAATTGTATACGATGAAATTCGAGGAAAAAATCATGAATTTCAAGAATAATCTGAATGCTTTCCTGAATTAAATATCAACGAATATTATTATATTATCTTCTTAACAAGTTAACAAGGTTGTCAGAATGTTATCAACTTCGTTAAGACTAAAATCCCTATGATGAAAAAACGCTTGATGTCCAGATATGTAATAATAAAATCCCACTAATGTGGGAGATAAAATTGAATTCTAAGAAGCATGAAATTATACATTTTATGTTCGACTGCTTCATAAACACTTGATTCATGAATTCGTTTAGCGTCCATAATTGACTACTTTATTGGACACCACTTTATTGGACTCAACAGTCACAGTCTTCTCTCGATTTTGCAATTTTCTTCGATTCACACCACTTGTTATAGGCCGCATAAAAATTTTCAGAAGCACTTTTAGTGGGTAGGAGAGATTCTTCGGCACTTGCGGCTAAATTATTCACGCTTTCCTCTTCCGAACTATCCATTTTTGGGATTATTATGACGTTTGTCACAGAATTAACGAAGTAAACAACTTTGTTCAGTGAGGTTGCTGAGGTCGCTGATGGTTACTAAGGTGAGATAAGCAAAAGCATACTCAATGTATTTCTTGAAATAAAGCGACGAATATTTAATTGCCATTTCAGAAAATAAAATGTCTGCATTGCAGTCGAACATAAAGCTTTGTATGCAACTCGTACATAATTAGGCTTATGGACTTGCCCAAATTATTGGCCACGCTCGCTTTGCTCGCTCTGCCATAAACTTTGGACTCGTCCATAAAGACCATATTATGTACTTGTAACATAAATAGCTATTATTTATCAACTTGGTTGGGTATGAGTTTTCCATGAGTGAAATCCTCAATCTATGTAGTGCATCCTTATATTTGGACGTATCACAGATATTCTTTACTCTATTTTTCATGCCAGTGTCTAAGTTTAGTTTATGTTTCATTTCGTGACTTGAGTAAAAAGTGAGATATCTGTTAGAGGATATGGGTTTTGTGAACCAATCTGTTGTTATTGTTCGATTGTTCACTATCAGCATTACATCAAGGAAGGCAAGTTGTGAGTTCACCTCGGTTTCAATTGTAAATCTGATGTTGTTGTCAAAATTGTTGAAAACTTTGATGACTTCATCACGCCCATCCCTGGGTATCAGGCAAATTAGGTCGTCCACGAACTTCTTCATGATCGGCACCTCAAAACTCAACGCAGGAATGCACTCATTCAAGAGATCATCCATGACATACTGAGCCACAACAGGTGAAATCACTGAACCCATCGGGGTGCCCTTAGTTTGGATGTAAAATTTATTATTGAATATACAATAGGTTGTCTGATACACCAGGTTAACCATGTGTAAAAACTGTTGTTCGCTGCATGTACAATTAGGCCTGTTTTCTTTCCAATGCCTTGACACTGACCCTTTAGTAGCTTCGATGGTAACATTAGTAAAGAGCGATACGACATCCAAGATCGCTAGTATGTAATTATCAGGAACATTCATGTTGTTTACTGTTCTACTGAACTCAAAAGAATCCTTAACATTATATGGGTTTTCTCTGTTATATGACTGGGTCAGAACATCTCTGATGTAAATTGACAACTTGGCATTTGGACCTATTATCTATTATATCCCAATGATAGGTCTTCTGTTAAGTTTGCTTTGTGAATTTTGGGGAGGGCATAAAATTTTGGCGAAATTGCATTGTATGTCATGAGTGATTTAGCTGTATTTTCATTCAGACTTTTTCCCCTTCAATCCAGTAATATATCTATTGATCTTATTTTGGAATTTTACTGTTGGATCCGATTCTATCATTTTATAGATGTTAGTGTGTTCCAAAAGATTCAAAGACTTACTAATGTACCTATACCTGCTTTTCCACGATTACTATGACAATTATTGTCTACAGAGACTATTTTTGCTACGATGTAGATCAAGTGATGTTTTTCCAAATAATATAGGCAGGAGGAAACCAATAGGCGTACTCAACACTGGAAGAAATACTAAACACATAATAGAGAAGGAAACTGAGTTGAACAACAGGTTAGATAATAAAATATCATGTTGGGAAATATAATGCACTTGTGATAGTCTAGCTTTTTATGAAACTAAACATAATGAACTCACTCAGGAATTAAGATCAAATTTACCTGAAATTCATCACAGTGAGTTCTTTAGAAGACAACTCATCAAATATTACCAACACTTTTTCAAGGTAACCTCATAAGTAAATTCAATAAACTCGTTGATACTCAAATGAAAAAACAGAGAATTGTAATTCAGGACAAATGGCTAAAGAATTTAACAGACATTGAGCTCCCCAATGATGTCAAAACTGTACTTTCCTTGGGGCCTGATTTTGCTGTTGATGACGACTCTGAAGGGGATATGCTAGATTTTTTAGCAGATGTAGAAAATATAATACAGAACAAATCTGTTACCATTAAAAATGTACTAAGGGCTAAAGCTACTCACATAATAAACGATCATATCATCAAGCAACAAAGGTCCCTTAGGACATCTAAATATATAAAAGAAAGATGTTGGTTATACCATTTATAACTCGAGATCGGATGGACTGTTTGATATAAAACTTCATTAATGGATTCGTCTACGGTCTGGTTATTATAAAATACAATAAAACTATGAAAAACCGATGAACATTTTAATTATGCAGGAAATGCTTTTCCTTCTTTTGAATATGGCCACTAGGTGTCGCTACCGTTGATGCGTATAGTCGTACAGTGACTAGATAAGTCTATGTACGTAGTCGTAGTTTGATATTACCGCTGTTAGATGGCGATGTGTGATTCGCATAGAACTCATGGTAACATTACGAGATCAAAAAGCGGGTGAACATCTCAAGTTGGTAGAACAGTGAATTTTTACCGGAATATCAAGTAAATCGGATTTTGACGATCAGATTCAAACGTGAGTTGCCCATCTTCATCTTTGTTCTTTATTTTTGAAATAATTTTGAATTTCTGTTTGCCTATTAAATATATTTGCGGAAATAACTTAATCCAAAATTTCCCATAATTAGTAATGGACATATTATTTTAGTGTTTATGTTTGCACAGAGACAGTATTGTAAGCGTCAATAATTTTGAAACGTTTGCTTATCGGGGTTTTACTAATGATATATGTACAATAATGTTTCATGGGTTGCCGAATCTGATCTGGTCGAATGACCATCAATAAATATGAATGTGAGTTCAACTGTTCAACACAGCCGGCAGTGTTGATAATTTTTTTTCTTGCATTTTTCACTCTGCCGTGTCGATCGTGCTATCGACTTCATTTGAACATCTCGATTTGCCTTCTTACGAGCTTGATATCGTCAAATAAATTGAACAAATTGAAGAGAGATTGAACCGTAAAATTTTTGTTTATTTGCCGTACCTATTGTTCGAAAATAAGGAATTCACCTAATTTGGTCAACCTTTTAGGTAAGCATTGTATGTGATGATGGAAAGTTTGAAAATACATGTTTCAACCTTTCAGATTTTTTCAATAAAATAAAATAACATGTACCGGAATTTTCCATTTACCCTAATTGGTAAACCCCGTCCCAGCCTCGCAGCACAAGTTCTGTGTGACAGTGACAGCTCATAATCATGGAAACATGAAAATCTCGCTGCTCCACCAACTGAAATGTTTACCCACTATTTTGAGCTTAGCCGAATAGCTAAGATGTCAAAAATAATGGTATGAGCACTGATTAGATTTCGAGAATTTATCATGACTGATTTTCAAAACATTAAAAACAAAAAGTTATATGTTCAACAAGTAGGTACCGCTTAAATAAAGAGAATTCTGTTCATGTAAATTACAATAATATTAAAATTTTGTATATTTTTAACTTTATTTTGCCTTATCTATCTCCTGCGTGAAAAATAGCAATGGTGAGTTTATACAACTTTAACGGTGGGTTTCACCAAGCGTAATCACCGGTGATCAGAGTTTGATCTAGAATCAACTCGAATGGACAGTGCAAAAGTCAGAGAACCAAGCCGTTAATCTCTGATCACCGGTGATTACGATTTATGAAATCCACTTGGGCGAAACAAAGTTCGCCGGGCCAGCTAGTTACTGAATAGACAAGTCACCACCATAAAATTTCTAAAAGACCTTCCAAATATAATAGTTACCAGATAGGACAAAGGAAATGTCACAGTAATCTTGGAAAAGCAGGTATAGTAAGTCTTTGAATCTTTTGGAATACATCAACATCTATAAAATGATAGAATCTGATCCAACAGTAAAATTCCAAAATAAGATCAATAGATATAGTACTAGATTAAAGGGGAAAAAAGCCTGAATGATAATAAAGCTAAATCACTCATGACATACAATGCAATTTCACCAAAATTTTTCCCCTTCCCCAAAATTCACAAAGCAAACTTACAGTAAGACCTATCATTGCGCGTATAATTATAATAGGCCCAAATGCCAAGTTGTCAATTTACATCAGAGATGTTCTGACCCAGTCATATAACAGAGAAAACCCATATTATGTTAAGGATTCTTTTGAGTTCAGTAGAACAGTAAACAACATGAATGGTCCTGATAATTACATACTAGCGAGCTTGGATGTCGTATCGCTCTTTACTAATGTTACCATCGAAGCTACTCAAAGGTCAGTGTCAAGGCATTGGGATGAAATCACGCCTAATTGTACATGCAGAGAACAACAGTTTTGACAAATTGTTAATCTGGTGTATCAGACAACCTATTGTAGATTCCATAATAAATTTTATGTTCGACTGCTTCATAAACACTTGATTCATGAATTCGTTTAGCGTCCAGAATTGACTACTTTATTGGACACCACTTTATTGGACACCACTTTATTGGACACCACTTTATTGGACTCAACTGTCACAGTCTTCTCTCGATTTTGCAATTTTCTTCGTTTCACACCACTTGTTATAGGCCGCATACAAATTTTCAGAAGCACTTTTAGTGGGTAGGAAAGATTCTTCGGTACTTGCGGCTAAATTATTCACGCTTTCTTCTTCCGAACTATCCATTTTTGGGATTATTATGACGTTTGTCGCAGAATTAACGAAGTAAACAACTTTGTTCAGTGAGGTTGCTAAGGTCGCTGATGGTTACTAAGGTGAGATAAGCAAAAGCACACTCAATGTATTTCTTGAAATAAAGCGACGAATATATTAATTGCCATTTCAGAAAATGAAATGTCTGCATTGCAGTCAAACATAAAGCTTTGTATGCAACTCGTACATTATTAGGCTTATGGACTTGCCCAAATTATTGGCCTCGCTCGCTTTGCTCGCTCTGCCATAAACTTTGTACTCGTCCATAGAGACCATATTATGTACTTGTTACATAAATAGCTGTTATTTGTCAACTTGGTTGGGTATGAGTTTTCCATGAGTGAAATCTTCAATCTATGTAATGCATCATTATATTTGGACGTATCACAGATATTCTTTACTCTATTTTTCATGCCAGTGACTAAGTTTAGTTTATGTTTCATTTCGTGGCTTGAGTAAAAATTGAGATATCTGTTAGATGATATGGGTTATGTGAACCAATCTGTTGTTATTGTTTGATTGTTCACTATCAGCATTACATCAAGGAAGGCATGTTGTGAGTTCACCTCGGTTTCAATCGTAAATCTGATTTTGCTGTCAAACTTGTTGAAAACTTTGACGACTTCATCAAGCCCATCCCTGGGTATCAGGCAAAATAGGTCGTCCACGAACTTCTTCATGATCGGCACCTCAAAACTCAACGCAGGAATGCACTCATTCAAGAGATCATCCATGACAAACTGAGCCACAACAGGTGAAATCACTGAACCCATCGGGGTGCCCTTAGTTTGGATGTAAAATTTATTATTGAATATACAATAGGTTGTCTGATACACCAGGTTAACCATGTGTAAAAAATGTTGTTCGCTGCATGTACAATTAGGCATGATTTCATCCCAATGCCTTGACACTGACCCTTTAGTAGCTTCGATGGTAACATTAGTAAAGAGCGATACGACATCCAAGCTCGCTAGTATGTAATTATCAGGAACATTCATGTTGTTTACTGTTCCACTGAACTCAAAAGAATCCTTAACATAATATGGGTTTTCTATGTTATATGACTGGGTCAGAACATCCCTGATGTAAATTGACAACTTGGCATTTGGGCCTATTATCTATTATATCGCAATGATAGGTCTTCTGTTAAGTTTGCTTTGTGAATTTTGGGGAGGGCATGAAATTTTGGCGAAATTGCATTGTATGTCATGAGTGATTTAGCTGTATTATCATTCAGACTTTTTCCCCTTTAATCCAGTAATATATCTATTGATCTTATTTTGGAATTTTACTGTTGGATCCGATTCTATCATTTGATAGATGTTAGTGTGTTCCAAAAGATTCAAAGACTTACTAATGTACCTATACCTGCTTTTCCAAGATTACTATGACAATTGTCTCCAGAGACTATTTTTGCTAGGATTTAGATCAAGTGGTGTTTTTCCAAATTATATAGGCAGGACGAAACCAATAGGAGTACTCAACACTGGAAGAAATACTAAACACATAGAGAAGGAAACTGAGTTGAACAACAGGTTAGATAATAAAATATTATGTTGGGAAATATAATGCACTTGTGATAGTCTAGCTTTTTATGAAACTAAACATAATGAACTCACTCAGGAATTAAGATCAAATTCACCTGAAATTCATCACAGTGAGTTCTTTAGAAGACAACTCATTAAATATAACCAACACTTTTTCAAGGTAACCTCATAAGTTAATTCAATAAACTCGTTGATACTCAAATGAAAAAACAGAGAATTGTAATTCAGGACAAATGGCTAAAGAATTTAACAGACATTGAGCTCCCCAATGATGTCAAAACTGTACTTTCCTTGGGGCCTGATTTTGCTGTTGATGACGACTCTGAAGGGGATATGCTAGATTTTTTAGCAGATGTAGAAAATATAATACAGAACAAATCTGTTACCAATAAAAATGTACTAAGGGCTAAAGCTACTCACATAATAAACGATCATATCATCAAGCAACAAAGATCCCTTAGGACATCTAAATATATAAAAGAAAGATGTTGGTTACACCATTTATAACTCGAGATCGGATGGACTGTTTGATATAAAACTTCATTAATGGATTCGTCTACGGTCTGGTTATTATAAAATACAATAAAACTTTGAAAAACCGATGAACATTTCAATTATGCAGGAAATGCTTTTCCTTCTTTCGAATAAGGCCACTAGGTGTCGCTACCGTTGATGCGTATAGTCGTACAGTGACTAGATAAGTCTATGTACGTAGTCGTAGTTTGATATTACCACTGTTAGATGGCGATGTGTGATTCGCATAGAACTCATGGTAACATGGAAGTCTATATTACCAGATCAAAAAGCGGGTGAACATCTCAAGTTGGTAGAACAGTGAATTTTTACCGAAATATCAAGTAAATCGGATTTTGACGATCAGATTCAAACGTGACTTGCCCATCTTCATATTTTTTCTTTATTTTTGAAATAATTTTGAATTTCTGTTTGCGTAATAAATATATTTGCGGAAATAACTTAATCCAAAATTCCCCATAATTAGTAATGGACATATTATTTTAGTGTTTATGTTTGCACAGAGACAGTATTGTAAGCGTCAATAATTTTGAAACGTTTGCTCATCGGGGTTTTACTAATGATATATGTACAATAATGTTTCTTGGGTTGCCTAATCTGATCTGGTCGAATGACCATCAATAAATATGAATGTGAGTTCAACTGTTCAACACAACCGGCAGTGTTGATAATTTTTTTTTCTTTCATTTTTCACTCTGCCGTGTCGATCGTGCTATCGACTTCATTTGAACATCTCGATTTGCCTTCTTACGAGCTTGATATCGTCAACTAAACTGAACAAATTGAAGAGAGATTGAACCGTAAAATTTTTGTTTATTTGCCGTACCTATTGTTCGAAAATAAGGAATTCATCTAATTTGGTCAACCTCTTAGGTAAGCATTGTATGTGATGATGGAAAGTTTAAAAATACATGTTTCAACCTTTCAGATTTTTTCAATAAAATAAAATAACATCTACCGGAATTTTCCATTTACCCTGATTGGTAAACCCCGTCCCAGCCTCGCAGCACATGTTCTGTGTGACAGTGACAGCTCATAATCATGGAAACATGAAAATCTCGCTGCTCCACCAACTGAAATGTTTACCCACTATTTTGAGCTTAGCCGAATAGCTAAGATGTCAAAAATAATTACAATAATATTGAAATTTTGTATATTTTGAAATTTATTTTGCCTTATCTATCTCCTGCTTGAAAAATAGCAATGGTGAGTTTATACAACTTTAACGGTGGGTGATCAGAGTTTGATCTAGAATCAACTCGATTTGACAGTTCAAAAGTCAGAGAACCAAGCCGTTAATCTCTGATCACCGGTGATTACGATTTATGAAATCCTCCGTATGTATAACTTGGGCGGAAAAAAGTTCGCCAGGCCAGCTAGTTACTGAATAGACAAGTCAATAACACCATAAAATTTCTAAGAGACCTTTCAAATATAATAGTTACCAGATAGGACAAAGGAAATGTCACAGTTATCTTGGAAAAGCAGGTATACATTAGCAAGTCTTTGAATCTTTTGGAACTTCTTTATTGGACACCACTTTATTGGACACCACTTTATTGGACTCAACTGTCACAGTCTTCTCTCGATTTTGCAATTTTCTTCGTTTCACACCACTTGTTATAGGCCGCATACAAATTTTCATGAGCACTTTTAGTGAGTAGGAGAGATTCTTCGGCACTTGCGGCTAAATTATTCACGCTTTCCTCTTCCGAAGTATCCATTTTTTGGATTATTATGACGTTTGTCACAGAATTAACGAAGTAAACAACTTTGTTCAGTGAGGTTGCTAAGGTCGCTGATGGTTACTAAGGTACGAAGCGACGAATATATTAATAGCCATTTCAGAAAATAAAATGTCTGCATTGCAGTCGAACATAAAGCTTTGTATGCAACTCGTACATAATTAGGCTTATGGACTTGCCCAAATTATGGGCCTCGCTCGTTTTGCTCGCTCTGCCATAAATTTTGGACTCGTCCATAAAGACCTAATTTATGTACTTGTTACATAAATAGCTATTACAGCCAAACTAAGGGCACCGATGGGTTCAGTGATTTCACCTGTTGTGGCTCAGTTTGTCATGGATGTGCATTCCTGCGTTGAGTTTTGAGGTGCCGATCATGAAGAAGTTCGTGGACGACCTATTTTGCCTGATACCCAGGGATGGGCTTGATGAAGTCGTCAAAGTTTTCAACAAGTTTGACAGCAACATCAGATTCACAATTGAAACCGAGGTGAACTCACAACTTGCCTTCCTTGATGTAATGCTGATAATGAACAATCGAACAATAACAACAGATTGGTTCACAAAACCCATATCATCTAACAGATATCTCAATTTTTACTCAAGCCACGAAATGAAACATAGACTAAACTTAGTCACTGGCATGAAAAATAAAGTAAAGAATTTCTGTGATACGTCCAAATACAAGTTGCGTTCGTTAAATACATATCCGCGGATTGAAGGGAGAGAATACGAACACAGAACATCTAATTAATTCGGATTAGAATATACAATTAAGTGACTTCGGAGCAGAAACTGCGAGGGAAGTGTCCACGTTGGGTTCCTTCATTCCATCTGTCGACACTTTCCGCACCGTTTCTGCTCCGAAGTCACTTAATTGTATATCCGCATCCGAATTAATTAGATGTTCTGTGATCGTATTCTCTCCCTTCAATCCGCTTCCGCGGATATGTATTTAACGAACGCAACTACAATGATGCACTACATAGATTGAAGATTTCACTTATGGAAAACTCATACCCAACCAAGTTGATAAATAAAATCTTTCACAATACCACGCCTATATTGAATGATGCAGTTCAGCAAGAAAACGAACCAATTTGTGATAACAACACACGGATAAACTACAGATATTAAAAGTTGCCTCAAGAAGATAACATCTAAAATTGTTTCAATTTTCAATGGAATAGATGACATAAAAATCATAAAGGCTGTTCCCAATAAGTTAAAAAACTGGGTATTTTCCGAACTAAAAGACAGGGAGGAATTACTCAATAATATTAATGCCATCTATCAGAATAATTGTGGATCTTGTGGGGCATCATATATATGCTAAACAGGAACGAGATTGAAAACCAGAATTGAAGAACACCAAAGAGATACAAAATTCCTCAAACAAACAACAGGTCTGTCCAAACATACCGTTGAAACTGCCGAAACTGGTCACATAATGAACTTCCAAGATGTATCTATATTGAGAATCGGTTGAGGGCATCAATAAAAGATTGTTCTTAGAGTCCGCAGAAATTAATATGTGTCCATCCAACATCGATAAAAACACGGACTCGAATTACATAAACGACATCTATTGTAATATAATACAACTTCTGAAAAAAGAAGAGGACGGAACATCGAGACACCTCAGACTACCAGAAACCGAATGAAGAAAAATAAGAACAAAAATCATGTCACAGTGTTTATTAGTGTTCTGTGGTACTGCGATCTTATCAAGGTTTGTGTTGTTTTGAAGCCTTGTACTGATGATGAGAATTTTAATTTTGAATGTCCTGTTAAACAGCTCTCTAAGTAAATGGTTCACACAAGAATAATTGATGATGCTATTAATTATATGGTGATATACATTAAAAAACGGTACTATTAAGTGCAATTTCACATTGAATGTTTTGAAAGTTTTTTAGTAATGGCATGTGTGAATGAATTTTAAGTTTTATTCGTCTTGTTTACAGTCCCTGAAGAAGTTCCGAAGATAGGAACGAAAGCTAGGAATTAATCAACAAAGAATACACTTGAGTCCTTATTGAATTAATTGACTTCTTTTCCGATAACGATATCTATATATATAAAAGAAAGATGTTGGTTACACCATTTATAACTCGAGATAGGATGGACTGTTTGTTATGAAACTTCATATATGGATTCGTCTACGGTCTGGTTATTATGAAATACAATCAAACTTTGAAAAAATCGATGAAATTTTTACTTATACAGGAAATGCTTTTCCTTCTTTTGGGTAAGGCCACTAGGTGTCGCAACAGTTACAGTTACGCTACAGCTTATTCGTATTCTCCCCGTTAGATAGCGATGTAAACAAATAGTGTGTACAGTGACTATATTCCCACTACAGTCACTGTAATAGTGTGTAATTTGAGTTGCCTACAATTCGGCGCTGTTGACCAAAACCCAAATGTCTTAGCGTAGGAGTACAGATCTCTGAAATGATTAGATTTCGTAGAGATATGGGAGAAGTTTCGTTCTTACCACTCTAGGTGACGCTATTTACACATTATGACTGATTTTTAGTGGTTATTTATTCAGTTTTATAGATTCACAATAACGTTATCGTGAAGGTACTATATATGACATTATCACCATCAGATGGCGATGTATATACAATTTCTGTGTAATTTGCATAGAACTTAGTACCATGAAAGGCTATTACCAGATCAAGAAGCGGGTGAATATCACAGTGAATTTTCGTCGAAATGTCAAGTAAATCGGATTTTTGCGATCAGTTTCAATCGTGAGTTGTTCATTCTCATCTTTTCTCATGATTTTTGAAATTTTTTTCGAATTTCTTCTTGGGTAATAAATATACATATTTGCGGAAATGACTGAATCTATAATTAGTAATTGACATATTATTTTTGTGTATCTGTCCTGTGTGGCAGCTCATATCCATGGAAACATGGAAATCTCGCTGCTCCACCAACTGAGATGTTTACCAATTATTCTAAGCTGATCACCAAAAGGCTGAGATCTTTAGAATAATGGTGTGAGCCCTTATTAGATTTTAATTATCCAACATTGAGTATATTAGAAAACTTTCATTTTTTCCACTTCAGAAAGCGCTAATCACAAAATAAGTTCTAATTGTTAATAGTTATTTCAAATATTTGAATTAATTCTGGTGAACGGGTTGTGTTAATAGTCGATAGTTCTTTCAAGCAATAGTTTGTGTTCATATTCTTGACATTTTGATTCATATCAGTTCTGAGGAAAGGTATAATATGTCTTATACTCTTGCTATCAACAGACACAAACTCACAAAGCGGAGCTGAATTTTTGGTAAGAATTGCGTCAACTGGAAATTCAAAAATTGCGAGAAATGTAGAGGTTATGTATACTCCGAAAGACAATAGACAAGAAAATAGATATCGAGGATGTAAATATGTTCCTTGAATATTTCGAGTTGAATTCTTAAATATGAATAGGAGTTAGAAATGATATTCAGGGCTTGAAGTAAACGAAATGAAGCGATTCAAAAATTTCACATGAAATTATAAGGTTATCATCGAGAGTATTCAAATGAAGTTATGAATGACATATGATTCACTACATATTACGATGTGTCAGAGAGAGACTGAATTAGTAAATTAATATTCTCAATATTGCCGCACAAGCGCAGATCTGGATTATTACCAAAGCCCAGATTGAATTTCATTGGTTCATTGCCCATATTGGAATTATGAAATGACACCGGTGATCGGAGCTTGATCTAGCATCAACTCGATTTGACAGTTCAAAAATCAGAGAACCAAAGCCGTTGATCTCCGATCACCGGTGAAATCAACCGTAAGTATCATTTAGGCGGAACAAAGTTCGCCGGGCCAGCTAGTATTAATATAAAAGCGAAGTCGAGATTTTCACTCAGCCAAGAATATCACCTATCCACCATTTACCTATGGCTACTCACCCTCCAAACACCCTGTATATTATTACATATCTCTACATCAAACGTTTTTCCATCATAGAGATTTCAGTCTCGACCAAGGTTATAAACATTCGAACAACATTGTTTACTTTCAGTGCGATGCGAGAGTTAGGAATTTTCCTGCGATTTGGTGATATTCGAAATCCAGGGAAGCATCCAGATTATTCTTTAGATTTATGATTCTTTTATTCAAATTTTTTCGGATTAAATTAGGAGTAACTCGAAAACGACATACAGGGTCTTTCACGAGGAACCTCACCCATATTTATACGGGAAACTACTGAACGTATTTTCATGAAATTCAGCACTTATAAGTATTTCACGATGCTGATGAAATCTAAAATATTTTCAAGGCATGAGCACCTCCGGTTTTTCCGGAAATGACGTCAACTTCCGTTTTTCAAATTAGAACACCATTTTTTTATTGCAGAAAAAGATTCCTTAGAAAATTTCAAGTTATTTTGATGTAATATTTTTCAGTTTTGGTTGGAAAATTCTCTCTGAGCGGGAAAATTCGAAAAAAAAATCGAAAATAGAGCTCCGCTGAAACAAGAATAACTTCGAGGTTTTTGAATGGAAAATTTTCATTTTTGGGATTTTTCAAGATGTAAGATTGATGTATCCACTTTAAGAATCGAAATCGCGATTCATGATACAGGGGGTGAAAAAATCGCTTTCAAAGTTAGGGATGACAAAATCGTGAAAAATCAATTTTTTCAAATTAGAACTCCATTTTTTTATGGCAGATTGAATCTACGTTAAAAAATAATGTGAATGTATGCATCACACTCTTGCCCTAAAATGGATATTTTCTGAGTTATTCACAAAAACCTGTTTTTCGTCTTGAATTTTCAGCTATTTATTTTCCCTTCACGCCAAAAAGATGAAATTTTCAGGAACTGTTACTTAAACCATGTTTTAGATTTTACTACCCTAATATGCAAGAGAAAGAAGTTACAGGTTGTTCCTGAATAGATGGCGAATTTGGATTCGAATTTGTATCGGAAACCTCTTTATTTCAACTAATCGGCCATCGGTTTTCTCTCCAGTGATAAATAAATAATTCCTTATGAACCATATGCAAAAACTTACCATGTTTTACATTCTTTTTTTTAATGATAGATATCATTAATTACATGCTACTGAATAAAGAGGAATTTGGCAGATGTAATTAATGATATCTATCATTAAAAAAGAGAATGTAAAACATGGTAAGTTTTTGCATATGGTTCATAAGGAATTATTTATTTATCACTGGAGAGAAAACCGATGGCCGATTAGTTGAAATAAAGAGGTTTCCGATACAAATTCGAATCCAAATTCGCCATCTATTTAGGAACAACCTGTAACTTTTTTCTCTTGCATATTAGGGTAGTGAAATCTAAAACATAGTTTAGGTAACAGTTCCTGAAAATTTCATCTTTTTGGCGAGAAGGGAAAAGAAATAGCTGAAAATTCAAGACGAAAAACAGTTTTTTGTGAATAACTCAGAAAATATCCACTTTAGGGCAAGGGTGTGATGCATACACTCACATTATTTTTTAACGTAGAATCAATATCTGCCATAAAAAAATGGGGTTCTAATTTGAAAAAAATGATTTTTCACGATTTTGCCATCCCTAACTTCGAAAGCGATTTTTTCACCCCCTGTATCATGAATCGCGATTTCGATTTTAAAGTGGATACATTAATCTTACATCCTGAAAAATCCCAAAAATGAAAATTTTCTATCCAAAAACCTCGAAGTTATTCTTGTTTCAGCGGAGCTCTATTTTCGATTTTTCTTTCGAATTTTCCCGCTCAGAGAGAATTTTCCAACCAAAACTGAAAAATGTTACATCAAAATAACTTGAAATTTCCTAAGGAATCTATTTCTGCAATAAAAAAATGGTGTTCTGATTTGAAAAACGGAAGTTGACGTCATTTCCGGAAAAACCGGAGGTGCTCATGCCTTGAAAATATTTTAGATTTCATCAGCATCGTGAAATACTTATAAGTGCTGAATTTCATGAAAATACGTTCAGTAGTTTCCCGTATAAATATGGGTGAGGTTCCTCGTGAAAGACCCTGTATTTTATTTAAAAATCATAAAAATACCTTTTTTCTGAAATGACTGATTCTTTTGAAAATATGGGTCGGCTACTCTGTAACTTGTATATCAGTAGAAATATTGAATTAGTATTGAGGAATATGCACCTTGAATAGAGTAAACACTTAACCAGAATTCAGTTCATTCGGACGGACGGTTCCGAAGATGTGGACAGGAAAGTGTTTTGTTTCACCCTCTACTTTCAAACTAAGCAGCGTTTTGAAAAATGGTAGAAAAAATAAGTGTTTCATTTGATGAAAGGAATCAACAGTTGAAATATATAGGGTGAGTCTTTGACTTGTACATATATTTCAACTGTAGATTCCTCTCATCGAACGAAACACTCTTTTTCTATACCATTTTTCAAAATTCGGTTTGGTTTGGGAGATACAGGGTGTCGAAAATCTATGAGAAAAACACTTTTCTGTTTATTTCTTGGGAACCGTTATTTCGAATGAATTTTGCTTGCGTTTCTACTCTATTCATGGTGCATATTCCTCAATCGAAACCTATTCAATATCTCTACTAGTATAAAAGTTACAGGGTAGTCGACTCATCAATACACGCTAAAACACCATAAAACCACTTTAAAAAGATAAACGGTTCATATTTTCGAAAGAATCGATCATTCAAGAAACTAAAATTATTCCTTTTTTTCAATAAAACGCGTCGTTTTCGAGTTATTTCCAATTTTACTCGGAGAAATTTGACGAAAAAATCATTAATTTCAAGAATAATCTGAATGCGTCTCTGAATTGAATAACATCGAATATTATTCCTTCTCTGGTCTTCAAACGAGTTTACAATGTTGTCACGATATTCATCAACAAGTTAAATGTCGATGAAATACAAAATTCGGATATGAATGATGAATCTCGATACAAACTACTTATTAAATTGAAATTAATGAAAAAATAATACGATACCTGATAATCTGTGGCGATGTTTCTATTTAAACAACATCCTCTTGGAATTTTATAAACTCGAAACGGTTGAAATTATATTAATTCACTTCACATAATAATCACATTAGAACAATAATTCACTGAATGGATTCAGAACTTCACATAATGTTTACAACAGTTTGTTCAGAGACTCTGGTTTGTTATTGTTTATAGTTGGCCTCCAGATAACCAAAACTTTGGTTTTCGCTCTACGTATGCGTGGTAAAATTTGGCGGCAAAGTCGATTTATGATGAAAACGACAGAATTCATAGATATTTATACCACGGTACACAAATGTATCGTGATTTATACTATGTTTCGTAAAAAATCTTCAACCTTAATGAAAATATCAGCAAGCTGACAACATTTTCTTGAAATTTCTGTGCAAAAATTCACAGAATCGATACAAATTAGATTAGGTTAGGTTGTTTCATAATAAATCTGAATGAAAAGTCTTTCTTCATGATATTGTTTGGGAATTCCGAGGAAAATATGAACAAGTTATCAGTGTTCACAAACTAATCTGCAGAAAAATCGAAGACGGAACTTATTTTGGTGGAATAAATGTGGCTTTTTAGTTGCAGATATAATCCGATGAAACTAACTGTTTTGGTTGAAATTATCGTGTTTGCAACATTTTTATTCCAATAAGGTTAGTACTTGAGTATTCCCTAAATGTATAAACTCAATTTCTATTGAGAAATATGAGCTTTGAATCAATTCCACAGTATCATTCCAGGGACGTAATTAGCACAATTTTTTTTCAAATGGCTATATCTTTTTAACAGAGCCGAATTCGGAAAAATGGAAAATGAAAAAAAGGTTTCTTTTGACCTAAGAGAATCTTCAGTTAAAATATATGTACAAGTCCCCAAGTATATTGAATGTTTTTGAGTTTTATAGGCCTTGCCTCAACTCTCTATCTGCGTTTGAAGCATAAATTATCGAATCCCTCAAATTTTGAAGCAATCTAATTGGTAACAAAACATCTTATCGTCCCATTGAAAAAACTATTGTAGCAACTACTAGTAGCTGCAGTGTCATCCAAATTTGTCGCATTCTCTCCATAGATCAACATTTTCCCAGGATATTTCCACGTCGTCTCACGGAATAAAACCTCACAAAGAGCTTGCCCACAAAAATTACCGCTCAGCGAAACTTGAGCTCTGTACTTTTCGTTCAACCGTAAACGAAATGTTCCTGAACAATGCAGACGAGACAAACAAAAGCGGTTGAATTTTCTACGAAATATCAGAGGGGAAAGAAGGGTAGACGTTGTTGTGATCTATTTCTGAACATTTGTATTCATGGACGACGAAATGGATACAATTGGAAACCGTGTTTTCTTGTTCCGAATTCTCTGGATAACCGTTTTGTTACCTTCCGCGATGTGGCTTCCAGAATCAACAAGACTGTCCAATTAATTGTGGTGGTATGTTACAGTGAGCTAAAGCGCGCTTGTTTTCAGGAAAGCGTCCAATGAAACGCAGCGAAAGGATTTCGATGTTCATAAACTCCATTCACTTTTATAAATTATGCCGGTTGGTCATGATTCAGGTTTATCGAGTTCTTTTACTCAAAACTGACGCAGGTTGGCACCCGTGAAAGTATATTTTTTCAGTAAAATTTCAACACTCGATTCTGAATTTTTGTAAAAGAAAATAGAATAACTGAATCTTCCAACCATGTTTATACAAATCCAGAATTCGGTTTCGTTTGGAAGATACAGGGTGTCAAAAATCCATTAAATTAACACTATTCTTTCCATATATTCGGAATCGATATTTCGAATGAACTGAATTTTGGTTGATTGTTTACTCTATTCATGGTGCATATTCCTCAATATTTGAAACTTATTTCATATTTCTCCTGGTAAAAAAGTTACAGTATAGTCGACTTATGAATTCACGCAAAAATACTATAAAACCACTTGAAAAAAATAAACGGTTCAAGTTTTCGAAAGAATTAAATATTTTAGAAAACAAAAGTATTCTTATATTTTTTCAATAAAACGCGTCGTTCTCAAGTCATTCCTAATTGCATAAGATTGAATTAGAGGAAAAAATCAGAAATTTCAAGAATAATCTAAATGCTGTCCTGAGTTAAATCTCATCGCATATTATTTCTTCTCTGGTCTCTCAGCAAGTTACCAACTTTGTCAGAATGTTTATCAACTTTGTCAAGACTAAAATCTCTATAATGGAAAAACGTTTGTTGTAGAGATATGTAATAATGAAATTCCACATTTGTGGGACATAAAATTGAATTCTTAGAAGCATGAAATTATACATTTAATAGGCAGTTTCTATTTAAAATTCATTGTTACCGGTCCTTCAGCAAAATATCTATCGAAACAAAATAACTCGACACCAGAGCGACACTACTGTTACATCAATTCACTGAAAGTCATTCACATAATCATCAGCTGTTTGCTTTATTCTCTGTAAATAAATACTTCGTTTATGCCGTGACGCCGTGTATGGGATCACTGACTAACGTTTCAGGTTGGGTTGGACTGGTTGGAGACACAGAACAACGGTTTGTCTTGCGTGGCGGCTACATCCACGGCCTTCTGAAGGGAAGAGTAGACCGTGGCGACTGAAATTAGGAACGTAGCGCTATATTGGCGAGAATCAGAACTACTCGTTTGGCATTTTCAAAGAGCAACGCCTAGACGCCTTTAGCGATTGTGATAGTTCATCCGCTAACGATAGGGGACGTACTGCTTTCTTGAGTTCGCCTATACCATTGTTTGAAAAGAAAATCGGCAATCTGGCATCGTCTTCTCTAGAGTTCTGTGGGTGAATATCACAGAGGATGGGTAAGGTTAGGTCATTGACCCCGAATCATATGACTTTGGTTAATGGAGTTAGGATAGGTTAGTGAAAAACCAATTTTTATGAGTTCGTTTTAGAATATAGAGGAAAATATGAACAAATCTTCAGGACAATGGGAGAAGGAACTTATTTTGGTGTGAGAAATATAGCTTTTCAATTGCCGAAATGATCGGACAGAATTATGTAAGTGTTCTGTCAGGAAATATCGTGTTTGTAACATTCTTATTCAAATAAGGTTAGTGCTTGAGTATTTTTTAAATGTATCACCCAGAATATCTAATAATCACACCAATTTCAATAGAAAAATATGAACCTTGAGGTGTTTGTGAAGAATAATATCAGGCACGTATTCAGCCCTATTTTTTTTCAAATGGCTATCTCTTTAACAGAGCCGAATTCGGAAAAATGGAAAATGAAAAAAAGGTTTCTTTTAGCCTCAAGAATCTACAGTTAGAATATATATACAAGTCAAAGACTCACCCTGTATACGTGAAATATTTCCAGTATCAACAGAGAAAAAAGTTTCTTCGACTTTCGCCAGGTCTTTGGATATATTGAATGCACATAAAATTATCTCAAATTCATTATTTTCCCAAAGTAAATAAACATTTTGATAAACACGTGATTACTACGATCTCTATGTAGAAAGGCCAACGTTGCGTATGTATTTGATAGGAGCATGTCAGAATTTCATATCCAAACGGAATACTTCATAAGTGAATAAAGTCTTGCAATGTTTGCTGCGTTATATGACATGATGTTATATATGATTTTTATTATACAGGGTGTATTTTAAGGTGAGGCTTTCCTTTCGAAATGATAGAACTGTATGATTCGGTGATAGAACTTATCAAAATAAGTCATTTAACCGAAATTTTCTTATATGAAATGTTCAATTTAACAAAGAACCCCGCACTTTCCTTATGGCAAATGGCGTTCCGTCAAATGTACTAACTTCAAATTTTCTCAAGAAACGTTTCATTCCATCCCCAGGGGGCAACCATATGGAGGAATATGACTGAAAATCGTTACGAATACAGGGTTATCCATAATTGAATGCCTGCCCGATTTTGAAAGTATAAAATGTGTCAGTTTCAGAGCGAGAACGTTCGCAAAAGCAACTATTTCACTAGATATGTTGTTCTCTTATCGAAAAAACCTGGAATACCCAGAATTCATACTGGATGATCCATTATTATAGAAACTATTCACAATGAAGGTTAGGTGGACACCCCGTATTTTTGGGTTGATGGTGTTTGTTTGAATTTTTTTTTTGTCAGAACATATCATCATGGACTTCAAAGAATACAGGGTGATTCAGTCATGAAACAAACTGTGAACCTCACGAAAATACCCAAAAACCACCTGTTTTTCCATAACCCCCTATTTCAAGATCAACTGGGAGTGAAAATACGACGCTATATAGAATATTTCGAGGAGGACGAAACTGATACTGAGCTGATAACTGGTGAGAATCATTCACGTTTTCTTCTTGCTAACATAAACTTACAATCATTGGGTAATAAAGTTGACCATTTCCTTCATTTCTTGAATGAGCAGAAAATAGACTTAGCATGCATTACGGAACATTGGCTGTCTTACGATATTCTTGACAGACTTTCTTTGGGAAATTACTTGGTTGCAAATGCATATTGCCGGCAGTCCACTAGACATGGTGGTGCAGCGGTTGTATTACGTAAAGGCGTCCCTTTCAGGGTGTTGGATGATATTAGAGACCTATCTGTCGAAAGAATAATCGAACTGGCTGCTATAAGATTGGCTAAACATAACTTAACTGTTGTTGCCATATATAGACCGCCTTCTCGAGATTTCGAAACATTTATGTCAATAGTTGACGAAGCTCTTGAGTTGTGTCTGAGTAGATATCCGACGGACAATTTCGTTTTTTCTGGTGACTATAACATTAATTTCCAGGGACAATCAAATGAAAGAAGTAAAATAATGGAACTCTTTAGGTCTTACAATTTGGGTTATGTGTTTTCAAATCCATCACGTGAAACAAAAAATAGCTCAAGTTGTATCGATAACATGTTTTCGAATATAGGTATGAAAAATTGTGAGACTAAAACATACGATCCACATTTATCGGATCATTTTACACAGATATTGAAGATTAAATTGAAACATAGTGAAACTGAAAAAAAGGCCTATAAAGTCACCAGACAAATAAACGAAAAGAATACTAACCATTTTATACAGGATATAAGAAAAGAAGATTGGACCCACGTGTATCACCATTGCGCAGAGACGCAATATGACAACTTCCACAATAGGCTCATAGAACTTTTCCATTCCAATTTTCCCGAAAAGAGGGTGAAAGTAAAGAAATGCGAGAAATACAAAACCACTAGGAGTATTAAGGACTTAAAAAACAAACCGGAAGCTGCCGAAACAATTGCTAGGGTGAGAAAGGATGATGATAGTAAAGAACTCTGTAAGATTTTGAAGAATTTGTTGAGGAAAGCTATAACTGACTCAGTGAGTACAGCCAATCTGAAAAAAATATATAAATCAGAAAATAAACAACAAGCTATTTGGAAGCTCATAAAAGATCAAACGAAGAAAGGAAATAATTGTATCTTATCGGATGAAGGAATCACCGCAGAACAGATGAATGAGTACTTTGCATCAATTGGTAGAGAAATATCGGATAGGGTTAAACCTTCCCTTCAGGCATCGGCTGAATTGCTTCAGAGGAGTAAATTGAATAGTCCAAACTCTCTGTATCTGTATGAAGTTACGGCAGATGAAATATATAATTCAGTGAAGCTAATGAAGAGCACCAAAACCGAAGACTACTATGGAATGACTGTACCTGTACTTAAGTGCATGATCCCATATATAAGATATCCACTGTGTAAAATCATCAATGACTGTTTCACCCAAGGTGTCTTTCCAGAAAAGCTGAAAATGGCTGCGGTAACACCCATTTATAAAAAAGGGGATCCAAAGGACCGATCGAACTACAGACCAATCTCAGTCTTACCCGTTTTATCGAAAATTTTCGAAATTTTAGTGAGGAAACGCCTTCTGGACTTCTTGGAGAAAAGGTCTGTGCTTCATACGGCTCAACATGGCTTCAGGCAGCAAAGATCAACTGTGACTGCAATGATCGATACCCTTGAGACTGTTCTGGAAGCATTCAATAATTCTGAAGAGGTTGAGATGATATCTATCGATTTGAGTAAGGCCTTCGACAGCGTCAGCCATGAAATACTGCTGGACAAACTAAATTTTTATGGAATCAGGGGAGTACCACACAAACTGCTTGAGTCATACCTAACTAACCGGCACCAGTCAGTGAGGTGGAATGAGTCCAGGTCAGGTCTTTTGGAGGTGAATTGCGGAGTCCCTCAGGGGTCAATTCTCGGCCCGCTGCTTTTTGTATTGTTTGTCAACGACATCTTTGACAATATAACATCGACTAAGAGCTGCAGCTACGCCGACGATACGATGATTCTCAACAGGTCGCGCTCCAGAACCGAACTTCAGGTGATGTCATCGAGGAGTGAAGAAGATGCTCAGAGGTGGTTTTCTGTTAACGGACTTGAAATGAACATGGGAAAAACACAAAGGATAGTCTTTACAAATAAGGAGCAAGATGACTCTTCATTGAGATATTTGGGTTTGGAATTCCAGCCATCACTGGGCTGGAGTAAACATGTAGAAGACTTATGCAAAAAATTAATTATCTACGTCCATCTTTTTGATAAAAAGAATGAGGCAGATCACAAGCACCGATGTAGCTAAGCTGACTTATTATTCAAGCTTTCATTGTCAAGCCATATATGCTATCATAATGTGGGGACAATGCACTGATGCACAAAAAGTTCTTCTAAAACAGAAGAGTGCAATAAGAGCCATATATGGGATGAGAAGGACCGACAGTTGCCGGGATGTATTCAGGAGAGAGAGAATACTCACAACGACGTCAGCTTTTATACTTGCATGTGTCAAATATGTCCATCAGAACCAAAATAAGTTTCCGAAGAACTCGCATTATCACAGTTATAACACACGTGAGAAAAACAACTTTTCTGTCCCTCGCGCGAGAATTAATAAGACGCAACAAGGTCCTAACTTCACATGTATCATGTTATATAATAAATTGCCGGACCAAGTCAAACGGTTGAATATTTCTGCGTTCAGCAGAAAAGTGAAAGAATTACTCTTAGAGCGAACAATTTATGAATTGAGAGAATTTCTAGAAGTTTGCCATTGATTTCTGACTTTTTTACAAGTGTGATTGAAATGTGTTGAATTATGTGTTGTAAATATTTTGTAACTGTTCTGATTATCTTGGTTGACAGGCCATATAACTTTTTAATGGCATAATATTATTTATACACGATTTTACATGTATTTTGTGATCCAGTATGAATAAATGAAATGAAATGAAACTCCGTTGAGGTGGAAGGTTTCATTCACCACTGTACTTGATATAAAAACATCAATACGGCTGAGAGTTTTTATCCACTTCCTATGACCAATTTTTTTTTTATGCTGGAATAAAAATAGAATAACCTTAATAAATAATTTTCGTATTACATACAAAAAATCGGGTCGAAGGAAGTGGATGAAAACTCTCAGCAGTATTGATGTTTTTATATCAAGTACAGTGGTGAAAGAAAATTCCCACCTCAACGGAGTTAATCTTGAAATAGAGGGTGATGAACAAAAAAGGTGGTTTTTGGGTATTTTCGTGAGGTTCACAGTTTATTTCATGACTGAATCACCCTGTATTCTATGAAGTCCATGATGATATGTTCTGGAAAAATCAAACAAACATCTTGAATCAACCCAAAAAAACAGGTTGTCCACTTAACCCTCATTGTGAATAGTTCCTATAATAATGGATCACCCAGTATAAATTCTGGGTATTTCAGGTTTTTTCGATCTAACAACAACATATTTAGTGAAATAGTTCATTTGGCGAACACATTTTATACTTTCAAAATCGGGCATGCATTCAATTATGGATAACGCTGTTTTCGTAACGATTTTCGGTCATATTCCTCTATATAGTTGCTCCCTGGGGATGAAATGAAATTATTCTTGAAAAAAATTAAAGTTCATTCGATTCTGTTCCGAGATACGAGCGTAATAAAAGTGGGCAATTCTCAACTTCAACGCCCGGTATCTCAAAAACTAGTTATGAGATTGAGTTGAGGCGATGGACACTTTTGATCAGTAGATCGAGTACAACATTATACCAAAATTTCAGAAATTTGACAGAACGCCATTTCCCATAAGAAAAGTGCGGGGTCCTTTATAAAAAACATCCTGTCTACAGGGTGTATTTTGAGGTGAGGCATTTCTTTTGACAGGTGACAGAACTCATCAAGATGAGTCATTTCACCGAAAATTTCCTTCATGAAATGTTCAATTTAAAAAGTTTATAAAAACTTTTGGGCATCAATACCTTAAAACTCTGGCCTGCATCTCTGTGTTCCAGGTTTATGAACATCCGCGAACATTAGCGGAAATCTTGTTCTGTACAAGTTATATGGCATTTAGTTTTGATTCCCCATGAATTAAAAGCATATAATCAAATTCATTATTTGAATAAACGTAAACAGTCGTACAATCTACACCGCACCCTCGAAGTAACTGAGTCATGTCAGTCATGTATGATAGGAGGCAAAAAAAAAGATGTTGATATTTACGGATAAGCAGGCCAGGGAGCAGGTTCAGACTGAGAAATTTTCTCGAAACAGGGGCATAATTCATATAAAATTTTTTTTGTGAAATGACTTATTTTTATGAGTTCTACCATCTGTAAAAAGAAAAGACCCACCTTTAAATTCATCATAGATATTAATCATATATCTTGAATGTGGAAATTTGAGAAGAGAAGAAACAATTTTTTCATTTTTTTTTTAATTTTGGCACTATTGGAAAGATACAGCCATTTGAAAACAAATTGGGCCCAAAACGTGCCTGATACGATTATCTGGTATGAATTCAAAGTTCATATTTCTCGATTCAAAATGAGTTGATACATTTAGGCAATACTCAAACACTAATCTTATTGCAATAAAGGGGTTACAACCACGATATTTCTTAACAAAGACACTTTGTTTTGTACGATTATATCTGCAATTGAAAAGCCATATTTATCTCAACAAAATAAGTTTCCTGAAGAGTATTCTGTTCATTTTTCTGGATATCCCAAAAATATCTTGGAAACAAAGGTTTTTTATTCAATTTGTGATTATTCAAGCTTATCAACCTATTTTGTATTTGAAACAATTAAAACAATAATCTTCTATGGGTATTTCACAGAGCTATCGAGAAGACGTTGCCAGTTTGTTGATTTTTTGGATAACATGTGAATAACATTGATAACCTTCCTTCAATATCATTTGATCTGTCTGCCTAACCGGCGCAGGATATTGGAGATATTGCTGAGGTTTTTTTGCCTAAATCTAATGATCGAACTTCGATCCGAAAACTCATCGAGAATGCTTCATGTATTCACATCCACATGACATAATCTCCGCTACATAAAGTGACAACAGAGATTGATTAAATAAGAAATAAATTTCATTACTCACTTTGAAGGCTTCTCTGAATTTGTGGGACATTATGTTATATAGCAATGGATTCACTGTAGTTGACAAATAGTACAGCACTCCACTGACGTAGGTCAATGTTTGGTAGGCTTTAATTGTTCTTGATGATGACCTCTCACCATAAATTGCCAAGAGACGTTGAGCATGGAAGGGGGCCCAACAGATGAAAAATGTGACTACAACAGCAACTGTAACACAAACATTATCTGGTTCATAACAGGAAATGATATGTCAATCGAAATCTGATTTCACCGGTATTAATGGTAATCTTGACGAAGTGGAAAATACAAGGTGCTAAAATCAAAAGGAAAACCAAAATATTGATTCTTCTACAAGAAACGGCCGAGGTTTTTTTCAATGCGACACCGTGTATATCACTCACTATCATGCTAAGTTCTCTGAGATGACCATTTTCTAGAGTTCAAAAATGTAATCTCTATTCTTTTCCTTTGGAATAGAGAAATAATTTTATATATTAGTATATTTCAAATTCGATTATTTTACTGAATAAGGTTTTTTCATCGAATTCATTATATTATATGACAATAAATGAAAATATTCTGCCAAATTCTTGTCAAATTCTCACTCTTCAAAAATTCTCTTTTGACCCATCGACAAAAAAATTTTTACTTTCGTCCCAAAACTTTCATGGCGACTTCTCAGTATTTCAAGAGTGAACATGCAGAAAATTTCTCATCAACAATTTGTTACCCACACTTCATTACACCCTGCGATCGCTGAAATAAACAAGGTTTTATACAGCGCCGAAGTTTGTTATCATCAACCGGGAATTGGGGATCCACCTACAGAAGAAAATTACTTCTTATCTACAATATCGATGGTTTCTCCTACTTCAATTCCTCGCTGATCTCGGACTATCAATCAGACGAAGTTGGATAAACATTTTATATAGGGTGTCTCGGTTAGATGGTCCTTTCGCCTCACCCTTTGACTATAGAAAGTGGAGACGTTCAATAATGAATAGAAAGCGAATTTTCAAAATCTTCAGAACTCAACTGGGTAACTTCAACTACGGAATCAAAATGTAGTAGAAACTTTTCCAGCATTGCAACGTTCGTTGAATTTTCTAATAAATAAACTCTCGATCCAAGTGAAAAGTAAATTTGGATTTATTTTTGAATATTATTAGCAGTTTCTATAGTTTATAACACCTTACTGTAACCAGTGTAACCTAACTAGGTAAGATTTCAGACACATGATTGTAAGTTGAGACTTAGAAATAAATGTTGTTTGCAGTCCTGAAGAAATCAGCAAAGACTGATGAAACGTCGACATAGTTAAAAGTACAGAGTTTTCTCTATAAGTCCTCTAACCAATGATTCCCTCTCAATAATTATTAGCAGTATACGTTGAAAAGTGGTTCGTATACAGGGTGATTCACGGTGGATGGCACATTAGACGTTTCTGGTGAACCAGATATCGGATCGGTTTGAAAATTTGCATGAGTGCATTATCGGACATTCTCTATCCAACTGAAATATTTTCGTCATTGTGGTGTTGCTATTCCTATTAGAAAGTAGTAGCAACTTTGCTTTTTCAAATGGAACACCTGGTATATTTTATTATTTTTGGAATTTCCAACCACTTCTCGACCACTTTTTTCAACATTTCCCTATACCTATTGTAGCGGAAGAAATCCTCCTGAATACGTCTCTGAACTCTGCGTATGTCGAGAGGAATAGCATTCGTCTTCCGGAAGAAATTTGGCCGTGTATCAGAACTCCTAAAACAACATCCTCGTACTGGGAAAACGCTGAGGTTGGCTGATGGCCAGCGTTACCTCTTCTACCTGGTAACCAAGAGATTCTCCGACAACAAACCCAGCTACAAAAGTATGTGGGACACCCTGTTGCAGCTGAGAGACGAGCTCACCAAGTTGAAGGTGAAAAAGCTAGCTGTGCCAAAGTTGTGGTCTAGATTAGCTCAACTGGAGAATCGTTCGAAGTATGCTTGAGGTCATTTTCCATGGGACCGGAATGAAGATACTGGTTTGCAGTTTCAACCCGAGCGGATATACGCCGAAGAAGAAGACAGTGGAATGCTTTTTCGGACAACAGTGTTGCTGCAGAAAAGGAGACGCCTGTAGATCCTGCCACACCATCCAGGGTGTTCGGGGACGGAACGTCTTAAGGAGGGGGCAGTGTAGCGGAAGAAATCCTCCTGAATACGTCTCTGAATTCTCTCGAAGCCTCCAGAGCTCCAGAGACTATCTGGATTATTCTCGAACAAAGCCGTATCCATATAAAAAGACGCGCATGTTGCAGAGCAGTTAGTTACTTCCCTGAGTGAAACCGAATCGAATTGTGAATCGCGAATTCCGAGTTGTGAATAAAAATCAGCATTATTAGTCAGTGTGTAAATGAATCAGTATTAGTTATTGTCCATAAATTAGTGTGATAAGTTAGTGGTATTGGAAATAAATTAGACATTTTAATTCAGCAGACGATTTGTTTAACCCCGAGAACGTTACACTATTTATTGCCGCTTTCGAAATATAAATTAATTTAAATTTTTTTCACCGAAAATCATGACCTCTAAAAATGCTGATAACTTCCGGTTGAGAGACACTATGGCATTGAAATTTGGTTTGGAGTAAGGTGATCACATCAGCCTGATCTACGTTACTTCAATACAGGGTGGTAAAAAATACAGTCATTTCGGTTGCTTGAAAAAGTGACTGAAAGTTGTTTATTTCGAATGGAACGCCCTGTATAGTATCAGAAACTCGGAAAGCAGATGAAATTTGCCTTCATTCTATGTATATCATCCCTCTACCTAACTAGTCCAATTTCGGACTATTGAGCATTTATTTGTCAAAATGTCCCTTCAGAATGGTATTCTATTCGGTATTTGGTCGGCAGGACATGATTACTATACCACAGTACCTTGTGACATTCTCCTAAGAATAAAGGCACGAAGAAACGGCAACAGATAGGTATAGGGAAATCTTGAAAAAAGTGTCGAAAAGTTGTTGGAGATTCCAAAAATGATATAATATACCAGGTGTTCGATTTGAAAAAGCAAAGTTGCTACTACTTTCAGATGGAAGTGGCAACACCGTAGTGACGAAAATACTTCAGTTGGGTAGAGAATGTCCGATAATGCGCTCATGCAAATTTTCAAACCGATCCGATATCTGGTTCACCAGAAACGTCTAATACGTGCCATCCACCGTGAATCACCCTGTATGTCTTGTTGGTGGTAAATTGGACTATTTGAATCCTGATTTGAGTTCACACAGTTCTACTCTTATAATTTCTAAGTAACAATGGCGTAGATTGATTTTTTGAATTCCACTTTTCAGGTTACCCTCTGATATTGAGAGGAGAAAAATCAATCCCACCAAAAACATCCTGTAAAAACTAGCCAAGTCTCGATGGAGCTGCTTGTTTATCTGTAAAAAGTAAAGAAATCTAGAAAACGTTGAGCCAAGTTTAAGGCTCTTACTGCGATTTCTTTATTATTATAGTTAATGTTGTGTGACTTGGCCGTTGAACATTCTTTATACGTTACTGGGTACACGTCAATTTTGTTTACACGTAATGCTTTATCTGTTAACTACCTATGTTTGTTAAGCGAGATAATAGCCCATGCTGGTATTGGTAATTGGACGCTAGTGTCTCATTTCAGGCTGTTGTTGATTGTGCAACACATATGCATTCAACATTGACAATGCTGACTTCTGCTCTCTTCTTTTTGGAGCGTCAAATCGACCACCGATCTGAAATGAAATAGACGTACAGACGGTCTTCTATCAATGATTAGAAGTCCGTCTGTACTGGAAATAATTTTTTATACTTTTTGTTTCAGGCTCGTATTATTGAATACGCAGCTTTATCAAGCCTACAATTGACTGGTTATTGAATGAACGTTTTCCAAGTGGCAATTTTCCATCGTCAATGGGTTCCGTTTCTAGCGACAGATTGGTGCAATGGTGTCATGGAGCACCTGGTCCTGTACCCTTGTGTACCCTTCAACGGCCAAGTCACACAACATTAACTATAATAATAAAGAAATCGCAGTAAGGAGCCTTAAACTTGGCTCGACTTTTTCTAGATTTCATTTCTTTTTAGAGATAAACAAGCAGCTCCATCGAGACTTGGCTAGTTTTTACAGAATGTTTTTGGTGGGATTTCACTTCTTTCTGTAGAAACGTGGGTATATCGATGTATTTTATTATATTTTCTTATTCGTTACATTTTTTTAGGAGTAGTTTGTTTATTACAAATCTTTATTTTTTTTCCAGTTCTGAACTATGGTAGATAGAGCCTCCGATTATTTTTTATTGAATTTAGCGTCCTCGAAAACCTATAGTTTGATACCAAACTTGCCCATAAAGCCTATCTCTTACCCGATTCTTTTTCGAATTTAATTCTTTCTCTCCCAATCTCACCACCGCAGACCCATCTGATGATAATTTTTCTGAAGAGCAATAGACGCTCTACATTGCACCGAAATTAAATCGCTCTAGCTTGACAACAGAAGGAATAAGAAATTTTCAAAATTTGTGAATTGAATAAAAAAATTTTTTTTCGGATTCAATTTTTTCTCTTCCAATCTAACCACCGCAGACCCATCTGATGATACTTTTTCTGAAGAACAATAGACGTTCTATATTGCACCAACATTTCATAGCATTTTTTTATTCAGTGATGCAGCGAAACAGAGTTTCTTCTTCATCAAGCTCTTCGGAATTGAAAGAAGATATAGAAAACATAGCTGCTTTCACAGTTGCTGGTGATTCTCATAGAAGGGATTTGATTCACCAAATAAATCAACGAAGAGAGGAAGTGGGAGAATTCCCTCAAATAGTTCAAGAATTATTGAATGAGCACCCAGCACCCAAGCTTATTGTCGTACATTCTGATCCCTGTACTCTGATGAAGAATGATCATAGATCACTTCATGAAGCCTGACAAGTTCGATCAAATTTTAATCCATTTTCACTTCAATCGCTTGATATAATATCCGACTTACGGTTAGAAAATGTAAATTTGCGGGTAGCTTTGGTGTGCCATCACGTGACAGCAGATGCTAACCTAGTGAATGCGTGAAATGATAACAATCGAAAAAAGGATAATAATCGGATGATCAGTCTTATACACAGATCTTATATCTTATCTTATACAGTGATTAGTTTTACTGTCTCATTTATTGTTGCGGCCTGGCTTTCGGAAACCTATCGTTTCTTAGGACAATGAATGGGACAGTAAAAAACATCACTGTGTATAAGACTGATCACCCGATTATTATCCATTTTTCAATTTATATTCTACAGTCGATATTCCCATATTGAGTATGATAACAATGTGTCTCCAAGCGCATAAACTTCCATACATTATGGTGGTTGCACATTTTGCGAAGATGACGTGATTTTGCGTGATAGCACGTGAGTTAACGTGACGTGCCAACAATGATACTCCAGATCTTCGATTATCCTAGTTTTTATAGTTTTCCCTTTATGTGGCCATCAAACCCTAACTCTGTAGCAAATTTCAGCTCTCTGAGTTTATGGGAAGTACTAGTTCTATTTTGATGATCATGAGTGAGTGAGTGTCAAAAATGCGAAATTTTGCTTTCGCTTAACTTCGGAACTAAATGACCTACACACTTGAAATTTCGGATCTCAAGTATGTGATGATAGCTTACTAGATGACGAAAATTTCGGCGTTCAGGTCTTATCCTTAGGTTCTCAAATAGGGGCCTGAAAATGCCGCGAAACGGTTCCAGTAAAGATAGTACAGCAGTGTTTGCTTCGCGCTCGACTTGGCGGGGCCACTGCCGTGCCCCCAAATTCAAATATCCATGGAAAATACATTTTGCGACCGTTGTCGACTTCGATAGTTTCCCTAGTGATTCCATACAACTGGTTCATCCTATCCAATTCCCAGATATCTAAATTTTCTCACCCCGCATTTAACAGTTCAGTAGACAGGTTCAATAACAATATCTTCGGCACTACGCTAGTGGGCTTTGAGTGCCCCTGCTCACCCTCGAAACGAACTGTGATGGTGACATTGGAGAGTTTCACTCCGGAAGATATGTGTTTATGTGAAAAGTTTAAATACGATAACGGAGTTTTAGTTTCGGATGTCATTGACTGTTTATTCTTGCGAACGAATGAATGATAAATGGTTTCCTTTCTTGAGTTCGATATTTGGAGGAAAGCAAGAAGGGGAGAAAGTTTGAAAATGAGAGGAGTTAGAAATATTGACAGTCAAAGTCTACATTTGTCGTCATGGGCGTCCCCAAGGGGGTGGAGGGGGGTCAGCTGTAATTTTCTGAAACCCAAAACTCACACCAGGACGGAAAAGATAGTAGTAAAACATTCCCCAATTTAAAACTCAGGAAGTGATATTCATTGCTCCATCCAGTAAACCAGCGGAACGTATCATCTTGTATAATTGAACCTCCTCACCGTTCGCACATTTACAATGCCTCCTAGGTGACGACGATTGCTCGTCGCTACCAGTGAGGAATTGCAGCAATGTGCACTCCAATCCCTCATCGAGCAGGACGAAAAAGGTTTCGAAATGCCCGCGCGAAGGTGAAACGTATGAGTCTGGGTGCTGGTGGGACAAATTGCAAATTATTAATAAAGTTTCCTTATTTTCCGTATAACTTTATTAGGCGGAGTCTATCACATTTTTCCTCAGTGAAAATTTTTATAGTCGTGGCTTTTTTTCAGCAAACCTTCCAATTCTTTTAAATCATACATACTCCTTTTTTGTGGAATGCAATCATAAAAACAATCTGGGAGAAATGAGAAAACATGATTGTCCGACAAAAATAGTGTGGCTTTGAGCGTGTCTACCAACATGAACATGACTTAAAATCGCATTTTTTTAAATTATTAATACCCTCCTGATTTTCTCAGAATCGGTTGATACAACCATATAAGTTTGAGAATGCAATTGTCCGTCAAAAAAAATGTGGCGTTCCTCTTGTCCGACAAATGGAAAACGACGATTTTTTGGCATAAAAAAAATTATGAATAAGGTTTTGTTTCTCTTCTTATTCTCTCTTCACCTCGAAAATATAATGTTGTGCACCAGTTGTCGGACAAAAAAATGTGGCGTTCATTCGAAAATTAAAAAATTTAATGATCTAATTTGGGTATGAATAGACTAGATGCATTTATCGGATATAATTTTGCTTATATGTTAAAAATAAACATTTGATTTTTTGATGATCATTTAAGAATGATGTGCTGAAAACTATCATTCAACTGTCCGACGAAAAAAGTTCGGCAGTTTCTTAGTAAACCGAATGAAAGTTATTGGTCTCGTGATACTCCGTTTTCATAACTAACATTTTCAATCATCATATTCATTTGACATTGAAATTTTCATTTTTTCATACTTTTAGTTGCTTTCGTGAAGCTTATTCAATTTGCTTGCCCCAAAGAATTACTAGAATCCGTTGGATGAGGAAATTCTAATCTAGAAGTGAAATGTTGCACGAAGTGGTGGAAGGTACCTGGGACACCTTTTCTGTAACACCTTTGAGGTTATGAAAAGAATGTTTTCAATTATTTATACTTGTAGCTATTCACTTTAAAGGCTAAAGCTGTAATAATAAGTATGAGACAAACTGAATTTTTTCTGCCCCAGTCGAATTTGGAATCTCCACCCCAGGTCGAAGTCGCGAATTCTTCGAAAAGAAAGTGGTAGTTTCATGGAATTCCGTTTGAGGAATACCAAGGGTTGTTAAAGTAGTTTGGTAATTTTCCCTATGAATATGAGTGCTGTTTCGGTTTTGCACCGCAGTCCTCTGATGCAGTCTGAAACTGTGTAGACGAATTTAAGTGTGCTGCCGAATTTTTTCTTCTTGAGATAATTCTGGTTCTATTCTATTTGATAGCTTTTCACTTGTTGCCGGTATAATATTCTTCGTAGTGATGGAGTGTTTTTTGTTTAAATATTTGAAAAATAACTCTGACTACAAAATGCAAAGGAAGAAGGTGAAAAAATTCATAGCTGACATTCTTAGACAGTGGAAAATATTCTTGGCATCAAGAAAACATCATAATCACAAATATAAAGATGTCATTCTACCTGACGATTGGTGTGATACTGGATACCATTCGTCTTGTTACAAATAATTCAATGTGGGGAAGGAGTATTTCCATTTTTTTATCAGATTTGAATGAAAAAGTCAGTAAACAATTTGAATTATACACTTTCAATTGAAATCAATAGGTTCATTTCAATAATAATCGAAGAAAGATTCTGAAACAAAACCATACTTTTCAAGTAGTTTTTTTGTCCGACTAAGAATTTGCCGCATTTAAAACAACTGTATACCATCAGTTGTTTTTTCTATGAAATATACATTCATTCTTGTCCGACAAATATTAATGGATTCCCAAACCCAAAAAAATCGTCGATTTTCATTTGTCGGAGAAGAAAATCGCCACATTTTTTTCTGTCAGACAATTGCATATTCATATTTCATATGGTAATGTCAACCGATTCTCAAATAATCAGGAGGGTATTGATAATTTTAAAAAATGCGATTTTCAGCCATCTTCATGGTGGTAGACACGCTCCAGAGCCACACAATTTTTGTCGGACAATCATGTTTTCTCATTTCTCCAAGATTGTTTTTATGATTGCATTTTACAAAAAAAGAGTTTGTATGGATTAAAAAAATTTAAAGGTTTGCTGAAAAAAAGCCGCGCCTAATAAAGTTATACAGAAAGAAAGAGAACTTTATTAATAATTTGCAATTTGTGCCACCGGCACCCAGACTAATACGTTTCGCCTTCGCGCGGGCATTTCGAAGCCTTTTTCGTCCTGTCCGATGAGGGATTGGAGTGCATATTGCTGCACTGCAATGCCTAACTGGTAGCGACGAGCAATCGTCGTCACATAGGAGGCATTGTAAATGTGCTCACCGTTCCCCTACTTGGTTCTGGGCATCTCATTCAATCTTTATTTCGAGCCAATTTCCCAACCAATTCTTCATGAAAATCCTTCAAATAATCTCCGAAAGGTTTTGTATTAATCTATTTCACATGTACGCAGACGATACTACTAAAGAAGGTTTTATCATACTTAATAGCACGAAGTCCATTCTGCGAATGGACTTCGCAAAGCTCTATGTTCTACCCAATTTCTTCGACTGTGTGGTCTGAAGTTCTCAAAAAGAGGGAACCGCACTCGTACAAGTTGAAAACTCTGAAGCTTGTTGACTCTGAGGGTCATCAGTGTAATCAATATCAATCAATACCTATTTTATTACCCGTGTAGCGGCCCTATAGTCATCAGATCGCCTCCCTTCGTTGAGCACGGCTATCTGGTTGGCTCCCTAAAACAGTTTGTCTCAGACTTTCCCCTAGCCGGAACCTGTTAGTTTCGTATTCATAAAGTGAATTCGTTCCGTGAGCAAAGGGATTCTATCTAATCAGTACACCTATACGGAGTCAGAAAACCAGCAAATACATCTCTGCAGGCCAAATCAACCTTGACTACCAAATTTTCCAGTGATAAATTTGTGACATTTTTCAGTTTCATACATTTTGGGTGTTTTTTTAGAGTCATAGAACTTTGAATTGAAATGAAACACATTCAAATCGAGATTGAAGCCAATTTTGTTTTCATTTGAAAATTGATTTCAAGCAATTTATGTTTGGAAAATAATTTCTGTCATATGTCCAAGACGACTAGATCTGAAGATAATGTTAAAGTTAACTGTGCTCCTTACAGATCGATGATCAATGATTATTTGTTTCAAAATCTCAATGGGATCGCCCAAGAAGTTTTTTGGTTCGAACAAGATGGTGCTCCACCTCATGCTGCTACCGTAACAATTGGTTTATTGAAACTCCAATGAATTATTTTCTTCAGAGTTATGTCAAGTCATTGGTTTATGCTGATGAACTTAAAACGATAGACGCTTTGGAAGCTGAATTACCCGAAAAAGTGGTCCGAAATTGGTCTGGTGGAATGCGGTTTCGGACATATGCCGAAACTAATTTTTAAAACATAAATATATTTCAAGTAAAAAAAAAAATGGCTTCAAACTTAATTTAAATGTGTTTTATTTCAATTTCTATAACACTTAAAAAAACCTCGATACATTTTGCATAAATTATCGTAGTGATGGTAATTGGTATAGCAGTCCATTCTTTTCTCCATGAGGGCTCTTCTATAATCAACACCAAATTTGCTTGGAAGTTTTTGGTATGTTTCGGACCAGAGGTCTACAATAATTGATTGAGAATGTATTTCAAACAGAAATCAAGTCAACAAAACTGAAAAATCACAAAATTCATTTTCCATGCATTTATAGTTACATTTGTTGGCCCGCTTTGATTACTTTTGTGCGTGCGTAATCAAGGGCGCAGATAGGAATTATTTTCGGCGAGCTGAATCAGCAAGAACCGTTCGGGGGATGAACATACAGGGTGAGTCTTTGACTTGTACATATATTTTAACTGTAGATTCCTCTCATCAAACGAAACACTTTTTTCGCATACCATTTTTCAAAATTCGGTTTGGTTCCGAAGATACAGGGTGTCGAAAATCCATGAAAAAAACACTTTTCTGTTTATATCTTCGGAACCGTTATTTCGAATGAACTGAATTTTGGTTGAGTTTTTACTCTATTCATGGTGCATATTCCTCAATCGAAACCTATTCAATATCTCTACTAGTATAAAAGTTACAGTGTAGTCGACTCATCAATACACGCTAAAACACCATAAAACCACTTTAAAAAGATAAACGGTTCATATTTTCGAAAGAATCAATCATTTAAGAAACTAAAAGTATTTCTATTTTTCCAAAAAAAAGGGGTTGTTTTCGAGTTATTTCCAATTTTAACCGGAGAAATTTGACGAAAAAATCATTAATTTCAAGAATAATCTGAATGTGCCTCTGAATTAAATATCATCGAATATTATTCCTTCTCTGGTCTTGAAACGAGTTTACAATATTGTCACAATATTTATTAGTTTTGTCGAGATATTTTAATAATAAAATCCCACAAATGTGGGAGATAAAATTGAACACTAAGGAGGATTTAATACGCACAGTTTCTATTGAAAATTCATAGTTACCGGTCCATATTGAAGTTAAATGTCAATTAAATACAAAATTCGGATATAAATGATGAATCTCGATACAAACTACTTATCAAATTGAAATTAATGAAAAATAATACGATACCTGATAATCTGTTGCGTTGTTTCTATCTAAACAACATCCGCTTGAAATTTCATAAACTCGACACGGTTGAAATTATATTAATTCACTTCACATAATAATCACATTAGAACAATAATTCACTGAATGTATTCAGAACAGTCAGAACTTCACATAATGTTTACAGTTTGTTCAGAGACCCTGGTTTGTTATTGTTCATAGTTGGCCTCCAGATAACCAATAATTCGGTTTTCGCTCAACGCATGCATGGTAAACTTTAGCGGCAAAGTCGATTTATGATGGAAACGGCAGAATTCATAGATATTTATACCACGGTACACAAATGTATCGTGATTTATACTATGTTTCGTAAAAAATCCTTAACCTCAATGAAAATATCCGCAAGCTGACAACATCTTCTTGAAATTTCTGTGCAAAAATTCACAGAATCGATACAAATCAGATTAGGTTAGGTTGTTTAATAATAAAACTGAATGGAGAGTCTTTCTTCATGATATTGTTTGGGAATTTCGAGGAAAGTATGAACAAGTCATTAGTGTTTACAAACTAATCTGCAGAAAAATCGAAGAAGGAACTTATTTTGATGGAATAAATGTGGCTTTTTAGTTGCAGATATACTCCGATGGAACTAACTGTTTTTGTTGGAATTATCGTGTCTGCAACATTTTTATTCCAATAAGGTTAGTACTCGAGTATTCCCTAAATGTATAAACTCAATTTCTATCGAGAAATATGGACTTTGAATCAATTCCACAGTATCATTGCAGGGACGTAATTAGCACATTTTTTTCAAATGGCTATATCTTTTTAACAGAGCCGAATTCGGAAAAATGGAAAATGAAAAAAAAGGTTTCTTTTCACCTCAAGAATCTTCAGTTAAAATATATATACAAGTCAAAGACTCACCCTGTAACAATCAATGAAAAAATATGTGATTTGTAGAAAATCTGAATGACCAGGCTTTTAATGAAAATGAATTCATAACCAAAGGCTTATGAATTCATTTTCATTAAAAGCCTGCTCACTCTACAACTTGTAGTTTAAGTGGAAAAAATCGATCTTCTTTTGATTATCATAAATATCGAGTCTACCGCCCCTTGTATGAGTGCGTCAATGTACTTAATTGGCGAGAAGAGAATCTTATCTTGTGGCTGGTGGCTCCAAATAGTCAGAGGCATACAACTCATAAGAACGTATTGTTACGGACTTGCATGTTTAAATATAAAATAGAAGTCATATTAAACTTCCATTCGATTCAAAAATTTTCTGAAAATGATATTCAGAAGAGCCTGTATACATAATATTTCAATTTCGTCAATCCATTCAATTTCGAGTCTCTCAATTTTTAGTACGTTGCATACATATTTCAAATATATTTTGAACTCTTGAAATTTCCCTAAATAGATTGATCTTATATGTAATGTGCCAAAGAAATTTATAACTTTTGTATATTCCATCAAAGTAAATATGTATTTCATTTCCAATCGAGACGGTTCAATAAAAATTTAGGTTGGCTTTGCAGGAGTATAATACTCGTATGTAGCACTACAGGAATATCGGAATACGATTATGATCGAACAGATGATTTCCAATAAAAATGTCTTGAATCGTCTAGGCAAAATGAAAAAGACCGATCTCTTTCGATCTTAATGAAAATTGCGCCTAGAATATCTTTGAAAAATCCTTTAGAACATTGGCATATTATAGCCCATTTCCGGATATTCGTTCTGGAAATTGACATAATTCCCGATTACGTAGGAAGACTACACCTTTCACAGTTGTAATTATTCAGAAATTCAAAGTTGAATTTTAGAAAAGGAAACATGTATTTGGGGATAGCAATATGTAATTCAGAAAACAGAAATTGATTTTCAGAATAGTTAATTCAATTTTAGAAAAACGAAATTGAAATTCAGATTAGGAAGTTGTACTCGTAATTCAGAAAAACAAAGTTTTAATTCAGAATAGTGAATTGAAATTCAGAAATGGAAAATTCAGTTTCAGAAAATTGTAATTCGGAAGTTATCAATTGAATTTCAGAAAATGAAATATGTAATTCAGAATAGTATCGAGCTCGGTATCAAGTGATGCAACATAGGAAACTATTACAATGTGGCATCGAACTTGTCTTAAGTATTTGGTATTTTCAAATTTGTTTTTTTCCTGTTTTCGTTTTTGACTGTATATTCCTTTATTTACTCCCATAGAATAATATATCCATTATTCAACTGATTTTGATCTGTAATAGTCTCTATAAACCAATAGTGTGAGGTAATAAAAACTCACGCCTATAGCTCACTCTAACAGATAGAAAAAATGTAGCTTACGAAATGAATAGAAAAGTCGGGTCAATGGGGAACTCTATTTCAGACATCAAGGTAACGTTCTCGCCATCCATTTCTACATTTTCTTAGGTCTGAATATCCAAAAATTGCATTTGGAAAACGTGAATTTTGGCCGTTTTCTACGGGATTCGATATCGATTCGAATTTCGACCACAGAAATCGCTTTTGACAACTGTTTTCAATTTTGAAAATGCAGATTAATTCGAATTTTACTGAAGAAGTCGAAGATAAAGTATAGTGTTCAACTCGCGGTAATGGTCAAAACACACTTGATAAATTACACCCCTCGCCTGACGGCTCGGGCTGCAAAATTCATCTGCGTGTGTTATGACTTACATTACCGCTCATTGAACACTATTATATTATTCTTGGAAATGAAGTTGATGAAGTTATTTTTATAATATTTCTTAATTCTATGAAGCTATCTACGTATTTTGAGAGTCGAAAATTACCTCAAGAATCATTATTAATATTTCTCGCCACCCATTTTAAATGAAATCATGTCTCCACTTGAATTACATACATAATATTAGAGAAAGTGGTTTGGATACCAAGCAATCGAATTACAATTTCTTCATTCTGAGTTACAATTTCGTTTTTCTGAATTAAAATTTTCCATTTCTGGATTTCAAATCACCAATTCTGAATCACAATTTATATTCTCTGAAATTCAAATTACCATTTCTGAATTACATATCACTATTCTGAAATTCAAATTACCCTTTCTGAATTACATATCACTATTCTGAAATTCAAATTACCGTTTCTGAATATCAATTTACTCTTCTGAATTACAATTTTTATTTTCTGAAATGCAATTTGCTCTTGTGAATTATATTTTATGTTTTCTGAATTACAATTGGAAAGAGTGTAAATATACTTCATAAGAAAGAACAACTTTCTATTTTCTTTTGAGATAGATATATTCACACACATTCAACTGAACAACAGCTCCTGAGACTGGACACAAGGATTTCCGAATAAACAAGCTACAGTACTATACGTATTACTACTAGATGTAACCAGCGACTTTGAAAGAATATGATAACCGCAGGCTATTCATCCTAGATTTGCAGAATAATAAGAAATTATTGGAGAGATAGATGTAACCAGAGACTTTGAAAGAGTATGGCATGAAGGATCAGCACTTAGAATGATAACCACAGGTTATTCACCCAAGCTATGCAGAAAAAATAAGAAATTATTGGGGGATAGAAACATTTATGTGAAAATAGATTATGTTCATTGCACACTTAGATATTCAAAAGCAGGAGTTCTTCAAGGATCCATACTAGGAATGCTACTCTTTAATGTTCACATACATAATAAAACAAGAAGCCCAAGAAGCCTGCCTGTTCTATACGCAGACGATACGAGCACATCAGTTAGGCACAGAAATTCAAAAATAATTCACGAAAGACTTCAATAAACGGCAGATGATATATCAGAAGTAAAATCAAAATCAATGGAAAAAAGAGTGAAGTCATTCTTCTTGAATAGAATCTTTGTGGGATTCTGGGTGAGTCCTCTTTGAACTTCAAACCACAGATGAATCATAGAGCTCTGGGTCTTCTTTGTTACCAGGAAGACACGAAATGGGAGTCAGATACTACATTCGTCGAACGAAAAGCTAAAGAAGTCTTTGAAAAAACTCACTAGATCCGCTAGTGCTTCGAATACGGTGTTGAACATTGATTCTGGGACTCCCTATACAGGGTGTATTTTAAGGTGAGGCTTTTCTTTGGACAGATGGTAGAACTCATCAGAATAAGTCAATTAACCGAACAAGTTTTAAAGGAATTATGCCCCTGTTTCGAGAAAACAAAGCTAGAATATTTTTAAGTTTCTATGTGAATCTGAAAATTCCTTAGCTCGAAGCTGCTCCCTGGCCAGCTTATCCGTAAAGATATCAACATATCTTGTTTTTTGCCTCCTAACATACTTGACTCGGTTACGACGAGGGTGCGATGTAGATTGTACGAATGTTTAATTCGAATAATGAAGATGTTGATATGCTTTCAATAGTTTCAATTTATGATGAATCAAAACGAAATGCCTGTTCAGAGTCTAAATTGTACAGGGTGGCCAGATTTCGATGGTTTAGTACTACAACTCCTGAACTATAAAAGATAGAGAAAAAGTAGGATACATGTCATATTCTCTTTTTTCGAGAAACAGAAATTGCTGAAAACCCCAAGTTGCTACGGCGTCTAGTTTCCGAGCTACAGGGTGATTTTGGTATTTGGTCCATTTTTATAATTGGCTATAACTTCCGTATTATAGGATATACGTTCTCGAAATGAAAATATCTTTAGGGCACTTTCTTTACTGTTTTTCATCAGTGCTATTGGATATTTTTTTTTGTATCTGCTCAAATTTCGGAGCTATAACAAAAATTTTTTTTTTCAAATGGAAACCATAGTGAGAAATGATATTTCCAAATTCATCTTTCTTCAACGATTTCAAAAATATATATCATGATATACTTCCGACTTCACTATATATCCCAAATTTAGAAAAAATACTTTTCGTTCAACAAAATGCTAGCATACTTTGATTCACTGCCTTCAAAACTAAGGCGGTCATAGAATTTATGTCTTATTTATTTTCACTTCTCAAGTTCAATTCAGTTTTGTATCGTTTGGCGCTTCTAAAATTCTTATTTACATCACATCATGCCTTACGAGAATTATTAAAAATTTAATATGCTAGAATGTTTTATACAAGCAAATTATGACGCTGATAATGCATCTCAAATATATTTTGATAGATATCCTGAAAGAACTCAGTCGCAGAAAAGTATATTATTCACAAAGCTAAAGAACAATCTCATGGCTTTCGTTTCATCTCAGTATTTTAATGCTTTTCATTTTTCAATTTAGCAGATAAATCATACTACAGGGTGCGGCACGGAGGATGGATGGTTTTAAAAAAATAATAAAAGCGTTAATTTTTACTCAAAAACACATTTATTGACGGAATCAGATTCTCAAGGAAATAGCATTTGAGACAGTCAAGTGTGGAAAATCACATCAGGCATGTGGTGGCCGAAATCGGTGATGCAGTGCTGGAGGCGCTCTTGGAAGTTCGCGTAGACTCTCTCCAACATCGCTCTCTCAACTTGGGCAACTTCCACGCGAATAGCCCTTTTCAATTCGTCCAGAGTTCGGGGCTTGGTCTCGTATACTCTAGCCTTGAGGTGTCCCCATAAGAAAAAATCGCATATGGATAAATCTGGGGACCGGGGAGGCCAATGAACATCGCCAAACCTGGAAATAAGGCGACCAGGGAAGAGAGGGCGAATAACGTCCATTGATGCTTTGGCTGTGTGGGCGGTCGCCCCATCCTGTTGGAACCACACACGTCGGATTGGAACACGTTGCCGTCGTAATTCGGGGATAAAGAAGTTGTTGATCATTTCGACGTACCGCTCTGAGTTCACGGTAACAGCACGACCATTAACGTCTTCGAAGAAGTAAGGGCCAATGATGCGAGTTTGCACCAAACCGTAACTTTTGGTAAATAAATGCTAGGAACACACGAGTCTAACGGCACCTTCCCCACTTCTCTCGTCCTCAGTGGGGGAAAGTTATGCCCATCTGAAAAACGTCCGCCCTCCGTGCCGCACCTTGTAGAATGCACAAATTTGGTCTGAGTAATTATAAAGCTGGATCAATTTGGCAGCTTACAATAATTGTGAGATATCGAATTCTATGACCTTATAAGAACTTTAAAAGCGCCAGACGATACAACAATGATTAAACTGAATTGAATTTGACGAGTGAAAATAAATAAGACATGGAATTCTATGACCGCCTCAGTTTTGAAGAAAGGGAATCAAAGCCTGCTTGGATTTTGTTGGACGAAAAGTGTTTTTTCGAAATTTTCGATATATAGTGAACTCGGAAGTAAGTCATTATATATATTTTTGAAATCTTTGAAGAAAGATGAATTTGAAAAAATTATTTCCCACTATGGTTTCCATTAGAAAATTTTTTTTTTGTTTTAGCTCCGAAATTTGAGCAGATACAAAAAATTCAATAGCACCGATGAAAAGCAGTAAAAAAAGTGCCCCCTTAGATGTGTTCATTTCGAGAACGTAGATCCTATAATACGGAAGTTATAGCCAATTCCTATAATGGACCAAATAACAAAATCGCCCTGTAGCTCGGAAACTAGAAGCCGTAGCAACTTGGGGTTTTCAGCAATTTCTGTTTCTCGAGTAAAGAGAACATGACATGTATCTTACTTTTTCTCTATCTTCTATAGTTTAGGAGTTCTAGTACTAAACCATCGAAATCTGGCCACCCTGTACAGAATAAGATTTCGGCTAATGTTCGCGGATGTTCATAAACCTAAAATAGAGAGATGCAGGCCAAAGTAGTATCAAGGTATTGATGCCCAAAATTTTTTATAAATTTTTTGAATTGAACATTTCATATAAGAAATTTTTGGTGAAATGACTTATTTTGATGAATTCTATCACCTGCAAAAAAAAAGCCTCACCTTAAAATACACCCTGTATACAAGTCGTTCCAATCCGTGAAGACTTACTACTTTTGGAAGAAAATTAACCTGCCTCATTTCACCCAGCCCTGGATTCGGGTCAGTGAAGGAAACCTAAAAAGTTAAAAAAAAACCTGAATCTGCACTCCCTTAATTATGCAAAAGCCCTATCTTTATTAGCCTTCGGAAAATAACGCCAGTATTAAGACCCTCGTTCCATATATCCCTGATGTGAAGCTTTCGCGACCTTTCTCTTGATTGGGAACAGTTTCCGCTGAATCAGCGCAATATTTACCCTGAAAAGGCAATACATACTTATTTTAGGAATGTTTATCACGACTTTCCGAGCCATTTCAGTTTATGTACCTAGTTCGCTGAAACGCCATGCTTCAATGTCAAAAGGCACGTGATACACGGAAAGAATGAATAACCAAATAGACGGGATTGGAAGGGAGTTGAAAATATAGGACCATAAAGTGTGCGACGCCCTAAACGAAATAATCGTTTATTTCTTGTATTTGTGCAACGGCTGTCGCTCAAACCGCGAACACACTCTCGATTCTTCATGCTTGAAAGGGATTCTTCCATTGTACAGGGTGGGCATTGGAGGAGAAGTCCTATTTCTGTACAAGATAGGCGAAATCTGATGCCGGTGTCTGAGGGCCAATTTTGTGGATACGGATATAAGGGATATTCGATCACGTGACTTCGTAGCGAGTGGATACCATGACAGTAGCCGAACGGTTACGGAGCGGATGGATACGAGGATGTATTGATATCTAGTTAGCCTAGACCAGTTCCATGCATAAACAAAATATTGCGATACAATATCAACGAACAATAACTTATTAGAAGTGTCAGTGTAGAGTTCGACGTCAAAAAAGTAAACCAGAGTTACGCAATAAATTAAAAAAAAAGATGTCCACCGAAATTGTAAAAATCGAATAATCGGAGTATCGAGCCATCATCAAGTACCTGTATTTAAAAGGGTTAAGGGGCAGTATCACCTTTTGAATCGTGGTAAATCTCCATTCAAAAGTGGTCTCTTTATTTCACGAGTAAGTACCATAATTTACGAAGTAGAGACTTGATTTTTTTTAAATTGAAGTTGAAGAACGTCCCGAGGGCAAATAGTTTTGTTTTTTTCGATTTAACTAGTTTTTCAATTAAGAAAACCAGGGTAATCGTTAGATCTGGGGTTATTGAAAATGTTTTTCGTTTTTCATGAGTGAAAGCTATATTTTTGAAATAATCATCATGAAAATTTTTGTTGTTTATAGAAGTTTGAATTGCCGAGGGCAAATGGTTGCGATTTCATTATTAATAAAAAGCGAAGCCAATTTTCATTGAATCACTATTCGGTGATTGGAATCTCGACTACCTATTGTAATATACAGTGTGACAAGAAAAACCTCGGATAAACTCTTTTTTATTTAACATTATTGAAGAGAAGAAATTGAACAAAACAACAAAAAATAATAATAGCTTGAACATTTGTTAATAATATATTTAAGCCGTTTCGAAGTGGCTTCCTTTGGCGGCGATACACAGCTTCAGACGCTTCTTGAAATTTTCGGCAATGGCCCGCAGCTCCTCGGGCGTTAATCGGTTCCATTCCCGGCGCAGAGATTGCTTCAGCGACTCCAAATTTTTGTGTTTTTTAGCACAAACCCTGTGCTCCAAAATCGACCACACGCTCAAGTCCATTGGGTTGAGATCCGGTGAGTAGGGCGGCCATTCTGCTGATGAGAGGAAACAAGGAAAATGGGTCTTACACCATTCTTGCGTTATTTTCGCTATGTGAGCCGAAGCGGAGTCCTGTTGAAAGTTCCAATGCGTATCGCCGAAGTGCTGCTTGGCCTACGGAAGTACTACGGCCTCGAGAATGTCGCAGCGGTAGACTTCTCGATTGATTTTGACCCCTTGATCCGCGAAAACTAAGGGAGTTTTACCACTGCCGCAAATTCCGCCCCAGACCATGACGGATTGCGGATTTTGACGATGTTCGACGATGGCCGATGTACCGGGAGCCTTTACGTACCAGACTCTGTCGTTTTGGTGGTTGTGGGATTGTTCTACGGTGAAAAGCTTCTCGCCTGTGAAAAGAAATCGCTCCTATTGCTGACCGGCGGCGAGACGAAGGAGTTGGCGGCACCTTTGGAGTCGTACGCGCTTGTTTTCCTCCGTGAGGAGTTGAACTTTTTGGAGCTTGTATGGCATGAGGTTGAGCTCCTTTTTGGCAATTTGACGGACTGATTCGCGGTTGATACCGGTCTCAGAGGCTATTTTCCTCATGGAAACCCTCGGATTTCGATTGACTCGCTTCTTGACGATGTTGCGATTGCTAGGTGTATTGACAGTGCGTTTTCTACCACTTCCTGGACGACGACCATCATGGCCAAGCTCCTTGAAATGACGAATTGCATCGAACATGGTTTGTCGAGGCACATTGAGCAAACGAACAATTTCGCATTGACGCCTACCTTGACGAAACAGCTCCAAAATCGCACTACGTTTGTTTGACATTCTAAAATTCTGTGAAATGAAATTATATCAAACTTAAAATTCACATATTATATTAGTACAGGAAAGTGTACCAAGAGGATAAAAATTATTTGGCTGCGCTGAAATACTTTTGTTCCAGACCACAGCAAAGTTTGTCCGAAGTTTTTCTTGTCACCTTGTATATCTACGGATAATCGGTTGTGTGGTCAAATATATCTATAAGACTTAACTCTTTATTGTTTCAGCCAAGCTTTCGGAAACTATCGTTTCCTTCTTCAGGGCAGCCTAAATTACACAAGTCAATAAAATAATTCATGTATTATATTATAATCCCATCAATTTGATAAGTGGTATTGTATGTGCGATCAAACATGCAGCTCATAATAGAAAGCATTGAAAGCAACAAAAACAGAATAAAAGGAACTCATACATCCCGAAAAGTCTAAATATAAAAGGTAAAAATGTCAACAAAAAAGAAAAATTTATCAAAAACAAACAACAGGAAAGACAGAAGATACAGAGCCGAATGATAGCAGAAAATGTGTGACACAACTATCTCGACGGTCATAAGGCGTTTTATCGTGGGGGTATTCTTGTATTTACATTAATTAAATTGACAATGGTGCAGTATATTCCACTAATACTATTAAAATTAAAATTGAAGTATTTCGGGATTTTCCACAAATATGTACAGTAAACCTGGTAATGAATTTATTCTATTTGACTTTCCCACACGTGCCACGTAATTTGATGCAGCAGCCTTGTTGAACATTTGTGATGAAATATCATAAGGAATAGACAATCTTGAACATCAGAAGATGTAATTTCTGCATTCAACGTTGTACTAGATTCTAATTACATGGATTTACAGAAGCCTTTCTGCTTCATACCTCACTACAATCCTTCGAACATTACCTACATGAATCGACGTTTCTACCGTATATAACAAGCCATCAAAGACAGTACCTACTCTGTCCTGAAACCATCGTTGAGCCTGCTCTCTCCATCCCCTAAATTATTCTCCAATTCAGAGAGAGGGCTTCACCCATTCCAGAAACGTAATTAAATGTGCGTCTATTACTCCAACCACCCCAAGTAGAAGAGAAATTGGTCCACAAAATACGCGATTCCGAAGAATGATTCGGGAGGGAATTTAAACAATTTCTCTGGATTATTTCGTTGATACCGCTCTGGAATGAACTGAAATTGGTTGTGGAAGGGGGCGAAGGATCTGACCCCCAATTATGTTTCATTATTATATGGGCGGGAAGAATGTGCATTTCTGGAAACTGGCGAAAAGAGGATGAACAAAAATGGTAGCTATTTATTGCCTTCGGTTTGGAAAACGAACACGAGATTCATTCCCGAGTTAATCATTTTGATGAACAAGATTGATGACGGTTCGGAATTCGCCCTTGTTATTCACAAATCCTGATGTTTGTTTCTCCCTACATTTTCGAATTGAGACAACCGCTCACGAATTTTTCGTAAAAAAAAATATTATTTATACACCGTCTTCATGTGGGGACTACGAGCATTAATGGGTTCATTTGTGGATGTACACCGTGTCCCATTGGTTGAGACTGCACTGTATCTCAGCTATTATTAGAGATACAGACATGCGGTTTTCGCGACCCTGTATTACTCTTTTGTTAAAATTTCAAAGCCCAAACAGAAATTATACAACTACTCTTGTTCTTGAAATACAGGGCGGAAACGAAAATGTTCACTGATAGGGAAAGAATGAAAACTGCTCATAATAGATATTTTCACATAAGTCAGTGGCGTATTTAGAAATTTTTTTCAGAGCACTGTTTTCAAGATTTCAAGAAAAATCCAACTTTATTCGAAAATATTTTTAGGTTGTGCTCTTCTTGGAGTATATCAAGTCTGCATCAAAAAAATTTGCCAAACTCAGACCGTTACGCGTATATCGGCCGCTACGGCATTATTGGGACACCCTGTATAGTGTATATATCGAACGTCAAAAAACATTGTCCATTTTCGATTCGTGCGATTAGCTTGCGGGGAAAGACATTCGTCTCATCTCAATCTCAACATATAAAATGTCATCGTTTGAGTTGATATTGACGGGCAGAATATCGACTCACTCATCCAGGGCCCATTTTCGCTTTTATGGAAATTCGGCGGTGTTGCCACTTCTACCTTTGTTACTGAAACGTCCAGATTTACATATCCGGCTACTTAACAAGCATTTCACACAGTTTTATTTTCGGAAACACAAGCAATTAAATCAATATGCGTCAAGTTTGACAATCTATATACAGGGTGAGTCTTTGACGTGTACATATATTTTAACTGTAGATTCCTCCCATCAAAAGAATAACTTTTTTTCCATACCATTTTTCAAAATTCGGTTTCGTTTGGAAGATACAGGGTGTCAAAAATCCATGAAATTAACACTATTCTTTCCATATATTCGGAACCGATATTTCGAATGAACTGAATTTTGGTTGATTGTTTACTCTACTCATGGTGCTATTCCTCAATTGAAACTTATTTCATATTTCTCCTGGTAAAAAAGTTACAGTATAGTCGACTTATAAATTCACGCAAAAATACTATAAAACCACGGTACACGTTTTCGAAAGAACTAATTATTTTAGAAAACAAAAGTATTCTTATATTTTTTCAATAAAATGCGTCGTTCTCGAGTTATTCCTAATTGTATAAGATTGAATTAGAGGAAAAAATCATGAATTTCAAGAATAATCTGAATGCTGTCCTGAGTTAAATCTCATCGAATATTATTTCTTCTCTGGTCTCTCAACAAGTTACCAACGTTGTCAGAATGTTTATCAACTTTGTCAAGACTAAAATCTCTATGATGAGAAAACGTTTGTTGAAGAGATATGTAATAATAAAATTCCACATTCGTGGGACATAAAATTGAATTCTAAGAAGCATGGATCACTGACTAAAGTTTTAGGTTGGACTGGTTGGAGCACAGAACAACGGTTTGTCTTTGTCTTGCGTGGCGGCTACCGGGCCACATCCACGGCCTTCTGAAGGGAAGAGTAGGCCGTGACGACTGAAATTAAGAACGCAGCGCTATATTGCCGAGAATCAGAACTACTCGTTTGGCCTAGACGCCTTTAGCGATCGTGATAGTTCATTCGCTAACGATAGGGGACGTACTGCTTTCTTGAGTTCGCATTGTTTGAAGAGAAAATCGGCAATCTGGCATCGTCTTCTCTAAAGTTCTGTAGGTGAATTGAATATCACAGAGGATGGGTATGGTTAGGTCATTGACATCGAACCATATGACTTTAGTTAATGGAGTTAGGATTGTGAGAAAAGTGTTTTATTAGGAAATATCGTGTTTATAACATTCTTATTCAAATAACGTTAGTGCTTGAGTATTTTTTAAATGTATCACCCAGGATATCTAATAATCACATCAATTTCAATCGAGAAATAAGAACTTTAAGGTGTTTGTAAAGAATAATATCAGGCAAGTATTCAGAATTTTTTTTTTCAAATGGCTATATCTCTTTAACAGAGCCGAATTCGGAAAAATGGAAAATAAACAAAAAGGTTTCCTTTAGCATCAAGAATCTACAGTTAGAATATATGTACAAGTCAAAGACTCACCCTGTATATAAAAGAAAGATGTTGGTTAACCCATTTATAACTCGAGATCGGATGGACTGTTTGTTATGAAACTTCATATATGGATTCGTCTGCGGTCTGGTTATTATAAAATACAATAAAACTTCGAAAAAACGATGAAAATTTTACTTATACAGGAAATGCTTTTCCTCCTTTCGAGTAAGGCGACTAGATGTCGCTACAGTTACAGTTACGCTACCGCTTATTCGTTTGTACTTCATTAGATATTCTCCGCGTTAGATGGCGATATGAACAAATAGTGTGTACAGTGACTATATTCCCTCTATAGTCACTGTAATAGTGTGTAATTTGAGTTGCCTACAACTCTGCGCTGTTGGGCAAAACCAAAATGTCTTAGCGTAGGAGTACAGATGTCTAAAATGATTAGATTTCGTTGAGATATGAGAAAAGTTTCGTTCTTACCACTTCAGATGGCACTATTCACACATTATGACTGATGATTATTAGTTATTTTTATAGTTTTATTAATTCCAAATAACGTAATCGTGAAGGTACTATATTGACATCACAATTAGGGGAAGGTGGGGACCCTTCGTACGGTTTCAACATTTAATTTTTTTTATTTTTTGTTTTTTCATAAATCAATTACCTGACAGCTTGAATGTATAGTCTAACTATCTGAGATTCATATGAAAAAATTACAGATGAATTCATCTGATGTTTCAACCATAATTATGATTTGAAACCAAATCTGGAATATGTACGAACCTACCCCAACAACGGGGCACCTACATACAGTCAGTATAAATACGTGATTTTCCTGGTCGTCGTCCTTTGTTTGTTTTATTACTTCTCACAACAGTCGGATAGGGTCGAATTGCCTGTAGTGTCAAAACTGTCTTCAAAGGAGCTACTATTATTTGATGGATTGGTGAATTATTCAAAGGATCTAAATTAAACCTTCGTAGTTCATCATAAGTTATCAATGGTGAGTTAATAGTTTGTTCTCGCGAAACGGCGGAACCTCCAAGAAAGAAGTTAATGCAAAAATTAGCAATTAGTACACTAACACACTAAATCGTTCCTAGTTGGGGCACATTCTTACGCGTCCAAATGTGCCCCATCTAGTTCTGTACGAAAGTACCCCACTTACCAAATAACAGCAAAATATATCCTCTTTCAATATTGATAGGAAAACGTCATAAATTTATTATTGAAAACGTATCTTAAGTATATTTTGCTAGTTACTGATAGAATTCTCTACACGAGAACCTATCTTATCTACGGTAACAATTGACAGAAACATTGATCAAAAAATTACTTAGCGAGCGCGAAAACACGTTCGTGCCTGAAACTTCGCTCTCACCAGTGCGAATGGCGCGATAGTACGTTGACGTAAAGTTGGTACCTCCACTCAAGCACACATACAAAAGCAAGGCCGTACGTCGTTTCGTTCAAGTTTTATTTCGACTGTATGAATGTGCCCCGCGTACGAAGGGTAACGATCTCCCCCTAAATGGCGATGAATTTGTTGAGGCTTTCGCGGCCATCGATTGATGTCATCTGTTCTGTTTTCGAGCATTTCGGTCGTCGTGGTTTGAAATGGTCGAAAAAAGAACATATGACATCAATTACTGTGTAATTCACATAGGGCTTATAGCACCATGAAAGGCTATTACCAGATCCAGAAGCGGGTGAATATCACAGTGAATTTTTATCGAAATGTCAAGTAAATCGGATTTTGGCGATGAGTTCCAATCGTGAGATTTCTCATCTTTTCTCATAATTTTTGAAATGTTTTCGAATTTCTGTTTGTGTAATAAATATATTTGCGGAAATAACTGAATCCAAAATTGCTATTATTAGCGATTGACATATTATGACATATTATTTTTGTGCATCTGTTCTGTGTGATAACTCTTATCCATGGAAACATTTGACAGTTCAAAAATCAGAGAACCAAGCCGATCACCGGTGATAACGATTTGTGAAATCCACCGTAAGTATCATTTAGGCGGAACAAAGTTCGCCGGGCCAGCTAGTTAAACATAAATACCTTTCCATCGTGAAGCAACCAATTTAATTAGATACCATAATTAGCACCATTTATTTATGAACAAAATACTTTCTTCTAAATTAAAGCCACATTCCTGGGCTATGTGTTTCTAGCAATCTACACAGTCGTCCAGGAATGTTACGCTTTTCCTACCCGTTGAACAATGTACTGTCCTCTCTATTTCATCAATATTTCCTTCAAAATATTCAGTCTGTTTGTCACTTTTCGTGGATGTAGTCAATCAGACAAGAAAGATCATGGACCAATAATTTGAAGTGTTATCCCTGTACTTGTCGAGATATGAATTTCAGAGAAAGATAAACAGGATTGAAACATTACCATGAATTCAATTCACTGGTGGCGGACATTTGGAGGAGATATAGAGCTCTCAGAAACCTCTCCAAGAAGTAACAAGAGGCGTCACAATTTCCAAAAAGAAGCTATCTTTGGTATCTCTTTGTGTTGCCTGGGTGGGCATTTTCTTCGTTCCCGATTTGAATAAACTGACAATCATGGATTTTTTCATCATTTCAAAATCGTTACATCACAAATATATTAATTTCAATATGAAGTTGAGAAATGATATTCAGGGTCCTGCAATAGTGCGAAAATCTTCCATAGCTGCCGAACCAGACATCTCAGAGATTTCGTTGCAGAGAAGACCTCTTGTACCTCTATTTCTGCATCTCACGAAATTATTTTCTGATATACAGGGTGTCCTCGATAAATGCTATTCAACAAGGGAAATTTTTTTTTAATGGATCGTCCCATATATTTTCACATATTTTCAATGACCTTCATTACCTCTTTCATGACGCAAAATATCAGAGACATGTTTCCAACGGTACAGATCTTATTCGAAGAAAACTGCAGAAAGGTGGGGGAAAAGCAGTTCAGTTAAAGTCTTCTGACGATTTCCAGAAGGGATAGTAACATGAATTTGATCTAAAAGTTTTTTAATTGATGGATTTGCCTTGTCACCGTTCCTAAAAATCAATCTGTCATATACAGGGTGTCCATTATTAAGGTCCAAATATGAAGAATTATTATTTCTCGATTTTTTCAACTTGTAACACGTATTTTTTCCACAATAATGTAGACAATTGAAAACCTTACATTTTTTCAGAATTAACCTTAGGATTATTCTCACTCCCGCATCCAGCAGACACGAAAAATGATATCACAACTGAACATTTTATTCAAATAATAACCTAATAAAAACTAACGGACCTTAAAAATAGATAAAATGAAACTTTGCAGGTATTATTCAACACAGCATTACTCATCATGGGTATCTTCGATAGACATAGTTATTATGTTGCCCCCCGCCGTAACGTGAAAATCATCCCATTTTTTCCAAAAAATTACTGATTCACTGTATTCGAAAGTGTCTTTAAGCTCTGAGTAGCAATAACTCGATTAATATTTTTTTGGAAAGAAAATAAAAACTGATATAATTGGTTGAATACGTGATCAATATGTTTTGCTTGTACGGAGAAAAAATATCAATAATATCTGGGAAGGTTTTAAAGTTTGACAATAATTATTCATTCAGTTTTCTTCATTGTTTGACCTCTTTTGAATGTCCGTTAGTTTATACAATACATATTTCTTATTTGAATAAAATTTTCATTTGCGATATCATTTTTCGTGTCTGCTGGATGCGGGAGTGAGTGAAAATGTAAGGTATTCAATTGTCTACATTATTGTAAAAAAAAAATACAGCGTGTTTCATATGAAAAAATCGAGAAATAATAATAATAAGTTCTTCATATTTTGACCTCAATAACGGACACCCTGTATATGACAGGTTGATCGTTTGGGAACAGTGACAAGGCAAATCCTTCAAATAGAAAATTTTCAGATCATGCTATTATCGCTTCTGGAAATCGTCAGAAGACTTTTACTGAACTGCTTTTCGCTCACCTGTTTGCAATTTTCTTCGAATAAGATCTGTACGGTTGAAAAATGTCTCTAATATTTTGCGTCATGAAAGAATTAATAAAGGTCATTGAGAATTTGTGGAAACATATGGGGTGATCCTTGAAAAATCATCCATTTGTTGAATAACATTTATCGGGGACACCCTGTATATCAGAAAATAATTTCCTGAGATGCAAAAATGAAGGTACAACGAAATCTCTGAGATGTCTGATTCGGCAGCTATGGAAGATGTTCGCATTTTTGCAGGATAATATTGTAAATATTACTTTCTACTCACCTAGCATCTTAACAACATGTTTGGCAGCTTGCGCATTCTTCGCAAAATTCTTCCTACCATCATCATCCTGATTCTTCACCACCGGCTTGTCGCCCCCACTCTCGTTCAGCACAACTACAGCCTGAGCCTGCTGATTCCCATACGTCGTTACCGGCTTGTAAACCTTATACTTCATTTTCACGCTGTTCCCTCTCGATGGACCAACCGTCGACTTGTGCAGCTGAAGACCAATCAGGATGTAGAGAACCGTGATCAGAGACATGGGAGTCACGAAGAAAACACAAGTGGAGATCTCGAAGGCGTGAGGAATCACTTGCCTCTTAACCATACATACGCAGTGTTCGTCTATAATGGTTCCGTTGATTTGTTCACACACCACGCCGAATCCCATGGCCGGCGGTACAGCCAGACATAACGCCACAGCCCAAATGACCACGATGAATTTGACTGCTCTACTGAGCTTGGAAAGGGTGTGAGATAAAAAGGGATGACAGATTGCGACGTATCGTTCCACTGTAAACGCCGTTATGGTCAAGACTGTGGCATTTGCAGAAGTTTCCGCTGCGAAACCTTGCAGTATGCAGAATGCTTCCCCAAAAATATAAGGATATTTGGACCAAACGTAATAAATTTCAGGAGGTAGTCCAGAAATCAACAGCAGCAAATCGGAAATAGCCAAACTGAATAAGTAGTAGTTCGTTGCTGTGTGCATAGACTTATTTCTTGCGATGACTATGCAAGTACTTATGTTACCGATCAAGCCACTAAAGAAAGTGAGGACGTAGATCACGGTGATGGGTATGACGATCTCCAAGGGGTCTCTTTTGGGTCCCCAGTTCGTTGGTAGGATGGGGAAAAGAGAGAAGTTAACATAAGTGGGGGTGTAGTTGGAGAATAGGAAGATATCACTGTAGTTGTTCGGGAGGTAAGAGTTGAGGTCTTCTCTTATGAAGGTGGCGTTTAGATCGATGTTTTCGTGCATAGCGATCTTCAAGGTGGGTAATCCATGAATTGGTAGTTGTTGAATCAAGGTGTCAATCTGAAACAAAAAGTGATTTAGTTTGGTAAATAAACTGACCGCTAGATAGAAAATGCAATGTTAACATAACCGATAATTCATTGCGATTTGAAACTCGTTGTGCCAATCAAGATATACTGCTCCACAAGAGTTAGGGATATCGTATTCAATCGTTTTTAAAAGATGGTTATTTTCGAGAAAATCTCTGTAAAATCATTTAAAACTCAATAATATATATATATTCTTATGAAATGGAGCTGTACAGATTTGATTCCAAATATGGCATGTGTCTCGAAAAGGCAACAAGGAACAGATCATTCAAACAAACATATTGATCCATTCCCCGCTCCTAATCTCAGTATTAGCAGAGGAATGTCAAACGGGGCACCATACAGTTCTGCGTATGATGCAAGAGCACAGATAAAAACCTCAGCAAAAACTCTGTCTCCCCGTATAAGTGTAGGGGTATTGGATTTGTGTACAAATATTCATATTGGAGGGCATCTTCTTCGAATGTAAATCCTTCTTCATTTCTTCAAAGGGGTTGACAAAGCATTTTTAAATAATCTGAAACAAAAACCAAAGGGAGAAAAAAGGAAAAGCAAAATCCACTAATATATTCAAACGAGGGGTAAACCGCTGACCAAAATCTGTACACCGGACATCCCCAGCGGTTTACCCCTCGTATTCAAATTGTTTTGAAGGTACCAACCCATCTCAAAAATGAATCAGATACTGAATGAATAGAGTTGAAACCATCTGAAAATTTATATATTGGACAATTATTGACCAAATGGTCAATAGTTTGCTCTTCATGCCCACACTCACATCTCGGGCTATCAATGGCATTCCATTTGAAGAGCATACTATTACAACGTCCATGACCTGTTCTAAGACGATTCAGAAGACACCAATTTTTCCTAGACAGATGAAAACCGGGAACTTTCTCTGAAGGATCGAGAATTAAACTTTTATTGAAAAAATCATATGAAGTCCATTCCGAACTCCAAATTTCTTTATGATTTTTTTTAGAATAAAGAAAATTATTTATCCATAGAGGCTTTCGAGATTTCAATCTAGCCAGTCTTGTATCTGGCATATAACTCATAATAGGAAATGAATTTGGAAAGGAATGAAATTTATCCCAAGACTTCATGGCAGCAACCTGTCTACGAATATGAGGAGGTATTATATTAGAAAGAACTGGTAACCAAACTAATGGAGTAGATTTAATGGTTCCAGTTATAATCCTCATAGAAATATTGAGTTGCCCATCAATTTTATGGACATGGGAACTATTCAACCAAACAGAACAGCAGTATTCAGCTGCAGAAAAAACCAAGGCTAAAGCAGCCGTACGAAGAGTGGTAGCATCGGCACCCCAGGATGTACCAGCTAATTTTTGAATTATATTATTCCTCGTCTTCAACTTTAAACGTAAACTTTCCAAATGAGCCTTAAAAGTCAAAGAAGAATCTAGTTTTATTCCCAGATACTTGGGAGTGAAATTATGATTTAAAACTGTATTGTTGAAACTAACCCTTAAAGTTTTATGTTTTTGATGATTATTCAAATGAAAACACGACACCTCTGTTTTAGTGAGACTCGGGCATAAACGCCACTCCAGAAAATAGTTCCTCAAAATTTCTAAATCTTCAGTTAAAGTATTCTCAAGAATGTTGAAATCAGAATGACGGAAGGCAAGAGCAATATCATCTGCATAGATAAATTTATCGGAGGAAGTATCAGGAATATCACTCAAATATAAATTAAAAAGAAGAGGTGACAACACCGATCCTTGGGGAAGTCCGTTGTTCAAAGTTTTGAAACTACTACTATCACCATCAATAAAAACACGAAGTCTCCTATCCGTCAACATATTTTCAATTAAACCAACCATTTTCCCACATTTCAAATGCTTAAGAAGTTTGAAAATTAAACCATCTTTCCAAACAGTATCGTAAGCCGATGATAAGTCGACGAATGCTGTTCCTGTTTTTAATTTCTTATCAAAACCTGATTCGATGAAAGTAGTGAGACTAAGAACCTGATCAGAACAATTCCTATTTTTCCTAAAACCTCCCTGACAATTCTGCAAACCATCTTCAACATGGGATTCAATCCTAAAGAGAATCAATCGTTCTAAAATTTTGAAAGGGACACTCAATAAACTGATAGGACGATAACTACTTGGATCTGAAGAATTTTTACCACGTTTAAGAATCGCTATAACTTTCGCTCTGCGAAATTCAACTGGAAAAAGACCAGAATTCAAAATATCATTATAAAAAGACAACAACCAGGATAAAGCCTTCTTTCCCAAATTTTTTATAAACTCAGGATAAATTCCATCAAACCCAGCTGCTTTTCTAGACCTAGTACATTTAATTGCAGATGTTAATTCTTCCATGTTGAAAGGACTAGATATAGCATCTGAAACAGATGTCGATGTTCTTAACCTATGCACATTTTTCTTCATTTCCTTTATTTTAGATCTAGAAATTTTAACTGAGTTCGAAACATTTAAAAGACGACGAGCAATTAATTCAGGATTTACTTTCGAAGAGGGCTTTGCAAGAGGAGCAGCTTCACCTAATTTTCTCAAAACATCCCATGAACTTCTACTGGAATGAGTAAAATTCATATTGCTCACAACATCATTCCATTTCTCCTTGCGACTAATGTTAATTGAATTTAACAACTTTTCTGATTTCTGATCTGTTGGAAAATTTTGGAAATCCTTATATAAATTCTCAGTATCATTTGACCACCCAGGAATATAGTTTTGACGGAAGCCTCTTGGAACGAATTTCTTTGCAGCAGCTTTAACTACACCAATAAATCTAGAATAATTTTTATATGTAGGACGAAACCATCTGATATCACTATCTATTTTTTCCCTAAATTTATCCCATCGAGCTTTTTTGAAATTCCATCTAGGCTTAGGTAGAGATGAATTAATATGAATAGCATCACCTAAACAATGTAAAATTGGTCGATGTTGACTGTGTGTGAAAGCACTCAAAATTTTACGACTTACAGAAAGAGGTTTTGAGTCCACATCACTCGAAACTATACACAAATCAGGATTATATCCCCTGTTCCACCTTGCGGATTGAAATGATGGCCTGTCTTTAGCATCATAAATTAAATGGAAATCATTGTCTTCTATCCATTCAGTTAGAGACAATCCACTTCTATTATTAACAGCATAGCCCCACATGGAATGGTGTGAATTGAAATCACCACAAAAAATTGAAGGATGAGGAAAGGTTATATCAAAATTTCTTTGCCAAATAGAATTGGGTGGTTTATAAATATTGATTATATGAATGTCACAAAATTTGAAGGCAATAAAAAAAACTTCGTCAACTTCCCCTTTACGAACCAACTCGACATTACAAGCTGAAGAAGTTTCAACATAACAGGCTTAACCATAAATTGGACTTAATAATAATAATAATAATAACAACTTGAATCGATCCAATAAAAATCAGTATGAGACATTTCGTCAATCTGGTCGCCTTTTTTCTAAAGTTTGGTTCTTTGCATATGCTTCATGAATGTTCTTATTTTGAGATGAAGCCAGTTTATCAACGGCTTCGAGGCTAATAGGGCTATCGGAATGCTAAAGGGTGGCCTAACTCAGGTTTTTGTAGCGGAAAGGCTCCAAGTCAGCCAAGTGTGATATCTCGACTTTGGAATAGGCTGTTTCTGTCGACAGTTCAAGAGTTTGCAGCCAGATGGGCAAACATAATTAATTTGAACAAGAATATTATTCATCAATTCGTCCAACCAAATCGTCCATGGTCATTTCAGCTCAAACTTAAAATTACAGACATTTGAGCATAAATTATAACGTTATTGTACATGGGGACAAACGCGCAAAAACATCCTGAAAAAAATTCCGTCCCTTCCTTAGAAAACAGTTGAACGAATCCTTCGGCCGGAGTTTTTGCTTTATCGAGAACACATCCGGTGATTTTATTGCCCAAGCTCAGTTTTCAACAGAACCGACCCTGATACGAACAGGGGCATGTTTATTGTTATTTTCGACATGAGAAATCTAGACTTACAAATCGAATTCTATTACAGACGATTGAATATTCAACAGTACTCCTCATGCAGAAGTGATATTTTTCACGACGCTCTTTGAGGTCTCCGATGTTAGCACATTTTCCTGCTTTGTTCCCCTATGGAATTGGAAATGGCGAAAAATGAATTCAAAATACCGCATTATTGTGCTTTGGGAGATTGGCAGCTGTTTTTCAGGAATTTGAATTCGTATTGGAATATTCGTTGGGTTCACTTTCGTTAGCGACAATAAAATGTGGAATGTCCTTGAATGAAATATGGGAGGTTGATGTAGGCAAGGAAAGAGCATCCAGACCAATTATTCGACGATCAATTAATAATAATATGTCTTTACAAAAGTTTTCAGATTTTTCATGCGGAATCGGAAAAGAGATAATTGGTATGTATTGAATTAGTTTCTAATTCATAAATAATAAAGGTTATAAGACTTAATGCGTATTTCGAAGCCAATTGTTTGGTGCTCGTTACAGATCGACGATCAACGATTATTTGTTTCAAAATGTAAATAGTTTCGACTCAGAAGTGTTTTGATTTTAACAAGATGGTGCTACACCGCATGCTGCTACCGCAACAATTGATTTATTGAAAGAAATATTCTGCGATAACATTTTTTCGAGAAGAAGTCCAATTAATTGGCCTCCAAGATCATGCGACAAAACTCCAATGGATTATTTTTTTTGGGTTATGTCAAGTCATTGGTTCATGCTGATAAACCAGAAACAATATACCCATTAAAAGCTTACATAACTTAATTACTCGAAAAATTGGTCTGGTCGAATGCAGTTCCTCACGGCTAGTCGTGGTGTACATATGCCCGAAATTATTTTTAAAACATTACAGTCATAAAATTGGAAAAAAATTGGCTTCAATCTTGAATTAAATGTTTAAAGTTCTAACACTCTAAGAAAATAACCGGTACCTACTATTTATATAAATTTAGGCTAAATGAATTAAAAGGAACAATCAAAATATGTGGTTACGAATTCCTTAAAAACGATCGACGATACTCCTCGAAAATCATGAAATTTCTAACTTCATGCAGGTGTTAAGTTCCTTAGTTTTCAATATAATGTGTAGCAAAAATGGCTGATGCAGTATTTTTCTATGACACTGTATGCGTGAAACATACAGGGTGAGTATTTGACTTGTACATATATTTTAACTGAAGATTCTTCAGGCCAAAAGACCCCTTTTTTTCATTTTCCATTTTTCCGAATTCGGCTCTGTTAAAAAGATATAGCCATTTGAGAAAAAAACATTGGGCTAAATACGTCCCTGAAATGATACTGTGGAATTGATTCAAAGTTCATATTTATCGATGGAAATTGAGTTTATACATTTAGGCCCAATTTAGGGAATACTCAAGTAGTCAGTACTAACCTTATTGGAATAAAAATGTTGCAAACACGATAATTTCAACAAAAACAGTTAGTTTCATCGGATTATATCTGCAACTAAAAGGCCACATTTATTCCAACAAAATAAGTTCGTTCTTCGATTTTTCTGCAGATTAGTTTGTAAACACTAATAACTTGTTCATATTTTCCTCGAAATTCCCAAACAATATCATAAAGAAAGACTTTAATTCAGATTTATCATTGAACAACCTAACCTAATCTAATTTGTATCTGTGAATTTTTGCAAAGAAATGTCAAGAAGATGTTGTCAGCTTGCTGATATTTTCATTGAGGTTAAGGATTGTTTACGAAACATAGTATAAATCACGATACATTTGTGTACCGTGGTATGAATATCTATGAATTCTGCCGTTTCCATCATAAATCGACTTCGCCGCCAAATTTTACCACGCATGCGTAGAGCGAAAACCGAAATATTGGTTATCTGGAGCCAACTATGAACAATAACAAAGCAGTCTCTGAACAAACTGTAAACATTATGTGAAGTTCTGAATACATTCATTACATTCAGTGGATTATTGTTCTGATGTGATTATTATGTGAAGTGAATTAATATAATTTCAACCGTGTCGAGTTTATAAAATTCCAAGAGGATGTTGTTTAGATAGAAACATCACGACAGATTATCAGGTATCGTTTCATGAATTTCAATTTAATAAGTAGTTTGTGTTGAGATTCATCATTCATATCCGAATTTTGTATTTCATCGACATTTAACTTCAATATGGACCGGTAACTATGAATTTTCAATAGAAACTGTGCGTGTTAAATCCTCCTTGGTGTTCAATTTCATCTTCCACATTTAGGGGATTTCATTATCAAAAAATATCTCGACAAAGTTGATAAATATTGTGACAACATTGTAAACTCGTTTAAAGACCAGAGAAGGAATAATATTCCATGATATTTGATTCAGAGACGCATTAAGATTATTCTTGAAATCAATAATTTTTTCGTCAAATTTCTGCGGGTAAAATTGGAAATAACTCGTTAACGACGCGTTTTATTGAAAAAAATAGGAATACTCTTAGTTTCTTAAATGATTGATTCTTTCGAAAATATGAACCGTTTATCTTTTTAAAGTGGTTTTATGGTGTTTTAGCGTGTATTGATGAGTCGACTACCCTGTATTTTATATACTAGTAAAGATATTGAATAGGTTTCGATTGAGGAATATGCACCATGAATAAAGTAAAAACTCAACCAGAATTCAGTTCATTCGAAATAACGGTTCCGAAGATATAAACAGAAAAGTGTTTTTTTCATGGATTTTCGACACCCTGTATCTCCAAAACCAAACCGAATTTTGAAAAATGGTATAGAAAAAAAGTGTTTCGTTTGATGAGAAGAATCTACAGTTAAAATATATGTACAAGTCAAAGACTCACCCTGTATAACTCCAGGCTTTGCACAAAGCATAAAATGCGAATCATTTAAAAAACTATTAATTTTAGTCACATTTCTCCACAAGAAATAAAGGCTACCCGCATGGATATCTCTCAGACAAAAACATGATCAGGGCTTTCCATCTGAATAAATGGACTAATCGATATTTTTTATGGCCATTTTCTAAATATTTGTGAGCTCTTGGCCTAGTGGTTAGGGTGTTGAATCAGGATCTGGCAAGTCCGAGTTCAGTCCCGAGCTAGAAAATAAATTCTCTAATCTCGGTAGGGGCCATCATTTCACTGTTTGGTCGAAAATTAACAGTGATGTGCCTAAGGTGACGTAAGGTCACAGTAACGAAGCCTACACAGAACGCAACTACTTATCTGAACTGCTACAACTTACAAGCTTCCAAGATTCTTGTTTCAGAGGGGCTCCTTGGGAGACCTAGGAGTTATCAGTATAGACAATATATCATCAATAAACAATATATCATATCGCAGTGTCTTTCTGACCATCTGTAGAGTGTAGAGTGATCTGTTAATTTGCAAAAGTTTCGAAAACTTTTCTGGAATTCAATCAAAAAAAATATACCTACAATTATCTCGAACGGTTTTCGAGATAGGATCTCTACACTTTTTCCAATTGTAATTCAGAAAACGTAAAATGTAATTCAGAAAAGCAAATTGCATTTCAGGAAATGGAAATTGTAATTCAGAGTAGGAAGTTGATATTCAGAAACGGTAATTTGGATTTCAGAATTGTGATTTGTAATTCAGAAAGGGTAGTTTGAATTTCAGAATCGTGACATGTAATTCAGAAACGGTAATTTGAATTTCAGAAAATATAAATTGTAATTCAGAATTGGTGTTTTGAAATTCAGAAATGGGAAATTTTAATTCAGAAAAACGATATTGTAATTCAGAAAAAAGAAATTGTAATTCAATTGCTTGGTACCCAAACCACTTTCTCTAATATTATGAATGTAATTCAAATTGAGACATGATTTCATCCAAAATGGGTGGCGAAAAATATTAATGATGATTCTTGAGGTCATTTTAGACTCTCAAAGTACGTAGATACCTTCATAGAAGCAAGAAATATAATAAAACTAACTTTATTTCCAAGAATAACATAAAGGTTTATACAGTCAAAAACGAAAACAGGAAAAAAACAAATTTTAAAATACCAAATACTTAAGACAAGTTCGATGCCACATTGTCATAGATTCCTATGTTGCATCACTTGATACCGAGCTCGATACTAGCTTCTCTGAATTACATATTACATTTCCTGAAATTGAATTGATAACTTCTGAAATACATTTTTTTTTTCTGAAATTGAATTTGCCAATTCTGAATTTCAATTCACTAATCGTTTATTAATCTAGCGATTAATGGTCTCAAACATTAACGCGCTCGCTCCGCTCACGGGTTAAAATATTTCGATCATTAATCGCTGTCATTAATAAACTAGTTGAATAAATAACTATTTCAACGAGCTACTGGTTTATTTCACTGTTAAATGGTAATCTACCTACAACGTGGATTAAACTTCGAGGTAGATCTACCAACAAAGGTAAACTACATGCCCACGATTATATGATTCATGAATGAAATTCCGCTATGACAATGGGGACGTCGACGAAAACGAAAGTCCTGGCCTGGTGAAGGATGTCTGTTCCATTATTTGCGTAGGCGTCTTTTCTTCCGTTTTCTTCAATACATTTTCATATAAATACGTCGTCATACGCAAATATCAATAATACATTTTTTATTCGAACTATACGATTTTCATATCGGAATTTTTTGTCTTCGGCCCTTATTGTTCTATAATTTTGTGACATATATTATTTGTATTGATTGATTGTTATGTTCCGTTTATTGTAGCATTCCGTAAAATACAATCTAGATTGAATGAGAAGCTAAATTCACTTGCGTAGTAGGTACATTCCTCCCACGAAATTTGATTGAGTTAGTGTGGGACTTATTTTTTCTTTTCAGTTAGATGATTTTACTGTCGGGTTTTTTGTTTTCTTTTATTCATTGCTTATACATTATTTTATTCACTTTATGTCTTTATTGTCTTGACGCGGTCCACCGCCTAAATAGGTAGCAATACGAGATTCCGCATATTATGAAACTCCTGTGTCCCAAATTCAATGATGGCCAGATTCCAAAATAAAATGACAAGACTATTTCAATGGACGAAATTCAGGGGGCTTGAAACCCGAAAAAGAGGGCCTATCTTCATAAATAAAAAATAGCGGTCTTCCATTTCCGTCCCGAGAATTGTGAAAAAATTCTGTTGCACTCATTTCGGTCGTTATGATTCAATCCATAACACTTTTGAATATCCAATATCTATGCTATTTAAAATAAGAAATTGAACTAATTCATCGCATTCGCTTTGGCCTATTTATGACTTTTTCCGATTTGTTTATAGTTCTGAACAATAAATTCATCATTTTTATATTACTCAATATCGTTTTAATTTTTCGTGATTTTCCACAGAGAAATTTTAGATTGGAACATCAGGATAGTTATGGAAACGATAAGTTATTGATTTCATATCTGAATAAATTAGTTTCTCATTCTGTTATTACATTTTCCACTCATCTCAATCAAAATCGCTTCAGGCTCGATTTATGCTAATAATTTCCTGAGAACCAAATAGCCATAAAATCTCAAAGGCTTTATACGATATAAGAATTCTATTTTCAAGGCAGGACTTCATTTTAGCATCTAGTCCGTAAGAACCGCTAGGTGGAACAATGCAAATAATAATTCTGATCATTTTACTATTGAACAGTTTAACGAATGGTGAGTTCATTTTCAATTTGTATGCTCAAAATCAATTATCTTCTGATTTCTATGCCACTTCCTGTTATATCGGAAACATACGCACACAAACACAGGCGTCACAAAGTTGTGAATATGTATTTGTGAAACAGCATTGAAATTATGGAATCAAGCACAGGACTTTATTTATAGCTAAAAACTATTATTGAAAGAAATAAGACACAAATCATTTGCCATTATAAATAATGACAAATGAAATGTGAATACGAACTAGGTCTCCGAAACTGTTCACCCTACCAGACCGAATGGTCCAACGTCAACTTAGAATCGCACCGACCGCAGTTTCGTCCTATTTAGGACTCATCAGGGTGGAATATCCCAAAGTCGACGCTGGATGGAAAATATTTTCGTCAAGATATGGATATCTGTCGCCGCAGTATTTCGATGAAAAATTAATGAGCGACATCTATCCACCTTCAGAAAAGACTCCCCTCTCGGTGATTGAGTGAACAATAAACGAAACTTTCTTCCAAATTGCAACACCAGATTGTGAATTTAAACGTTAGAGAACGCTATGATCAATTCACCTGGGATGCGCGGAGACGTTCGCAGTTGTAGGTTATCAAAACCCAAAAAAGTTCAACAAAGAAAATGATGATAAATGGGATCATCAGCTGAGAATGCAGCTACCTATATAATTGAAAGAAATAAGACACAAATCATTTGCCATTATAAATAATGACAAATGAAATGTGAATACGAACTAGGTCTCCGATACTGTTCACCCCACCAGACCGAACGTCAACTGAGAATCGCACCGACTGCAGTTTCGTCCTATTTAGGACTCATCAGGGTGGATTATCCCAAAGTCGACGCTGGATGGAAAATATTTTCGTCAAGATATGGATATCTGTCGCCGCATTATTTCGATGAGAAATTAATGAGCGACATCTATCCACCTTCAGAAAAGACTCCCCTCTCGGTGATTGAGTAAACAATAAAGGAATCTAGCGATATTTGTTCTTCAGCAGAAAGCATTTCGATATAGTGAAACAATAATTTTTAAAAACACTGACATCTACTGTCATCACACAATCGGTGCTTTGTGAAATAGTATAATTCATTACTAGTCCAGAAAGTAAGCTTTTTCCGTGCGCGCGAAGAGTTCCCGTCGTGTGAGGCGGAGCCGAACACGGGAATTCGTGCAAGCATGGAAAAAGCCTTTCTGGACGTGTAATGAACGATATTTTTCATTTCACCTCTCTGAAAACAATCCAACGATATTTGTTCTTCGACGGAAAGCATTTCGATATTGTAAAACAATAATTATTCGAAACACTGACGTCTACTGTCATCAAGCAATCGTTGCTTTGATGCATCTATGTCTCAGCGCACTGATTATTAGTTATTTTTATAGTTTTATTCATTCAAAATAACGTAATCGTGAAGGTACTATATTTGACATTATCACCATTAAATGGTGATGAATTTGTTGAGGCTTTCGCGGCCATCGATTGATGTCATCTGTTCTTTTTTCGAGCATTTCGGTCGTCGTGGTTTAAAATGGTCGAAAAAAGAACAGATGTCATCAATTACTCTGTAATTCACATAGGACTTATGAAACCATGAAAGGCTATTAACAGATCCAGAAACGGGTGAATATTACAGTGAATTTTTATCGGAATGTCAAGTAAATCGGATTTTGGCGATCAGTTCCAATCGTGATATGCCATTCTCATAATTTTTTAAATGTTTTTGGATTTCTGTTTGGGTAATAAATATATTTGCGGTCATAACTGAATCCAAAATTGCCATTATTACTAATTGACATATTATTTTTGTGTATCTGTTCTGTGTGACAGCTCATATCCATGGAAACATTTGACAGTTCAAAAATCAGAGAACCAAGTCGTTGATCTCCGATCACCGGTGATTACGATTTGTGAAATCCACCGTAAATATAATTTAGGCGGAACAGAGTTCGCCGGGCCAGCTAGTAAATTCATAAAAATTCCTTCGTGGAGTATTCAGTGATTAGTTGAATATTCAGTAAATATTCGAGTATTCACTGAATATTCGACTATTCACTGAATATTCAGCTGTTCAATGAATATTCAACTATTCATTGAATATTCCAGTATTCACTGAATATCCGACTATTCACTAAATATCCATGAATACTCGAATAATGCAAACCCAAATTATTTGAATAAATATTCAATGAATGTTCAAATCATTCATTCATGATTCCCAGCCCTATAGTTGGGATAAAGTATGGAACCAAGTAAATATTTTATAAACGAAAAGAAAGATATTTATGGAAATTTGCAGGTAAGTGCAATGGAACAAAATGCATATGATGTACATTTTTTTGTTAATAATATGCTTCTGGTTTAACCGGAAATGCCATCAACTTCTTTAATTTAAATGGGACACCCTATATATTTTTACAGATTATCAAAGAGCTTGTTATTGAATTCATACCTCATTTTTTAAATTTCATCACGGTGAGGGCGTTGCCACATAATCCATATTTTTAGGATATTTCTAGTGTTTTAAGGGGTTCATCAAAGTTCTTATAGCAGCCGCTGTGTTCAATCTAGATGAACGAAATTTTTACAGTAGTTAGCAGCTTAAGACATCAGCTTCATCATTTAGTTAACATCTGAAGTTTTTTTTATACAGAGTGTCTGATATAAATTTTCCAATTTACTCAAATTATATATGCGATAACTCGATTTTTTCAAATGGGACACCTCTTTCATGAAATTCATGTTCCAAATGTCTACATTTTTTACAAAATATGTCCCATATTTTTTGAGATATTTCACATTTTCCACAAGGTAATCGTTGTTTTGAAAAATGTGAAATATCTCATTGACTTGGTTCCATACTTCATCCCAACCCTGTATAAGCTTTGCCGTTACAGTTGGTTGCTGCCGCAGTAGGGGTTATGTGGTACTGATGAAAGCTAACAAGCCAGAAACGGTTTGTCATTATCCTACAGAGGTCTACTTCATAAATTAGATGTCTGCTAGTCCATTTTTATCGTGGAAATACATCTTCATCCGTTGTACAAACTAACACGTCTGGATCTTGATTTAACTTTTCTAATTGTTCCTCTGTTAATGGCACCTCTAAATAAATTGTTTTAGATCTGTATTTTATGACAACTTTCTCAAGTTTGTTTCTTGTAGACAACAGAGCTCCGTCTAATACGGCTTTCGAAATCTGTCATAAATTTTTTCGAACAATTATCAATGTCCTTGGGTTATTACTACTGAAAACAGTGCTCCAATCTAACCCCAGTTTTTCAGATAGGTACTAGGTAATTTTTTCATGTTGCAGTTGTGGGCCTTGACTGTTTAGCTTGTTGCAGTAGTGATGTGTACTCAGAATGTGCCCTTGGAACCCTTAAAAACAATATGACGTGCGACGAAGGATCCAAATGTTTTCATCTATTGAAATCACTAGGAGGAGATAAAATAGAACACTTGTATCAAAGAGGATGCAGTTCAGGTGACAAATGTGCAGGGGGCGACTCGCAAGGCTATGATATAATGTCATGTTATGTTTGTAACTATGAGGATAATTGTAACAGTGGGGAGCTTCCTCACCCTGTTGGTATAAGAGTCAAGCCTATAAGAGAAACCTGATAGTTCTAATAAAAGTTTTCGTTGTAATTTCATATTCCTTTAAATACACCCTGTATATTATTAACTGCTCAGGTAGATATCGAAAAAATCATTGCGTAGTGCACATTACTCACACAAAATTTCATCGATCTAGTATTGGACTTGCTGTTTTCTTTTCAACTGAATTTTTTTGCAGTCGGGGTTCTTGTTTCAATTTTTAAATGAAAAAGTTCATTTGACGCCGCCCAGCAACCTTTTATTCATTTCACCGTCCATCGATTTCTTATGTTTGCCTTTCAGACCAAGTTCTGCAACATAAATACGAATTTAATCGGAAAAATTCGTTCGCAAAGTTAATTCATATAATCCCTTCTGAATTTACCCACAGGAAATTCAATTTAGATTTCCACACTACCGTTTTCTGAGCGAGAATCAGTCGCAGAATTCGCCCTCAATTGAATTTAAAAGGTTGCTAATTTTTCTGATGCGGCCAGCTGTTTGATGTTGGAATTGCTTCGAGGCGTTTGTGGGTCATGTTTAACTGGAGTTTGGCTTTTGAGTCTGGGTGCTAATTGATATTGTTTTTCAAAGATTGTTAAGACATAGACCGTCTGAGGTTATTACCGATTAATATCGTGAGAATCGAACTGTTATGATGACCAGATCCCCACAAAATCGGAACAAGGAACCCCCTTGTCGACAGAAATTATAGAATGTGTCACAAAATTCCTTTCTGCCTTAAACGTAAAAAATCGTTAAATGTCTCAATTAACGTCAAATTTGTCGTTGAAAGAACGGAATATCTGGTAACGTTACCTTTTTTTTTCACGTTGATTTAACGTTATTCAAATTCAAATTCAAATTAATTCATTCAACATATTCAAATTACAAATGAAATATCTTATCTATTCCTTGTTAACATTGTTATTGTTACTTTCCCGATTTTCAGCTTTTTTTCATCTATTTACACTCCAACCGACTAAATCGAAGTAATCCAATATTTAGGTAACGCTTTCATAGATATCTGTCTGTGTCTGTACTCTGTAGTTTTTCTATGAACCATGTGTCCTAGTTTACTATTAGGCTTCCTAGTAACGAATATACCTAGGAAAGATAGTGCACTATCTCTCTCTACATCCATGGTGAACTCAAGCTCGCCATGAAAGGTGGCACTTCACCTGCTTATCAAATAATATACTTTTAATTTCTGACATGTTTCAATTTGTTTGAAGAACACTTAAGGTTTGGATAGATTAAGAAATTCATGAATACAAAGAATTGTTAGTTGAAAATATATTAACTTAAGTAACGGCACAGATATTCAAGCAATGGTTGTGACATTTTTCAGTTTGAAATCCGCCTTTAAGTCAGATGTGCCTTTTTTTGTCTCCCAAATATCATACAACCAATATCATACAATATAACAAGAAATAAACACTTTCCCACAAAAATACTCATTATTATTATGATGTAGTGATTGTTGGTACCTAAAAAGTAATAGAATCTAAGAATTATTGAAGATAATGTAATTGTTTCGTTTGAAAACTAATTTTATTTTGAAAGGATAGTATCGTTACAGCCTGGTTAGAGCCATAACGTCGTTGGAGCTCTCTCGTGACCTTCCGGCGAACTAGCAAGCCCCACCGTATTTAGCTGTTCAACAATGCAGACGGGGCCTTCTCTCCAGGTGTGTATACTCCTAGGCCTGGGTTCCTGCTCTTGATGTGTTTGGGGTTTTCCATATGTTGCGGCCAGTTTGATGTTTTTATGAGTATTTTTCGAAACCATTATTTTAAAATTTTTCCATGAAGTATTTAGCAATCATAGGACTTATAAGGTGAGGTTGTAAGATCACTTTGGGGGTGAATGGTGCTCACAAAAGGTACACCATGTTTATAGATATTTGGTTCGTGAATCCGCGGAGCCTTCGCTGCACTTCCACAGTCACCCTTTTCAATCTCTTCATCGGGTGATAAAGCTGTCACCAATAACTCAGTCTGTCTGAGTTTGCACTGCGTAAGATCTTTTTAAGTATTTCACCCGACTGCACCAGAAGGAGGGTAATGTTTTCATTACTCTCATGATAATATTAGAGTGTATGTATCTTTGTCCATTTCTTTTTCACGCTCTACAGCTCGAAAGGCTTTATGGATTTTAACATTTAAGGTGTCATTACATCCGTATAAATTGTGGGAGTGAAAAAGGCTATGTTTAATTTCTGAATTTCTCTTCATTCTATGTAGAAATACTGTTTATGTGATTCCAATCGAAAGTTTCCCCTGTATCGGCGAGTGTAGGGCAAACAGTTCTGTATAATTGAAAATGTTGTGCTACGATAAGCTTGTCGTTACTTGAGCTCGACTTCTCATGAAAAAATATAGAACTGATAGAAAAGACAGCGTTGTTGGTCAGCTAATTTTTGTGTTGTCCCAAGTGTGGGTTGCTTTCTGAAAAGTTCTTTCACATGGCCAAATTTATTCCGGAATACGAAGGTTATTCCTCCAACCAAACGCAGATACTCATCTTTACAGTGGGCTAGGGAATTTACTAGTGGTTAAAAAAAGAGATCGTTCGGCTCCACGATAGTAATACTTCAGTACTTGGACCATTTTATGAACTAGTTTATTCCACCAATATATACAGGGTGACTGGTGACGTAAGGGACCACGGCTAAGTGGAGATAGATAACCTCAAACTGAATGAGAATTTGGGTTTCAAATGTCCCATAAGGGTATTCGTTTCGGAGATATAGGGTGATTTATGAAAAAATGCTAAATCTATGAACTCCCATATCTTCGTTAATATGATATGTTTTTCGCTGATATTTTACATGTTTGTTCATACAGGTATTCTCTGTCAGCATAAGAAAAAAAAATTGAAAAAATTGCTGGCCCGTACTCAAAAATTTCAATTTACATGTCAAGTGAGAAATATCACACGGTATATGAGATAAAATAAAATCAAATAGAAATTTGGAAAGAGGGAAAAAAACTGATGAAATATCTGTTTTTTGTTTGAATGGCACAAATTTTCTTTCGTTTCTATGATATGTTGAAGTAAGAATATTACAATATTTTTATATTCAAATCATGAAAATTAGTAATACTGATAGAAAAAACCTTGAATTCGAGGCGCTAGAATGAGCCTGGCATCAAAATATTCCTTCAAATCTTGAAATCTATTTTTATCAATTAATATTTCGATGCCATATAAAATTTCAAAATAAAATTGGCCTGCTAGATCACCCGATCTAAATCCTCTGGATTATTTCCTATGGGGTCATCTTAAGGATACGGTGTATAAAGAAACAATAACAAGCCGTGAACATTTGAAGAGCAGAATAACTGAAGCATGCGAAGAAATTAAAACAAATATTCCTCTGATTAGAGAAGCTGTGCTTCATTTGTTAAATGAGAGCCAATAAATGTATGGAGGTGAACGGCTTCCATTTCGAACATTTGCTAACTTGATTTTTTTATGAATTATATTTGCGACTTTTTCTATTTTTGTGTTTGAGTATCCAACTCTTTCATCACCCCATCTACAACAAATTTCATTTTGAAATTTTATATGGCATCGAAATATTAATTGATAAAAATAGATTTCAAGATTTGAAGGGATATTTTGATGCCAGGCTCATTCTAGCGCCTCGAATTCAAGGTTTCAGTAGCACTAATTTTCATGATTTGAATATAAAAATATTGTAATATTCTTACTTCAACATATCATAGAAACGAAAGAAAATTTGTGCCATTCAAACAAAAAACAGATATTTCATCATTTTTTTTCCCTCTTTCTAAATATCTATTTGATTTTATTTTATCTCATATACCGTGTGATATTTCTCACTTGACATGTAAATTGAAATTTTTGAGTACGGGCCAGCAATTTTTTCAATTTCTTTTTCTTACGCTGACAGAGAATGCCTGTATGAACAAACATGTAAAATATCAGCGAAAAACATATCATATTAACGAAGATATGGGAGTTCATAGATTTAGCATTTTTTCATAAATCACCCTATATCTCCGAAACGAATACCCTTATGGGACATTTGAAACCCAAATTCTCATTCAGTTTGAGGTCCTCTATCTCCACTTAGCCGTTGTCCCTTACGTCACCAGTCACCCTGTATATCCATTGCCATGTTCGGTTTCTGGAAATAATCCGGCTACATCGATTGCTTCACGTGTCAATCTGGTGGCCACAGGTTTCTGCAGCAGGTTGCAAGTTTCTGCAGCACAACAAGCTGATTTTCTTGTTTATATACCAAATTAATTTTGAAGAAAATTCTTCAGTAGATCAGCATCCACTATCAGGGTATCACATCGTGCCCAATAGGTCTGGACTTGGGTTCAGTGTTTGCTCACCATTATTTCCGGTATTTAAGGGACAGCCAGAATCGGTGTTTTTTCATTCCTTGTTGAGCAAATCGTTTTTCGGAATAAATGAATAATAACCTGATTTCTACAGCATTCACCGCAAGACAATGTGTTTATTCAGTATTCAATTAATGAAAACTAATTTTCCATATCAGATTTCAGAGATTTTTCCCTGTTTTTCCCCATTCAATTTACCACTGATTATGTTTCAGTTTCCTAAGACTTCCTGATTTCATTAAAAAAACCCGAGCTTGAGATAACCCAAAGTGGCCCGTTTCATTTTCTCTGCATGAGATCTCATTATTGGCATTCAAGTCGGGTCTAAACAACCCCACATCGGATACCAGTTATTAGGTTTATCGAGTTAATTGAATTGCCAACACTTATTTATTTGCAATTTTTATAACGAATATTGAATAGAAATATTCATTTGCTCTGTTCTTTTCAATTTATTTATCCGGACTGGTTATGGCTGCTTCTGTTATACTGATGAATCTTCGATTGATTCACTTTCGGAAAACGCTCGCCTTTGAAGCTTTTTGGAAACTGACAGGGGCGTACTCGGAGGGGCTTGTACCAAGAAGATGATAGGAATTCAGCATTTTTTCGTGCTTGCTTTACCCACACGAGGACATTATCAGTTCTTCATGACGTCTCTGTTTTTCAAATGGTGTTAATCGACGAGAAAAGGTGAGTTAAATATGACTTCAATGAATATGAATGATATTACCCATATGATATCAACATTTTTGGCAGGATGTAAACAATATATTCCTTTTTTTAGGTGTAACGAGTGGAAAGTGATTCTTAACATTGAGAGAATTAATTCACAGCAATGCTATAACAGGTGCAGAGTCTGTAGTGTACATTTTGAAGATGGATGTTTTCGAGTATTCAAAAAAATAGGCTTAAAAGGGATGCTGTTCCTATATCCATTAAAGCAAAGCATTCTGCCGATGAGGAGGTAAATAAATTTGACACATTTTGTAATAACCTGCTGTATTTTTCGAATTCCAATAGCATTTTTCTAATTCTCACAGGATAAATATCTATGATAATTTTTATTACAGTAATTGGTATGCAGAGTTCGATACTTGAGATGGAATGTGTTCCTGGCACCAGCTTTGATGTAGAATATTCAGAAGGTACCTACTGTTAATTTTGTCATATGCTTCAATTCATTATAAACATCTTAAGCAGAAATTTGACACGTGTTTCTAATAACCTGTTTTATTTTTGGAATTCCAATTGCATTTTTCTAACATTGCTCATTCTCACAGGATAAATATTTATGATAATTTTTTTACAGTAGTTGGTATGCAAAGTTCGACACCTGAGATGGAATGTGTTCCTAGCACCAGCTTTGATGTAAAATATTCAGAAGGTACTGTTAATTTTTTCATATGCTTCAATTCATTATAATAATCCTAAGCTGAAATTTGACATGTGTTCGTAATAACCTATTTTATTTTTGGAATTCCAATTGCATTTTTCTAACATTGCTAATTCTCACAGGATAAATATTTATGATAATTTTTTTACAGTAGTTGGTATGCAAAGTTCAACACCTGAGATGGAATGTGTTCCTGGCATCAGCTTTGATGTAGAATATTCAGAAGGTACTGTTAATTTTTTTATATGCTTCAATTCATTTTAATCATCCTAAGCTGAAATTTTACATGCGTTTGTTATAACCTGTTTTATTTTTGGAATTCCAATTGCATTTTTCTAACATTGCTAATTCTCACAGGATAAATATTTATGATATTTTTTTTTACAGTCACTGGTATGCAAAGTTCGACACCTGAGATGGAATGTGTTCCTAGCACCAGCTTTGGTGATGTGGGTACTCAAACGACATTGCTCAGCAGTAACTCGCCCCGTAAACTTCATTTGAAAAATAAAAGAAGATCCCTTCAAGCAAAGTTGAGAAGGCAAAAAGTTCCTTCAAAGCAACCAATTTCAAGTGAAGGAGTTGTAGAACATGTGAAAAAAAATTGTTCACCAGCATTGGCAGCATTTTTAGAAACTCAACTCAAACTCTTTGGTAAAGATCCTAAGGGTTTGAGATACTCAGATGATTATAAACAATTTGCCTCAACAATCTATTTTCTGGGTCCGAAGGTGTACAAGTGTTTAGCAAATGTTTCCGTTTACCATCAAAATCCACTTTATTCAGAATCACCCGGAGTTGGAATATCGATAATGGTTTCTCTAATTTTTTATTTTCTATTCTGCAAATGAAAGTGGAAATGCTGCCTGAAGAAAACAGACAATGCATTTTATGCATTGATGAGATGGCAATAAAAACACATCTTTTCTACAATATTACAAAAGATGAGATAATCGGATTTCATGATGTGGGCCAAAAGATTTACGAACCTGCGAGTGAGGTTCTGGCGTTGATGGTAAGAAGCATCAACGAAAATTGGAAGCAGCCATTGGCATATTTCATGGTGAATTCTTCCTGCCCTGTGGAAGACCTCAAAAATATTATCTTCGAAGCAATCAATCGTCTCAGGACAATTGGATTAAACGTGGTGTCTGTCACTTCAGACAACGGAGGCAATTTTCACAAATGAGTGAGAATTTTAGGAGTTACAGTGGAAAGGCCTTATTTTTTAGTCGGTGATTCCAAGATATTCTCCATGGTTGATGTTCCACATTCAATAAAATCGACCAGAAATAATTTTTTTGAACATCATTTCAAACTCAAGGAAGGATTGACATCAAAAAAATTTTTGGTAGATTTTTATTCTAAAGATAAAACAAGTAGCATGAGATTGGCCCATAGGTTGACAGACGACCACATTTTCCCGAATAATTTCAAAAAGATGAAGGTAAAGTTGGCAACTCAGGTTTTCAGTACTACAGTTGCAGCATCATTGTACTCATACATTTCATTTGGCTTTATAAGCAGAGAGGCTATTCATACTGTAACTTTTATAGACAATATGGATAAGCTCTTTGATATGCTGAATTCTTCAAGGTTCAGTAGGACCAAAGAATTCTATAAGCCCTTTAAGGGAACAGAAAAACAGATTCAGTTCCTTCAAAGTATGATGGCAATGTTCAGAGAGATGAGAGTTCTGAATAAGAACAAAGAGGACATCACTAATCGTATGAAGTTCATTAAAGGATGGCAATTGACAATTTCATGTCTTATTAGTTTATGGCCACCGTTGAAAGAAAAGGGATTGAAAATATTATTCACCAGACGCCTAAACCAAGATTGTTTGGAAAACTTTTTTGGAAAAATCAGGCAACAGAGTGGAAATTGCAGGAACTCCACAAGCATACAGTTTCAAAGGGCATTCAAAAAACTTTTTGCGTTGGGTTACTTTGAGCAGACTGAGAGATCCAACTGCTTGGAGGAATTTGACGAGATTTTGATGCAAATCTCTCCTGAAATGATGAAGAGGTATGAAGTGTTACTACCTCAGACGAGCACAAATTCATCCCTTGTGATCGACACAAGTGACTATTCGCAAATGGATATTGCTCAAAAAAATGCGTTCACATATATCTGTGGATATTTCATTAAGAAATGTCTGAATAAGCATCAATGCGATATATGTATAAAATATGGCAGAGAGAATGATGAGCTGAATATGGAGAATATATATACACATTTCAGAGCATATCCAAATGCGAAACAGGACACATTTGGAAACTTACAGAGCCCAGGCACATCTTTTGTACTGTCTGTAGATCAATTAGAAAATATTTTCAATGAATTGTTCCCAAAATTTTCATTGAACCAAAATGTAGGGATAGTGATTAAGGAAGAATGTGCTAAAATAACTTTTGTACATCCTTGTAAGGAATTTCCATTAGATTATTTTCTCTCTTTGTTAGAGTAAGAATATTTTTTACCATTAAATCCATAAATCAACAGCTCATATATCGAAAATCAAATAAAAATGAAAAAAATCAAAAGCTTTCAAATTTACAGCCTTTGTAATTTGCATACAATGTATATGTATAAATATATTGATAGGAGGACACTAATGTGAGATTATGTATGAATATATGCATTAAAATTCTGTTGATAATTTATATTTTTGTATTGTGAAATAAAGATTATGTTCATTACAGTCATTGAGTTTAAATATACAATATATTTAAACTCAATGGTACAGTGAAATATTCTTTCGAGTCTTTTTATTTCTTAACATCTACCCAAGAATTGATTGAAATTTGGCACATATCATTTCGTGACCAAATGATGAAAGCTCAATGCAAAAAACAAAGCATGATTTTCAAGGAAAATCTGGAAATAAGATTGAAAAAAGATCCTCAGCCCATTTTTGGAAAAAAGCTGATAAATGTAGATATTCACCCATAAGATAAGAAAATTATAGTTGAAATCTCAAAATTTTACCGAGAACTATTCCACTTGATCCTACTCCCCTCAATGAATTTTTGCAGCATGGCAAACCGAACATTGTTATTTCTTCAAAAATAGCAATATAGGAAAGAAATTGTAAACTAGTAAGTCTCATGATATTCCTTTATGGTTGAAAATGGTTTTCAAAAGCCTTAAGAATGAATAATTCTGTCTTAAAATTCAACATCTTATTAAAAAAAATATTTCTTCATTTGGATTAGAACGAAGTCATAATCCAATGAATTGGAACAATCTTGATGTATGAAAAAAATCATAATCTTCGACCTCAAAATCCCTTGCATACTGACCAAATTTTAATTTATTTGCACCATATAAAACTTATCCGAAACAGTAATTGAATGAATTTTAACAGAAAATCCATCATCATCGTTCACAAAACCTTCACATACCAATTCTGAAAATAATTGAACCATAATGTACTTAGTACTTCATTTGATATCAAAATATATCGTTCCTTAGTTTCAGATGAAGTTCTCGATATTGTCGGGCAGTTTATGTAGATTTTTCATTCGTTGAGCAGTGTATATATGACAGTATGCGCGTGGCGTGGAGGAATATATGCGCAAAGGGGATATAAAAAACGAAATCAGGCGACATCAAGATCAAAGGTGCCGACAGGGAGTGAAACTACTGCCTCTACCTTATACTGTGCTCATGTCGTGTATACGGTGGGTACGCTTCCCTGCTAGTGCGCAGGTCGACCTGCGTACATGTGGCGTGCAACATAGAGTGAATTCAAATTTGAAATTGAAGGAAACAATACAAGGAATTCAAAAAATTAGTACCAAAATCAGCCATAATCAGATATTTCCACGTGCCCTGCAAAAACCGTGAGGCTTACGTGGATACAATGTATGACAGAAACGTACTTCTATAGAAAAGTCCTGGAGATCATATTATATCTATCTCTCAGGATTGACTTGCTTTTACCTGCTTATGGTAATCAGATGTTTTCCAAAATTATGCACTATTTGGTAGTGTGTTTTTATGAATAGGGTATTGATCCTCATCCAACTTATTACGTTATTCAACCCCACAGTATTCAATTTAGCACGAAATCGCCCTCCACATCATATAATTGAAACGAGTACATCAAAAAATATGACAGGTTGAAGTGTTGAAGACAAAACCTAACGACCGCACCAAAATGCATCTCCGTGGTAAGTAGGCGGGTAGGAGAGGGCACCGAAGTGTGAGAGGGCGACATGCATATCTATAAAAAAGTAGCCGCGTGGATCAATTTCTATTCAGACTATTCAGACACGCGGTCGACCCAATACGAAGCGGAAGCAAAAGCCTTTTTCTACCCGGGCGAAGCTGGGACGGGTGCTTGTTTTCAAATATGTTCATACGCAACACAACACCAAATGATTCTATGAGAAATAACTTCGAAGTACTTTCCCATGGCTATTTTAAAATGAAACCTGTCCTCTGAAAGTTGTTCAACCACTCTTACAAATTGGGTGTTTTTCCATCAAACTGGAAAATTGCAAGAGTACAACCAATCCCTAAAAAAGGCAAAAAGACCCTTCCTGGCAACTACAGACCTATCGCTCTGTTATCTATCATTTCAAAGGTCATGGAATAAGCCATCAATTTAGAGCTCATGGAACATCTGGAACACTCAGGAATCAACAACGATAGACAATATGGTTTCCGTCATCAGAGATCCACTGGTGACTTGCTCGCTCACGTCTCACATATATAGCAGCTATCTATTGAGAAATATGGTGAAAGGTGAAACCTTAGCCGTAGCACTGGATATCTCCAAGGCATTCGATCGAGTCTGGCATCAGGGACTCCTCGCCAAGATTCCATCTTATGGCATGTGCCCCCAAAGCTGTGTTCTCTGCTGGCTAGTTTTCTCTCAAACAGATCTCTCCATGTAGTGGTCGATGGAGTTTCATCTGACTCTCCATCCATAAATGCTGGTGTTCCGCAGGGATCAATTCTGGCTCCAACACTATTTCTACTTCACATCAACGATTTGCTGGAAGCAACTTCTGGTCCAATGCACAGCTTCGCCGATGATAGTATCCTCCATACCGCCTTTTCTTCTAGGGCTCCAATACCAGCCCGCCAAATCAGAAACGAACGAGGAAGAAATGTTAACAACATAAATATGGACTTGGCAGCAATTCTTGAATGGGGATCTAATAACTTGGTGGAATTCAATGCAAACAAAACACAAGCATGTCTTTTCTCTAAAAAAGCCGATCTTACTGTGCCCAGCATAGAATTGTCGGGAGTGACCATACCATTGAAGTCATCCATTTTGATGCTTGGTATTACTGTCGGCAGTAACCTTTCTTGGGAGAATCACGTGAGATCCATTGCTGAAAGTGCATCCCAAAAACTTGGTTTTCTGTTTCGTGCCAGGAGCTATTTCACCTCAGGTCAGCTGCATATGATCTATAAGGCACAGATTCGACCTGTCCTGGAATACTGTTCCCATATTTGGAGTGCTGCACCTAACCAAACCCTCAAACCCTTGGATTCTGTACAAAAAAGGGCAATAGACCTTTCCAGAATACGTAGAACAAAGATGAAAGATGTGAACTAAACCAGAATGAGAGAGAAACAGGTATATTTCATGCGCAACTTGTGGGCAGCATTAAAAGATGCGCAAACCTTAGTGCGAGAGAGAAAAGAAAGAGAGAGAGGGAAGCAATGAAATGAGATCCTACTGATTTTATCGTACCGTGACCGTCACTTAGTAACACAACATTGTTGAGGCATACTAAAATTTTGATTTTCGAAAAACAATACAACAAATAACATCCAAAACGTCGACTGCGTAAAATAATAATATCAATTGTCAAATGTCAACGATTTAAGGAGGGAAATTTTGACGACCAATGATATTCATTCTTAGCCTACAAGTGACGCGCCCAACTGTCACCTGCACAGGTAATTCTGGAAAGGTCTATTCATATCGTCGGTGATGCCTCGCTTACAAACTCGCTCACTTCTCTAGAACACCGTGGAAGAGTAGGAGGATATGTCTCTATTTTATAAATATTTCCATGGGAGATGCTCTTATGAATTATCAGCAATCGTTTCCCCTCTGACAGTCTCTTCGAGACTAACCCGTCAAGTTGAGTCTTCAGATCCCTTCGTGGTCACTTTGGAGACCTGCAGAACATCTCTCTTCAAAGACTAGGGGGATGTTCCCCGTGCATATAACATCCAGAAATTCAAGAAGAACACCAATTCCTACCTGCTTGACCTTGGTTCTCACGATGTTCTTTGAACATTACAGAATATTCATTTTCGTGAGAACCACAACATTAAAAAAAATATATTTACATCAGAGTAATTTTTCATAAAAAACAAAAGAGACAGAATGTTTGAGTTCCTTACGAAGATAAATATTCTGCAACGAAGTAAGTATATTCTCTATTCAAAAATTCTACTTGACCTTGATATCAAACTCCAAGGTCAGATCAAACGCCTAAATTCGATTACCCCCTGATGAAAACTAAAAAACTTTCAAGAGTTTATCAGATACATCGCGTTCATTGATATAAATATCAACAAAGATCAAACGCCTAAATTCGATTACCCCCTGATGAAAACTAAAAAACTTTCAAGAGTTTATCAGATACATCGCGTTCATTGATATAAATATCAACAACCGCCATGGATCCGACACGAACTTGCAAAATTCTTCATCCAGGGAACTAATGAAAGTTCCAACCTCATCGAAATGGGTAGAAGTCGACCTAGGTTTCGATCATTGTTTTGATCATCTTCCTACGATTCCTTTTGGAGATAACATTTCTTTCTATAAAAAACTTTCATTCGAAACATATTTTGATTCAGGCTCTTCCCAGAGAGTTATTTCAGTGTATCTTTTAAAATGGGAGACCCTGTATATTCCGGTCGAGACTAAAACAATGAAAGGCACCTGCGAAATTCAATGTAAAAAGTTAAAAGCCGTAGTAGCACTGATCATTGCTATTCAATATGGTGCACGTGAGCCATATGTTCTTCCATATACGAAATGCATTTAGACTCTAGATACTCATGGAAATTTTTGCCATGGCATCACGTTGAAGCATCCTAAAAGTTGCAGGTAACCGCAGTGTCATTGAATTCATAATGTGTCCCCAAATGTATACTTCGGATTGCCCTGGACAACATTTCGAACCTTTATTATTATTCTCTCGGTACATTTTGAGAATACTCAGCTATTGGAACCGCTGAACAATATGCTAGAGAGCACTCCACTTTTATGTCGATGCGAAGGGATGTGAAACTCATTGGACTTCCGAGAGGCAGAATAGAACATAAAAAGTGTACACCGATATTATGAGTTCTGAAATTCCGTTCACTGTCCAAAACGGAATGTTGAAACGAGTCGAAAAAAATTGTTTCACAATAAAGAGGGTATGTGTTCAGAAGGCAAGAATAATAACTCATCATAGATGGAATAATTGCAATTTGTAGTGCATCTGGCATTTACGCGTTTGCTTTTAGCAGCATTTGTTCACAATTGTTTGTCATTTTGTTCTTAATTACCCAGTTGTGAATGTTCGCCACCTGTTTTCAACTAAAGGAAAAACTGGATCACCTAAGGCACTGACGTAAGGTCGGAAGCTTTTGATCGCTCGTTCAGGGAAAGGTGGCGTTGGAAAGTAGAAGAACGGGGGCACACGTGGGTGTTTTCGGATTTTTTTCCAGGACCCCGGGAAGTATTTTAAAAAAATCCGCGCAAAAGGGTCAAAATCGCCCGATGGACCGAATTTGTGCAGCCGAGATCTGACTTCCCGAGGCACCTGGACGACGGGGTTTTTTCGGACGAAGCCGAATCAACTGAGTGGGCGAAGCGTTTTTCGACACGTTCCTCCGGATCTCCGAAATAAATTCGAAAAATTTTGTGTTCCTCAAAAATGGTAAAAATTTACTACTCGACCAGAAAATATCGATAAAATCAGAGAGTTTTTGTTATTTCTATGACTTTTGACGTTAAATTTAGGTTAGGGTTTTTGACAATGGCATTCTGAATTTGACGCGACGCACAGATTTCCGTTTTGAGGTTGGATTGTTTCGACGTTTCGACACATAATTCTATACCTATAATTTGAGCGTAGTGGATAATAAGTATACAAAAGTGTGGCAATCGTTCCCCTTAAATCCAGGGTCAGTCATCGCTATACGCATGCCTAGGGAGAAGAGAAGGGACATGTAATTCTGTATCCATGGATACCGTATGTGACTCAATACAAACAGAGACAAATAACAAAACTGCATCCGCTGATCGCCACGATGTTCCTATTTTCCCACTCTCCGCTATAGCACATGCTCAATAGTCTCACTGACCCTAGTCAGAGCCTTCTAGATGTTTCACTTTTAATTTCAAGGATCAAATTATAGGTATAGAATTATGTGCGTTTCGAGACGTCACAGCTCACAGATTGCATTAGATATAGGTAAAAGGGTTCTTGCATATATCTAATAACATCAATATGGATACTACCCCTGCTTTTCACAGTCCCAAAGTGAAGCCCAATCTTTGGTAATTATCGAGTTGTACGTTTGCGTCAACTGGAAATTCAAAAATTGCGAGAAATGTAGAGGTTATGTTTATTCTGAAAGACAACAAGAAAATAGATATCGAGAATAAAAAATATGTCACTTAAATACTTTCAGTTCAATTTTAGAATATGAATAGGAGTTAACAATGATATTTAGGGCTTGAAGAAAACGGAATGAAGCGATTAAAACATTTCACATGAAATTAAGAGGTTACGATCGAAACTATTCACATGAAGTTAAGATGACATACGTTTCACGACATAATACGATGTGTCAGAGAGAGAGAATTAAAAAATATTTTTATTCTCAATATTGTCGCACAAGCGCAGATCTGGAATGTTACCAAAGCCCAGCTTCAGTTTTGATTGGCTCATTCTCCATATAGGAATTATTAGATATATGGGTTCTTGACACCGCATTCAAACTTTGACGCGACGCACAGATGACCGTTTTGTGGTTGGATTTTTTCGAATTTTTTTGACGTGATAATCACAGAATATTATGACATGTGAATGACATTTTTATCATCTCAGACCTGTTGGTTTCTTTTTTACTGCTGAATGCGAATCTACCTTCAAAAGGGGATCTACCGACAAGGCGGATCTACCAACAAGGTGGATCTGTGGGCCCAAACTAGTCTTATAAATAAACTCTCAATCAAAATGAAATGAACTTTAGATTAAAATTCATATACCTATTTGTGCTTGAATGTCAGAAATGAGATTTTTTCACAATAGTACATTGTTTACCGGGTAGGAAAAGCGTAACATTCCTGGACGATTGTGAAAATTTCTAAGTCGAGGCGCAAGCCGAGACTTGGCAACACAGAGTCCAGAAATGTGTCTTTTCCTACGAGGTGAACATACTATTTTTCAGCAAATCGCTTGAAATTCGACAGATTCCAATTAATTTTTATGAAATCGCGAATTAATAAATTCATAAATTAATGATGCTTCGAAATTCGTATTGAAATTGGTTACGTTACGAATTGTCGAAGTTGACGCATATAATTAATTTAGTTGCTAGTGTTTTCGAATTTAAAACAGTGTAAAATGACAAGTGATGATGAATTTTCTATTTCTTGGACTCCTCCAGAGCTGGTTGATGAAGTGAAAATACTGCTTCTTCATCAGAATAAGTGCCGAAGAAATCATGAGAAAAGTTCGTATATGCATATGTCGAAACAACTGTATGAATATTTCCTAACAGTTAGGAAATCTTGACTTTTTCTAAGACCAATTTTGACTGGAATGTCAAAATTTCCTAGCGATTTGCGGAAAATAATTTAAAGTGAATTCCTCACATTACATATACTAAAGTATCGGCTCGGCCGTTTTTGCTTCAGATAATGAATGGGCACGTCATGGCAGCACCGTTTTTGAATCTGTGGCGAGTTCATCCATTAATTTCGTTCCGTTATTTTAATTTTGTGTTACTAAAGACTACAGGTTTGTCATCAGAATATCGCGTAAGCAGCAAAAAAGTGCCCAAAAAAAGAGTGTTCATTTCGAGAGCGTAGATTATATAATATGGAAGTTATAGTCAATTATAAAAATGGACCAAATACCAAAATCACCCTGTAGCTCGGGAACTAGACGCCGTAGCAACTTGAGGTTTTCAGCAATGTATGTTTCTCGAAAAAAGAGAACATGACATGTATATTACTTTTTCTCTATCTCTTATAGTTTAAGCGATGTAGTACTCAACCATCGAAATCTGGCTACCCTGTACAACATGAATCCAAAAATCTGAAATAACTCACAAAATACTGAATTTAGGAGCAAGTTCCTCTTATAGTATTATTTTTCTTCGCAAAATCCAACGCAATCATAAAAAATATGTTTCAAATTTGAGAAATAGAAGTTATTGCCAATTTTCCATCCAGTTTTCGACACAATATTTCAAACACCCTGTGATGAATTTATGAAATTCAAAAGATGCATGACCTTTTCACAGTTTTTTAACCTAAGAGTTATCAGTAGGTACAATCATATACATATTAAGTCACTATGCATTTCACCTCTTTTGTTTTCGTTTTTTTTTCAGCATTTCAGGAACTATTAGGACTTACGCAGCAGTTCAACCAAAAATTCTTTGGGAATTCAAGACTTCCTCATTATAGACAAAAAAAAATGCATTCTCAAACAACTTCGAACAATCTCATAATAAAAATTCTCAGATTTCAAATAGACCCAGTGCTCCAGAAATGTCTAATAGACACTCGAACTCGGAACACCCTGTATTTTGGATCGATTGTGCTAGATTTATGGTTGCTCGTGCTCCTTCACCGCGAAGCTCCCATCTGTATCAAGTCACCTATTCAGAACAACTCAGCTTGAACTGAACGGTGTCTTCCTATTGCCTTAGCCCTCAGCTCATATAAAATGTTTTATGAAATATATTATCTATGTCACGTTAAAATTCGATGGGAATGGGATGAGAAACTGTTGAATTTATACAGGGTTAGTCTTTGACTTGTACATATATTTTAACTGTAGATTCTTGAGGCCAAAGGGAACCTTCTTTTCATTTTCCATTCTTCCGAATTCGGCTCTGTTGAAGAGATATAGCCATTGAAAAAAAATTGGGCTTAGTACGTGCCTGAAACAATTCTCTGCAAACACCTCAAAGTTCATATTTTTCGATTGAAATTGAGGTGATTATCAGATGTTCTGGGTGATACAATTAGAAAATCCTCAAGCACTAACCTTTATTGAATAATAATAAAACAAACACCCAAACACGATATTTCCTAACAAAAACACTCAGTTCTGTTCGATTATTTCTGCAATTGAAAAGCCATATTTCTCCCATCTAAATAAGTTCCTTCTTCGATTTTCCTGAAGATTATTTTGTAAACACTAATAATTTGTTCATATTTTCCTTGATATCCAGAAACGATCTCATAAAAATTGGTTTCCCACTAACCTATCCTAATTCCATTAATCAAAGTCATATGATTTCTAGGTCAATGACCTAACCTAACCCATCTTCTGTGATATTTCACAGAACCCTAAAGAAGACGATGCCAGATTGCCGATTTTCTCTTCAAACAATGGTATAGTCGAACTCAAGAAAGCAGTACGTCCCCTGTCGTTAACGGAAGAACTATCGCAAAGGCACTAGTTTTGTTTACTTTTCGCTAAGGGTTTCTAGGCATTGCTCTTTGGAAATGCCAAACGAGTAGTTCTGATTCTCGCCGATTTAGCGCTGCGATCTTAATTTCAGTAGCGGTGCGCTGCGATGTAGCCGCCACGCAAGACAAGCCGTTGTTCTGTGTCTCCAGAGTCCAGAATCTCATCACAGGCCAGTTCGTGATACAATGAAAGACGCTCAAACGCGATAACCTTCTCCAGGGACTTCGATTTATGTATTTACTTGCAGAGAATGCAGCAAACAGGTGATGATTGTGATGTGAAGACCGTGTAGTGTCGATTAAAAATTCCAAGAGGATATTGTTTAGATAGATATCTTCCTGAAGGACCCGTCCCAGGCAACACAGACTTCTCCGCGATATCTCTGAGAGGTTACAATGCGACTTTTATAGGAGCTCCTACCGCGAGTTCCCAGAGATCTCTATGTGATGTAACTAAGCGAATTTCCCACTGATGTGCCCATGCGATATCTTGGAGACCTCGCCATGCGATATCCTTGGGACTACTCCATGCGATAGCTTGGAGAGGGAGAGGAGAGCGCAACATGCGATTGACAAGGTCAATCTGTTCACGCAGGCGCTATTTGTCTATCAAGTCGAACTTGCATAAACAGCGAGTTTACCAAGACGGCAAGAAATCGAGAGAGGCTTTGTGGCAGGGTCCTGGCACTTCCTTTCCCCCACCATTCAACGAGTTTTATTTATGTGGGCATACACCAGGAGCGCTGCATACGCTTTTAATAAGTTCAGCCGCCTGTAGACGGCGCTGTATATGTCGTTTCTTTCGTTGTTTTGATTTCACTGATTTCAGCGTTTGAGGTTCTTTTTGGTTTTTGGTTAAGAAGCAACATTGCTCTTGTGACACGTGGAATTTTTAATAATTTTAAGTTAGTCAACTACAATAATATAGTGAAAAATGCCGTCGAGAATAAGGAAATGCTGTGTACCTGGGTGCAACGACGAACGACGATGTGAGCAAAAAACATCGTTTACCGAAGAGCAATCCAATTTTGTTCAAAAGATGGATAGAAATTATTAAACCTCTGAATTGGCAAAATTTAACAATGATCAGATTTACAGCAGGTATTATGTCTGCCATGCACATTTTTCTGAGGCTCATAGTTTGCCAGAATTCAGAAGGGGTCTTATAGTTGATGCGTTCCCTACTATAAATGTTCCTGGTAAGTTTTACAAAAACAATATTCAGTTCTTTCAAATTCATCAATTGCATTGTTTATTTTAAAAGATGATTATGTTTCGTTAGATCAACCAACATATTCTGGAGCTAATTAATGTTGAGGAGAACATAAGTGATACTTCTGTTTATTTTGATGAGCCAACATGTTCTGATGCGATGCAGGTTACAGAGGAGGAAGAACTAAAAGGTTTGTAATATTATTCCAACAATAGGTTGTTTCTGGTAGTTATGAAGTCATATGAAAAAAATGATCCAACTAAGTTTTTTCTTTCTGAAAAAAGAAAGTGATAGTAATACATATATTTTTCATTTCAGATATAAACAGCGACTTCAAGCTATCCCCAGAAGCTGCAGACACGGCAGACTTAATACTATTTCTGGATAAATTGTTTGATTCCTTGAATGTTAACGTAGCATATGGGCCAACAGCAAAACCTTTTGAAGAGGGAAGTAAACAGTAATTCAAATCATGATAGTTTCTGGCAGCATGCTATAGAAGTCTTGAATAGCATGACTTTTTACTGTCCCTTGAAGAAAAGTTTTGTTGTTGTACCCAGTGTAAAGAACATGGTGCAAAGTTTGAGAGCATTTCTCTATTTACGACCAAAACTTCTGAACAGAAAGGGTTTTAGCTACATCTTGACAAGGGCTTTTAATCAAGATTGTCTGGAAAATTTTTTTGGCTACATCCGATCTCATGGGGTAAGGAACACCAATTCAGATGTTGCACACTTTACTATGTCATTCAAAACTTTACTAATCAATAATTTCTTATCTGTACACTCTGCTGGCTCAAATTGTCGGGAGGATTTGTCCACAGAGTGTTTGGATAATCTTAAATCTTTTCTTACACGGAACATTCCATCAGCAGTTAGTGCCCCATTAACTGTTGATGAAATATCTGCAGTTATTCCTCCAAGCGTAGCACTTTATAAAAGAAGTAAACTTGGAAGATGCACTCTCGTTTATATGAGTGGTGCAATTTGCAAGATTCTTCTAAAAAATAAATTCATTAAGGACTGTGAATCTTGTAGGAATAACCTGCTCAGTAATAATGAGTTGGGACAATATCTAGATTTTATTGATTGTAGAGAGTATGAGTTTGGGCATTCAATCAAACCAGGCAAATGCACTTCTTTCCTATTCACTCATTCAATTATTTGTTTTATTTAATCCCTAGAATTTGCAAAAAAAAATTTTCAAAATTACTTCAAAAAATCCTTTTAACAAATTTCAATTTTAAAATTATTGAATGCCCAACACACAACCTTGACGAAGTGATGTGTGAAACAATTGTTAGGTGTTCTTTGTTTTGGTGGTGTAATCAAATAAATAAAATTGCTAATTAAGGCGATTCAAAATTTTTCAAATTTCTCTCAAGTAATCCAGACAAACACTTGATAGATCCTATCAAGGTTCAAGCCAAAAATTCTTTCGATTCAAGAAGGAAACATAGATAGAGAGATGCTCTCGAAATATTTTGTAAGAAATTAGGCTCATCAATTTATTTATTTATCAACAATGACACCTAGATGCTTAACATCTGTATGTATCACATGCAATTATAAGTTTTTTTACTTTTACAGAAAGAAATATGATTGATATGTAAGTTACAATCATTGAACAATTCAAATTTTCATGAACGAGGAGCAGATTTTTAATATGAATTTATTTTGTACACTAGGTGCCTTTGATCAGTATAGAAGTCTTGTAGGATATCATCTGTCAACATCATATATTATTTTTTAAGGGTATTCATGTTCGTCTTCTAATTCATATAGTGCCTTGTTGTAAAGTCCTCATTACAAAAGTATTATAATCTGAGTATTGATTCCTCTAGGGCTTCTAAGACGAGACTGTTTGTTCTCAGAATGTTCCTACTAAAGTAAATTATATGTGTCAGATATTCATTTCAAATATTTATATATATACATAATTAGTTGACTTCATTTGGCTTAGCAGTCGGTTATAAAAGAAACACTCTTTTCCTTGTTTCTCAAGCTTTCGGCTTTATTTAAGCTTTCTTCAGGAGACGCTACAATATGTTGATAATCAGAAATGTAGAATTAAATTGATATGTATACAACTTACATATATAGGTGAAAATCATAATTTTGCATTCGATTGTATCATTATGTATGAATAAATAATTATATTATTAACAGCAATTTTCTTTACTATTCAAAATTCCACCTATACTCTTAGAAATTCATTCTCAATGTAATTTAGACAACTTCAACAAAATTGGAGTTTGTTGATTACATTGAAAATGAATTTCTTCCAACTTCAAGATATTTTTTTACCACCAAGAACCTAAAGGCCAATTCAAATTTTCGCGCCATTCTTCGATAAAGTAGATTTCTATATCTCTATTTATATACTGCTAAAGTTCTGTTCGCATCCGCCGCGAAATAGCGCTCAACCATTTTCCGCCTATTAGAGGGGGGGTTGTCGAATCTATATAATTCTTTAATCTATGGATAGAGTAGTTAGCTGTGTTTATCGGTGTTACTGTGCTATGCGAGGTTCGTTATTGTGTGAAATTTCGATGAGGATATTTGTGCTCCAAGTAAGTGTTATTTTCATTAAATCCTGGAGTTTTCTCACCTATTAGGACATATACCGTAACCATTTTTACCGCCATTTATGTTATCCGAGTAATTCAACCAACACCAACAATAAATTGATCAATTCACATTAAAAGATTTCCAACTTGATATATTGGTGATCAGGATAATTATTTCTATTAATAATATGGATGAGTGTAATAACTTCACAACAAATTTTACAAGAATGGTTAGTAAAGTCGAATATTCCCAAAATTCAAGCTAATAAAGTACATATTGATAATTCTTAATAGGCATGGTTTAAAAGTTCTATAATAAGGATCGATCATTCCATGATATTAGTGACCGTGGAAACCATAACTGACATACGTCAATATTAGAATTTCATAATTTTCAAATACTTGTGAATTAATTCAATTTGTACTGTACTATGGAAACCAGTATTGCAATTCCACGGGAACTGTTTGAAATTATATCTCATTTTGTTTCAAGCTGATATATATGAATGCAGAATGGGCATTGAAATGTTGTTGAAATCCTCCTTGTTCAATTTGTGCTCCAATAGCACTTGACACAATGTTTATTCACGTTTTGATTAATGTATAAACCACTGACCTTACAAAAGTGTTACCGATTTTCTTGTCAATCTACGGATCTAACAAAAAGCACATAAATCTACCGAAATTTGATGGAGTGAATGTATGTTCTGATATTCTAGGAAATCATGACTCTTACGATATTATTCTGAAAATTCCTAAGCATACCATAATTTGATACATAAGTTGAGTTATACGTTGACAAATATATATTTTTTTCAAGCAATTTGATGTACATACGTTTATTTTCAGAATATTTGCTGTTTTCAATAGGTGTTAATTTTTTGAATACCTATTTATTTTGTCAGAATACTCATTTTTTGTTCGAAAGATCCGTTTTTCGAACAATAATGAAATCCATTTTCAATTTTGCTTCATTCGTAAAATAACCTTCTTGCCCAATATTTCGGATAAATGGTATTTCAACTTGAATAACACAAAAAATATGTGAAAAGGTATCTTTTTCCAAAAATCTACCGAAATCTACGAATTTTCCGAACTTGTAGGTACGGAGGGTGGCAACACTGCATACGTGGTGGACAACAGAGGAGTCTTTTCTCAAGATGGGCTGAGAGATTGTACCCAGAGGAAGAAAGAAATGTAATGTTTTGAATAATTTTTTTTTATTTTTTATTGCAATTCGTTGATAATAAAGATTGAAGGATTTATTCACTTGTTTTAGTTTACCTTCTGTTGCAGCCGAAAGTAATGAATAACTTTCAACACTGTTTGTTGTATAAATAGTTCAATTCTATAATATAGCTTATATGCAGATTCTCATCATAGGAATAGGACAAATGAAATTTAGTTTTTGATGTTCTATTAGCATTTCGCAATTCGACCTGTATATACCTGTGCAAAGCGGCCTGTGTAGATACTTCTTATACCTACATCCCGCAATGCGACCTGTTTGAGAATATCTTATACATCTCGCAATGCGGAGGTTAATAAGAAGTTCTCAAAGTCCTCGCCGCGGGAGGTGTATGCGAACTCCCAGTGTGGCTTGTTTGAGAATATCCACGTACGATATCGTCAAGAGTTCTCTGGGAACTCTTTTGTGGCGGACATTTGGAGGAAATATAGAGCTCCCTGTGACCTCCCAAAGAAGTCACAAAAGGCGTCACAACTTCCTAAAAAGAAGTCGCAGGGATTTCTCTGGGATATCTTTGTGTTGCCTGGGGTAACAATAAATTTTCAATAGGAACTGTACTTATCAACTGTGTAATTTCATGCTTCTCAGAATTCGATGTTATCTCCCACATTTGTGGGATTTTATTATTACATTGAACGTTTTTCTATCATAGAGATTTTAGTCTTGACGAAGTTGATAAACATTGACAACATTGTTAATTTGTTAAGAGACCAGAGAAGAAATAATGTCCGATGATATTTAATTAAGGGAAACATTCAGATTTTTTATGAAATTCATGATTTTTTCCTCAAATTTCTTCGTGTACCCGGAAACGACGCGTTTCATTGAAAAAATATAAGAATTCTTTCATTTTCTAAAATGGTTGATTCTTTCGAAAATAGGAACCGTTTATCATTTTCAAGTGATTTTATTGTATTTTCGCATGAATTTCTGAGTCGACTACGCTGTAACTTTTATACCAGGAGAAATATTAAATAAATTTCAATTTAGGAATATGCACCATGAATAGAGTAAACAACAATCAACCAAAATTCAGTTCACTCGAAATATCGGTTCCGAATATATGGAAAGAACAGTGTTAATTTCATGGATTTTCGACAACTTGTATCTTTCAAATGAAACCGAATTTTGAAAAATGTTATGAGAAAAAAGTGTTTCGTTTGATAGGAGGAATCTACAGTTTAGATATATGTACAAGTCAAAGACTCACCCTGTATAGAGCATGCCATTTGAAATAACTAAGTTGATAGCTACCTCCAGTAACAGAAAAGTCAAAACATGAAAATTAAATTGAATTTCATGAAAATATCTTGTGTCGTTTTCCGTATAATATTGTTAGAGATTAAAAAAGAATGGTCCGGTATTTCCCTACCTTATAAATATGGAATAACGAATATTATCAGCATCCGTTTCGACGGTTTGAATCAACATCCGAAGCAAACAATCATTATACTTCATCATTTTCTACTGTTTCCCTGAACTAGAAACAGAATGCTAAATAATAAGTCGTCTGAACGAGGATTTATTATATAGTATTAATTAGACTTTCCGTAATGAATTCCTAATTTAAATCCATGTTCAGGAAGGAAATATAACAATGTGGAGGATTTTATCAAGGATTTATAATTACAATTAGTAATCTAACTGCAAAACCAGAACCGTTATCAAATAGAACAAATCCTCTCATCTGATGATGTACTTTATGGAAATTCATCTCGATTCTCAATTAAAATATCGTAGATTTCTGCTTCTTTGAAGTTATAAAAGTAATAATAAATTATTCGCTCTAACATGAAAAAATTGCATTAAATGTCCAGTGACAAAACAATAAGCTTCGATCAGGAACCTTTCTGAGCCAAAGATGAGATGTGCGAAATTAGAACCAAATTGATATTAGTTATTTTTGTATCTAGTGCGCGAAATGCTACTTTGGTGATCGAGAACTGATTTTTTTTTTAACGAGGCGCAGCCGAGTAAAAAAAATAGCCGAGATCACCATAGTATTTCGCGCATGAGATGAAAACAAAATTTTTTCTACAAACGTCAAAGTATTGTTCTAAAATAAGTAACATGCTTAACTTAATATGAAAAATAATATTGAACTGGCTTAAACTGTTTTTCTCACAATTTGAAAGCCTTAATTATTGTTATACATTAATAAATAAATGATTTCTTGGATTTTTGCTTGATTGAGGAACATAAAGGTTGAAATATAAAAATCCCATATAGTTTACATGCAGTGTGCGAAGTAAGTGATTCGCACATTTCTTCGCGCACGGTGTCATGGTAACGAAGGAAAATGAAAAAAAGGGTCACTTCGCATATTGTTGTCAAAGCGCAAACCAATATGTTTGATGTCTAACATGGCTAAAATATTGTAAACATTAATCAAGGTCCGTATTGTTAATTTTCTGGGCAGACAAAAGATCATATCGGAGAATCAATTTGGATCTACTGAGGATGCAATGAGGAAACTTCTGGAGATATTGTATAGTGGTTTAGACGAGAGCAGAGTCTGTTTGTCCGTATTCATAGATCTAACGACGGCATTTGACACAGTGTCACATAAGAAGCTTAAGCGAAAGCTATATTTGAATGGTTTTTGGGGTAAGTCATATGAGCTCATGAAGAGTTATCTGTCTGATAGTAAACAGTTGGTGGAAATAGATGGCATTAGAAGCAGTGCCAAATTCGTGTAATATGGGGTGCCACAGGGTACAGTGATGGGGCCTGTTTTGTTTTCTCTATGTGAACAGTCTTTTACGAAAAAAAAAAAGGAGAAGCCATCAGTTTCGCAGACGATACTGTGATTGTATACGAGGGTAACGCTTGGGATAGTCTAAAGAAGGAAACTGAAAAAGATCTAAGAAACGTCAATAAGTGGTTCAAGGAAGACAAGTTGACTATGAACACCGAGAGGACAGATCATTTGCTTTATATAAATCCGGCCTTCCAAACATGGGAAATCTAGTATTGGATGAATACACATTAATCCCGGAAGCTGACCAGGTGAAATATCTATGGCACAACAATTGATCGTCATCTAGAATGGGACAAACATATAGACATTTTAGTGAAAAAATTGAAGTGTTTACTCGCCAAGTTTGAACTCCTCAGAAAGTACTTAGATCTATCAGATCTAGTGTCCATACAGGGTGAGTCTTTGACTTGTACATATATTTTAACTGTAGATTCCTCCCATCGAAAGAAACACTTTTTACCCATACCATTTTTCAAAATTCAGTTTCGTTTGGAAGATGCAGGGTGTCGAAAATCCATTAAATTAACACTATTCTTTCCATATATTCGGAACCGATATTTCGAATGAACTGAATTTTGGTTGATTGTTTACTCTATTCATGGTGCATATTCCTCAATTGAAACTTATTTCATATTTCTCCTGGTAAAAAAGTTACAGTATAGTCGAGTTATAAATTCACGCAAAAATACTATAAAACCACTTGAAAAAGATGAATGGTTCACGTTTCCGAAAGAAATATTTATTTTAGAAAACAAAAGTATTCTTATATTTTCTCAATAAAACGCGTCGTTCTCAAGTTATTCCTAATTGTATAAGATTGAATTAGATGAAAAAATCATGAATTTCTAGAATAATCTGAATGCTGTCTTGAGTTGAATCTCATCGAATATTATTTCTTCTCTGGTCTCTCAACAAGTTACCAACGTCGTCAGAATGTTTATCAACTTTGTCAAGACTAAAATCTCTATGATGAAAAAACTTTTGATGTAGAGATATGTAGTAATAAAATTCCACATTCGTGGGACATAAAATTGAATTATGAGAAGCATGAAATTATACATTTTGTAGGCAGTTTCTATTTAAAATTCATTGTTACCGGTCCTTCAATAAAATATCTATCGAAACAATATAACTCGACACCAGAACGACACTACTATTACATCAATTCACTGAAAGTCATTTACATAATCATCACCTGTTTGCTTCATTCTCTGTAAATAAATAAAGCGTGAACTTCGTTTATGCCGTGTATGGGATCACTGACTAACGTTTTAGGTTGGACTGGTTGGAGCACAGAACAACTGTCTTGCGTCGCGGATACATCCACGGCCTTCTGAAGGGAAGAGTAGGCCGTGGCGACTGAAATTAGGAACGTAGCGGCAGCGCTATATTGGCGAGAATCAGAACTACTCGTTTGGCATTTTCAAAGAGCAACGCCTAGACGCCTTTAGCGATTGTGATAGTTCATCCGCTAACGATAGGGGACGTACTGCTTTCTCAAGTTCGCATTGTTTGAAGAGAAAATCGGCACTCTGGCATTGTCTTGTCTAGAGTTCTGTGGGATATCATATCACAGAAGATGAGTTAGGTAAGGTCATTGACCTCAAATCATATGACTCAGATTGATGGAGTTAGGATAGGTTAGTGAAAAACCAATTTTTATGTTATCGTTTTAGAATATCGAGGAAAATATGAACAAATTATTAGTGTCTATAAACTAATCTTCAGGACAATCGAAGAAGGAACTGATTTTGGTGTGAGAAATATAGCTTTTCAATTGCCGAAATGATCGGACAGAACTAAGTGTTTTGTTAGGAAATATCGTGTTTGTAACATTCTTATTCAAATAAGCCTACAGTTGTCATATGAGGAGGGTTGAGGTGGTTCAAAAATGGATATTGGGTGTTATCTGTCAAAAGCCTCTCCTCTTTCCATCAGATGAGCTGTTTACTATGACCAAGGTAATGAGTCCTCTGCAACTATTCATGCTGCAGATTTGACTTGGCATTAACGCGCAAGGAATCAGGATCGAATTGAGGGAGACAGAATATAAAACAAGAAATAAAAAGTATCAAACCTGAAGCAGACAAACGTAAAGGACAGAGGTGCTTTTCAGTACTGTAATTAACCCTCAATTGCTCAGGTGAGGCCCATTTATTTGTGACATCTGTGAACACGGATGAAAATATGTACTTACCGGATGTAGCCTTAAACCTGGATAGCCTTGCAGTTTCTTATTTTGTTTTTGATTGATGTAACCTCATTGTTTGGATCAACTATGGTATAGTTAATTCCTTTCTTCGGTATAGGGAGTGTTGTTTTTGGGGTATTATATTATATGAATGTAATTTTTATTGAATTCTCATAGTTATTACATATATAAATGGTTAAGTTAAATTTATTGTGATCTTAATGGCTACAATACTATATTTTGTTAAGTTTTACATCACGTACAGGCTCACGCCTCCGTGATATTGTTTATATCTGTAGATGTTTTCACAGAATGAACTATATTGTTGTTATTGATTTTTATTTTAAATTACGAATATGGAAAAAAGTTTCCTGTGAAACAAGGATGAGGATGGTCTTTTCTACCCCTTTCAATAAAAGGGGAACACCAACAAAAATATTTTTGAGTACGTTCTCGCTTGCATAAAATATCTGGCTAATGTTATTCTTGTCAGTTTTCCAGTTTTGCGAAAAAATGAGTTTGTCGGAAATCTTCTTTAGCATATGAAAGACCAACTCTATTTTCCAACAAGAAACCACACCTCAAATTCATATACACTGTATAGAATTTTACAAAACGTCATCGATAAAGATTACTACAAAATGGTGGATGGGCTGGTCACTCGTATTTTCCTCCATACTCTTGACAAATTGTATGAACAGATTCAACTCAAGCAAGAATGAGTTCCGATAATATTTCGATCATTGATCACTCGAATTTCCAACCAATATATCCAAGGATATAGAATCCTTGACCTCCAGAATAGATTTTCCTGAATGAAATGCCCCATTTTCTCGAGACTCCAGATAAGGATTTTTCTTCAACCCAGTTGTCCAATATTTCCTGATCACTGTGGATTAATCCCAAAGGTCCGAAAGATAATTTTGTAGAGTGACGTGTTATCATAAAATATATAGGAGTGTGTCATGACTTTTCATCGTTTCTCTTTCGTTAAGAGGTTTAGGTGAAGAGTAATCTTGTGGAAATCAATACCTACGTTTCCTATTTGTGAAAATAACGACGGATAATTTGTAGATTTTTCAGAACATAGCCATAACAGATTGCAAATATACTAACTGACAAAGAAACTGCGACACCCAGAAGGAGCTGTTGAAATTTTGTTTTTTTTATTGATAAAACATTGATTTTATGGCAGGGAGTAAATTATTAAATTTGGTGAAAAAAACATGGAGGTTTTTCATATGTAATACCACTAGAGACGGAATTTTGCCGGCAAGATTTCTCGATTGTAATATGAAAGTTTGTTGCTCGGAAATTTCCGAAAAGCAACAAACTTGAATATTACAAGAGAGAAATTTTACCTGCTTAAATTTCATCTCGAGTGGAATTCGGCATGACTATTCCACGAGAAAATAGGGTAATTTGTTCACATTTGATGCGTATTGCGCTATTTGGCAAATTAGAATTCATCATTGATTAACTAAACCACTAAACGTTGTTTGTTCTCTCTATGATATTTATTTCCGAAGCTATCTATGAATTCGAGAAACGTCAAAAATTTTGTCGCTGAAAAACCAACATGTTGGTTTTGCCGGCTTGAAAATTTTTTCGGGATGAAACGATCGTTGCTACGGAAACTGCCTCACTAAAAATGAAAAGAGTGGAATAGTCATGTAAACATTTTTGTTCGTTGAAAATTGTATTTTTTTGCAACTTTTTAAATTCTACAACAAACCAACTGTTCGAGACTTCGAGTAAATCCAAAGTCGGTGTTGAGTTGCCTACAGCATGTGTACGCGAAATTATTTATCGCCAGCTAAGTGAATTTGAAAGAGGTCGAATTATGTATTGGTCTGCAGGAGGCAGGGTTGACATCACGAGAAATCGCTAACCGTGGGAACATAAATCCAACTACTGTTATGAGATGTTGTCAAGCGTGGTTTGATAATGCTCAAATTCGAAGAAGAGTAGGCACCGGACGTCGAAGGGACACAAATGAAGTTCAAGATCGACGTCTAAGACTTATGGCCATTAGAGATCGATTTGCGACAACTCGATCTTTGGCTGATGAGTGGTTAGGAGAACATGGTCATCCTGTAACTGTCCCAATAGTTTACCGCCGGATAAGGTAAGGCTTTGGCACTGAAAGTCTGAATATGGCGCCCTGGCGTATTCAGACTTTCAGTGCCAAAGTAACATCAACAGTTCGGGGCGGTAATTCGTCGGGGTACAACCTCCGGCTAGGAGAAGAAGCGTACCGCAGTTGTAGGCGAAACGATAGGACCAGGGCAAGAAAGCCTGGAAAATTTTCAACTTAGAGCATTGATTGAGCCAAATATGACACTGTATTTGAATCTATTTATAAACTGGATAAACAAAAAGTGGTGTCGGTACCTCATCGTTTTAGTGTTAGAGTGTGTTTTTTGCAAATGTGCATTTTCTAAAAGTGGAAACTTCTGCATTTCGGTGAAATCATTTCAGGAGCACTTTTTATATACCTACCATTCATGGTGTATGTATATTTTCCTAAAATGAAGCTTGTCATTATTTATTTATAGACAAGATTTTATTTCAAATGGATTTCTCAAGATTTTTTGAAGGGTGAGTCTTTGACTTGTATATGTATTTCAACTGATGATTCTTGAGGCCAAAAGAAACCTTTTTTCTTATTTTCCATTTTTCCGAATTCGGCTATAGCCATTCGAAAAGAAATTGGGCCAAATACGTGTCTGATACGATTCTCTGGAATTGATGCAAAGTTCATATTTCTCGATTGAAATTGAGTTGATACATTCAAGAAAATTTTCAAGCACTAACCTCATTTGAATTAGAATGTTAAAAACGCGATATTTCTTAACAAGAACACTTAGTTTTGTCCGATTATTTCTGCAATTGGAAATCCATATTTCTCCTACCAGAATGTGGTCCTCCTTCGTTTTTTTTTTTCAAGATTTGTTGGCAAACAATCATAATTTGTTCATGTTTTCCTCAGTATACAAAAAGTATTTCATAAAAATTGCTTTTTCACTAACCAAATCTAACTCCATTAACCTAGGTCAAGGGATTCGAGCTCAATGACCTAACCCATCGTTAACGGATGAACAAAGAGGAATGCAAACAGATGATGATTATGTCAAGACTTTCAGTGAATTGACGTAATAATAATAGAGTAGTGTCGAGTTTATGAAATTCAAGAGGATATTGTTTAGATAGTAACACCGCCAACGATTATTCAGTGCAAAGTATAATTTTTCATTAATTTCAATTTGGTTTGTATCGACATACATCCTTTATATCCGAATTTTGTCTTTCATTGACATTTATTTTCGATATACCTAATAGAAACTGTGCGTATAAAATGAATAATTTCATGCTTTTTAGAATTCAATTTCATCTTACACATTTGTGGGCTTTTATTGTTACATAGTAATGGTAATAGTATTTATTTAATTCAAAAAATTATTAATAAAAATAAAAATCGAATTCGTCAAAACAGAAAATTATGTGCATCAAATTCTATATTGTTTTGTAATTTCCACAATAACTGAATAATTAGACCAGGGAATAGGGTTCACATCCAATCAAGAAATCTTTGAGTAATCTCCTGAAAAGTGGTGGGCTCATGATCATCTGGTAGTCTAGGGAGAGCGTTGAACAACTTGATTCCCATGTAGAGGGGCGAAGTTTCTGTGAGATAAAGGGAATGGCAGGGATATAAAAGGATTTATATGTCTTGTGATACTTTTGGTTTTGTGCATTTCAAAGTAGTAACAATGTGTTCTCATGAATATCAGCACTCTGTACACGTACAGGTCATACAGTGTTAGAAGACCGTGATGTTTGAAATGTCCTCTGCATGATTCTCTGTATCTCAAACTAAGCATACTTCTCAGCATTGCTTTCTGTCTGATGAATATTGATTCAGCTGTTGGGGATCTCCCCCAGAAAATAATACTATATGACAAAAGTGACTGAAAGTTGGCATAGTACACTATTTTTAAAGTTGGGTACATCAACCTTGGTCCTCAACACATTGAATGTATAGATGTTAGAATCTAGACGTTTTGTTGAATTGTCTATATGGTAGTTCCATCTTAGGTGTTCATCCAGGTATACCCCCAGAAACTTTGTTGAGGAGGACACTGCAATGTCTTGATTTATATTATTTTGAATCTCAATCTGAGATCTACTACAACGAAATATTATGCTCTGTGTGTTGGTCACATTCAGTGTTAGTTGATTCTCAGTGCACCATCTCTCAATTGATCTTAAAGTTTCATTGTATTTAAATACTGTAAATCTCAGGTTGGATGAAGACGTAATGATGTTTTTGTCATCTGCAAATGAAATAATATTCCCTTGATTCTCAGTGTCCTCTTGAAATAAGGTAGGTAGATCATTCATATGTATCAAATAAAGAAGCGGGCCCAGGATGCTACCCTGAGGCACTCCCTTCTTAGTGATATCTTGTGTTGACTTGTGTTTCACATTTTTTACAGTTGTCTCCACCATCTGGGGTCTGTTTCTCAAGTAGCGTTCTATCAACTTGAGTCTCTTATTTCTTATTCCATATTTATGCAGCTTTTTTACTAGGATGTCTATGTCAACACAATCAAACGCTTTTGACAAGTCCAAAAAAAGTCCTATTGGCATCTATTTCCTCTCCAAGGCTGTCAGGAGGGACTGGTGTAGTTCATAAATAGCTGTTTCAGTACTTTTACCTTTTATGTAACCATGTGGTGACTGTGTTAGTATCTGGAACTTTTAGAAAAAACTTGAAAGTCTAGCAACCAATATCTTCTCGAATATTTTGGAGAATGAAGATAAGAGGCTGACTTGTCGATAGTTGCATGGATCATTTCTATCCCCCTTCTCATAAAGCGGTATAACTTTTGCTACCTTTAGAGCTCCAGGAAAAATACCTTCAACAAACGAATTGTTTATGATATGCCTTAATGGTCCTGCAAGCGATTTTGATCACTGTTTGATAACACTTATTGGAACACCATCCCAACCAGTAGACTTGACATTTTTTCATTTCTTTAATGGTACTAATGACTTCATCCTCTGTAACATCAAACATGTAGAAGGATTTCTCCCTATTTTCTATGTTGATAGGCTGAGCATTCATGGTATTCATCCCCTTCCCATCCCTGGATGCAATATTCACAAAATAATTGTTGAACTTGTTCACCAGTTTATGTAGATCGGAATCATCTTCAAAAATGTAGGGAGGTTTACTTGCTTTTCCCATGTAGTTATCTACATCAAACGTTTCCATCACAGAGATTTTTGTCTTGACAAAGTTGATAGTTCTGACAACATTGTTTACTTGTAAAGAGATCAGAGAGTTTACAAATTTCAGCCATTTTGTTTTATTATGAATCAAAGGAAGCATTCAGATTATTCTTATTGTTTTTGATTTTTTCGTCAAATTTTATAGGGTAAAATTGTGAATAACTCTAACACGACGCGTTTTATTGGAAAAATATAGAAAATTTTTTCGTACATATGAACTGTTCATCTTTTTCAAGTGGTTTTTTAGTAATCTTGCGTGGAATTACGAGTCGGCTACTCTGGAACTTTTATACCAGGAAAAATATTGAATAAGTTTTGATCGAGAAATATGGACCATGAATAGAGTAAACAAAAAAGCAAAATTCAAATCATTTGAAATTGTATATTTGAGAAGAGCTAGAGATTACCTTCCAAAACTAAAGAAAATTTGGTATTTGGCCAGAAATCTTCACGATCTTAGTCAGAATTCCACATTTTCCACAACCTCAAAAATATTCCAATTCAATGATTATACACAAGGAAACAAGTTTTCTCTAATTTTCGAAGACGATTTCATTTACCAAGTATGGCATACCTAGTTTGGAAATTGGAATTTCAAAGTCTGCTGAAATATTATAGATGTCGCCTTCGAAATAAGGAAGATGGTTTGGGTTTCCAGTATAAATTATGCCATTTGACACCGAATATTTCACACCCCATTCTACACTTTCCCATATTTTTGTAAATATACAATCATATGTGAAGTTTTCGAAAAAATAACTGACACCATTGAATTTTACGTCGAAAAAAGTGTTTAAGGAAAAATGGTTTGACAAGGAAAGCTTTTCCATGGAATATGAATATATGAAGAGAATAAAAATATGATTATTTGAATGATTTGAAATTTAAATTCGAATATTAGAAATTGTTGGCAGAAGCATGGTCCCCATGGCCCCTCTCAATACCGCCAGTGTATACTACCTGCCCTAAGTGAGAATGGTTACTCGGCGAAAGAATCGTATTTTTTTTCAGCAAGTGTAAGTTAATTTTCAGTTTTCATGATCCATTTTTCAGCATCCCAGAAATTCGATTGCATAATATTTTTTATGACCTCGTCCGCGGAAAAAAAAGCGGAGAATCGTATCGCACAAGATTACTCTCCTCAAAATCCACCTTACGAACACGAAATCTAAAAAATTCATCCCAACCAGAGCACGCAAACCGCTCGGAAACTGTTTCCTCCCAAACAATTTTCCTCCTAATCCCTGATACACCCAAGAACGTGTTCAGCAGTCTAGAAACTCAAGTGTGGCCATACTCAGCGAAGTACCCTATCACCATCATTTTCAATTGAAACAAATCCTTTCGCGACTAGTCTCGCCGCAGGATCCTGCTGGAATTACTCGAGAAATTGGCACGATCTACGTGGGCGTTTGCATAAAGTTTTTCGAGTGATACACTTATCTTTTCGGAATGATTTGAGGAAACGGTCGGGTTTTTCCGAGGCGGATTTCCCAGGAAAATTTAACCATGACCCAATTCCAAGTAGTTATACTTGTTTATGGATATATTTTCGAGGATGAAGATTGCAAATGAGGCTGCATACTCATATTGGTTGTATCGATTTGAAATTTTATGGTTATTTAGCCACCTGAGAGGTTATTTACATTTCAAGGCCTTTTTTTAGAACCAAACTGCTGTCATACCTACAGGATGTATTTTTCAATGAATTACACAGGATGTACCAGAAGAGCCAGTTTCAAGAAGTATGAGAAAAGACCTTTTGGAATAAAACTGGACTATCTAGATTGAACCATCAATCTAAACAGTGTTACCAAATTAGTGCGAAAGTTTTCTAGGTAAACATTCTCGTATAAAAATGTTGATATCTTGGTGAATTTGAATGAACATTAATTAACAATATCCGGCTCGAAGAACCAATAATGAGGAGCCCTATACACAATTGAGAGAATGCTTTTCTTCACCTGAATGCTATCAATTTTTTTGGATAGTTCAAAAGCTCCTGGCTTCACGTCTATGCTTTATGGGACACCATTTTTTGGTTCTGATCAGATGTAGGCGACCTATATGGGTTACAATAATTTTCATAGATGAGAACCCCAGCATTCCCTTACATTACTGAACGAGCCGCTCAGACCGAAGTAAGGCTGAGTAATAGGTCGATGATATATGAATTTACTAGCTAGCCCGGCGAACTTTGTTTCGCCTAAATGATACTTACGGTGGATTTCACAAATCGTAATCACCGGTGATCGGAGATCAACGGCTTAGTTCTCTGATTTTGTAATGAAGCGCCCTTCATTTTAAGAATCCCGGTAAAACCATTGCGGAATTTCCGATAGGCAACCCGTAAATTTCCTTCATGTTTTTCGGGTTCAATTTAGAATCAAGCGTCGATTGTTGGCGACCGGTTGTTGTTATCTCTCTTCGTCGTTTTTGCTCTTGAAAATTTGAGGAATTTTTACGCGCGCGACTCCCGATGATGAGGGGCCTTTTTAGGAGGGGATGCACGCGACGAAGAGAGCATTAGCATTCATTCAGATTTCAGGATCCGGAAAGTGTGGGAATTATTGTTATTGAAAAGTCAGGAGAATATTACGAAACTAATTGAATTTGGGGAAGTCTCAACAGTGTTAGAAATTCTTGAAAAGCTTTAAAACAAGTAACTTAGTTGTGTTTATTTTGTGTAGAATTATTTTCCTGCTCGAGCTACGTGTTGTTTCCATTTTTTTTATTTGTAACTTTCCCGTGAGAGAAAACCGGTTCTGCTTGAAGCTGCACGTCCGGGGCAACGGTGCGTTGATGAGCGGTCGAGTGTCTCGATTCAAGGTCGCCCGGTTTTCGCCGCCCGGGCTCTCGGTACTTTGAAAATTTTCGTGAATTTTGACTTGTCTATTCGCTTAATGGGAAGTGTTGTACCCCTTGTTTCTTCGGAGCATTAGTTTGATCGTGCCCCTCGAGGTGCGATACCCAGCCGGCACGATTGGCTATTAGCTGTTGGAGTCATTCTGGGGTGGATCACGGCCTGTGAGCTTGTGGCTGGTCACGACATTTTGGCGGGTGCGCCGCGCTGTTTTCCGGTGTCCCGTGAATTTTGGCTTGTCTATTCGCTTATTGGGAAGTGTTGTACCCCTTATTTCTTCGGCGCATTAGTTTGGTCGTGCCCCTCGAGGTGCGATACCCAGCCGGCGCGATTGGCTATTAGCTGTTGGAGTCATTCTGGGGAGGATCACGGCTTGTGAGCTTGTGGCTGGTCACGACATTTTGGCGGATGCGCCAATCCCTCCGGCCGATCGAATCCTCTGTGAGCCATTCGACCGCTAATCAATTGTTCGAGTAGGAAATATTGTAGTGTTGTCTTTTTCCACGGGAATTCAGACATACAGTTGTGGTTCGGAAACAGTAGCCCATTTCATTTTTCCATACTATCTTTTCGATTTACATACTCATTGCTTTGCTCCTTCACGGCTGCTTTGAATGCTCTCATTGTTCATTTGTTATAATCATACTGTCATTTTCTATCACCGCTTATTTTCCGTCTGTCTCACCTGCTCACCCCGTTAACCCGCAACCGTTTTCATCTCTTTTCGTAATATCAGTAAGGCTTTTGTAACTTCCATGCTTGCATTTCAATTGCTTAATAGTTGATCTTTGGAAACAGTTTAGTTGTTTAATACTTTGATTTTGGTTGTTGCATACATTATTTAGTTGAGTTGACATTGTATTACATTTTAGTTTCACATTATAGTTGTTTAAGGTTTTACTTGTTTTATTATCCCAGCAAAAGCTAGAAATATTCAATAAAGAACATACTTATCAATCGCTAACGTCTTAGATTGAGCCGAGCCCTTCTCCAACTGTCTAAAAGCTACCCAGGCAGGGGCTCGAAGTGAAACTTTTTATAAAGGAGTCACAACCTTTTAAAACCCATTGTGGCTGGCGCCCGAGCGATTATATTTCCGCCCACAATAGCCAATAGGTAAAGAAAGCCCGTTACAATTTTTGAACTGTCAAATCAAGTTGATGGTAGATCAAGCTCCTATCACCGGAGATTACGCTCTATAAAACCCACCGTTAAAGTTGTATGAACTAATCATTGCTATTTTTTCAAGCAGGAGATAAATTAGGCAAAAAATTCGAAATTTTAGTACCATTGTTATTGGCAGGAAAAGAATTATCTTCATTCAAGCGGTATCTAATTGTTGAACATATATCTTTTTGTTTTAAATGCTTTCCAGTTCTATCATTGCAGTACCTATCTTGTGATGAACGACATCACGAATGCAAATATAAACCACGATCGAATTATATGGATGAGAAATAGTTCCAATGTTTTAGTACCTCTGATCTGATAAAAATTAGATCTTATTTTGTGAATAGCCAAACTTTTCTAATATTCTCAATGTTGGCTAATCAAAATCTAATTAGTGCTTACACCATAAACATCTAAACCTTTTGTTGCTCAGCTTAAAATAATTCAAATCATTGGAGCAGCGAGATTTCCATGTTTATATGGATATGAGCTGTCACACAGAACAGAAACACAAAAATAATATGTCAATTACTAATTATGGCAATTTTGGATTCAGTTATTTCCAAACAGAAATTCGAAAACATTTCAAAAATTATGAGAAAAGATGAGAATGAACAACTCACGATTGAAAGTGTTCGCCAAAATCCGATTTATTACTCGACATTTCGATAAAAATTCACTGTGATATTCACCCGCTTCTTGATATGGTAATAGCCTTGCATGGTACTATAAGTTCTTTGCAAAATACACAGTAATTGTATATACATCGCCATCTAATGATGATAATATCAAATGTAGTACCTTCACGATTGCGTTATTCTGAATAAATAAAACTGTTAAAATAACTAATACCTAATAATCAGTCATAATGTGTGAATAGCGCCGCTGAAGTGGTAAGAACGGAACTGCTCTCATATCTCAAGGAAATCTAATCATTTTAAAAATGAACTGTACGTCTACGCTAAGACATTTTGGTTTTTGTAAACAGCACAGAGTTGGAGGCAACTCAAATTACACTCTCTAACGGAGAGAATATGAAATAAAGTACCTACGAATGAGCTGTAGTGTAACTGTAACTGTGGCGACACCTAGTAGCCTTACTCGAAAGAAGGAAAAGCATTTCCTGTAAAAGTTTTATAATAACCAGACCGCCCTGATATCCAATCGTTGGAAGGAGTCTTTGTGAGAAATAGGTTAACATGGAACGGTCCCAGTAAACACATACTTTTTCGCGATATCTCTGAGAGGTTACAATGCGGCTTTTATGCGAGCTCCTACCGCGAGGTCCCAGAGATCTCTATGTGAATTGACTAAGCGAAGTTTCCACTGATGTGCCCATGCGATATCCTGGAGACATCGCCATATCTTTTAGAACTTTCCATCCCATATCTTGGAGACCTCACCATACGATATCTTGGGGGAGCTCACCAAGCGATTGACAGGGTTTGCGCATGCGCAATTTGGCTCTCCATTCGCACTTGTATAATCAACGTGTTTACCGAGAGGTTAGAGGGGTTTTGTGGATAGTTAGTTTGAGTCTTACTGCGCTGAACGAAGTTTGTTATTGTGTAAAATTTCGAACAGAATATTTGCGATTCAAGGTGAGTGTTTTTTTCATCAAATTCTTGAGTTTTAACTCAGCAGTTAGAGCATACACCGTAACCATTTTTACCGCCATTTATGTTCATTTTTCAAAAGAATTGTTTGGAATGATATTTCATTTAGTTTCAAGCTGATATTATGTGAATGGGTAAATATATTTTTTTTGTTGGAATCCTATTAATTCAATTTGTGCTCCAGAAGAACTTGACACAATGGTGATTCAAGTTTTGATGAATGCATAAACCACTGACCTTACAAAAGTTCATAGTTGTACTCTGAGACATTGTCATTGTACTCAGAGGAAGAAAAGAACAGAATGTTTTGAATAATTCTTTTCTATATTTTTCTGTTGCAATTTGTTGATAATGAAGATTATAAGAGTTTTTCGGTTTTTTCCAGAATACCTTCTGTTGTAGCCGAAAATATTACCAAAATTACTTTCGACACTGTTTGTTGTGTAGTTCGATTCAATGATAAAGCTTCAGAGTGTAACAGCCAAATGGAATAAATTCGATAACGAATAAATGAGGGGGTGTTAGGAAAAACGCTCGGACACGTCGATTCATAATTTAAAATGCGCATATTTTTCAAGAAAATAAAATTATATTGGGTGTTCCATGCGACCGTGGCCAATACCAACTTTCTTATTTCAAATGCAACCCCCTGTATATTATTTATTTTTTTGGATTCTTCAGAAAATTCTAGACATAATTCATGCACAATGTCTTATACCTATCTTCAACTATTTCGGAAGTATCAAGTGTTTTCAGATTTATTGCAAGAATCAACGTTTCAAATAATAATTATTTTATTTCACAAATTCGGTACATTATACTCAAAACCTTGCAAGTAATACTGATTATTTCTCAATTAATAAAAGAAAAAACAAAAAGAAACATTAATGTCAATGTAGGAAATGTTCAAAATTCATAATTCATGTACAATATCCTATACCTATCTTCAACTTTTTCGGAAATATTAAGTGTTTTCAGATTTTTTACAAAAATTAACATTTTAAATGAAAATTATTTCATTTCACAAATTCGATACATTACACTCAATACTTATTTCCCATTTACCTCTTGATATGAAGAAAAATGCAAAAACCATTACTGAGAAGAAATTAAAAAAAAAACAAGAACAGATTTGTTTATTCTCATAGCCCTAGTAACACGTTGTCTGTAGCATGTTGCCAAGACGTTCGCGGCGAGCATTTTGAACATTTACTACATTGACATTTATGTTTTTTGTTTTTTTTAATAATTAATAAATAATCAGTATTAATTACTTATTAGTTTTTAAGTGTAATGTACCGAATTTGTGAAATAAAATAATTTTTATTTAAAAAGTTGATTTTTGCAATAAATCTGAAAACACTCAATACTCCCGAAATAGTTGAAGATAGGTATAGGACATTGTGCATGAATTGTGTCTAGAATTCTCTGAAGAATCCAAAAAATAAATAATTTTCAGGGGGTTGCATTTGAAATAAGAAAGTTAGTATTGGCCACGGTCACATGGAACACCCTTTATAATATTATTTTCTTGAAAAATATGCGCATTTAAAATTACAAATCGACGTGTCCCAGCGTTTTTTCCAACACGCCCTCAATTATTCGTTATCGAATTTATTCCATTTGGCTGTTACACTCTGTATACAGATTCTAATAATAGAAATAAGACTTACTCCATTTGTTAATTATACAACACTAGTATGATACTCTAGGAACTGATTAATGTACCATGATTAATCATCACCTGTGAGAAGGTCCACCTGACTTAGTTTTTGATCATCTATTTACCCCTGTTAACATTCAAAATTCAACTAGTGCAGGTCTCATTGTGTCCTGTACAAGAATACCTCATACATCTCGCTATGTGACCTATTTGAGAACATCTTATATACATCTCGTAATGCGAGCTCTCGTAGATCTCAAAAAAGGAGGTTGAAGAGAAGTTCTCAAAGTCCTCACCGCGGGAGGTGTATGCGAGGTCCCACTGTGACTTGTTTGAGAATATCCACGTAGAATATCACCAAGAGCTCTCTGAGAGTTCTCTTGTGGGGGAGACATAAAGCTCTCGGCGACCTTTCAAAGAAGCCACAAAAAGCGTTACAATTTCCTACAAAAAGTCGCAGAGACTTGTCTGGGATATCTTTGTGTTGCCTGGGGTCCCTGTTAAACCTATCAATATGGGTTGCACCGAAAGTTACATGTCTGGGGTCTGGAGTCTTAGAAATACACAAAATCACAGAAAGCCATAGGGTTATTGTGTTCTTCATCATTCAGCAACGGTGATACTTCATTGGACCGCATTTATATGCAAACCAACGTTTTATAACTATGAATCAGGCTCAGACAGTGACGTTATTGATTTCTTTTGAAAAAATCACAGAGAAGCAACTCATAAATTGGTTCACAATTCAGATATTACTTTTCATAATCAAGGCTTCAATTCCCATTATGCCTCAACAAGTTATATACACTCCCAGTTCCGAAAGCACATTTTCCATGCTACTTCTTCCGATCGGAGAATAAAACGCTTCGTATTTCTCTATTTTCCAAGGATCGTGATATTGCCAAACAGACGATTACATTGAGAGCCGTGAAAAGAATCGGATTCCAAATAATTCCGCCAGATTCGGATTCCGAACAATTCCGCCAGATTCAATTTGGTTCGGATGCTTAAACCCATGAAAACACAACGTATTGGTACTAAACATGGAATGAATAGAAATGTTGGAGATCCAACAAGTCAAGATCAGCCACGAGTGGTGCCTTCACAATTTAAATAATAAAATTGATGATTGTGATTCAGATTCTGCACGAAATCGAGGCCGGCACGTGTCCAAAAATATCGGAAATGGCAGAACGATTGAGGGAAAGGAGTTCCTTCTGGGGCTTCTGCGATACTTTCATGAACGAAGACGATAATAATTGAAGCCACTGGATGAATGGGACTGGGAGTTGTGTGTTATGATATTGAATCATCAGTTGGAAACTTTTCCAATTTCTTTTATCGTTCTCTTACTAGATATGACGTTCGATGCCCGTCGGAATGTACGGGGTGTTGTGTAATAAATCGAAATATTTTCAATTGACTTGTATAGACTTCTGAAATTGATATTCATGGGTTCGAAAATTCTTATCGGTCGGAACAGGATATTTGGCGAGACGATACCCAGCAAACAATTGACCATATTCACCGTCGCCATATTGTTGTGCGACAATACCAACTACCCAGTGTTCCCAACGGAGAAATATTGAGTTTATCAGATTATTAGTATCATATATTAAAGAATTATTATGATTAGTATGGTATGTGGTATGAGAGGTTATATAAAATTGGTGGTAAACTTTGGTTAAGTATTTTGTGATAAAATCCGGGAAATATGGGTAGATATCAGTATAGTGTAGGCCATGATTGTTGTGTCAGTAATTGTTCGGCAAAAAATAGATCTAAAAATAAAAACTGACACCAAAATATGTCCATTCAAACTTTCGCGGTCCTAAGAAATTAGTAACTTTCGTTATTCGATGTTGAGGACCCTGGGTAGTTGGTATTGTCGCACAACAATATGGCGACGGTGAATATGGTCAATTCTGATCGGCCTTATTCCGGCCCAGAATACGCTGGCCAGATCAGGCCGGAACGGCAATGCACCTATAGCCTATGATGGGCCGGTGAAAATAGGAGACACCGGCCATCATCAGGGCAAATGCTTGTCAACATTGTCTTTTGAATGACGGGCCTCTGAAGGCAAAACTGTGGAAATCATTGATGGCCCACTGTGAATTTTACATATTTACTGATTGCCTTTTAATTGAAAAGTCATGAATAGTGTTTCATATATTTTGAGTGAAAAAAAAGTTCAAATTTACCTTAAGCAATTGAACCAAAATGAACTTGAATTCATAGAAAAATATCACAAAAAACTGGACAAAGAGCTAAAGTTTATAGATACTTTAATAAAATACACTTAACATGTATAGGAAACAACAGAAAAACAATTCTTTGGTTTAAAAGTAAAAAATATCACAAATATTAAATAAAGTTAACAACATACAAACTATTATTTTGGTTAAAAAATGAAAAATATCACAAATTTTGAATAAAATGAAAGAAAAAACATAAAAACAATTCTTTGGGAAAAAACAAATATTATTTAAATGTGTCAATGCGTATTATCTCCCCCTTCCTCTGCCGGCTTTGTCCTTCTTTTGTTTCTCCCTCCTTGACGGTCAGAAGCAGTTCTTAGCCAGATTTTAATTACACTGGCAATTTCGGTTTCTGTGGCATTTCCGCAAAACGGATTTTTCCGAAGACAAACTGAAACAAAATTAACAGGGGTCAAGTGCAAGTGTAACTGGCACATGAAAGGTTCATATGATTGATATTGATTACTCAGAAACAACGAAACGTGGTTTTATGGAGAGGAATTCCATCAATGCCAAAATCTAAAATGAAATTTGACACATCGTGTTTATCTCCAATTTGACACAGTTTTTCTCTCATGCCAAAATAGTAAAACTGTCCGGATCCAAGAACTTCGTAGTTCAATTTAGTGGGTGTTTTTAAAAGTGTGCGAGCATCTTTTGGTAAATTTGTGATGTCTGGTTTGCTTGCAAACCAAGCTAAAAGTTCAGAGAGAGCTGTATTTGTAATGTTGTTTTTTAAAGACCAATCAAAAAATCACTGGAACTAATAGCATGGTCAGAAACCGAGCGAGGAACACTTGAAATGGAGAATTCATCGGGTGGTTCTGGTTCATCCATTGAAGCAGGCGGTTCACTCATCGAATGATCTGTATCACTATCAGAATAATACTGATGAAATGTGGGTTCGGCAGCAGAAGTTGATGGGGTGGGCTCGTACGAGTCTGATTGTACCCTAGACTCCCTAGAGGTAGATGCGAGCATATCAGAACCTCGACTTCTGTACTGCGTTGTCACTGTTTTGTCAATACCATTCATGACTACAGAAAATTTTTCTTAATGAGTTTATACTTATAACTTCTGGAATAATTCTTGAACATTGTCGTTATTTTTAGCACAAGATTTTGGTGGTATATACTTAACCTCAAAAACTAATGAAGGTTGTTTCTTGTAACTGACGCTACAATTGATTATACATATAAATACTAACTTACCTCAATTCATCAGGAGAAGACGTCATCATTTTTCTTCTCTTATAAACCGCCCACACTGGATCTTGGGATAGTTCACAAAAGTAAATAGTACATGCATAAATTGAAACGAGCCATGAATGTGGCAAAACTGTCAAATGTCAAAGACCTGTCGACAGCATCAGTATCACACAAGGTTCACGGTTCACATGATCGCATACTCGTTTTCAATTGGCTGTTGAACGAGATATTTTCATTCCATGTCATTTAACAACCAATCAGATAATAATACGCCGTAAGCACAGAAGCTGAAAGCCAGCATGTGTGGTGTTTTTACAACAGAAAATCCGACGTCTATGAATTATGTGTCATAATAAAGCACCATATTCATTTTTATACGACAAATACGCAAAATAATAATAATTCTATTCATAATAGGTTGTGGTACGCAAGAAATTATTTGAACAATAACACTTGAAACGGGCCTTCATTTTTATGATATCGGTCGAAAGACACACTTTTGATAGTATTGGCCCATTGCTGGCTGGATTGTAGGTATCCGATTACAATATGCCATACATTGGCCCGACATTTTGCCGATGTAGCTTTGCCGTTGCCAGCATATTGCCGACCAATCATGCATTGGGCCAGAAGACGGCCAGAGATTCATTGTTTGCTGGGTAACGATTGAAATTATTTATTTTCGGTTCGAGTTTCTCATGGGAATCAGACGATATTAAAAAATCGTTCCACGAAATCGGTTGCACTAAATGCGTACGATAGAAGAAAAATTCGAGGCTAAAATCGTGGGGTTTGCAACGTGGCAGTACCCGAAAGTTTCATGGAAAACTGCGTCATTCTATTAGAACCCACCCACGGGTGGTGGGAAGAAGAGAAGTCTGTAATTTGATTGGTTTGTAAAAACGAAGAAGGAAAATCTTTAATTTGATTGGTTTTTAAAGAACGAAGAAGAGGGTAGCTGGAGAAGTCTGGTACGGAAAGATTCAGACGAAAAAGGAAGTAGCCGTAGAAGCCTTAAACGGGAAGGTTCTATGTTGACTCACGTTCGGTAATAGGGAGTAGCTGGAGAAGCCTTGAACGGCAAGGTTCTCAGTTGACTCGGGTTGGTTTAAGTTTGGAACTGGAAGTTAAGGGTAGCTGGAGAAATCTGAAAAGGCAAGATTCTCAGACTCGGGAAAGGTGGAAGAGTAACTCACTTTTGGTTCTTTTGAAGATAGGGTCTCAAACGAAGACAAAAAAGTGTTAAGTCGAAAGTGAAAGATTTTTGAAATTAATTAGAATCATTCAGATCACGTCTCGTTGATAAACCGGGAGTGAAGTTGAACTGTGATCAGCGAGTGAGCGACGTGTTTTTGTGTTTCTTTAGTTTTTCAGGATATTTTCATCATTCCTTAGGATTACCTGCACGAGGAGAAAGGTCAGGTATTTTTGTGTAGGATTGGCTTGTTTGAGTATTCTTAGTAAGCTGCATGCAAGTCCAGAAAAGTATTCGGAAATTAGAGTTGTACTATTTCGAGATTTACCCCATATTTACGGTTTAGGCCGTTTAGGGTTATTTTGATAAACCCTCAAGGTTTTGGTGATTTAGTAATTTGTAATTGGAGTTGATAATTTCATTTGGTTTTTGAAAATTTAATTTTGCTGTGAAATTTGGTGTTTTTTTTTGATAATATGGATTCGATTTGGTAAATTAATCAATTATTCTTTTGTCGTGACTGGATTATAAATAGTATCTGTAAAGCCGTTTATTTTGTTCAAGTCATAATAGTTATTTATGATATGAGTGTTAAAAGTGACGTTTTATTTTGTGAGTGAAAAAGTTTGTGAAATGAACAATTTCACGAACAAAATAAAATCACTTTTGACACAAATACCATACAATGTTTTTTGTACAACTGCCTTATTTTGATAATGAAATGGGCGAATTTGACAATAAACTTCAAAATGCATTTTAATATTCAAATAATCAAAAGGTTGTTGTGAATGGCAATCTTTGCCAACGTTATGATTACTAACAAATGAGAAAAGACATTTGAATTTCGTTCGTGTCCAAATTTCGTCTTGGGTTTTTAACTGCTTAATATGTTTGTCGAGAGTCCAATTATTAATAAAAGTGACGATTTGGTTGTTCCTGTGGATATTGAAGAGTCTGAAAGAAGAGCAAATCTGGAACTCCTAACTGTTCAGCAGTACGATATTGCATACAATTTCCTGACATACTTAGAAGAAAAATCAGAAATATGGAGTTCATCAACTTTGTGGAGCAAATTTTCAATGATAAAGTCAAGCGCCCTTTTTAAAAATGGTGTGGTTGTTAGTAAATATTTTAAGGTAATAGCATATTTTAAACGGAAAAGTGAAGGATATCGTCCCAAAAAATCGAAAATTCTCACTCGTGAACGTAAATTTTCACTTTGCAGCTAAAATTCCTGCCCGATAAATCATTTTTGGAACCAAGGCCGAATTGTTTACTTACATTTCAGGTCGCATCCGGCTCATTTCGTATCCCGGATGCATTTAAACATTCCGTACTCGCGTACGGCACCAAGCGCGAATAGCGCTACGCCATTGGCCTGACGAACTCGAACTGAGAGAAACACAACTATTGTTGTTCTCTGTCTATATTTCGGACCTTTATTGGGTCCTTTTTCAGTACATTAGCTGCTATTTAGCTGGTTTCTTCACAGCGAGTTGCTCATGTCTTGACGAAGGACCCAATCGGTCCGAAATATAGACAAAGAACAGCAATAGTTGTGTTTCTCTCAATAAGTCCTAGACAAGCCGAGAACCTATGAAAACTCACAACCTCAAAAATAAATTATTCTCAAATCGCTTATAACTTCTTTCGGTATCAACGATTTCCTACACATATAATATACCTAGAGGTTCAATAAAGAAAGAATAAAAATAAATCGAACTATGGGTATTAATGTCCTCGCTCCGCTCGCGCGTGTTATATCAGTTGATTAAATTACTTCAGTTTGATTACCTATTCCCATCTCCATTTGATTTTTCAATAAGGGAGGTAGAGATGTTTTTAGTTTGAACTGTAACCCAACCCACCATACTACTCAAGATTGCATCTTGGATTTTTATGGAAAGTTGGAAAGTGATTGAATTAATCGAATTTTCGTGTTTAGAAAACGTACGAAATGATTGTACCCCATTCAAACTAGACGTTTCCGTTGCATTGCTTCAAAATTGAAAAGTTTTTTCTTTATAACTCTTCATCTCAAAAGTATTCCATTTAGATGCTGCAGAATTTAAATTACCTATATTACCAATAAAGATTCATTCATCACTTTCAATTAGATGAATAAAATGATAAATACCGAACTTCAATTGAATTACGCTTATTACAACTATCTTTATACGATTAAGTATACGAGTATGTTTCGCATTCGAAGTGTGGTTGATTTCTCAGTTCGAGTTCGTCAGGCCAATGGCAGAGCGCTATTCGCGCTTGGTGAGTACGGAATGTTTAAATGCATCCCAGATTATGCTAGTGTCACGGGCGGATCCAGGGGGGGGTAATTGGGGTAATTACCCCCCCTAAGAATTTCTCGATCGCTCATTTATTTTTATTCTTAAAATAAAAATTAACAATTTTTATTTCAAAACTAGAATGTAGTCGGCGATCTCGGATCTCGCAATACGTAAGCAAGTTGTCCAAGAAATTTATACGGTCGAGTTTACTCGATCTCTTGTATTATTTCATTATTTGTGAATCGTACCATTAGTTTCTATGGTCCGCTCGCGATACTGCGATAGATTTTCCCGCGGAACTCCCTCGAAGAGTTAGATGTCACTTTAAAATCTGTTGTAACATATTTATACAAAATTTTACCTGGAAATGCAATATGTGATATAGCAATAAAGTCTGAATTAGAGTTCTGGAAATTACAATGGCAAAAAAAAGGAACTGAACCAGCAATTACCAGATAATGCTTTAGACGCATTCAGAGAATGTGACGCCAATATTTACCCGATATTGAAAATACTCTTACAAATATTATGTACTCTGCCTCTCTGCCAGTCAGCGTTGCTTCAGCAGAAAGAAGTTTTTCTGCACTGAAAAGATTGAAAACGTGGCTGCGAGCTTCTATGTCTCAAGAAAGACTAACCGGGTTAGCTCTGTTGCATATCCATAACTATATGGATATTAATGTTGAAAATATCATAAACAAATTTGCAGGAAAGCAAAGAAAGCTAGATTTTACCATTTAATAAATATTTTCGAATGTTTTATTTGCTGAAATTAAAAAAATTATTTCGTTATAGAAAAATGTTTATGTTTAACAGAATATTTATGTTATGTTTATTATTTATGTACTCATATGAGTTCCTATTTCGAATGCTTTCTTTGTTTTTATATGAAAAGAATATATTTAATTTTTATTATACAAAAGGGATTCTGTAAAAAAATATTTATTTATATATATATATATTATACTAGCTGGCCCGGCGAACTTTGTTCCGCCCTAATGATACTTAGGGTGGATTTCACAAATCCACTCTGATTTTTGAACTGTCAAATGTTTCCATGGATATGAGCTATCACACAGAACAGATACACAAAAATAATTTGTCATAATTTGTCAATCACTAATAATGGCAATTTTGGATTAAGTTATTTCCGCAAATATATCTTTTACCCAAACAGAAATTCAAAAACGTTTCAAAAATTATGAGGAAAGATGAGAACGGAGATTTCACGATTGAAACTGATCGCCAAAATCCGATTTACTTGAAATTTCGATAAAATTCACTGTGATATTCAACCGCTTTTTGATCTGTTAGTAGCCTTTTATGGTACTATAAGACGTATGTAAATTACACGGTAAATGATGTCATATGTTCTTTTTTCGACCATTTCAAACCACGACGACCGAAATGCTCGAAAAAAGAACAGATGACATCAATCGATGGCCGCGAAAGCCTCAACAAATTCATCGTCATTTAATTGTGATAATGTCAAATATAGTACCTTCACGATTACGTTATTTGGAATAAATGAAACTATAAAAATAACCAATAATCATCAGTCATAATGTGTGAATAGCGCCATCTGAAGTGGTAAGAACGAAACTTTCCTCATATCTCAACGAAATCTAATCATTTTAGACATCTGTACTCCTACGCTAAGACATTTTGGTTTTGCCCAACAGCGCAGAGTTGTAGGCAACTCAAATTACACACTCTTACAGTGACTATGGAGGGAATATAGTCACTGTACACACTATTTGTTTATATCGCCATCTAACGCGGAGAATATCAAATGATATACACACGAATAAGCGGTAGCGTAACTGTAGCGACATCTAGTGGCCTTACTCAAAAGGAGGAAAAGCATTTCCTGCATAGGTAAAATTTTCATCGATTTTTTCAAAGTTTTATTGTATTTTATAATAACCAGACCGTAGACGAATCCATATATGAAGTTTCATAACAAACAGTCCATCCGATCTCGAGTTATAAATGGTGTAACCAACATCTTTCTTTTATATATATATATTTGTGTATTTCGTTGTTGATTATATGAATTTTTTACATTGAATTTCTTGGAATTACCCCCCCTAAGCCAATTGGCTGGATCCGCCCTTGGCTAGTGTATTAATAACCATCATTACATGATCTTTCCATAATATACTATTCATTTGAGGTCAGAATGTTGCCAAGGCATTCACGGTGAAAACTTTGAATAGCTACTTCATCAACATTCATAATTTTCTTGCTTAATTTTATAATACATTCAAGTTTTTGATATTGTACCAAAATTTTACTAATACTTGATTTTGTTATTTTCTATTTTTGTTTTTGCAATAAACATGAAAATGATAACATTTCAGAATAGAGAATGAAGGTAACTATCAAAAGATCAATGCTCGACAGTTCCGAGCATTTTCAAAGGTGCTAGAAGATCAATCCGTGCTTGTCAGAGTTTCGACGTGGAACCTCTTTCGATTTCCATTCACAAATTCACGAACCCCCCATGGAACGGATACTGCTCCTGAAAAATCCTCATAATAAACCCCAAATAACTGGAATCGTAAATCAAGAATTTAATTCCCATAGGAATCCCCTATCCCAGACATCACCACAGATCACCAACAAGGACCATCACCAGAACGGATATTTTTATTTTCCCGTGGACGGAATCGTTTCCTTGGCAGCTTTATCGCTCCAAATGTGAGAACGAGGTTGGCCTGTCGATGTTGAAGTATGGGAGGGTAAGAAGGCATAAGAAAAATATCACCATATATTGCCGAAATGGTGGATCTCTAGTTTATGCCTGGACACGTCTTGGGTCCACCATAAATTCTTTGTTTCACGCATCGTGTAGTATTCATAGTGAGGAATTTTTCGGTTGAATTGAGATTAATGGATTAACAACTTGTTCGAATGGATAATAAACTTGTCTTTCAGGAATGCCCTGTATCCGTTGTATCGAAGCTCTTTTGCTGCCATGCGATTCCTTCATCAAAAACGAATTTATCTGGTGTCCTTTCCTAACATCTACGTTATGTTCGAGGACATAGGGAAGCTCATTATAGTACTTAGTTCCAAAACGAAATTCTGTAAATTTTGCATCCCATTTCTTTTTGCTCTTTCAAATTTTCGATGAAACATTCAGCCATAGTATTTCTTTTTCCTTCGCCACGGCGCTACACGGTATATCGATCAGCTCGAGAATCTGTCAAAAATGAAGCAGACAATCGAAAAAAAAATGTCCGGTATATTCTTTAGGGTGAGATAAATTAAAGAGAGTGGCAATAAATTTTGGCATTTTACCATGGGGGTGCATTTCCTTTGGATTTTGGCAAAAATATTTCCATAGCAATCCATCCGTTCTTTCCATCTAATCTATACAGGGTGAGTCTTTGACTTGTGTATATATTTTAACTGTAGATTCCTCTCATCAAACGAAATATTTTTTCATACCATTTTTGCAAATTCGGTTTCATTTGAAAGATACAGGTTGTCGAAAATCCATTAAATTAACACTATTCTTTCCATATTATTCGGAATCGATATATCGATATGAACTGAATTTTGGTTGATTGTTTACTTCATTGATGGTGCATATTCCTCAATCAATACTTATTCAATATGTGAGAAATGGACTAGTAGAGATCTAGTTTCCGAAGTACACCACCAGGTGGCACCACCACAAGAAGACAATGCCTTACCGGTTTCTGGCTTATTAGCCGTCATCAGAGACATATAGCCTTATCCTGGGATGAAAACCAACTGAAACTGCAGACGTTATATTACTCCCTAGCAGGAACTATTGAGTACAGTTTTGTACAGTAGTTCCACCTAGAGGGCAAATGTCTACGCTTCATCCCGGAGGTTCCTTCAAAAACTAGATCTCTACGTACATTCATTTTTCCCAAACGGAATCTCGCAACAACTCACTTTGGAGTTTTATGCAATGTACCGAGGGCTCCAAAACCGTATGAAGCGGGCGTATTCGACTTCCCTCGGTATATTGCATAAAACTCCAAAGTGAGTTGTTGCGAGATTCCGTTTGGGAAAAATGAATGTACGTAGAGATCTAGTTTTTGAAGGAACCTCCGGGATGAAGCGTAGACATTTGCCCCCTAGGGGGAACACTGTACTGTACAAAACTGTACTCAATAGTTCCTGCTAGGGAGTAATATAACGTCTGCCGTTTCAGCTGGTTCTCATCCCAGGATAAGGCTATATGTCTCTGATGACGGCTAATAAGCCAGAAACCGGTCAGGCATTGTCTTTCTGTGGTGGTGCCACATGGTTGTGTACTTCGGAAACTAGATCTCCAATAGTCCATTTCTCATATGTATTTAGTTTGTTCCAACTTAGGGACGTTATCTTCCTTTTCCTTATTCAATATTTCTCATGTTATGAAAGTTACAGCGTAGCCGACTCATAAATTTATGCAAAAATACTATAGAATCAGATAAACGGTTCTTATTTTTAAAAGAATCATATCATTTTAGAATAAAGGTATTCCTATGTTTTTTCAATAAAACATGTCGCTTTCGAGTTATTCCTAATTGTATACGATGAAATTAAAGAAAAAATTGTTAATTCCAAGAATTATGTGGATGTTTTCCTGGATGAAATATCATCGAATATTATTCCTTCTCTGGTCTCTTAACAAGTTGACAACGTTGTCAGAATGCCTATCAACTTCAACAGCACTAAAATCTCTATAATGAAAAACCGTTTGATCTAAATATATGTAATAATAAAATTCCACAAATGTGGGGGATAAAATTAAATTATGGAAAGCATGAAATTAAAAATTTTATACGCACAGTTTCTATTTATTGTTACCGGTCCATATTGAGAACAAATGTCGAAATTCAAAATTCGAATATTGATGGTGATGTGGATACAAACCACGTATTGAATTGAAATTAATGAAAAATGAAATGATACGTAGCCCTACATAATCTGTGGCGATGAAATTAAGATCGTAGTGCTATATCGGCGAGAATCACAACTACTCGTTGGGCATTTCCAAAGAGCAACGCCCATTAGCGAAAAGTAAACAAAACTAATGCCTTTGCGATAGTTCATTCGTTAACGATAGGGGACGTATTGCTTCCTTAATTTCGCTAATACCATTGTTTGAAGAGAAAATTAGCAATCTGGCATTGTCTTCTCAAAAGTTCTGTGAAATATTACAGAAGATGGGTTAGGTTAGGTCATTGACCTCGAGTCATATGACCTAGGTTGATGGAGTTCGGATAGGTTAGTGAGAAAACAATTTTTTATGAGATGATTTTGGTATACGAGGAAAATATGAACAAATCATTGGTGTTCACAAACTAATCCTCAGGAAAATCGAAAAGGAACTTATTTTGGTGGGAGAAATATGGTTTTTCAATTCCAGAAATAATCGGACAGAACTGGGTGTTTTTGTTAGGAAATATCGTGTGTGTAACACTGTAACATTCTTGTTCAAATAAGGTTAGTGCTATTTCCTAAATTCATCACCACAGAACATATACTAATTAGCTCAATTTCAATCGAAAAATATGAATGAGGTGTTTGCAGAGAATCTTATCAGGCACGTATTTGGCCCAATCGGAAGGCGTGTTGATCACCTTTTTTACGAAATTCTGAATCTAACCCACTTACCCACTTTTCGGCGCTATCCGTTTTGCTTTTTGGCCTGCTCGAGTGTGCTTTTATTGTTCAATTGAAATCTTTCACGCCGTAAGGGTTATAATTCAGCACAGTTTCTCTCAGTTCAGATTTTCAGTATGATTTCACAGCGATCTCTTCGAGGTATAAGTCTTCCGCCGTTTTCCTCTTAAAATTTGTTTTTTAAAAGTTAATATAGGACTCCGTAATGAAGTCAAAGTGAAAAACTTCCAGAATCGATAAGGCCTCCGTTCTTATTGCTTTTCATTGATTCGAGAGAAATAACTGGATTCATCGAAATAGAATCTTGACCTTGGTCAGAGACCGATTTCCTAATGAACCTTTGAAGGCTGGTTTATGTTTACTGAAATATCAGGGTTTTGTTCACGGGAAAACTATCGAAGAATATATCACAGTTATCTCGATATTTCATATTTGGGTTAGGTGTTATTCATTTGAACCAATTCATACAAGATTAGTCTTTGACTTGTACATATATTTCAATTGTTGATTCTTGAGGCCGAAAGAAACCTTTTTTTTTTTCATTTTCCAATTTCTCGAATTCGGTTCACTTGAGAAGATATAATCAATCGAAAAAAAATTCGGCCAATAACGTGCCTGAAACGATTCTCTGCAAACACCTCAAAGTTCATATTCTTCGATTGAATTTGAGTTAATACTTTTAGGGAATACGGAAGTACTTACCAACCTAGATTTTTCCGATTATATCTGCAATTAAGAAGCCATATTACTCCCATCAAAATAAGTTCTTTCTTCGATTTTCCGCAAGATTACCTTGTAAACACTAATAGTTTGTTCATATCCTTCACGATATCACCAAAATAATATTTTGTGCAAATGGGGTTTTCATCCAATTCATTGTCAATCAACCTTACCTAACCAATTTTTTTTATTTTATTTTCACTTTACATACACCAGAGGTAGAGGTGAAGGTTTTTTGCGTAAAAACAAAAATATTCCATGACAGACCTATCACAGAGCCTTTGAGAAGACTGTGCCAGATTTTTTTATTTCCTCTTTGAACAATGGTGCGAGGTAGCTGGCGCGCAAGACACACCGAAGGATCTATTAATCGACCCATCTCAAACCTTATATTATTATATTACTATTAGAAATTGTAAATAAATATGGGGGACATTTGTTTTAGAGCCAGGAAAATTGATTATTTCAGATGTTTTTCTGCGATCTCGTGATTATAGGGAAAACTTTCAGTAAATTAATGCTATATTAACCGTGTAGTGCCGAGTTTCGGAAATTTCAAGAGGATATTATTCAGCTAGAAACATAGACACAGATTATTTAGTGCTAGGTATCTTTTTATTTGGCATTAATTTTAATTCAATACGTGGTTTGTATCGACATTCATCATTCATATATCTGAATTTATATTTCATTGACATTTATCTTCAATATGGACCGGTAACAATAAATTTTCAATAGAAACTGTGTGTATTAAATGTTTATGCTCCTTGGTGTTTAATTTCATCTCCCACATATGTGGGATTTTATTATTACACAAGCAGGCCGTCCCAGCTTCGCCCGAGTAGAAATTTGTTTCACGCGGCGGTTTCATCTTCAAAACTTCAACCTGCCATATCTTTTGATATACTCGTTGTAATTGTATGATGTGAAGGGCAATTTTGTTCTAAATTAAATACTGGGGATAAATAACGTATTAGGTTGGATTAGGATCAATATACCCAATTCATAAAAACACACTCCCAAATAGTGCATAATTTTGGAAAACATCTGATTACCATAAACAGGTAATAGAAAGTCAATCTTGAGAGATAGATACATGCTATCGCGGACTTTTTTGTAGAACTATTCAAGAGGTACATTTCCGTCATACATTGTAACCACGTTAGTCTTACGGTTTTTGCAGCGCACGTGAAAATAGCTGATTTTGGCTGATTTTTTTGTAATTATTGAAGTTATAGTAGGTATCCTTAATTTTTTCGGGTGAAAAGTATAGCCAATGTCACTCAGGGATAATGTAGCTTTCTAACGGTGAAAGAATTTTTGAAATCGGTCCAGTAGTTTTTGAGCCTATTCGTATCAAACAAACAAAAATACAAATCTTTCCTCTTTATAATATTAGTATAGATATCGCTACATCAATCGTTTTTCCATCATTTAGATTTTAGTCTCGACAAAGTTGATAAAGATTCTGATATCATTGTTGAATTATTGAGAGACCAGAGAAGTAATAATATTGTATCCAGGAAAGTATTCAGATTATTCATGTAATTCATGATTTTATCCTCAAATTCGTATAAAATTAGAAATAACTCGAAAACGACGCGTTTTATGAAAGAACTATAAGGATACTTTTATTTTTCAAAAGGATTGATTCTTTCGAAAATTTGAACCGTTTATCTTTTTCAAGTCAGTTTATGGTATTTTTGCGTGGATTTATGAGTCGACTACGCTGTAACTTTCATACCCACAGAAATATTGGATAAGTTCTGATTCAGAAATATTTTTGATGTGACTTGGTAGATATGTGATTTTTTCATCTTTTTTTGTCTATTGTTTTTCCTTTTTATATAGAATTAAGCTTAAATTTTTTTTAAGTTATAATGTGGGCATATTTTGGGGCGGTTCTCAGCATCGGCAACGCTGTGAATCAGGGGTTAGATAGAACAGCGCACTTACTTAGAGTGCACTGAATCTCGCCTTTTCCAGCCTGTATATTTTTTGTAATATGAAATCTGTTACTTCTGATGGAATAAAGACTTTTATTATTATTATTATTGAATGTGCAACACGAATAGAGTGAACAATCAACCAAAATTCAGTTCATTTGAAATAACGGTTCCGATGATATGAACAGAAAAGTGTTTTCTTTATGGTTTTTCGACACCCTGTATCATTCAAACGAAACCGAATTTTGAGAAATGGTTAAGGAATCTACAGTCAAAATATATGTACAAGTCATTCAACTTGGTTTCTTGTATAAATTTTCAAAATGACAAAAAGGACAATAATTTGAATATCAGCGACTGCAGTTAATGAACATTCATTCAGCCGGTCCCAGACAATGCGTGTATTTGACGAATGTTTGGCATTCGCGGTGCTTCGCGTACTGTGTGGGAGCTCAACTGCGGGTATCGTTCGGCATTCGCCTTCTATCCGAAGTCTTGTCGGTAAGACGGCACGAATCAAAGGAAGACGAAGTACATTCGCGCTCATTCGCGTTAGCTCCCAGACAGTGTGCTTAACTGCGCGTAGTAGATTGCCTATTCTGTCTTCAGTCAGAGTCGCGCCAAACCGTGCGGCGAACGTTTGTCAACAGAGAAACGAATGCCGAACTTTTCGCGTTTGCCGCAGTGTGTGGGAGGGTACCCGAAGGCGCACTACGATGGCACATTCGTCAAATACACGCATTGTCTGGGACCGGCTTTCCTGATGAAATTCGGAAATACCCCCTTGTGCACACAATCCTGCAATACAAATGGAACGGCGAACAAACTTAATCCTATCGATGAAGCTAGGCTGTTAATTTCCAAGGTTTCCGATCGACTTTACGAGCTCCAGGCTCTCCTAAATCTCACCGAACAACAGTAGCTATCTGGAAATCTAGCGATGGCATCTGCTTTAATAGGGCTGCAGTCAGGTGCTGTTTTGGATTCTATGTACTTACTGTCAGTTAATTTGTTGTACCTGGGGAAATTTCGGTAGGGAGTTTGGATATTATTACCTCATTATGGCATGGAATGCTTGACTTAATGGATGTTACGGTCACGTCGATTTGGCTCAAGGCAAAATGGCCTGATAAACTGTTGCTATGGGTAGGAGTTAATAGTGGTTTTTTCTTTACCGCTCGTTGTGATAAGAGCATGTCGTAATAATTATGGAGAAGTCTTGTATAGAAACATGTATTAGAAGTAAAGCTAACATTACCACTTTGAGAACGTTCTGAAGACGTTCCAAAAATGCACATATTGCAGGTTCAATGAATAATAAAGCTGTGGGTGATCAACGATTAAATGTATATCTTTTTATAATTCTTAATGGACAAAAGTTGAAGAAGAACGATAAGGAAACATTTCGCTTTAACGTTAATGAAACGTAGAAAAAATAATAACTGAAATTTAGAGTATCCATTTCAGCCTTTTTCCATTTCCCATTTTTCCGAATTCAGCTCTGTTAGAAAGATATAGCCATTTGAAAAAAAATTGGGCCTAATACGAGCCTGATAATATTCTCTGCAAAGACCTCAGAGTTCATATTTCTCGATTGAAACTGAGTTAACACATTTGGGGAATACTCAAGTACTAACCTCAATTGAATGAGCATGTTAAAATCAAGATATTTCCTAGCGAAAGCAATCAATTTTGTTCGATTATATTGAAAATAATTAAAAAACCATATTTCTCTCAGCAAAATAAGTTTTTCTTCAATTTTCCCGAAGATAAATTTGTAAACAAACATATTTTCCTCGATATCCCAAAAATATCTAATAAAGAATGGTCAATGTTTGTGATCATTCCTGAAACTGCGCCAGACATAGATATGAATATAAATGCAAGAACGTATATAGGGTGAGTCTTTGACTTGTATCATATATTTCAACTGTAGATTCCTCTCATCAAACGAAACCCTTTTTTCAATATCATTTTTCAAAATTAGGTTTCGTTTGAAAGATGCAGGGTGTCAAACATCCATGAAAAAAACACTATCCTTTTCATATATGAGTGCCCTTGGCTCAGTGGTTGAGCGTTGGAATTAGGACCCAAAGGTCCGAAGTTCAATCCCGAGCTAGGAAAGAAATTTCTAGTCTCGGTAGGGGCCATCATTCTCACTGTTGGGTCAATTAACAGTGCTGTGCCTAAGGTGGCGTAAGGACACAGTAACAAAGCCTACACAGAACACAACTGCTCCGAACTCCGAACTCGGCACAAGTTACAAGCTTCGAAGCTTGTAGTTTCAGAGGGGTCTCCTCAGGAGATCTAGGAGTACTCAGGATACACAATATATCATATCATCATATCATATATTCGGAACCGATATTTCGAATGAACTAAATTTTGGTTGATTGTTTACTCTATTCATGATGCATATTCCTCAATTTAAACTCATTCAATGTTTTTCTTGATATAAAAGTTACAGCGAAGCCGACTCATAAATTCACGCAAAAATACTATAAAACCACATGAAAAAAACCGTTCATGTTTTCGAAAGAATCACCCATTTTAGAAAATAAAAGTATTCGTATGTTTTTTCAACGAAACGCGTCGTTTTCAAGTTATTCCTAATTGTTATTAAATATCTCCACATCAAACGTTTTTCCATCATTAAGATTTTAGTCTTGACGAAGTTTGATAAACATTCTGACAACATTGTTCATTTGTTTAGAGACCAGAGAAGAAATAATATTCGATGATATTCAATTCAGGGAAGCATTCAGATTTTTTATGAAATGATTTCTTTCTCAAATTTTATTGTATACAATTAGGAATAACTTGAAAACGACGCGTTTCGTTGAAAAAACATACGAATACTTTTATTTTTTTATTTGAGAAAGAAATCATTTCATAAAAAATCTGAATGCTTCCCTGAATTGAATATCATCGAATATTATTTCTTCTCTGGTCTCTAAACAAATGAACAATGTTGTCAGAATGTTTATCAAACTTCGTCAAGACTAAAATCTTTATGATGGAAAAACGTTTGATGTGGAGATATTTAATAATAAAAGCCCACTAATGTTGGAGATGAAATTTAATTCTAAAAAGCATGAAATTACACATTTTATAAGCACATTTTCTATTAAAAATTTGTTGTTACCGGTCCTTCAGGAAAATATCTATCTAAACAATATCCTCTTAGAATTTTTACGCGACGCGTCGACACTACACGGTTTATTACATCAATTCACATCACAATCATCTCCTGTTTGCTTTATTCTCAGTAAATAGATAAATAAATCGTCAATGGAGCAGGTTATCGCGTAAGCGTCATTCATGAGATCACAGACTGGCCTGTGATAGGAACTAACGTTGGAGATACAGAACAACGGTTTGTCTTGCGTGGCGGCTACATCGCAGCGCACCGATATGGGCGACTGAAATTAAGATCTTGGCGCTATATCGGCGAGAATCAGAACTACTCGTTTGGCATTTCCAAAGAGCAACGCCTTGACGCCTTTAGCGAAAAGTGAACAAAACTAGTGCCCTTGCGAAAGTTCATCCGCTAACGATAGAGGACGTACTCCTTCCTTGGTTTCGCCTATGCCATTATTTGAAGAGAAAATCGGCAATCTGGCATCGTCTTCTCTGAAGGTCTGTGAAATATCACAGAGGGTGGGTTAGGTTAGGTCATTGACCTTGAAGTTAGGTTAATGGAGTTAGGATAGGTTAGTATTATGAGATAATATGAGGAAAATATGAATAAATTATTACAAACTAATCTTCAGGAAAATCGAAGAAGGGACTTATTTTGGTGGGAGAAATATGGCTTTTCAATTGCAAAAATAATCGGACAAAACTAAGTGTTTTTGTTAGTAAATATCGTGTTGGTAACATCCTTATTCAAATAAGGTTGGTGCTCGAGGATTTTCTAATTGCATCACCCAGAACATATAATAATCACCCCAATTCCAATTGAAAAATATGAACTTTGAGTATTTACAGAGAATTGCATCAGGCACGTATTTAGCATTTTTTTTTTCAAATGACGATATCTCTTGAACTGTCTGTGAACGACGCATACGTATAGCGACAGCCGACACGGAGGAGATTCTTTCTAGACCTATGTTGTTATATACGGGTAAATTTTTCTTCGATCTCGTGATGATTATGCGAAGGCACTCTCAGTGAATGTAATGATATTGAGCGTGTAGCGGCGAGTTTATGAAATTCCAAGAGTATCATATAGGTATTATTAAAATAGAAACGTAGGCACAGATTATTAAGTGCTATGTGGTGTAGGGTTTTTTTTTTATACAGGTTTCAAGGCTCAAGTTGCGGTATTCGGTCGGGTTGAAATTTGTATTGCCTCCATCTGCAGTTGAATTTTTCAACTCCGATTTCGAAATTTTCATCAAGCGGAGGTATTCTTCAAATTATACATACGCAGACAAGATTGTCCTCTCCGGTTGCGTCCAGATGACATTCACGTTGATTTGTTAATTACTGAGAATTTATTTCCATTTTGAATTTGATTAGAAGACGACATTGCCTGTTGAGGGATGAAGTTTGTTTGTATTGAAACTTCTATTTAACGCACCGTTTTTCTGTTCATTTGAATGAAGGAAAATTTTTGCCGTTTCGACATCGAAGATTTGTGAATTACCGTGAAACCCTTTTTGAAGGTGAGTTTCTTTCGAAGAATCGTCGGCGTAAAGCGGACATGTTTTTGTGTCTAGCACAGAAAATTGAAATTAATTATTTTCAGGGTTTTTGTTTACACTCATTATTTCACGCTACGTTATCTGGACGTTACCGTTGACGACGTTTTCAAATTTCGAAGGCCCAGGACCTTTTGCGAAATTTCCTTTGTTGGAAAAATTCAAGACCAGCATCACCACCTCACATCACAGAAGAGTTGAACAGTCTGTGGCGGCCCATCCCCAGGAAGATTTTTGTGCAAGTAAACCCACCTATGAGAAATAAATCAATTCGTGCTATATTTGTTCATTTCTCTTTGACAACATCATTTGAAGAAGTTTCTTCAACTTCACATTATTGTCACTTATTGGTTGATGACAATTATCAATCAATTATAACAAAAACAACCAATTGGCGTCCTTTAAAAAAATACATAGTTTTTCACCACCCTTTTCTGCTCACCGGCCTAAAGCTGCCGTTCGCAATTGTGTAAGTAATCTTAAGGGTGAAATTACGCTACAGTATCATTTTGTTTTTCATTACTTTCAATTTGATTCGTGGTTTGTATCGACTTTCATCATTCATTTATGATATTGATATGATATGATATGATATTGTTTATGAATCTGCAAACTGGTGACCTCACATCAACAATGCTAATATGGGAATGGTGGTGGAAAAGGTCAAAATATTCGGGATTTAAACTTCCAACTTAGCCAACGTTTCGGAAATTATATTTCCATCATCAGGGCACTGAAAATGAGAAAACAAACTCCGAAAAGTCTCTCCCTTCACGATAGTGAGACAAAAGTGCAAAAAATCAATACAAGGATACTTGTTACTTCTTAAAAAATTGGTATAAAAAGTGATTAAAAAAGAAAATTACAAAATTACTCGAAATTACAAAATATCACAAAAATAAAACTGACAAAGTCAAAATCAAGAAGCACAGCACAGAGGAGAAAAGAAAGAAAACATATAAAAAACAAGAATTACCAAATATATGAATGTGCATATAAATATCAATAAATAAATGAATTAATAAATTAATAAATTGAAATGTAAAAGAAATCACAGATCAATTGATACTCACAAGATGAAATTGCTTTTCCCACAGTCATTGAAAAATATCATATATAAAATTCATTAAAACAAAACAATGGTACGCTTTCATCGAGGTAAAACAATGACAACAAAGGGAGATCGGGAACATATGAAGACAAACACAGAGAAATGTGGACGGACACCGAGAAATGTTCACGTTTTTTTTCTTACTTTCTTCAATAAATTATGATATATTATAGAAAGGTGCTGTATGTCGGTTCTGGAATTGACAGAATCGTGAACCTTGATCTGGATCATCTCGTGCAACAATCGTTTGCCGAGGAAAGGATGTCTTCCCAAAAGAACAACATCATCGAAATCAAAACGGTGTCCAGTTGACTCACAGTGGTGGGCTAGTGCAGTCTTAGGGTTGGTGATGGGTAGACTAACAGAACGTTTATGCTCCTCAACTCTAATTTTTAAATATCTGCCAGTCTGGCCAACATATACTTGGGAGCAATCATTACATCTAATCATGTAAACAATGCCGGACTGTAGGGAAACCGGAGTTACGTCCTTGATACGGGTGAAAAAATTAACGCCAACAGTGTTCTTATTTCTGAAAGCTACATGCAGAACATCAGATTTCAATATATGCGCCAACCTTTCCGATAGGGACCTAACGTAAACTAGTCCGTAGAATTTTTTTGTTGTTAAGACATCCCCAACACCATCAACCCCCTGGGAAGCAACCGGGACATTAATCGGAAAACCCTCACCGAGAATACGGTTTATAATAGAAATAGGATAATTATTTTTAAGAAGTATCGATCTTATGTATTCTAAGTTTTTCCCCCAGTATACCCCATCAGAGAGGTGTAACGCTCTATGTTTCAAATTTCATTATCCGAAATTTGAAACATAGAGCGTTACACCTCTCTGATGGGGTATACTGGGGGAAAAACTTAGAATACATAAGATCGATACTTCTTAAAAATAATTATCCTATTTCTATTATAAACCGTATTCTCGGTGAGGGTTTTCCGATTAATGTCCCGGTTGCTTCCCAGGGGGTTGATGGTGTTGGGGATGTCTTAACAACAAAAAAATTCTACGGACTAGTTTACGTTAGGTCCCTATCGGAAAGGTTGGCGCATATATTGAAATCTGATGTTCTGCATGTAGCTTTCAGAAATAAGAACACTGTTGGCGTTAATTTTTTCACCCGTATCAAGGACGTAACTCCGGTTTCCCTACAGTCCGGCATTGTTTACATGATTAGATGTAATGATTGCTCCCAAGTATATGTTGGCCAGACTGGCAGATATTTAAAAATTAGAGTTGAGGAGCATAAACGTTCTGTTAGTCTACCCATCACCAACCCTAAGACTGCACTAGCCCACCACTGTGAGTCAACTGGACACCGTTTTGATTTCGATGATGTTGTTCTTTTGGGAAGACATCCTTTCCTCGGCAAACGATTGTTGCACGAGATGATCCAGATCAAGGTTCACGATTCTGTCAATTCCAGAACCGACATACAGCACCTTTCTATAATATATCATAATTTATTGAAGAAAGTAAGAAAAAAAACGTGAACATTTCTCGGTGTCCGTCCACATTTCTCTGTGTTTGTCTTCATATGTTCCCGATCTCCCTTTGTTGTCATTGTTTTACCTCGATGAAAGCGTACCATTGTTTTGTTTTAATGAATTTTATATATGATATTTTTCAATGACTGTGGGAAAAGCAATTTCATCTTGTGAGTATCAATTGATCTGTGATTTCTTTTACATTTCAATTTATTAATTTATTAATTCATTTATTTATTGATATTTATATGCACATTCATATATTTGGTAATTCTTGTTTTTTATATGTTTTCTTTCTTTTCTCCTCTGTGCTGTGCTTCTTGATTTTGACTTTGTCAGTTTTATTTTTGTGATATTTTGTAATTTCGAGTAATTTTGTAATTTTCTTTTTTAATCACTTTTTATACCAATTTTTTAAGAAGTAACAAGTATCCTTGTATTGATTTTTTGCACTTTTGTCTCACTATCGTGAAGGGAGAGACTTTTCGGAGTTTGTTTTCTCATTTTCAGTGCCCTGATGATGGAAATATAATTTCCGAAACGTTGGCTAAGTTGGAAGTTTAAATCCCGAATATTTTGACCTTTTCCACCACCATTCCCATATTAGCATTTATGATATTGTTTATCCTGACTACTCCTAGGTCTCCTGAGGAGACCCCTCTGAAACTACAAGCTTCGAAGCTAGTAACTTGTGCCGAGTTCGGAGTAAGCAGTTGTGTTCTGTGTAGGCTTTGTTACTGTGTCCTTACGCCACTTTAGGCACAGCACTGTTAATTTTTGACCCAACAGTGAGAATGGTGGCCCCTACCGCACCTAGAAAATTTCTTTCCTAGCTCGGGATTGAACTCCGGACCTTTGGGTCCGAATTTCCAACGCTCTACCACTGAGCCAAGGGCACTCATTTGTATGAATTGACTTTGTATGTCATTAACATTTATTTTCAATATGGACTATACTCTGTTCAAATATAAGAGACATCAAAATAAACAAAGTCGCGCAGAGGTAGGATGGGCTTTCTTCAGGTAGAGACTTTATTTCAGGGCTCCAGGGTCGGATCGAGGATAGTTCACACAATCATATAAACTCAAATTCATTTATTCAACATATTCAAATTACAAATGTCATAAGTTTGAAAAAAATAATGCAGCGTCCAAAATAATATATTATGTATTACCCTATTAAAAATTATTCAGAATTTTGTTGGTCTTCTTCTGTGTCACTTTCATCCAGATTCACCAGCACTCGCTCTATTGTTGACTCCATGATATTATCGAGCTGACACATTTTTTCTTCGACATCAGTTACAACATGATGTATGCATTTCTTCCATTTCTCAGCACCAATCGAGCCTATAGCTCCCAGAAACAAATTACGAACCTCAGCAATTTTAAATGAGGAGTTCTGAGCAGCTACTTTTCCTTTTACTTGAGCTCAAATGAGCTCGATTGGATTCAGCTCGCAATGATATGGTGGGAGTCTCAATACTGTTCTTCCCGTCTCATTGGCCATTTCATCTATAATTAATTTTTCATACCTCCCTCTATTTGCCTTGACCAGAGCAAGAAGTTCCGCCTTCAAAAGATCATTTCCGAAGGAAATATTTTTACTGAGCAACCAATTTTTGACATCTTCCTTGCGGGTTGAAGACGGAATCGATTCAATTTTTCTCGAATGATAACTGGCGTTGTCCATTACGATGACAGCGTTATGATCCAGAGTTGGCAAAATTGTTGAGAACCACTTTTCGAACGATTCCCCGTTCATTTCCTGATGGTAATCTCCGGATTTTTTCGATTCGAAAAACCATAGGCCGTTCTCTACAAATCCGTCTTCTCCCCCTATATGACATATAATCAGTCCTTTTCCTTTTCCACTTGGGTTTTTGAGACCAGTTGACAGACCTTCTCGAAAAGCCTGTCTGTTGGACCCAATCGATTCATCGACCCATATTGAATTTTTTGTACATCCCGCATTTATCCATGTCTCGTCAAGGTAATAAATTTTTCGGCCTTGCTCCCTAAATTCTCGAATTTTCTTCAAATAATTTCTCCTCCAAACAACTATTTCGTCTCTATCAATCAATAAACTATTACGACCACGTTTTTTGAATTTGAATTTCATTTTTTTCAATAATTTATAAAATGTTGTTTTTTTAAAATTCGGCAGGCTGTCATCGTTATTAACAACTTCCAAAACCTTCGAAATTGTAGGAATTTCATCAAGAAAAAAAACCGTGAACTATTCTCCTAATTAAGTTCATGTCGAAATCGTCTATTGAATCGATGCTTTTTAGCGACTGGGATTTCTGCTTAGGTGGAATCAATAGATGATTTCGTTTATATTATTTTTCAGAAATCTCGTCGGAAACCGACAAAGGGTTAAGTACAATTCAAACAAATATTTATAACCGGGACAAATTGAGGTACCTACTTCAGATATATCAGGTTATAACCTTTGCGAATTTTAGAGGACCTAATTACAAGGGTTACAAGGGTGTAACTGAGTGTAACAAAGAAATCCAAAACATTCACTTGTATTCAAATTTCATAACTACTTTACCTACTATCGACATTCCGTTCTAAGCTTTAAGTACGATCCTGGCAGTCTTTTGGGGGCGTGACAAGAATTGTAGAAAAGATCCTTTGACCAATAAGCTGTTAGTATGCGCAAAACAAACCGATTTGGTTTGTTGAACAGACTATAGAACAATGAATGTCCAATAGAAACTGTGTGTATTAAATGTATAGTTTCATGCTCCTTGGTGTTCAATTTTATCTCCCACTTTTGTGTGAGTTTATTATGACATATATATCAAACATTTTCTTCATCATTCAAGTTCTAGTTCTAGATATTCATTAAAGAAAATGAGTGGATTTGATCTGATTTATTTTGCATTTATTCAGTTGTTCACTCATTCAAATGATTGCTTGCTTTCAATCTCTGTTACCAGTTCCAGTAACTTTATTTTGGGCCGGAAATGAAAGTTCGACTATAATTGTTACATAAAAAACTTGAAATTCGATAGGAGAAGCGAATTGACTATTTACTCTCATTGAAACTGGGCTCTATACGTAATTCCCGAAGTGAGGAGAGGTTTACTTTCACTTCTATCGTGAGATGCAGACGTCCTTAAATTTTCCCAGGGGTTACGTGGAAATAGTTATCTCCATTGGGTGGATTTCGCTATACCAGGCTCTCATCGGCTGAAACGTTCCTTCGAAGGCTCACGAATTAAACACCATTAAAGCTCCATATTTCCCTCGGATCGCTACGAACCGAATAATTTTCATTGAGTTAGCTATCTGGCATGAGACGACACGCAAGAGTTTAGCGAACACTGCGCCGCCCTTGCGAATAATATACAGGAAATTTCGCGTTAACCTTCGCACGAAGTTGGTAACATTTGACGATGAAATTTTCTGCTTAATGTTCCATGGCCGCATTAAGGGAGGCTGTTTATGTGTTCAAGTTATACTGTTTCCAATTTTGCTTATTTCTGCAACGGATACATACAGTCTTGAATACGGCATAAAAAGTAAACTTTTATCGATGGAGAAGCTCGAAGTTGATCAGAGTGTTATAAATGCAGCTCTCGAAATATTGGCAGATGCAAGTTGCAACAGAAGAGTAATGCACAACTCGATAAAGATGATATTCCTCGATGCTGACCAGACTGACCAGAGGTACATACTTCTGATTCAAATCATTTCGTTTGCCAAGAATTTGGAGAAAAAAATCATTTCCTGTTGTAATATTATCAGGAACAATACAATTAAAAACAGCAAGGCAGTTGGACATTCAACTCCAAGACAACCGAAATTTGTGGAAGATTTCATTTTGAAGATAATCTTCAATAATTGATATTTTCATAAAACGAAATTTCTCGTATGAAACAAAGAAGTTTTTCCATCCTGAATTCTTGTACCTTCTTAAAAAGTTCAGAAACATTCCTGTTTGGTATTTAAGCAGATGTAATACTGTTGAAAACTGCAGAATAAAAACATGAAAACGAAGGTGAAAACAACTCATCTGAAAATCTGTACCTCAAGTCTTTGTCTAGTTTTGTTTAAGAGGACCTCCGTTCCACTCCAATTTTCATCGTAGTTGTCCTGAAGATGATCAAAACGAGATCGAAACCTAGGTCGACTTCTACCCTGTATGATGATTTGTGACAAGTTCGAGTCAGATTCATGGCGGTTGTTGATATTTATATCAATGAACGCGATGTATCTGATTAATCGATTTTCAATATTGATCTAGTCATTACAGTTTCAAATCATTGTGACTGTTGTTATCATCCATTTTATATAATCAATCGAACGTTTAAACTATCAGGAATCGTACAATATTTATTTTCTCATATGTAATACCACTAGAGATGCAATTTTACCGGCAAAATTTCTCGATTGTAATATGAAAGTTTGTTGCTCGAAATTTCCGAAAAGCAACAAACTTGAATATTACAAGAGGGAAACTTTACCTGCTTAAATTTCATCTCGAGTGGTATTCGGCATGACTATCCCGAGAAAATGTCTAACATTAAGTAGGTAATATGGTCACATTTGACAAGGATTGCGCTATTTGGCATTTTAGAATTCATAGATTAACTAAACCTTGTTTGTTTTCTCTATGATATTCATTTCCGAAGCTATCTATGAATTGGAGAAACATCAAAAATTTTATCGCTGGAAAACCAACTTATTGGTTTTGCCGGTTTGAAAGTTTTATCGAGATGAAACGATCGTTGCTACGGAAACTTCCTCAGTGAAAATGGAAAGAGTGGAATAGTCCATTATAAATTCTTCGGCCAACGTTTCCGTAGCACCATTGCTTCTTTTAGCAAGGCTACACGTGATTTGGGCATCTTAACAACAACTAAACATCGACTTTGATTATCGTCGAACCCCTGGTTCTTTGTAAAATTTACAAAAAAAATGCTAAAAATCGACTACAATATTTAAGTAACAAATTGTTCACATGAAAAAACTTTCACGATTTTCTTCTCCAAATTCAATGATACACTCCTTACTATACTATCTGTTTCACTATAAATTTAAACAGCTCCTTCTGGGTGTTGCAGTTTCTTTGTCAGGTAGTATAGTTGTTTCAATTCATCAATCGCAGAATATCATCTTTGATAGCATTGATTCCAGAGAATAATCTTATTAAGCTCGTATTTTCTTTTCATATGGCTAAATCTTTGTAACAGAGCTGACTTCGGAAAAAAATAATGAGAACAAGATTTTTTTAGCCTCATGAATCTAAAATGAAATATGTGTACAATTCGAATACTCACCCTATATTTCTGTTCGTTGTGAGCTGTAATTACCTAATTACTTTTTTTCTTGCTCACCTCCGGATCTAGTTAAAACGCTAAGTTTATAATCGGATAATTATCAGATAACGTGGAATGAGTTTGAGAATACTCCATCTGTGAAATCTGCGAGCTCGGGAAAACTATCGAATAGGTACATTTTCCGTGAATCTGGACAGCTTCGTTCATTCAGCCGAATTCTGCATTTGGAAGCCGAAACTTCATGGTATTCCTGATACTGGTCAATTGTCTTGATCACGCGACAACTACAAGTTTCGAGCTCAATCGAAATTCAACCGAAATTCCCGACTGTAGGGATCTGGTAGCATTTTTTGGAAGAAACTACAAGGCTTTCGACAATTTGGATTTGAATTCTTCTCACATGAGAGTATGAATTTCCGTAACGACATTTCAAAATACGACAACAAAAATGAAATTCAACCCACCATCAAACCTCCTCGCCTTTCTTGAACAGGGTGTCCCAAATTCGATGATCACTGAGAGCATCTCGAGAACCATGAGGGCAAGAGAAAAAATGTTCAAGGACTCCGGATCTCTTTTTTCAAAATAATCAATTGCCAGCAAACAGATCCGAGATATCCGAATTCGTTCTCGAGTTACAGGGCGTTTCTGAAAAATTGCTGTTTCAAATATTTCGCTATATCTCGTTTTCTGTTGGGGATATCACGAAAATTCAAAGAGGTTTTTTTTTGTAATTTCCATTGCCAATACGCTGCTTCCTTTTGATCCGGAAAATTATTCGCCGTTCAAGTGCTAGAGAAAAAAGTTTGTGTTTTTAAAATAGGACACCCTATATTTTTCATCATTGCTTCTTAGTCGCAGATTCACAGAGTATCATTCCGTAAACAGTTTCTCAAAAATCTGATCCGTTTCAGAGATATTGGGTTTTTCGTCTTCACTTGAATTGGGACAGCCTGTATATAAAGATTTTTCTTTTATTTGGATATATTTTATTTTTGATTCTATGAAAAACTAACATAAATCGAATAAAAACTCTAATAAAAATGAATTCTTGAATAAAACTACAATAAATGTTCGAATTGTATCTGATGAGTTCTTCTTTTCAAGATAATCATTTGGTTTAAATTATTCACTACACACTAGACAAATTAGATTTTTAATTAAATCATTGAGTTTAAATATATAATATAGAGACACAACCCAGTTCATTGATTTGATGCACAAATTTTTGGCAGTTTACTTGCCAACTTAAGTGGCGGCACATAGTAGCTACTACTCCGATCCATTTGGTCAATACTCATTTATCGAAATCTCTAGGAGATTTATTTTTCTATAGTTCTATGAATCGTAGGCAGGGTCGCATTCGTCCAAATTCGTTACAAACGGTGTGATTCGATAATGATGAACTATAAGCCATGAATTTCTCCAAAGGAGTGTTCTCAGGTAGGGAATGAGGGGTGAAAATGTTTCTTGGAGGGACATAAAAGAAACGTACTTAATCGATGAAAAGAATTTGTCTTTCTCGTATTCTCTTGAAGATAACTGAAAACCACATAAATCCAAACGCCTTCCAGAAAATGAAGGTTAAATTGGCCACGCAGCTTTTCATCAGAACTTTATATTTGGCTATTTGAACAGTCATTGCAACTGGTGAGCTGAGGTCGAGAAGTGCCAATTCAACTACTCAGTTCATTCTGAAAATGAATGATCTTTTCGACTGCCTCAATTCGATTGGAAAATTTGAGGGAAATTATCAGCCATCAGCAATACAAACTCTGATGGAATCAATTGAATTCATTAAGTCTTGTACAGTTGGGAAAAATATTCCCTGTTGTTTCAACGGTTTGATACAAACCATCAGTAGCATCCTTCAATTGTGGGAGGAGACGAAGGAAACATTTCCATATTTGATAAAAAGTCGGCTCAACCAGGACCCAATGGGAGAATCTGAAAGTAGGCCCATTGATGTGGTTGATTTGACAGATTGGACCATTTCTTCTGCGGATTCGGGCAACGGAGAGCCTAGTGAGGGTATATAAGGAATAAAGAGTTGATTGAACCCCTAAATACCCTAGAATCCAACTCAATCGCAAGTTTCTCGGGGTATTTGATGAGGAACATCGCCAAAAAAAAACAAATGCGGTAAGTGCGAAAAAGCACTCCTCATTGATGATTTGAATAAGCTTGGTAATGATTGGATATACAGGGTGTCCCAGAAGTCCCGCACTCCCTTGAGGGGATCGAAAGTGAAAAATATTCTAAGCCCAAATATCGATGTTTGAAATTTTTTGATAACGTAGGTCATTAGTTATTAATAAATGAAAGTGACCAATCAGGAGCGCGCTACAGAAGAATGAGTAAGCAGTGGGGACGCGGAAGTGGGACGCCAGTCTCGGTTTACTGCTTGAAAAGCCGGCAGCAGCTCTGGCGTCTCACTCTCGCTTTCGCAACTGCTTACTCATTCTTCTATAGCGCGCTCCTGATTGGTCACTTTCATTAATTAATTACTGATTAACTACTTCATCAAAAAATTGGATATTTGGGCTTAAAATATTTTTCACTTTCGATCCCCTCAAGGAAGTGCTGGACTTCTGGGAAACCCTGTATATTGCAAATCGAAATCGGATACATTTGAGAATTCCCTCGAACATTTGATGAGGAAAGCGCTGTTGGTCATAAAGAAAATTATGGTCACAAAATCAGAAAAGAAATGACTTCAAAGGTATATTTTAGGAAAATTGAAAAAAAATGAATTCATAGAAGATTGGAACTCTCCGTTAACTCCAGAATTTGAAAAGCACAGGATTCATTTGTTGAGACAACTGATTAGAGTGAAGCTGTACAGGGGACAGAAAAAAAACCAAAGGAATCTCGACACAGAAGCATCCCGCTGTTTATAAAAAATTAAATATTTTTAAAAATTCATAGAAAATCTATTTATAAATACTTGTGAATGAAGAAAAAATTGCGGACATCTATTTTTTCATACATCAGTATTTTATATTCATGAAAGATCAAGAATAATTGTCGTTTTATTGCATCAAAAAAATCAGGTGACGAAATACTGAACATCCCACATTTCCATATGCCGGTCCTGATCGTCATCGCATTAGGCTTCGGAAATAGCGCGTTATAGTTCAGCTACTTACCGCCAGATGCGGGAGTAAAAATTTTCGCTTCTCTTAAACACACTTATCCATCTATGAACCGGTGAAGGAACTACACAAAATTTAGCTTCAAATCCTTGAACTGGGCTGTGTCTCTATGTATATTTAAACTCAATTATCAAATGGAATATATTCATTTACAAGTCTTGCATTTTATAGAATCGATATTTTCAGGAAATATTTTGATCTTCTATGATATCTCTTTCATTCAAGAAGATCAGTTTATTCGAAAAAAACAAACTAGACAGAAAATTAAATATCTCCAAATAAAAAAATCTTTATATACAGGCTGTCCCAATTCAAGTGAAAGAGACGAAAAACCCAATATCTCTGAAACGGATCAGATTTTTGGGAAACTGGTTACAGAATGATAATCTGTGAATCTGCGGCTAAGAAGCAATGATTGAAAATATAGGGTGTCCCTTTTAAAAAACACAACCTTTTCTGTCTAGCACTTGAACGGCGAATAATTTTCAGGATCAGAAGGAAGCAGAGTATTGGCAATGGAAATTACAAAAGAAAACTGTTTGGAATTTTCGTGATATCCCCAACAGAAAACGAGATATAGCGAAATATTTGAAACAGCAATTTTTCAGAATCGCCCTGTAACTCGAGAACGAATTCGGATATCTCGGATCTGTTTGCTGGCAATTGATTATTTCGAAAAAAGAGATCGGGAGTACTTGAACATTTTTTTTCTTACCCTTATGGTTCTCGAGATGCTCTCAGTGATCATCGAATTTGGGACACCCTGTACGTTTACACCTTATCTTCGCGTACTTCTCTCTTCTGCAAAGGTTGGCAGTCAATTCATCGCTGAAATGCAATTTGTAGATCATCACATGTTTGTTCTGATGGCACGAGTTCGATCCTGTCAATCAGGATACAAATGCAAGAAATGTGGCTACGGAAAAATACATCACACATTATTGGATTCCAACAAATCGTCTGTTCCGAGAAACCAGAGCGGTTCTTCTCCTGAATAAGTTCAGCCAATTTCATCGACAAACTCTTTTTTGGTACGAACCTCACCCCAATCACATCAAACTCCCCCTTGCTAGTCGGAAACGGAATTCTAAGAAGTGTCGAAGCACGCCAATCAGCGCAGAATTCAGTTCGTACATCACACACTAATTGACGTTCAACCTTTGAAGCAAATATTTATATTATGTGAGTGTGGATGACTTACACTGCGCAAAAAAATTAACGCACATTATGGAAATCTCAAATCTATTCTACAACTGAAGGTGTTCTCAATGATGATTATTTTTATCAGAATTATGCATGCATATGTTATCCACTTGCAACGTTTTTCTTCAATACAGATGTTTTCTCCCAGCAGGAATAAAAAAAGATGATATTATCAGATTTTGAATGTATTGGCTCCATTCTAAAATCAGTTGTTCTCGATCAATTCTTGTGATCAGTAGTTTTTCTTTCATTTGATTTTCTACACTCGATCGCTATGCAACGCGAAACACGCAATTTGACCCAAGAGGAATGTGCCCAAGCGGTAGTTTTGCGAGAAGAAGGCTGGACATACACAAGAATTGCAGAAAGGTTTGGAGTTTCCCATACAAGTGTGTCCAGAATGTTGCAGCGATTCAGGGAGACAGGTATGAATGTCCGAAGACCAGGACAGGGTAGACCACGGGTAACAACTGCCATTCAAGAACGTTACTTGAGAATTTCTTCGTTGAGACAACGGTTTGCAACCGCTCGCCTCCTTCAAAATCAGCTTGAGCAAACTCATGAGATGCAAATTAGCACTCAGACAATAATAAATCGCCTCAGAGAATATGATTTAAGGCCTCGTGTCGCGGCAAGAGGCCCAGCTCTTATCCCAGCCCATCGAAGGGCGCGTTTGGATTTTGCGAGAAAGCATATCCATTGGGAAGAGGCCGATTGGAAAAGAGTTCTCTTCACAGATGAGTCTAGATTCTGCCTCTACCATTGTGATCGACGTTCCCTTGTATACAGACGTCCACATGAAAGATATGATCTGTGCAATTTCCTGAATACTACTGGTTTCGGGGGAGGATCGATTATGGTATGGGGTGGAATATCTTTGACTGCTCGCACAGACCTAGTGGTCGCTGATAATGGAGCTATCAATGCTGATAAGTATATAAGGAACATTCTTGAAGAGCATGTAGTGCCATTTGCCCCATACATTGGTGAAAATTTCATTTTTATGGACGATAAAGCCAGACCCCACCGTGCGCGCATCGTGCAGGAGTTCCTTGAAGAGGTTGAAGTCTCTCGAATGGAATGGCCAGCAAGAAGTCCAGATCTCAATCCGATTGAGCAGGTTTGGGACAACCTCAATAGAAGGCTGAGAAGTTCAGAAAATCATCCATCTACTCTTAATGACTTAGGAATCCAACTCTGAGAAATCTGGGAAGGATTAGATCAGAACATTTTGAGATCACATTATATTATACATATTAAATCACTCATCAGCATTTCAGTATTTTGAAAATTGTTCATTTGTCTTCTTTCACATTAGATTCGGTGAAATCCTGAATTTTTCTTCCATATAATGTGTCTTGTTTCGTTCAAAACCTTTCCGAGAGGACATAAAAAATAAGTTATAAAGTCAATGTAGAGTTAACTTTCATTAAAATTGAGATTTTCAGAATGTGCGTTAATTTTTTCGCGCAGTGTATAAGTTACCTTTACCCCGTCATTCCTTCAGACAATAGCTTCAACCACCAAACCTTATTAGTTATACTTCAAATTTTGTTTTTTAGTCTTGGACTAATAGGAATTTGGCCTAACGCTGTCAACTACAGTAGACATCTGCAGAGGTCTTTCGATAAGAGGTTATAACCTGACGAATGACTGCTCCGAAATAATGTTTATAAACTGCATTTGAAGTCGTAGCCCCACTGCCAGCGAAGTCCGTCGATTCATCCCCTCCGAATTGGTTTCATCATTGCACCTTGAAGGTAAACACGCATTATGAACAATAGGAGTCTCTTCTTTCCTTTTCGTGTTGTTTTTGAGCTGATAAATTTCGATGGTCCCCATATTCATGCTAGGCAAATAACTTTTGATGTTGAAATGAACTATGAACAGAATGTTATGTCCATCCATCAAAGCATGTTCTGCTAGTGCAGACCTCTATGTTGGGTACAGTCGACACTCTGTCGAATTTGAGGGGGATGGGCAAGGAAGAAACCTTCCTCGAGGTCGACAATGAACCCTTGAAGTTGTTCAAATACCTTCTTACGAGTATATTCGATTTTCAGACTTCTGAAATGAAGTATCACGACTATTCAATTTTGAGGGGTTGAAGCTGCCCCTCTTAGGGGTTTGCTCTCCCCTATTCAATTTTGAAAGCACCCCCTCTTAGAGGGTTGCACTTTCAATCCCTTAATGTACGTCAAAATATCTCCCTCAAACAAAATCATTCGACGTGTTTCGGGAAATTTTTCCAATCACTATGATAAGAAATATACTGGGTGGCTCGTCCCAGTTGGAAAACCTGTATATGTTTTTCCCGTTTCATTTCTAAAAATGTATTACTTTATTTTTTAAGGTTATGTTTTCGACTTTTAATTGGATTGAGTATAAAGTTGTCGGGTTTTTATGAAATCTTATTTCTTGGTTTATGTGCTCTTTATTGATAACCTTAGCTTTCGCCTCATTTGTGATGCTTCTTCAGAGGTCTGTGGGTTCAAGAAGCAAAGGGTTGAAAAACCTGTACTAAAATCTCAGGCAACACAGACTTCTCCGCGATATCTCTGAGAGGTTACAATACGACTTTTATGGGAACTCCTACCGCGAGTTCCCAGAGATCTCTATGTGATGTTACTAAGCGAAAACACTGATGTGCCCATGCGATATCTTGGCGACCTCGCCACGCGATATCTTTGAGACCTCTCCACACGATATCCATGGGACCTCTCCATGCGATATCTTGGAGAGCTTACCATACGATTGACACAATGTGAACATATTCGGACAGGGACTTCCTTACAAAATTTTGAATTTCATATAGTCATAAGCCCATATGATTGAGAAATGATGATGTTTAGATCTTTGCTCTGTGGATCATAACCTAAATGTATTTATGTTCCATGGTTCGTTTGTCACCATTTCTGATGATGAGTTATATGTCATATATCGGCAGCCGCATTTTCAAAAAAGTAATTGAGGCATGTAGACGGAAAAGGCTGTAAGTGCCAAAAACAAAAAGAAAATGGTTGTTATTGGAAACTGAACTGAAACATGTCGCCAATAGTAGGGAAATATCAGAATATACCTAGCTAGAATATTCACAGACTGACAGGCGTAAAATGGAAACTCAACAACATTTGAATAAAATCCAACGACAAAAATATCGAAAGAGCGCACGAGAAAGTGGAAAACCTTATACTACTTCATCAGGATCAGAAGGACCTGGAAAAAACAAACCGAACAGTGATTTGATTGTCAAGTGTTCTGATAAATGCGGATTATTATCCCGGGAACAAAAAGAAAAACTTTTTTGCGAATTTTATAATTTAACTGAGAATGAACAAGGTTCCTATTAAATAGGCCGCATACAATTAAAAAACATAGTTCGCAGAAGACATGGCACATACGAAGAACCTGCAGAGAGTCGACGTCAATGCGCTTTTTCTTATATAGTACCAAACGGAGGAGGTGAAAATTTTCGAGTATGCAGTAAAACATTCAGGAATATTTTTGCAATTTCCCCTCGAAGGTTACAAACACTTCAAACTAAAAAGAAAAATGGGCACTTCGTGTACAGGGATGGTCGCGGAAATCACCTAAATTCGAATCAACACAAGAAAAAATTCACGGAAAATGATAAAAATTTGGTTCAAGACCATATCAATGCATTTTCCCGGCATGAAAGCCATTATAGTAGAAAAAAAAGTGCCAAGGAATATTTAAGTCCCGATCTGAATTTCCACAGAATGTTTCTTCTTTTCAAACAGGAGCATCCAAACAATCATGTATCATACCGATTTTATTGTAAAGTGTTTAAAAAAGATTTCCCGAAATTGAAAATAGGCTATCCCATCATTGATTCGTGCAAAAAGTGTGACCGTCTTCATGCTATTTTATCAAACTCCCTCGATAAAACGGAGAAGGATGGTGCGAAATTTTCCTTGGAACTTCATCAGCGAAAAACTGAAAAAGCACAATCACTAATGAAAAGTGACTTTAATATTTCACAAATGCCTTCAGCTGATTTTTCAACAGCATGTATGGACCTTCAGCAAGTGATGTTTGTTCCTATGTTGACTCATAGCTCAATGTTTTATTCTCGACAATCTCGACCGCTTTCCACCTGCAACCTATGCATTCATGTAGGGGATACAAGCAACAGTTTTATGTGCATGTGGCATAAGGGAGTTGCTGGAAGAGGTGGAAATGAAATATCTTCCTGTTTTTATAAAGTCCTACGCTCCAATGTATTCACAAAGAAGCATTTGGTACTGTGGTGTGACAACTGCACAGCACAAAACAAAAATCAGATGCTATTGATGTCAATTATATATCTAGTGGTAAAAGGACATTACGATTCCATCGAAGTTAAATACCTTGTAAGTAAGTGGTCATTGCTTCAATTCATGTGATCGCGATTTTGGGATCATAGAAAAAGGAAGAGAGAAATGTAAGGCAATGGTTCCTAATGACTTGCAAGAAGTAAGTAGTACGTACTGCAAGAATAAACAACCCCTTCATGGTGGAAGGAATGTCAGAATGTGATTTTGTTGATTTTGCAGCTCTCGCCAAACTTTTTTTAGATACGAGTAAACTTCAAATCACAAAAGCGACATGGATTCGAATAACAAAAAAAAAGCCACATATAGTACGAACTGCATTAGCATTTGGAGATATCGATAATCCTGTTTGGATGAAAACAAATGTTTTAAAGAAAAACGCCAGCCAGGAAAATCTCCCTTGCCATTCTGATTTGCCGAAAATACATTACCAGTGCAAAATTTCCGAAGAGAAAAAAAAGACCTCCAGCAAATGCTTGTATATCTAAGAAATGAAGACCGCAGATTGTATGAAGATCTTCTCAGTGTTCCAAGGAATGTTGAGGTCGTTGAGGAACAAACAGTTGATGATATTATCGCAGTTTCAAATTTATAAATGGCTATTCGATGTTTCAGTTTTCGATTTTTAGAATAAAGTGCACCTACCCATTAAAAGTTCTTGTTATTTTATAAGTGTATTTTTTAATCGGAATGAGTTTGTTGGCTTATCATGTGATCATATAGTTATTTTAGGGAACATGGTGTCACGGAACAGCTCAACCAAATATTCAGATATGAAATGAACTGTTTTGGAGATACCCACAGGGTGTTTTTGTTAAAAAGTTGAGGAGGAGGCTCCAGCGGACTATTAGATTTTTTTACAATAACTAAAAAATATTTCGGCTTGATAAGTTTTCGGTGCAGATAGTAATAAAAGTACCATTGTGTTTTTCCAACATACCTAAATAGGTGAAACCCATAAGGTCGTTGCTTCATGAGAATATAATATCGCAGAGTAGTTTGCATATCCAGAAAAATAAAAGACCCTTTCATATTCAAACAAGGATGTATCGATTTGAATAAATCAGAAGGAATTTTAGATATTGAAGTATGCAGATTCAAAGGAAACTCAACTCAATTTTAAGTAATCATAAAAGGCACTTTCGGTTTTTTACATATAAGGTACTCAGTGTTTTTCATGTCCGGTACACTCAGCCTTACCGCATATCACGCAGGACACATTCATCGTTTTCCATTTTGTTAGGAGCTGGCACATACGACGTTTCCTATGTAAACTTTTGAAAATTATTGGAATTAATTAGCAGGAACATTCTGATCTGAGGATAAGGAATGGCCTTAGTATTTTTTCTCATTTTTTAAGCGGAGTTTAGCTCAGATTTGAGTTTTTTTTGGTTTTTCTCGGATTCGATTATTTGGCACTTACAGCCTTTTCCATTTACACTCCAGAATTCGTTTTTATTCTTTGAAAAAGCGTTGTGATAAAAAGAGGAAATTCATGGAGATCTTCAGATTCAGTAGTGTTTTATTTTGGTTCATTTAACTGAGTTATGGGGGGGAGCTAGTAGGGTGAAGCTCACATTGAGTAAGTTTAAGACCGAACCTGAATTTTAGTACAGGTTTTCCAACTCTTTGCTTCTTTAGCCCACAGACCTTTCAAGAAGCCTCACAAATGAGGCGAAAGCTAAGGATATCAATAAAGAGCACATTAACCAAGAAATAAGACTTCATTAAAATTATACTTATCAGCTTATTCAATGTGATACCACAATACTGATACAGCTCCACAGCCTTCGATAATCGACCCATATCTTATGGCTTATGGCGAATCTTCATGACCGTTGCTCAGGGCTCATCCAACAATATTGTCAAGTCATGAAACTCAATTTATATCATCAATTTTGAAAAGCCAGTAGAGTAGACCGAGGTCAGTTGTAGCAGGGGACGATTGTAACATCGCGAATAGTTCCCAAACTGCAGCAACTAGCTGTTCGTCACTTCATTATGTGATGCGTATATGCCCACTTCTCACGCCACCAAAATGTTTTCATTTTCTCCGTAAATCTTCTATAATCATTTCCTCTCGTATGTCATGAAATCTATTTATCATAAGAGCGTTTCGTGTGTTCTTTCAGGTCATTATATAAATTTTTCAACGACGAGTTTGCCTTAATAATATTTATTTTTTACTTTCAAAGTTTTGAACACACATCGGGGTCCATTGTTATATTCCCGTTGGGTTGATAGTAACGGTACAACTGACCCCGTTCAATTTCTATAAATGACATGCGTTCATATTTTTTCTACAAAAATAAGATCGCATTTTCTCCTGAATATTTGAGAACATTTCCAATTTTTCTAGAGGGTGTACAAAAAAGAAGTCTGTTTAAACCGAGGTTTAAACAGATTCTCCTGAGAATGATAAGATCAGAATAGGAAGCAAAGGAAAATATAAAAAGAGCACAAATGCTGAAGAGGAATACTGATGTGAAAAAAAAAAGAAATATGTTGCAAAGAAAAATCAAGGAACGACTCTGTAGAGACGAGCGAAGATGACAAAGAGTATTATTGTCTGGTTTGCATTGAGGTGTATCGAAGCAGCAAGTCAGGAGAGCATTGGCTTCATTTGCAAATTTTAGTTCTTCTATCAAAATTATGGATCTGAATGAATTTTCATGTTGAAAATCGTCATGATACATCTGAGATTACCTGAATTGAGGATGTTTCGAATTACCGGAGGTTCAACCTTTCGTATATACTTCTTTCTATTACAATTATAATTAGTTTTTGTTTGAAATGCATTTTTCATTACACCGCTCTGAAAACCCTATCAAAAAATGTCGATTCAGGGCACCGAAAGTGACCCTTTTCCGTGCGGCCGCACCGAAAGTGACCCTTTTCCGTGCGCTGAGACATAGATGCATCTATGCTGAGACACAAAGCAACGATTGCGTGATGACAGTAGACGTCAGTGTTTCGAATAATTATTGTTTTACAATATCGAAATGCCTTCTGTCGAAGAACAAATATCGTTGGATTGTTTTCAGAGAGGTGTAATGAAAAATATCATTCATCACACGTCCAGAAAGGCTTTTTCCGTGCTTGCACAAATTCCCGTGTTCGGCTCCGCCTCACACGGGAACTCTTCGCCGCACACGGAAAGAGCTTACTTTCTGGACTAGTAATGAAATATACTATTTCATTACACCGCTATGAAAACTCTATCAAAACATGTCGATTCAGGGCACCGAAAGTGACCCTTTTCCGTGCGTCCGCACCGAAAGTGACCCTTTTCCGTGCTCTGAGACATAGATGCATCTATGCATAGACACAAAGCAACGATTGCGTGATGACAGTAGACGTCAGTGTTTCGAATAATGATTGTTTTACAATATCGAAATGCTTTCTGTCGAAGAACAAATATCGTTGGATTGTTTTCAGAGAGGTGCAATGAAAAATATCGTTCATTACACGTCCAGAAAGGCTTTTTCCGTGCTTGCACGAATTCCCGTGTTCGGCTCCGCCTCACACGGGAACTCTTCGCGCGCGCACGGAAAAAGCTTACTTTCTGGACTAGTAATGAAATATACTATTTCATTACACCGCTATGAAAACTCTATCAAAACATGTCGATTCAGGGCACCGAAAGTGACCCTTTTCCGTGCGTCCGCACCGAAAGTGACCCTTTTCCGTGCTCTGAGACATAGATGCATCTATGCATAGACACAAAGCAACGATTGCGTGATGACAGTAGACGTCAGTGTTTCGAATAATTATTGTTTTACAATATCGAAATGTCTTCTGTCGAAGAACAAATATCGTTGGATTGTTTTCAGAGAGGTGTAATGAAAAATATCGTTCATCACACGTCAAGAAAGGCTTTTTCCGTGCTTGCACAAATTCCCGTGTTCGGCTCCGCCTCACACGGGAACTCTTCGCCGCACACGGAAAAAGCTTACTTTCTGGACTAGTAATGAAATATACTATTTCATTACACCGCTATGAAAACTCTATCAAAACATGTCGATTCAGGGCACCGAAAGTGACCCTTTTCCGTGCGTCCGCACCGAAAGTGACCCTTTTCCGTGCTCTGAGACATAGATGCATCTATGCATAGACACAAAGCAACGATTGCGTGATGACAGTAGACGTCATTGTTTCGAATAATGATTGTTTTACAATATCGAAATGCTTTCTGTCGAAGAACAAATATCGTTGGATTGTTTTCAGAGAGGTGCAATGAAAAATATCGTTCATTACACGTCCAGAAAGGCTTTTTCCTTGCTTGCACGAATTCCCGTGTTCGGCTCCGCCTCACACGGGAACTCTTCGCGCGCGCACGGAAAAAGCTTACTTTCTGGACTAGTAATGAAATATACTAAATTTCTTGGCTATCTTTGCTCAAGTAAAATTCATATTTTGAGAGAGTTCAAGAAACACCAATTTATATGAAAAAATATTGTGTTATTAACGACCCCGTTAACTGTTACAACTGAGCCTGGGTCGGGGACAGTTGTATAATTCAACAAAATTGAGGTTTTCAACATTGAAGGTAGTTTTTGAAATACTATAATACTATATTAGTGATCTAATTACTCTCATTGAATTAAATAAAATCGATTTAAAATGTGTAATCTATTACCGTTTATCACGTGATTGCAAACACGAATGAGAATACGTGACGTCACTGTTCTGTAAACAAGCTAACCTATAACCTTACTGTCATCACGAGTACGAACTTACGAAGAACAGAAGAGAGTAAAACGTATCACCAGCGAACTATTTCACGATTATTTGATATTACGCAAACGATTCTTTCGCAAGAAATCACACAAGATCAGTTCGCTTTGACAGACGGCGAAGTCTGTTTACCGTGTAGTGACGTCATCATAATCACTTCGTTTCAGCGGGAATTTTGAAAACTATTTTTATTTACGCATTTTTTATTGGTATTTGCTATATTTTTTCCATGAAATTTTTTTTTTCTTGTTTGTATAGGGCTTATCTACAAATTAAAATCATTTCCAAAAAATAGTCAACATCTCTATTGTCCCCGGTCTACCCTACCTACTAACACTTAGGCTGCCAGTTTATACAACTATTCGAAAACCCACGTAATTCACCAGTTAATTCGTTTCATGTGAAGAGACTACCTAAGTCGGATAGGGAGGCATGGACACATTCAAGGGTGCTATCTATCAACCAAATAGACTAGAGCTGCTGGCTGTGAGTTTAATAAGGAGAATTTTATTATTTGTTATAAAAAATTCAAGTATTTGAGAGAGAAGAAACCAACTTTAACATGACAAATAGGACCACGCAACGATTAAAAGACCGATGCACAGAAGACTCTGTGTTGTGTGGCCCGGTTAAATATAGATCCTTTGTCCCAGTATTTATTTTCGAGTTTTTTTATTCAATTTGTCAAGTAGCAAAATATCTTGGACGTTTTGCACTGGTGAACCCTGAATTTGTTAATAATCGAATTCCTAGTATATACAACAAATACGACTTTACGAATATACTTCTCCAAAATAGTTCACAGAACTAGATTATTTACCGTGGATGCGAGCGAGTTCTGTAACCTTCCCCTGCGCCATTTAGTATCGCATTACAAAAGTCGAAATTCCAAAAGTTTTCATTGAAGTTCTGAACGATGATAGTTCAACCAGAAGAATTTTCAAACAAAGGACGATTTATCTAGAGGTTCTGAAAAAATTGTGTCTTGCAGTTTGAGAATTATGGGAAACTTATACCGAAACAGCCTCAATTGACACACATACACGTGGAATACACGTTTAGATATGTACCGTTTCTACGTTGATTAGATGTAACTCTTTGAATTTGGTATGGATTCTTTTGAAACCGAAATTCAACTAAAAACCGATTCTTCGTTCTATATACGTAAATAATACAGACAAAATCGTTTCCACCTAGGATTGTCAATAAGCTACAGGTGTAAGCAATGAATGTTCAGTGAGTTGTTGGTTTCTGTTACTATATTAATTTCGCGTAGTGGTAATTATGTCGAAAACATAAGCGACATTGCATAACAATGAGTATTAAGTTCTCCAGCCGAAATGATGTTGAAATATAACCGATGTCACCGACACAAGTGGAAATTTCGAAGCCGTAATCAGCCCAAACTTTTTGCATTAAAGGTGAAAGTTCGTGGAATTGCGGTGAATAATTCACATGAATAGAACGGCTGATATGCTCAGTTCATTTCGGAAGGAAAATTCTGCGAATTATGAGCCTGAGAGTTGCACCCTCATTCGATCAAGAATGAAAATTATTTCAGTTGAATCTCAAATGAAATTTCCAAGTAGAATTAATATATTATAAATGTTAACTCGCCGAAAAAAGTGCAGGGCCTTAGCTTTATAGGAATAAAAATAACAAACTTCAATTACCCCAGAATATTTATAGATTGTGAAATAAAAGTTTGATAAGGGTGAATTATTCCATCGTTAATGTTAGTCTTGAAATTTTTTTATGACTTCACAACTTCACTCTTGCGAAAATTAGATGTAAAAATTAAAAACGAAACAGCTGAAATATTATGAGCTCTTTTGTTTTTCCAGTCCGCGACAGAGCGTGTGGATATCAAGGATTGTGGAACGAGTGGATGAGTGATGAGATGGAGTTGGAGGTTTCTATGAAATTAATGTAAGAAATACCTACCTGTATATCTCCTGTTCAAGTTCAATGGCTTTGCGCGATGAATTAGGTCAATCAGTTCAATGACTGTATGAATGTGCGAATCGACAGAGTCGACATAATTCATTCTTGATTCCATTAATTGTATGTAAGACCGACTGAGAACATTGTAATCCAAATTTTATCATTGTGAATAATAACATTGAATGTTGTTTCTTTGATTTACAGGTAAGATCAATATTCTTGCATTCAATTGTGTTTTTGTATAAAATGATAAATTCTTTGATTTACAGAGAAACAATTCTTGTTTTATTCGAACCAACAAAAAGGAACTTGGTGAACCCGAAATAAATCCAAACAAAACATTATAAAACAACATTCCTGTTGTGAAGCACAATGGACAGACTGCAGTTTACATTCAAGGTGCTAGAAGCCTCGGATGGAAAATCCAACGTATTATGTGTAACCAGAGTCATCACACAGGATGGACATGCATTCAGAATTCCACAGGAATATATGAGGGCAGCATATCACGAGGAGCTGATTAAGACGGCTATGTTCAATAAGGTGAAGAAGGCGCTAAAACAAAGGAATCAAATGAGACAAGTGTGGGTTAGTTTAACTGAAAAATTAAAGGACGTTTATTTTGATAAAGAAGGTAATTTGCAATTTAATGAAGAATATTTAGAAGAAGTAATTGGGGAACAAAATACTACTAGTGAAGTGGCTACCAATGCAGCAGAACAATCATTAGTCAAACTTTTAGAAGAACTGCTCGGAAAAAAACAAGTAAACTCAGAAGAAAAAAATATTGTAAAATTGGCTAAAGAATTCACAATTGAAAATTTTGATGGTAAAAATTCGAACGCGAATCAATGGATAACTGAGTTTGAAAAAGAATGTGAACGATTCGAGCTAACAAGCGATAATAAAAAAATTGAAATTTTAAAATCTTTTATGGCAAAGGGGGCGGCAGATTGGTATAGTTGTACACTCCTCAAGCTTACAATTGAAGAAAAATGGGAAACGTGGAAAGACAGTTTTTGCAACACATTTGCTAGTAGAGGTTGGTCTCCAATAAGATATGCGTTAGCTTTTAGATATCAAATGGGTTCCTTAGTAGAATATTCTATAAAAAAAGAAAACTTTTATTACAAGTGAGAAAAACTATTGATAATGAAACATTAATAGATTTAATTGCTATGGGCTTGCCAAATTACATCATTGATAGAATTGATAGGGAAAAATTAAGAAAAAGACTGAAGACCTACATAATGAAATAAGTAAATTACAACATTTAATTTATAAGAAAAAATCAGGAATGCAAAAGAGTAGACTAGACACAAAAGAGAAAAGTGAGAATAAAATACCTTGTAAAATATGTAAAGAAAAAGGAAAAGGAACACGTTTTCATTCTGAGGATGAATGCTGGTTCAAAAATCAGGATGATAAAAGTAATAGGGTTAGGCAAGTGAACAAATTATCTTTAGATGTAGAACTCAGTGATGAGGATCCAAAAAACAAATTGTGCCACCATTAATTGAACTCCAAATTAAATTAAATGATACGTTAGAAATACCTGCTATTTATGACCCAGATTCAAATGTTACATTAATAAATTCGAAATTGATAAACTTAAAATCTGAAGGTAATGAAATAAGGAAAACAAACTTAGGAACAATTAATGGTGTTTATGAAACAGATGGGTTAATTAAAATAAAAATCCAGATTTTAAATACAGAAGATTACATGAATGTGTTCATAATTAATAACGAGAATTTCAAACATGACTTTCTTATAGGATTAGATTGTATAAAGAAATTCAAATTGATACAAAATAAAAAATTAGAGATAGAACAAAAAGTTTCCGAATCTAATAAAATAATAAATGCGTATGAAATAAATTTTAATGAACATATCGAAGTAGATACCTTCAATGTCTCAACAAATCACTTGAATCGTCATGAAGAAAAAATAATTATGAATCTAATAGACCGATACAAAAATATATTTGCGAAAGATTAATATGATATAGGCACTGTAAAAGATTACGAAGCCAGAATAGATCTTATAATAAATAAGCATTGCAGTAAAAGACCATATACCTAGATGTACAATCGAAGATAAAAAAGAAATAGAAGAACAGATTTCAGAATTACTTAAAAGAAACCTGATATAGGAATCAAACAGCCCATTTGCTGCTCCAGTAACGTTGGCTTATAAAAGAGATGAAAACAAGAAATCGAGATTGTGCGTAGATTTCAGAGACTTAAATAAGATAATAGTCCCTCAATCGCAACCTTTTCCACTTATTGAAGATCTAGTGATAAAAACAAGAAATTGCAGATATTTTTCAAAACTTGATATAAATTCCGCATTTTGGTCCATTCCTCTTCGAATTGAAGATCGAAGAAAAACAGGCTTTGTGACCCAAGAAGGCCATTTTCAATGGACTTGCCTACCATTTGGATTAAAAACATCACCGGCTATCTTCCAAAGAATTTTAAGCAATATAATAAGGAAAAATAATTTATCAAACTTTACAGTCAATTACATAGAAGACATATTAATATTTTCAAAATCTTTCGAAGAACATATAGACCATCTATCAAAACTATTAGATGCAATTATGAGGGAAGGATTCAGATTGAAGCTGTCTAAGTGTACATTTGCACTGGACTCTGTTCAATATTTAGGCCATATAATTAAACACAACTCAATTTCTCCGATAAAAGATAACTTGATCTCCATAAGAAATTTTCCTGTGCCCGAGAATAAGAAAAATGTTCGACAATTTTTAGGAAAAATCAATTTTTATAATGAATATGTACCGAAGATTTCACTAATTTTGGACCCACTTCATAACTTATTTAGGAAAGGACAAGACTTTGTTCGGTCGGAAGACTGTCAAAAAGCCTTTGAATACATGAAAAATTTCCTCTGCACTCAACCAGTTTTAGCTATCTTTGATCCAGACTTACCAATACACATATACACAGACGCAAGTTTAAAAGGCCTAGGTGCAGTATTAAAACAGCCACAACTAAACGAAAATCCGAAAATTGAAAAACCAGTGGCATATTTTTCAAGGAAGTTAAATGAATCACAAAAAAGAAAAAAAGCAATTTACTTAGAATGTATAGCAATAAAGGAATCTGTAAAGTATTGGCAACACTGGCTTATAGGCAAACATTTTAAAGTATTTTCAGATCACAAACCGCTCGGAAAAATGAATATAAAAGCAAGAACGGATGAAGAATTAGGTGATCTCACCTACTATTTATCACAGTTTGATTTTGAAATAATATACCGTCCAGGTAAAGATAATTTGGAGGCAGACTGCTTAAGCAGAAATCCTGTATTAGAGCCTAAAGAAAAGATAATGAATTAAGGATTGTAAACTTAATTAGTTTAGAAGATATTTTAGAGGATCAAAGGAAAAATAAAGAAATAGAACCAAACAAAAACAGTCTAAATTATAAGAATAATTTGTGTTATAAAAAAGCAAGAAATAAAGATAAAATCTTCTTATCAGAAGAATTTAGTAAAAAATTGATAGAAGACACACATAAGAAGTTTTGTCATATTGGAATAAACCAAATGAAAAATAAAATACTGCCGTATTATACAGCAGAAAACATATCAGAAAATATAAAGAAAACCTGTAGATGTTGTGAAGTATGTATACAAAATAAATCAAGAAGGCAAGACAAAATTGGTTTAATGTCACATCTGGGTCCCGCAAGAAAACCTCTTGAAATAGTCTCCATAGACACAATAGGTGGATTCGGTGGCTCAAGATCCACAAAAAAATATTTACATCTCCTAGTTGATCACTTCACTAGATATGCTTACATACTAACATCAAAAACACAAAATGCAAATGATTTCATTAAATTGACAGATAATGTACTGAAAGATCACGTCAAATACTTCTAACAGACCAATATCCAGGGATAAATTCAAAAGATTTCAAAAATTTCTTGGAAAAAAGAAGGGTCACAATGGTTTTTACAGGAGTTAATGCACCATTTTCGAATGGTTTGAATGAAAGACTGAACCAAACTTTGGTAAATAAGATAAGATGCGCAATCAATGAAGAAAAAAATAAGTATGGATGGACAACCATAGCACATAATTGTATAAATCAATACAATGAGACCGAGCACACAGTAACAAAATTTAGTCCGAAACATTTGTTGAATGGTGAAGATACTTCAGTATTACCAAATGAACTGAAAAAGGATAAAAATTATAATCAACTGGAAAACGATAGAAAGACTGCACTTGAAAACAGTATAAAATATCATGAATACAATAAGAGATTATATGACAAAAATAGAAAAGGATATGACTTCAAAGTAGGAGATTTGGTATACGTTGAAAATGGTAACCGAATGAATAGAAAAAAATTGGACATGATTAGAATCGGACCGTACAAGATTTTAAGAAAGATATCAAACTCAATGTACGAAGTAGACATAGGCCACAAAAAGTTAGAATCAAATTTATTCCATATTTCAAAATTAACTCCATCTCCTAATATATCAGAGATGGAAACCGAAGTGTAATATTATGTATATAATGTATAATGTATAATGTAAAATGTAAAATGTATAATGTATAATGTATAATGTATAATCTATAATGTATAATGTATAATGTATAATGTATAATGTATAATGTATAATGTATAATGTATAATGTATAATTTATAATGTATAATGTATAATGTATAATGTATAATGTATAATGTATAATGTATAATGTATAATGTATAATGTATAATGTATAATGTATAATGTATAATGTATAATGTATAATGTATAATGTATAATGTAGTTATATATAGTGTTATAGTGAAAAGGGGTTACAGTCCACTGCGACCTTAAGGTCTATTGTGCCCCCTGACAGAGCTGTCATCATCGCGCCTCCTACAGCTCGCCCTCCAGTTCCAGAGATTTGATGAAATCCAGTATCTGGGACGGCTTCAAGGAGGATAACTCCCCACTTCTACAAGTTTCTTGTCCAAAGCTATCTTTCCTTTGGCTTACAATGGCATAGCATTCCGTAACCAGGTGAATAGGAGTTTCTTCCTCCTCCCCACAGAATCTACACTCATCAGTGTCCGATAAACCCATTCTCAACAGATGCTTCTTTAGGCGACAATGTCCTGTGAGAAAGCCAGTTAGTAGGTGAAGTTGGTTTTTACTGAGATCCAGATATTTTTTGGATCTAGCAGTTTCAAAGTTCCGGAGGAACTTTTTGGAGTGATCCATTCCTGGGAGATTCCGCCAGAGTTTTTCTCTTTCGGTTTTCTCCTTCAGCATAAATTCCTTCTTATAGGTGCATTTTCCTATACCACAGAAGGGTTCTGGGCCATGTATAATGTATAATGTATAATGTATAATGTATAATGTATAATGTATAATGTATAATGTATAATGTATAATGTATAATGTACAATGTATAATGTATAATGTATAATGTTTAATGTATAATGTATAATGTATAATGTATAATGTATAATGTATAATGTATAATGTATAATGTATAATGTATAATGTATAATGTATAATGTATAATGTATAATGTATAATGTATAATGTATAATGTATAATGTATAATGTATAATGTATAATGTATAATGTATAATGTATAATGTATAATGTATAATGTATAATGTATAATGTATAATGTATAATGTATAATGTATAATGTATAATGTATAACGTATAATGTATAATGTTATATTTTATATAACTTTTTAGGTAATGTATTGTAATTTCACATCAAAATTTTTGGGGAAATTTTTTTTTCCGAAGGGGGGAGATGTAAGAAATACCTACCTGTATATCTCCTGTTCAAGTTCAATGGCTTTGCGCGATGAATTAGGTCAATCAGTTCAATGACTGTATGAATATGCAAATCGACAGAGTCGAAATAATTCATTCTTGATTCCATTAATTGTATGTAAGACCGACTGAGAACATTGTAATCCAAATTTTATCTTTGTGAATAATAACATTGAATGTTGTTTCTTTGATTTACAGGTAAGATCAATATTCTTGCATTTAATTGTGTTTTTGTATAAAATGATAAATTCTTTGATTTACAGAGAAACAATTCTTGTTTTATTCGAACCAACAAAAAGGAACTTGGTGAACCCGAAATAAATCCAAACAAAACATTATATTAATATATTGAAATCAGAAAAAACCTTCTTGAAAAAGCTTTTATTTGAATGCTCTAATGAGAAGAAAATGAAATTTTCCTTTGAAATTTAAACTTTCAAATTATAACTTTATTCTACACAATTTATGACTGCTTCTATTGTGTGTGGTGCTGGTGATTCTGGTTAGTCTCGAGGATTAAGACTTTTGTGAATTCACAACCGATGTAAGAGGGTGTACTTAACTGTAAGCACCCTATGGTTATCTTGATGGTCACTGCAAGAAGTTGTTATCTTCACTTAGATACCAATTACGAAAAGGATGAGGAAGTGGTGGAAATAGAACGCACTCTCAACCAACTGCATTTTCTTGTTACATTTACGTAGATGACAAGCACGAAATATTTATACAAGACGTATTATGTATACAATTATGAAATCTATAGCTTCTTTTTACATATGTATGAAATACTAACCATTCATTAACAATTGTCTAACGAAATTACAAAAAATGACTTCTTGTCTCAATAACATAGGGTTTTCAAAGACAAACTGGAAAATATGGGAGATTCTTTCCTCTTAGTGAAGGGGAAAAGATCAACAATTAGTTGGGTGTCAGGATCGAAAAACGCCTTCCTAAGCCACAATGTGACAGAAGAATCATCATTTTTGAACCCAAAAAATCCCAGATACTGATCTTGAATGCAATCAAATCATCATCCGCCATTTTGTTTTTTCCTATAACGAATAATTCATCATATATTGTCACCAGAATTATATACATCTGCAAAATTTCAAATCAATCGGCCGATTAGAAGTGTGTAATATTCAACTTGCAAGATTTGATTACAGACAGACAGACACCGGGACAGGTGAAACTAAATAAAAGGCTGTAAAAAAGAGACAAATAGGTACCTTATCAAAATTCCAGTGAGGAAAAAAGATGTTTCGAATGGGTACATTCTATTTATATTCTTAATAAAAATGGCAATGGGTTTTGAAAAATACCCCGTCTGGTTCATTTTTAGTTCGGACCAGATACAGGGTGTTTCACCATAAACTGGACAAACATATATAGCCGCATAGGTGACACCGAGAAAGTCATTTTGCCTTATGATATACACCCCGTTTTCGAAGCACAGGCGAGGTTCATGATGTTTAATGTCAACTTTGATCAATATTCTGATAACTGATTTTGTAAGTTATGCGTGAGATTTGAAATAACCGTTTCGGGCCACATCTTATTATTTTTTTAGTGCTCAATTCAATTGTGGTGAAGAAATCTGGAAAAAAATTCAAAATGGCAGAAAACCTGCAAAGTTGGTGATTTTTTATTCTCGGTTGCTAATTCAGAAAGCCTTATTTCAACGTATTTGATTTTCAAAGATTTCCCGTGAATTTTTCTCAAAATTCGAGCTCTTCTCTTGTTTGCATGTCCTCAGTAAAAATAAATACAACCCAGAATGGTTGAATTCTTTCAAGGTTAAATTACCTTACATTATCAATACTGATGCGAAAACAAAATAAAAAAATATCCATTGGTTTTCTTGTAGCCTTCCAAAAATTTCGCTCGGAATACTTAATTTTTATTAAAAAATCTGGAAGCTTTATGAAGGCCACAATTGTGCTCATGGGATGCCACAATGAATCGTTTTCAAAAAACTTTGGTAGTAATCGAATCCTCAACGAATTATGAAATGGATTTATTCTAATCTCATAAATGACCGATACCAAGCAGCTCTGGTTATTCGTTATTCATATTTCATATTTCTATCCGGGATCAATCAATGGAACCACGGAAACTTTCATGAAATATACGCACCATGTGCTAGATTGACAGAATTAAAATCTGATAAATTCCACATTTATGTCAGCCAACGATTTTCCTTTTGAGTTCCATCTAATCTATTCAAAATATTCTCAAGCCAATTCATTCTATCGGGGACATGCCAATTTTCTTCTTTCAGGCGTCATATTTCATGTTTTCAGTAAAAGTTTTTCATAGCCCATTAATGATTATCTCATTGGAAGGGTTCGAGTTTTATCGCGAAGACCATAAAACTGTTGATGTGAAACAGTTTCTGAGTGTTTAAGGATATTTTTTATCTTTTTTCCTATCATGTCAATCGCTGTTGATTTTTTTGTTGCTTTGTGTTGGGATCATTCCTTCCCCGTTAAGTGATTTGTCATAAAAAACTTGTTTAAGTGCATAAACTTTCCAAGCGTTCTAAGAATAGACTAACACAGATCAGAAAAATAACACTGTATCGAAGTTCACGAAAACAGAGTAGCTGACAATTCATGCTGCAGAAATTCTGAATCGTGTACCATCTAATTTATGGAAGTGTCCCACGTCTGTCTCAATTGTCTGAGGGTTTCTCCACATACTCTTTCTTATGCGAAATATCTATGGGGCTACCTCTGTCCGATGTTCCCATCGAAATGTCGTTGAGAATTGTGTAGTCTTTGCGAGTAAATATTTGTTAGGTTGATGTTTCAAGCTCTCAGTCTGTTTATACCAATTAATCAGCCAATTCCTTTTCCACGATTCATTTTTTTTTCATATTTCGCACTGAGGAATACGAATATCAAATATATTATTGTCAGTTGGTTTTCCTGATTGACCGGCCTATTTGCTATTCGTGCTCTGGACCACATGAAAGCAATAGCGTGCTCTGACTAATCAGTCTAATCAGCGCAATTCAGTCAGTGTGCTAGTTAGTTTCATAGCGAAAGGGCTTTGGGCCTTGGTAAAAAAATTTCAGCCCCTTTCAATGGTCCGACCGATACCATTTGAATTGAATAGGTTCGATCTGGGCACGTTTTTGTTGGAAAACCATGTTTTCCACGTATTTTCATTAATTCTCCTATTTGATCTTCAGATGCGTCTTTATCCATCTAATTGCTGGCCTGGCAACCACTAGAAACTGCAAATCAACTTCAATATGCCACATAAAGAAATAAAAGTGGCCGATAGATTTGATTTCATTCTCCAGTTCTCTATCCTATTCAATTCAATTCAATTCAATATCGTCACCTATATTGAATATGCACTTATAATACAGAGTGTTCCATCTCAGGCGAGCGATACCATATATTTCTTAGCCCATAGTGAAAATTTCCCGAATCACGTCGAATGATTTTTTTAGGGGGGGGGCATCTTTTGACGTATATTTGAGGCTTGAACGTGCAACCCCCTGAAGTGAGGCGCTCCAACCCCTCAAAATTGAAGAGGAGAAAGGCTTTGAGTGATATTTCATTTGAAAGGCCTTGGAGTCGTCTTTACAACGGTGTATGAAAAACGAAATTTTGATGGACAGTTTTTGCCAAAAATCAAAATTTTCAGCTAAAATGAGCCACTTTGCGTATTTCGGTTATTTTTACAATGTACAGGGTCACCCAAATTGCTTGATTTTTGCTGTTTCTGGTACTTCTAGGCTAGATAGGTGAAAATGTTGAGAGAAGTCCTGGGCTCGATTTTTGTGAAAACTCCATAACTGAAAGCCGTTTCACGATATCTTCATTTGTTTTGAAGATATAACGAAATTTCGATATTTTGGCGATTTTGAAAATGAGCCATAACTTCTTCATTTTCTGAAACATCTAGAAACAGCAAAAACTTTCTACAGGCCCTTTTTCATTAGCAATACGACACCGTATTCATTTTTTTTTATCTCTTGTATAAAGGGTGAAAAAAAACAACTTTCTTATTTCAAATACGAATGGTATCTTTTTTATCCTATGTTATGCAGAAACGCTCCGATTACTCCGCACTCCCCTATATGTCGATATATTATTACCTTATTTGAGACAGAAATAGCAAAAAAGTCGAATAATCACTTAAAATTGAGTCTGTCATACATAATTCTATGAAAGTAAAAGTCGAAAAATAATATATCGACATATATATATTTTGGAAGAGCTAATTTTTTTCTGCATAACATAGGATCGAAAAAAGATACCATTCGTATTTAAAATAAGAAAGTTGTTTTTTTTTCACTCTTTATACAAGAAATAAAAAAAATTTGAATACTGTGTCGTATTGCTAATGAAAAAGTGCCTATAGAATGTTTTTGACGGTTTTAGATATTTCAGAAAATGAAGAAGTTATGGCTCATTTTCGAAATCGCGAAAATATCAAAATTTTGTTATATGTATCTTCAAAACAAATGAAGATATCGTGAAACGTTTTTCAGTTATGGAGTTTTCGCGAGAATCGAGCCCAGGACTCCTCCCAACATTTTCACCTATCTAGCCTAGAAGTACCAGAAACAGTCAAAATCAAGCAATTTGGGTGAGCCTGTACAAGCTCATTCCTATTGAGCCCTTTTTAAAAATTTAAAAAGAAATTCTTAGGAAAATTTGATTATTTGTCATGCACACAATAAACAAGCTTTCATGAAAAAATATTATTGAAGACAAGCTTTTATGATAACAACACTCGTCCGCTATTTCGAAGCAGCCATCTTGAATTCCTCACTTTTGAAGGGTCGGGATTTCCGTCCCAGAAAACCCCCAGATACCAATTTTGAATAGAATTGGATCATAATTACAAAACTCTTCTGCCCTATTGTAGCCGCCATCTTGAATTTTCCAATGTGGACAGGAGAATCATCATTGTGGAACCCAAAAACCTCCAGATCCTAATTTTGAAAGGAATCAGATCATATTTACAAAACTCATCCGCCATTTTGAAGTCGCCATTCTTTTTTTTATAACAAATATTTCATGATGCATTGTCACCAGAATTATGTACACCTGCCAAATTTTAAATCAATGGGACGATTAAAAGTGTGTCATATTTAACTTGCAAAATTTGATTAGAGACAGACAGACAGGTAAAACTAAATAAAAGCTTGTAAAAAAATTACATCTGCGTTTTCAAATCAAATTGTTACATTTCATTCATGGCATCTAGAATTGGGAAGACAATTATTTGAGTTTGAATCTGTCTAATATAGAAATTCATTAATAACATGGTGGTTTTCTTTTTTTTGAGTGTGGAAGCAGGTTTATTGAGTGATTTGGATCATATTGAAAATATTAATACCATGACGTCTACGTCACCTTGCTCGAAAATAAACTTTCAATTCAGATTGACAACATTATTTCTACTTTATTCACTTTTATAAAGTATCACAGTTGGTCAAGATATAGGTTTACCAAGTTTTTTACTTGAAACTGTCGCAGGTTGGCATTCGTGAAATGTCGAATAATGGGGATTTTGACACATGTTACAAATTCATATAACTTGATGTTTTCCACATTGAAGGTAGTATTTGAAATAATAAAAAATATTTTAGTCATCTTATTACTCTCATCAAATTAAATAAAATTGATTCAAATTGTGTTATCTACTATCGATTATCACATGACTGCAAACAGCAATCAGAATACGTGACGTCACTGTTCGATAAACAAGCTAATCTAACGTAACTACCTCTTACGTATCAACAGCGAACTATTTTACGATTATTATTTGTTATTACGAAAACGATTTGATCGCTAGAAATCAGTCAAGATCAGTTCGCTTTGACAGAAGATGGAGTCTGTTTTTCGTATAATGACGTAATCATAATCACGTGACAGTATAAAGCGTTTCAGCGAGAATTTTGAAAACTATTTTTATTCACGCGTTATTTTTTCTATAAACGTCAAAAAATGACAAGGTTCGCGCATAGACAACAATATGAGAAGTGACCCTTTTTTTCATTTTCCTTCGTTACCATGACACCGTGCGCGAAGTAGTGTGCAAAATACTTACTTCGCACACTGCATGTAAACTATATGGGATTTTTATATTTTAAACTTTATGTTCCTCAATCAAGCAAAAATCCAAGAAATCATTCATTTATTGATGTATAACAATAATTAAAGCTTTCAAATTGTGCGAAAAACGGTTTAAGCAAATTTTGTTTGCATCTCATGCGCGAAATATTTTGGTGATCTCGACTATTTTTCTTACTCGGCAGCGCCTCGTTAAAAAAAAATCAGTTCTCGATCACCAAAGTAGGTAGCATTTCGCGCACTAGATACAAAAATAACTATTTTCTACAAGCGAGCGCTTTCAAGCCTTTCCCGCACGCATTTCATTTCGTAAAGAGTCACATCGCACACTTTCCGTGCGGAAAAGGAATAGCAGAGGTTTTTCTCGCACGCTTTTTCTAAAGAAAAAACTGAATTATGATTATTGCTCTATGCACCAAACGCCACCGATGACGTTGGTACGGAAACGACATGTGAATTCATAGAATTATAAATATAGAATTTGAGCGTAGTGGATAATAAGTATACAAAAGTGAAGCCCTTGTTCCCCTTGAATCCAGGGTCAGTTGTCGCTATTCGCATGCCTAGGGAGATAAGAAGGGACATGTAATTTTGTATCCATGGATACCATATGTGGCTTAATACACACAGAGACAAATAACAAAACTTCATCCGCTGATCGCCACGATGCCCCTATTTTCACACTCTCCGTTATCGCACATGCTCAATAGTCTCACTGGCCCTAGGCACAGCCCTCTAGAGGCTTCACTTTTAATTTCACGGATCAAATTATAGGTATAGAATTATGTGTGTGAATTAACATTAATTTGTCATCAGTATGAAATTATTTGAATATATCAGATCGAATTTGATCAGTGTGTTGAAATCAAATCGATATCGTACTTGAAAAAAAAATTTTTCCTAACTCGTGCGGAAAGTGTCCTTCTCGCACTCAACTGCTTGTCCGAAATATCTCTTTCCGCACTTGTTAGGAAAATAACTATTTTCGTGTTTGTATAGGGCCTATCTACAAATAAAAATCAATTCCAAAATATAGTCAACATCCCTATTCTCAGAAACGTTGCCAATGCTTATTTCTATTCGCTCTTTTTTAACTTTGTAAATGGAGTTAGTTCTCTTAAGGTTTAACTGTGACACAGGTTTCGAAGTACTAATTTTCATAATGGAGTATTTCAAGTTGTGCAAAAATAAGGTATTTAAGGTCGGCGTTTAAAGCAAGTAGGAAAGCTCAGCCGATAGAGGCGCCACCGTCTATTTTCCGGAACATCTCCATAGAACATGCACTATCACTATCAAGTTCTATGAATATCTCTCTAATCATGAATGAAATGTACAATGGCGCTCTCGATCCGAAGATCGCCGAACTATGAAATAAGCGAATTTGTGGGTAAAGCAGGAACTTTTTCCCGCCAAAATTTGAATTTGGCCATTCTCTGCCAATTCCGTATTTCAAGTTGATCTTCTGAACGAAATTATCAGTAGATTCACTTTTAATCGGAAGTTGAACTATTTTCATGGGTATTTCTGTTGAAATGAAACAGAAGCACGGGTGGGCTCATTTTCTTCTATTTTTGAAAGAAAAAAAATTAACTGTCGGAATGAAATCGATTAAAATTATTTCATCAAGAACCCTAATCCTTTCTGAGTTCACCCACAAAATTTCAGTTCTCAAAGTGAAACCGTTTTCGAAATCAACTTGAAATAAAAACACACTACGTTGAACGCCCACCTTAAATGACTTCTATAGGCTTTTTCCTTGAGAATTTTGAAAATCAGGAAATTCCATAAGTCCGTCTGTTCGTTCAGTAGTTTTTCTGTCGAGTTATTCGTGTACTCTTATTTTTTTGTCGAAGGAACTATTACAAAGTAACGGATTATTCTGTTCATTATTTTTCAGTTAAATTTCGAAACTCGATTCTTGATATCCATATTCCATACAAGAAAATATCATAACTGAATCTTCCAATCAAGTTTATACGTATACGTGAAATACTTACAGTATTAACAGAGAAAAAAGTTTCTTCAACTTTCACCAGGTCTTTGGAATTCTTGAATTCAAATAATATTTTCTCAAATTCATTTTTTTCCCAAAGTCAATAATCATTTTGATAAATATGTAATTACTACGACCTGTATGTAGAAAAGGCAACTTTGCTTAGTTATCTGACAGGAAAAATGCCATAATTTTCAAAATATACACGGTGAGATGTGTCATAATGTGAGGGCCAACCGGGATACCTTGTAAAAGTGAATGAAGTATATTTTTATCTGTGTGTTAGTATCGTATGCATATACAGGGTAATTTTTTAAGTGTATCATTAGACGTTTTCGAGGAAGGAATTGCGATACAAATTCAAAATTTTGTATTTTTGTTTAAGAGTACATGAACTCAATTTCTAAAATATTTTCAAGTCGAATCTACTTCCGGTTCTACCGGAAACGATGTGAACTTCGTTATTTCAAATGCAACACCCTGTATATTTATCCATATTTGAATTCTTCGTTCAATTCTGCAATGATTTGATGTATGACATGCGCAACCAAATCAAGCGATTATTGAGTTATTGCGTGATTCTCAATTTTTTTGACAGAAAGAGAGAGAGAGAGAAAAGTTTATTCACGGCCATCGACCTGAGGTCCTTCAGCCAAGACAGAAAGATTTTCACAAATTAGTGTTCATATCTTCAAAATCCCTCATTGTAAGCATTTTTTTTTTGCAACAGTGGAACAAAAGAAAGTACGCTGATACCGCTTATTGTACGAATTATGAGAAAATACTATACAGGGTGTCTGAAACGGGGCATCAAAGTGAGCCTCAACAAAACTATAAAATCTCATTATTTTCAAATGGGAACCATATAATTTTGTAATTCCGATCGATTGCTCGTCAAAAACTAGCCAGAGTGTCCCAAACATTTAATGTCTTTATATAATCAGTAGTTTTGATGTTATCGAATAAAATTCGAATTTCATGACTAAATCCAGGTTTCGCTCAGTTAAATTCATTGGTATGCTTGTCTTTTTCAAAGTAGACTATGTTAGGAATTGTCATTCCTACTTATTTTTATGGATCGAGCACTATGCAGAACATGCAATGATAATTAGGTACACTACAATGATTCATCAAATGTCTGTTCTCTATTTGCGGCGAATGTGACAAACAAAAAAAACCGATAATGAACGATGACCAAATGGTACTCGATTAATGAAAATAAGTGAGAATAACAATTCCTAACATAGTCTACTTTGAAAAAGACATGCATACGAATAAATTTGATTGAGCGAAACCTGGATTTAGTCGTGAAATTCGAATTTTATTCGATAACAGCAAAACGACCTACTGATTTTAAAGACATGGAATGTTTGGAACACTTTAGCTAGTTTTTGACGAGCAATCGATGGGTATTACAAAATTATATGGTTCCCATTTGAAAATAATGAGATTTTATAGTTTTGTTGAGGCTCACTTTGAAGCCCCGCTTCAGACACCCTGTATAGTATTTTCTCATAATTCATACAATAAGCAGTATCAGCGTACTTTCTTCTGTTTCACTGTTGCAAAAAAAAATTCTTACAAGCAGGGATTTTGAAGATATGAACACTAATTTGTGACAATCTTTCTGTCAAAAAAATTGAGAATCACGCTATAACTCAATAATCGCTTGATGTGGTTCGCATATCATACATCAAATCATTGCAGAATTGAACGAATAATTCAAATATGTATAAATATACAGGGTGTTGCATTTGAAATACGGAAGTTCACATCGTTTTCTGTAGAACCGGAAGTAGATTCGGCTTGAAAATATTTTAGAAATTGAGTTCATGTACTCTAAAACAAAAATACAGAATTTTGAATTTGTATCGCAATTCCTTCCTCGAATACGTCTAATGAAACACTTAAAAAAATCAACCTGTATAGTCCTTGGTCCCCAGTCCGACACTGCTCACAATGTCTATAGGTACGCTGGACGGGTTCATTCAGATGGCTGATTTTCTGCACTCATTGGCCAGGTATTGTCGAAGAATATCATCATGTCGTCTTATCTAACCATTTTTATGCTGGAACAGTGACAGGTGTCATATCAATATCCAATCTAATGTGAGTTTCATGAAATCGATGCGTCTACTAATGACATTTGAACAAGGGTTTCAGTCCTTGGTCCTTACGACTGCGGCGATGCTGAGGTAGGGGCACCAGCATCATTTCCATTTTTATGGAAGGAATCAACTCGGAAAAGGTTCTGTGTCATTCTTTTTTCGTTACAAGGATTTCAACGACAGGTGGTCGAACAAAACCAATAATGATTGTAGGTTTGGGCTGATGTCAATAACATTGCATGAAAACAATCTATGAATTTTATATCAGTCGTGCAGATAGATCATTTACATCCTTGCTGTTTTGTTTTCATTACGTATACAGGGTGAGTCTTTGACTTGTACATATATTTTAACTGTAGATTCTTGATGCTAAAGGAAACCTTTTTTTCATTTTTCCGAATTCGGCTCTGTTAAAGAGATATAGCCATTTGAAAAAAAAAGTTGAGCTTAATGCGTGCCTGGATCAATTCTCTGCAAACACCTCAAAGTTCATAATTTTCGATTGAAATTGAGGTGATTATTAGATGTTCTGGTTGATACAATTAGAAAACACTCAAGCACCGACCTTATTTGAATAAGAATGTTACAAACACGATATTTCCTAACAAAACACTCAGTTCTGTCCGATCATTTCGGCAATTGAAAACCTATATTTCTCCCACCAAAATAAGTTACTCCTTCGATTTTCCTGAAGATTAGTTTGTAAACACCAATAATTTGTTCATATTTTCCTCGATATTCTAAAACGATCGCATAAAAAATGGTTTGTCACTAACCTATCCTAACTCCATTAACCAAAGTCATATGATTCAGAGTCAATGACCTAAGCTTACCACATTATCTGTGATATAGCACAGAACTATAGAGAAGACGATGCCAGATTGCCGATTTTCTCTTCAAACAATGCGAACTCAAGAAAGCAGTACGTCCCCTATCGTTAGCAGATGAACTATCACAATCGCTAAAGGCGTCTAGGCGTTGCTCTTTGAAAATGCCGAAAGAGTAGTTCTGATTCTCGCCAATATAGCGCTACGTTCCTAATTCCAGTTGCCATCCACGGCCTTCTGAAGGCCGTAGATGTACCCGCGATGCTCTGTGCTCCAACCAGTCCAACCTAAAACGTTAGTCCGCACGGCATAAACAAATTTCACGCTTTATTTATTTACAGAGAATGAAGCAAACAGGTGATGATTATGTAAATGACTTTCAGTGAATTGATGTAATATTAGTGTCGTTCTGGTGTCGAGTTATATTGTTTCGATAGATATTTTGCTGAAGGATGGTAACAATGAATTTCAAATAGAAACTGCATATAAAATGAATAATTTTATGTCCCACGAATGTGGAATTTTATTATCACATATCTCTACATCCAACTTTTTTCATCATAGAGATTTTAGTCTTGACAAAGTTGAAAAACATTCTGACAACGTTGGTAACTTGTTGAGAGGCCAGAGAAAAATCATATTCGATGAGATTTAACTCAGGACAGCACTCAGATTATTCTTGAAATTCATGATTTTTTCCTCAAATTCAACCTTATACTTTTAGAAATAACTTGAGATCGACGCGTTTTATTGAAAAAATATAAGAATACTCTTGTTTTCTAAAATAATTAATTCTTTCGAAAACGTGAACCGTTCATCTTTTTCAAGTGGTTTTATAGTATTTTTGCGTGAATTTATAAGTCGACTATACTGTAACTTTTTTACCAGTAGAAATATGAAATAAGTTTCAATTGAGGAATATACACCATGAATAGAGTAAACAATCAACCAAAATTCAGTTCATTCGAAATAACGGTTCCGAAGATATAAACAGAAAAATGTTTTTTTCATGGATTTTCGACACACTGTATCTCCCAAACCAAACCGAATTCTGAAAAATGGTGTAAGAAAAAAGTGTTTCGTTTGATGAGAGGAATCTACAGTTAAAATATATGTACAAGTCAAAGACTCACCCTGTATTGAGAAAGTAGTACTGAGATGTAGAGGGTTGACAGAATTCGTTGTCAACTGAAGGAATCTCGAGAACTTTATCAGCTAGAAGAAAACTGATGGCAAAGCTCTTTTTTTTTGACTAATTCGAATGTGTGTGGAGTTGGCCAAGCACTTTTTGATTTTCGAAAAATTTTTTTTGTGCTGAATTGTGCTAGGTTTGTGCTGCTTTGTGCCGTTGAAATTTCCTTTTTATTCCATTTCGTTCCCAAGATATTTCAAAAATCGAAAAAATGGGCTAGCCCAGCACTTTTCGAAATATTAGGTTTCAATGGCTGAAATACATTGCGCTGTACATGCACTGAGTTGTGCCGTTCGAATTTTCCCGAAAGTCCCACTAATTTCGCAGAAAATCGAAAAGTTTAAAAAAAAAATAGCCCAGCACTTTTGTTTTTTCTTCTCACAAATGAGTGAAAAAACTTGAGCTACATTTGTGCTGTGTTGCGCCGTAAATATTTTCACGAACATTTTTCGAATTTTCTGTGAAATTACAAAAATGAAAAATGAAGTCAGCCCAGCACTTTCGAATTTTTTCATTGGAAACTTGCTCAAAAAATTGCTCGAAAATTGTACTACACGTAGTAAAAGTTGTGCCGTTGAAATTTCCACGAATATCCTGCTAATTTTCCAAAAAATTAAGAAATAAAGAAAAAGTTAGCCCAGCACTTTCGTTTTTTTACGACGAAAATTTTTTCATCTAATTGAACTGCATTTGTGCTGGTCATATTTTTCAGGAAAAGCTTTCAGTTTTCCCTATAAAAAGAGAAAATAAGGAAATTAAGTAGATTGTTTGAAAACTTGCAATGCGTGGCAACAATGTGCGTGAAGTTGGTCCAGCACTTTTTGATTTTCGAAAAAAATTTCTCGTACTCAATTGGGCTAGGTTTGTGCTGCTTTGTGCCGTCAACATTTTTCTTTTATTCCATTCGGTTCTCAAGATATCTCACAAAATGTGTATGACCGGCCAGCTCAGCACTTTTCGGAAAATTGTTTTGAAACAACTGAAATAGATTGTGCCTATGCATTGAGCTGTGCCGTTCGAACTTTACCGAAATGTCCTCCTATTTTCCAGAAAATTGAAATTAAAACAATTTTGTACCAGCAATCATACTTTTTTTCTCCCAAATTAGTGAAAACAGTTTGTGCTGCATTCGTGCTGACTTGTGGCGATCTATTTGAAAAAAAATCTTTTCTTCAAATCGTGTAAATAGATCGCCACAAGTCAGCACGAATGCAGCACAAACTGTTTTCACTAATTTGGGAGGAAAAAAGTATGATTGCTGGTACAAAATTGTTTTAGGGAAAACTTAAAGTTTTTCCTGAAAAATTTGACCAGCAGAAATCAGCACAAATGCAGTTCAATTAGATGAAAAAATTTTCGTCGTAAAAAAACGAAAGTGCACAAACGGCACAACGTTTACTACGTGTAGCACAATTTTTTTGAGCATGTTTCCAATGGAAAAATTCGAAAGTGCTGGGCGACTTCATTTTCCATTCTTGCCATTTCACAGCAAATTCGAAAAATTTTCGTGAAAATATTTACGGTACAAGACAGCATAAATGTAGGTAGCTCAAGTTTTTTCACTCATTTGTGAGAAGAAAAAACAAAAGTGCTGGGCTAACTTTTCGATTTTCTGCGAAATTAGTGGGACTTTTGGGAATATTCGAACGGCACAACTCAGTGCATGTACATTGTACAGCGCAATCTATTTCAGCCATTGAAACCTCATTTTTCGAACAGTGCTTGGCTAGCCCATTCTTTCGATTTTTGAAATATCTTGAGAACCAGATGGCGTGAAGCAGCACAAACCTAGCACAATTCAGCAAAAAAAAATTTTTTTCGAAAATCCAAAAGTGCTGGGCCAACTTCACACACATCTAATTCGAATCTGAAAACAGATCCAGCCTGGGATTCATGGATTTGGAGTTATGAACGAAAATTGAGAAATCATCAACAATGCTGAATAACTAGCTTGTTTGAACTCGTATTCGAAATCTATTGTAACATTCCACACGCAGTTTTTTGGGAGTAATTCGAATATAATATTATTGAATTCATGAATTCAGCTATTTTCTAGGAATTGGAACCATTGGGGCTAGAATTAACGGTTCCGAGACAAGTATCAACAGCAGGATCAACAATTAACATTCTTGGTTAAGTTCTCTATGAATAAAGAAAACGTATAATGATAATGATATTCTTTTTGTCAAGCTATATTACTAACACTAGGTACACTAGGTATATATTGTACAGCTCCTAAACTATAAAAGTTAGAGAGAGGTAAGATACATATCATTTTTTTTGCGAGAAACAGAAATTGCTGAAAACCCCAAGTTGTTACGGCGTCTTGTTTCCGAGCTATTGTTATTTGGTCGATTATTATAATTGACTATAACTTCCATATTATAGGATCACGCCTTCGAAATGAACACATCTTTAGGCCACTTTTTTACTGCTTTTCTTCGGTGCTATTGGAGTTTTTGTATCTGCTCAAATTTCGGAGCTATAACAAAACAAATATTTTTTCAAATGGAAACCATAGTAGGAAATATAATTTACAACTATGGTTTCCATTTGAATTTTTTTTCTTATAGCTCCGAAATTTGATCAGATACAAAAAAATCCTGTAATACGGAAGTTATAGTCAATTAGAATAAGTAATGGACAAAATCGCACTGTAGCTCGAAAACTAGACGCCGTAGCAACTTGGGGTTTTCAGCAATTCATCTTTCTCGAAAAAAGAGGACATGACATGTATATTACTTCTTCTTTATCCCATAACTTCAAGGGATGTAGTACTAAATCATCTAAATATGACCACCATGTACTGATATTATTATATTTAATATATTTATGAATATAAAGATACACAAACTCTCAGAAAACCTCTATAAATCATTTCATATGAATAAAAAACCTTTTTTTGTACATTTTCATCGTCTCAATCACTATTTTGGCAAATGTGCGAAATAATGTTGCTTCTGATGCAGACCGCCCATTGCTGACACAAGATGCATTGCAACTATTCTGAATCATATCACCAGAAATACAGATACATTCATCTCCCTCAATTTTTCCGCTTTATTTCAATATCCCTTCCTTTGTTTTTTCCTCTCTTTCGTCCTTTGCAATTAAATTTCCTTTTCTTAAGACTTTTCTATTTTCTTCACGCTGTTGTTCTTTTAAAGCGTCTTTAGTCGGTGGTTTTTTCTCTTCAAGTTCCTGTTGTTTTATTCCTCTTCCTAAAATTATTCTGCTTTCATGTCAGTGAGTATGAGTGATTAACATGTTGATGCTTGCCTCGTATTTCTTATTACTCTTGACCTCATGGATAATCTTTCAATTAAAAGCGATATAATTACTGAATAGTAAGCGCAGGTGAAATTATATAGGATAATTAAGAATAGAACAAGCTAATACGATCCAGAAATATAACAGCAAAAATGAATATTCACCACTCACCTAAATCAAAAAACTGTAAAGCGAAAAAACACACAAACACAATTATCGTCCACGGCCTACTCATCGAGGCTGAAGAGTAAGTATCAAACTCACATCGTTAACTCGGGGAATAATTCCAGGAATCGCTAGCGATCTGCTGTTTATAGTTTCCTAGAAATTTGATTTTCAATACTTACCCCTATCAATTGAAACCCTGGTCTCCCCTACTAACAATACATTTTCAAAACGATCTTGGTCAAAATCATGCACGAACCACCTGTGTATTTGCCTTATCGTCAATATTTCGAAAGGACCCCACACTTTTTCTATGGCAAATGGCGTTCCGTCAAATTTTCTAAAATTTTGGTATAATGTATTACTCGACCTACTGATCAAGAATGTCCATGGCCCAAACTCAATCCTATGACTTGTTTGCGAGATACGTTGAAGTTGAGAATTACCCACTTTTACTACGCCCGTATCTCGGTACAGAATCGAATGAACTTCAATTTTTCTCTAGAAACATTTCATTAAATCCCCAGGGAGCAACCATATAGAGTAATATGACCGAAAATCGTTACGAATACAGGGTTATCCATAATTGAATGCATGCCCGATTTCGAAATTATAAAATATGTCAGTTTCAGTGCGAAAACGTTCAGAAATTGAACTATTACACTAGATATGTTGTTGTTACATCGAAAAAGTCTGAAATACCCAGAATTCATACTGGGCGATCCATTATTATAGAAACTATTCTCAAGGAAGGTAAAATGGACACCCTGTATTTATGGGTTGATTCAAGGTGTTTGTTTAATTTTTTTAGAACATATCGTCATGGACTTCAAAGAATACACGGTGATTCAGTCATTGAACCTCACGAAAATACCCAAAAACCACTTTTTTTTTCATCACCCTCTATTTCAAGATTAACTCCGATGAGGTGGGAGTTTTCTTTCACCATTGTACTTGAAATAAAAACATCAATACGGCTGAGAGTTTTTATCCACTTCCTATGACCAGATTTTTTTATGTAATATGAAAATAATTTATTTATGTTATTCTATTCTTATTCCAGCATAAAAATTGATGACCGTTTGAACTGGAAAGCACATATTGATGGACTATGTACAAAATTAAGCAGAATATGCTATAGTTTTTGTATTTTGAAAAAGTATTTGCCTCTCGAAAATATGAGAACAATTTATTTTTTCTGTTTCCAATCGATTTTCAGTTATGGAATTATATTTTGGGGAGACAGCACTGACTTTCAAAAGGTATTTTTAATGCAAAAAAGGATCCTAAGGATAATGGAATGTCATTTCGTGAATCTTGTCGGGGTGTTTTCAGCAATCGTGGGATTCTAACTGTCACTGCTGTTTATACTCGTATTTATGAAGTACTGATTTATTTTGTGAAAAATAATTTAAGGAATGATTCTATTTTCAAACATGAATACTATACAAGGCGCAATAATTTGGAATATCCTCGACACAGACTAACTTTGTATGAAAACAGTCCAAAATATATGGGCATCAAGCTTTACAATGGGCTTCCTGTCGAGTTGAAAAACATCCATCAAATTGGCAAATTCAAAACAGCTTTGTACAAATATTTGATGTGTAAGGAACCGTATAGTATGAGGGAATATTTAGGTTGAAATGGTCTTTATTATAATAGGTAGATAGATAATAGTTGGGAATTTTCATTGTTTACTTTTTCGGTCTTAACTTTGTTTTTCTTCTGTAATATGATGTTTTTGACACCATTTCCATTCAATCTGTGAAACTTTAAATCTTTCATAAATGCTGTATTTGGAAATAAAGGATATTATTATTATTATTATTAAAAAAAATCTGGTCATAGAAAGTGGATGATAACTCTCAGCCATATTGATGTTTTTATATCAAGTACAATGGTGTAAGGAAACTCCCACCTCATCGGAGTTAATCTTGAAATAGAGGGTGACGAAAAAAAAAGGTGGTTTTTGGGTATTTTTGTGAGGTTCAAAGTTCATTTCATGACTGAATCACCCTGTATTCTTTTAAGTCCATGATGATATGTTCTGAAAAAATCAAATAAACACCTCAAATCAACCCAGAAATACAGGGTGTCCACTTAACCTTGCTTGTGAATAGTTTCTTTAATAATGGATCACCCAGTATAAATTCTGGGTATTTCAGACTTTTCGATGTTTTAACAACATATCTAGTGTAATAGTTCATTTTGTGAACGTTCTCGCTCTGAAACTGACACATTTTATACTTTCGAAATCGGGCATGCATTCAATTATGGATAACCCTGTTTTCGTAACGATTTTCGGTCATATTCCTCTATATGGTTGCTCCCTGGGAATTTAATGAAATGTTTCTTGAGAAAAATTGAAGTTCGTTCGATTCTGTACCGAGATACGGGCGTAGTAAAAGTGGGTAATTCTCAACTTCAACGCCCTGTATCTCGCAAACTAGTCATAGGATTGAGTTTGAACCATGGACATTTTTGATCAATAGGTCGAGTATTACATTATACCAAAATTTTAGAAAATTTGACGGAACGCCATTTGCCATAGAAAAAGTGCGGGGTCCTTTGCAATACTATGAAGTCATATGGGTCTTTCAGAAAATTCAGGCAAGATCTCATTTTTTTATTTCGATTTTCGGAATAAACATCAAAATGATAACATTTCTGAAAAGAGAATGACGCGACCTTTCAAATGATGTATAACAAGCTCATTCTTCCTATTTAAAAAATTTGGGGTTGTACCTGTCTTGCGATGCGGATGTAAGTTGAGGATCGTGTTTTCACATGGAATAATGACAATCTGAAATTTATTTCCATAAATATACAGTGGGTTCTATGATGATGATGATGAAATATACTGAATGATTCACGGTGGATGGCATATTAGACGTTTCTGGTGAACCAGACTTCTGATCGGTTGAGAATTTAATGGAGTGCATTATCGAACATTCGTTATGATATGAATAGAATGAAAGCAGATTTAATCAGCTATTATAGTCCATCCAAGAATTATTGACATCAGAGCAGGCCTTGGAAGTCCAGTCGCAGCTTTATTTCAAGTTCCAAAAAAGTAACTAAAAGTTTTCTGTGCTTTCACCATAGCAATAAAAAAATATAGATATAACCTGAAAATGAAATGATATTTTTTCAAAGATATGTAGAATATCTTTGTATTTATTCAAAGTACGGCAATCTGAACGTGAAAATGTTTCCAATTATCTTATACGATTTCCTGCAAACTGAATGGATTTGGAAAATTGTAATAGACATCAAGACAGAAACAAAACTTAACGCATGGATTTATTTAATATATGAAGAATTCTATAAGACATTGTAACTTTCAATATTTGTGAACAATGAGGGTGTAAAATATGAAATGTAAATATTCCAAATGTTGTTTAAACAACCACAACTGTTATTTCCTCATCTGGGCAGACCTCATCATTATATATGATGTTACTGAGTAATTCTTTTGGAGTTGCAGTCTTAGTTTTTGTAAAAAGTTTCTTAATAATTCTATATTAAGAAACTTTTTACAAAAACTAAGACTGCAACTCCAAAAGAATTACTCAGTAACATCATATATAACCTATCTTGTAACGACTGTCCAGCCACATATATTGGTCAAACTGGTCGAAACCTTAAGGATCGAATTTCTGAACATAAAAGAGACTCCCTTAATATCCTCAATCTATTGAAAAACACAAAGGAAAATAATACGGCACTAGCTGAGCATGTAAAAAGTTTTCTCCACTCCTTTAATTTCGATCCTGGCTCGGTGGGAATATTAGGTAGGCAAACGAATTTGAAAAGACGGTTATTAGATGAGATTATATCAATCAAACAAGAAGAAAATTCCATTAATAAAAGAAACGACATAGAAAATTTGAATACCGCATATTATTATTTAATTGAAAAATCGGGGATTTATAGAAGTTTGTTTTCCAACCCAGGTGTGTAAGTTGTTATAATAATCCGCGCATACTCCAGAATCATCTAATTGATGACATCAATCTTTTAATGTCCTCCATGCGAGCAGTTGTTGTCCTCTCCAAATTATTAATTTTTGACATACGAACTGTTGACAACGAAACCACACAAAGTGATAATGTAAGTCGAAAATTCACACTATATTACGAACCTATTTCCTCATTTATATACTTGTTTGTTTGTATGTGTTTAAAATAAGTGTTAAAAAAATACGATTTTAATCTTTTAATTGTAATTTCGAACATCTTAGATTATTGTAGTGTATGTTAATCCATTTCAGAGCCCTGATGAAGATTTTAGTATAAAATCGAAACTAGTTGGCCCTTTTTCCAAAAAGATGGTTTTGTGAATTATTTTTGGACCTAGAAACCTGTTAAAAATCACCGAGTTATTATTCATAGGTCTCATCATCATTCATCATTATAATTGTGGTACAGGAACAGGAGAACAATTCACACAAACACCGCTATTCACTACAATATCACTATTTTTCATAATACTTGTGAGCCCAGTTAATAAAAGATTTCCATTTGCTATCACCGAGTTCAACAACAGGTCAAAAGACGCACCCGAGTTCAACACTGCGGTGAAGAAAAACGTGGGCTGACGAAATTCGCGTAGACGTTAAGCCTACCCCTAACACTTTCAATTTATCGGTTCCAGCGGGCGGTTTCCTAAGAAACTCAATCATTTGATAATGGCCAATATCGGGCTTGAAACAACATCACCGGATTCATTTGCCCCGAACAAATAGACCGAAGTTGATCGATCCTGTTGATTTGAAACTTCTCAAACCAATGATTCAGAAAAATCCTCTCAGGCCTGCCAACACCAGGGGTAACTACTGACTGGTGTGAAAAAACCGTTTTCGCTTATAACCTCTCCGTACAGCTAATCCAAAATAATTGCTTGTAGAATCAACAACGAATTTTTTAGGCGAGGAGAGTTCGTTGAGCGGACAGAATAAATGCACCCTAGATACCTTGGTTTAAAATATAATTTCGAGCATACTCGAGTAGACGTCATTCTATTCTTGAATTGATTAGTCGACTGAACTGCTGATTAAACCCGATTAGTACGATAGCAGTTTCAATTACACCAATCACGAACAAAATGTGATATTTGAGTGGATTTAATTTCTTTAATAGGTCACAACATGGATACTTGGGAGGTAGGTCAACCCAGTCAGCACTATTTGATGGCACGGCAGTGGCCCCGCAAAGTCGAGCGCGAAGCAAACACTGCCGTACTATCTTTACCCGAACCATTTCGCCGCATTTTCAGGCCCCTATTTAAGAACCTCCGGATAAGACCAGAACGACGAAATTTTCGTCATCCAGTAAGCTATAATCACGTACTCAAAATCCAAAATTTCAAGTATGTAGGTCATTTAGTTCCGAAGTTATGCGAAAGCAAAGTTTCGCATTTTCGACCCTAACTCACTCATGATCATCAAAATAGAACTGGTACTTCCCATGAACTCAGAGAGCTGAAATTTGGTACAGAGTTAGGGTTTAATGGCCACATAAAGGGAAAATTATAAAAACTAGGATAATCAAAAATCTGTTGGCACGTCACGTGAGCTCACGTGCTATCACGTCATCTTCGCAAAGTGTGCAACCACAATAATGCATGGGAGTTTATGCGATTGGAAACACATTGTTATCATACTCAATATGTGAATATCGACTTTAGGATATAAATTGGAAAAAAATAATAATCGGGTGATCAGTCTTATTTATACATAGTGATATTTTTACTGTCTCATTTATTGTTCAAGGAAACGATAGGTTTTCGAAAGCTAGGCCGGAACAATAAATGAGACAGTACAAATTATCACTGTGTATAAGACTGATCACCCGATTATTATCCTTTTTTCAATTGTTATCATTTCACGCATTCCCGAAGTTAGCATCTGCTGTCACTTGATAGCACACCAGAACTACCCGCAAATTTACATTTTCTAACCGTAAATGATATCACGTCGGATATTTTATGAAGTGATTGATGAAGTGAAAATGGATGAAAATTTGATCGAACTTGTCAGGCTTTATGAAGTGATATATGATCATTCTTCATCAGAGTACAGGGATCTGAATGTACGACAACAAGCTTGGGTACTAGGTGCTCATTCAACAATTGTTGTACTATAAATTGTTGCAATATATTGCAACGTCTATTGCTCTTCAGAAAAAACATCATCAGATGGGTCTGCGGTGGTTAGATTGGGAGAGAAAAAATTGAATCCTAAAAAGAATCGGGTAAGAGATGGGCTATATGGACAAGTTTGGTATCAAACTATAGGTTTTCGAGGACGCTGAAATCAATAAAAAATAATCGGGAGCTCTATCTACCATAGTTCAGAACCGAAAAAAAATAAAGATTTGTAATAAAAAAACTACTCCTAAAAAAAGTGTCAAATAAGAAAATATAATAAAATAGATCAATATGCCCACGTTTCTACAAAAAGAAGTGAAATCCCACCAAAAACATTCTGTAAAAACTAGCCAAGTCTCGATGGAGCTGCTAGTTTATCTCTAAAAAGTAATGAAATCTAGAAAAAGTCGAGCCAAGTTTAAGGCTCCTTACTGCGATTTCTTTATTATTATAGTTAATAAAACAAATAATATCAGGAATTGGACAAATTTAATTCTCCTTAGCGAATTTCTTCAAGCCAACGTTTCGGAACAAGGCTGTTCCTGATATTATTTGTTTTATTTGAACTACGTAATGGACGAGGAAAACATTAATGATTATAGTTAATGTTGTGTGAGTGTGACTTGGCCGTTGAAGGGTACAAAACCAGGTGCTCCATGACACCATTGCACCAATCTGTCGCCAGAAACGCCACCCATTGACGATGGAAAATTGCCTCTTGGAAAACGTTCATTCAATAACCAGTCAATTGTAGGCTTGATAAAGCTGCGTATTCAATAATACGAGCCTGAAACAAACAGTATAAAATAGTAATTTACGTAACAAGTCCGGGAAATAGGTTTTTTTTGGACGAATAGACAAGATTCTAGGACGAGCCGGAGGCGAGTCCTGGAAGTCTGTGAGTCCAAAAAAACTATTTCCGGGCGTGTTGCGTACAATATTTTTTCGCCAACCGTGAAGAATTACAAATCAATGAGATGACACATCTCTTTATTGATTTTGATTCATATTTGAATTAAACAGAACACAGAACAGAACTGTCATCCGTTATTTCGTTGCTATTGTGATGATCATAACAATGACAACCACGACGTGTTTTTCCGGCCTAGGCCGGGAAGTACGTACTTTCCGGCCTAGGCCGGGAAATGCTACTTTCTCAAAGAAAAAGCGTCCGGGAAGTGGGTACTTCCCGGACGGTTGCCGAAAAAATTATTTCCAGTACAGACGGACTTCTAATCATTGATAGAAGACCGTCTGTACGTCTCTTTTATTTTAGATCGGTGGTCGATTTGACGCTCCAAAAAGAAGAGAGCAGAAGTTAGCATTGTCAATGCTGAATGCATATGTGTTGCACAATCAACAACAGCCTAAAATGAGGCACTAGCGTCCAATTACCAATACCAGCATGGGCTATTATCTCGCTTAACAAACATAGGTAGTTACAACAGATATAGCATTACGTGTAAACTTGACTTGTACCCACTAACGTATAAAGAATGTTCAACGGCCAAGTCACACAACATTAACTATAATAATAAAGAGATCGCAGTAAGGAGCCTTAAACTTGGCTCGACTTTTTCTAGATTTCATTACTTTTTAGAGATAAACTAGCAGCTCCATCGAGACTTGGCTAGTTTTTACAGAATGTTTTTGGTGGGTATCAATTTACTGAAGTAATAAGTGAAATACTTGAAGAAGATAAACTAGGACTAGAAATATTTTTAGACCTAACTAGTGCATATGATTGCCTTTTTGGACAGTTCCAATCAGTGAAAATAGAAAAAACAGGTCTCAGAGGTTGTGTAAAAGACTGGATTGATTCCTATCTTTCAAGTCGCCAACAAAGTGTTTGTATCACTAACAACAGGAAAGATTTTAAATCTGAGTTTGCAGAATCGATATTTGATAAACAACCAGGAAGTGTTCTAGGCCTCGTTTTATTCATTATTTTCATTTATGATCTGTGTACAGGGTGGCCAGATTTCTATGGTTTAGTACTACAACTCCTAAACTATAAAAGATAGAGAAAAAGTGAGATACATGTCATGATCTTTTTTTTTTCGAGAAACATAAATTGCTGAAAACGCCAAGTTGCTACGGCGTCTAGTTTCCGAGCTACAGGGCGATTTTGTTATTTGGCCCATTGTTATAATTGGCTATAACTTCCGTATACACACACATCTTCAGGGCATTTTTTCAACTGCTCTTCATGGGTGGTATTGGATTTTTTGTATCTGCTCAAATTTCGGAGCTATAACAAAACAAATATTTTTCAAATGGAAACCGTAGTGGAAAATGATATTTCCAAATTGATCTTCCTTCAACGATTTCAAGAATAGATATCATGATATACTTTCGAGTCCACTGTATATCGAAAATTGCGAAAAAATCCTTTCAGATCAACAGAATCCTAGCAGGCTCTGATTTACTTCCTTCAAAACTGAGGCGGTCATAGAATTTCATGTCTTATTTATTTCCACTTGTCGAATTCAATTCAGTTTCATCATTTTTGTATTGTCCGGCGCTTCTAAAATTCTTATTTATAACACAGCATGCCTTACGAGAAATACTGAGAATATAATATGATAGAATGTTTTATACAAGCAAATTATGACGCTGATAATGCATCTCGAATATATTTTGATAGATATCCTGAAAGAACTCAGCCGCAGAAAAGTATATTCACAAGGCTTAAGAATAATCTAATGGCTTTTGTTTCATCTAAGTATTTAAATACTAGAATCGACAAGTTTGGTCTGAGTAATAATAAATCCTGGGCAGGCGTGGTCCGGGAAGAAGGAGAACATCATGGTTGAAAAATTTGAGGGAATGGTACGGGAAATCTACAGTTCAACTTTTCCGAGCAGCTGTCAATAAGACAATAGTTGTCATCATGATAGCCAACATGATGACCAACGATCGTCATGCGGTCATGGTACCAGAAGATGAAGAATAATAAAGCTAATATTTCCTGAATCAATTTGGCGGCTTACAATGATTGTGAGATATCGAATTCGATGACCTTATGAGAACTTTAGAAGCGCCAGAAGATACAATAATGATGAAACTGAATTGAATTCGACAAGTGAAAATAAATAAGACATGGAATTCTATGACCGCCTCAGTTTTGAAGGAAGAGAATCAAAGCCTGCTTGGATTTTGTTGAACGAAAACTGTTTTTTCGCAATTTTCGATATATAGTGAACTCGGAAGTATATCATGATATATATTTTTGAAATCGTTGAAGAAAGATCAATTTGGAAATATCATTTCCCACGATGGTTTCCATTTGAAAAAAAAACTTTTTGTTATAGCTCCGAAATTAGAGCAGTTACAAAAAATCCAATAGCACCGATGGAAAGCAGTCAAAAAAGTGCCCCGAAGATGTGTTCATTTCGAGGACGTAGTTCCTATAATACGGAAGTTATAGCCAATTATAATAATGGACCAAATAACAAAATCGCCGCCCGGTAGCTCGGAAACAAGACGCCGTAGCAACTAGGGTATTCCGGGTTTTCCAGCCACGGTCCAATAGAAATTTCTATTGGACCACGGCTAGAAAACAAGGAATACTCTAGATTTAAAAATGATGGACATGTTGGATAACAATATTATTCAATAAGTAAACGTTTTGTTTTCTAATGAATGCACTTTTTCTCTCAAAGGTCATTTTTATTATTATTTTTATTAACAATGGAAAAGAATAGGGGTTGACACCCATAAACTCAAATTTAGATTACAAAATAAAAATAAAATGGAATTCATAAACTACCAGTGAAAAAAAGTAAAAAAAAATCACACATATTCACAGTCATTGAGTCACTCAATAGATAAATTCTGGTCTCGCATGAACTGGTCTAGTCGGTTCTTGAATGAGTTAACCGAAACTGCACCAACAACGCTATGAGGCAGCCTATTCCATCGGTCGAAAACTCTATTAGACAGGAAAGTTTGGCGCTGCGTGGTCCTGAAATTTTCTTTCGCTAGTTTTGAAGGCATGGCCACGGAGTTGTGTGCTGCTTCTCATGTAAAGGTGATCGAGTTCCACACCAAAGAAACCATGTAGAGCCCGATAGGTCACAATAAGGTCACCTCTATCCCGTCGATCTCCAAAAGTCTGCAGATTAAGTAGTTTTAAGCGGGAGTGATAGTCAGGTCTTATCTGTCCAAAGGGAATCCTCGTGTTCCAACGCTGTACCGACTCGAGGAGAAGTTGATCACCCCTGAGAGAGAGGCACCACACCGGTCCAGCATACTCCATCAAAGGACGCACATAGCTGCAATAAAGAGCCCGACACGTTGCCAAGCTGCAGCCCCTAAACGATCTCTGTATCATAAAGGTCATCTGTCTGGCCTTAGCCGCAACAGCCGCCACATGATGAGACCAGCTCAAATCATGTGACACTGTGATGCCCAGATCATTATAGTAGTCAACAGGAGTCAAGCGGTGTCCATCGACCACATATTGGGATCTAGAATTGCCTCTGCCTAGGTGTAGAGCGTGACACTTGCTGGCGTTGAGGGGCAACAACCATTCCCGGCACCAATCCTCAACAACCCGTAAATCTTCCTGCAGGATGTGCGCATTCGATGCCTGATTGTACAATTTGGTGTCATCTGCGAAAAGGGCGCATGGAGACTTCAACAGTCGAGGCAGATCAGACGTATACATGAGGAATAGAATGGGGCCCAGGACTGATCCCTGCGGAACGCCACTGGACACAAAATTATCGTTAGATAAATGAACTTCTGCCACTCTCACTCGGAACGTTCTATTAGAGAGGAAAGCCCTGATCCATGATAGCAACACTCCCCTTATGTCCAGGTGTTGAAGTTTGGATAACAGGCGACGATGTGGAACCCGGTCGAACGCCTTGGAGAAGTCCAAATACAGGACATCCACAGGGATACCCCGATCCAAAGAGCGAGTCCAATCGTGCAGGCAGCCCAGCAGATTAGTCATCGTTGAACGACCAGGAACAAACCCATGCTGTTCACGAGGAATGATATAATGAGTAAGCGCAAAATGAAGTAGCCGCTCAGAGACAACTCTCTCCAGGACCTTGGACACCGAGGAAGTCAGGCTTATGGGTCGATAATTGTTGGGCGAGAGCTTGTCACCCTTTTCAAATATAGGAGTAACCGAAGCCTTCAACCAGTCCTTCGGAAGAGTGGAAGTTTCCAACGACTTCTTGAAAATTAGGGACAAAGGGAGAGCAATGGCGGAAGCACACTTTCTTAGGGTAAAAGGCGAAAGGCCATCGGGACCAGGTGATTACGTTTCTTTGAGATTCATCAGATGTTTGAGCACCAACTCATCGACACCCACACTCCTCAGTTCTGCACTCGGACCAGGAACAAAAACAGTGGGCAATGGCCCGTCCGGCTCGGGAGAGTAGACGCCAGCAAAAGCTTCAGCCAAAGAATCAGCAGATTCCCGGACATTCCTAGAAATATCCCCCGCGGAATTCCTGACCAACGGAACAGACACTCTTGAGTTCATTGTTGTCCTCAAGTATTTGAAAAGTTTCTTCCTGTCCGTGTTAGAAGCTAGTTGAGATTCGTATGTGGTTTTTGCCTTGTCAATCGCAGACGAAACGAAGTTGGAGTAGGACCTATGATTACGGTAATCAGCATCAGATCCACTGCGAAGATATCTTTGCCACAAAGACTTTTTGCATCTAATCATCATTAGGATATTTTGACTTATCCAAGGTTTGAGTGGACTGAGTTTGATAGTCTTCATTCGAGTGAATTTTGAGAGCGTGGTCCTCATAATATCAATGAAGTTGTTCCACATAATGTCAACATCATTACATCGGTCAAACAGTTCCCTCCAGCTTATCCCCTGGAGCTCCGTATTCACTGCATCATAATTTATTATAGAAATATTGCGAGTATCTCGGAGCGAACTATTTGACGGGTTCATCTGAAGCTTCGTAACTAAGACAACATGGTCAGATCTTCCTAACGGTGGCAGGTAGTCTACCTCAGAAATCAGGTTGGAATCAGAGGATATCATTTAGTCCAGCAGAGAAGGATTCTGACCATTTCTGAATCTGGTAGGCTCCAAAACGAGCTGCTGCAATCCTGAATCGGCAAAAAGTTTTGCAAACGAATATGAAGGTGAGGTACACGAGGGTAACCGAATGAGTGGCCATTCAACGTCCGGGCAGTTAAAATTTCCAGCAACGAAAATATTATTTTTTGTAGAAGATAACTCGTACAAGAAATCAGACAGATCATTATCAGAAATACAGGGTCTTGGACGATAGATACAGCCTAAGGTGATTGAAAAATCTTTATTTGAGACTTCTACAAACAGATTGTCAATCCCAGACCAGTCCTTGTGTACAAAATTGATGGTAAAGTTATCAGAAATGTAGTCACCCACATAGATACAAACGCCCCGGTAACCAATTGCTTCGTTGTGATCGTCACGATAAAGTGTATAGGTTGGAATAGTGTAAATGCTGTCATTGATAGAGAGTTTGAGCCAACTTTCCGATAACATGATAATGCAAGGACGATGGTACTGAACAAATGACAGCAGTTCAGAGAATTTAGATCCGAGCGACTGTGTTTGCGTTTTTTCACCATTCAGATTAAGTTTATTAGCAGAGAACCACGTTTCAGCTTGTTCAATGACGTACTTTGTCTTCTCTTCCATCTCTTCACTTGTACCACCGCTGACCAACAAGGAAGTATCATCACAATAAAGACATCTATGTATGCAATTTTCTATATATAAATCTTTGATATACATAATGAAAAGAACTGGGCCCAAGATCGAACCTTGCGGAACTCCTCACGCGTTGAAAAGCTGTCTCGAGGATGCACCTTGCCAACTCACCTCTTGTTTTCTGTCCATTAGATATGACTTAATGAGGTTCCAAATATTACCTCGGAATCCATATTGGCGTATTTTCATCAGGAGTGTCTCAATGCATAAGCTGTCAAAAGCCTTGCTCAGGTCAAAATTAACCATCCTTATGTGCTTGTCCTCATCTAGCTCTTGGACGAGTTTCATGAGAGTTTCAACTATGGCCGTGGAGGTACTTCTATTCGTTCTATAACCATGCTGACAGTGGGATAGCAGATTCTTTTTCTCTAAATATTTTAACATCCGGTTCTTCAGGATCTTCTCGAATACCTTGGATATTGCAGGTAGAATGCTTATAGGGCGGTAATTGGTGCAATCTTCGGTATCGCCTTTGTTCTTATACACTGGGATAACCTTGCAGTGTTTAAGTTCTTGGGGAAATGATCCTTCTCGAAAACACTTATTAATTATGATCGTCAATGGTGTTACTATTTCACCCGATAAATCTTCTATTAGGTTCGCCGATATGAAATATACATCCAAGGTGTTGCTCGACTTAATGCTACATATGGCTTTTTTTATTTCGTTTTGAGTGCACTCAAATAGAAAAAAGGAATTTTTATTATCTATGTTCCTTTCCCTTATCAATTCTTCTGGACTCCTCGTTACAATCGTCACTGAATTCATTGTTCTTCTGCCTATTGATGTGAAGTGTTCATTCAGCTCATCCGCCGTTATTCTCGACGACTCTTCTTTCTCTTGTTGAGATTTCCTTGTTTTATTGATAAGATTACAAAAGGCCTTCGGAGAGTTTCCCTGTTTTCTCACGTATTCAGTGTTCTTTAATTTTATGGTCTCTTGAATTTTCTTTTTATATATTTCTTTATGATTTGTATACTGAATTTTAGATATTTCATCCTTTTTCACTACCATCTTTGTGTAAAGAGCATCTAGATGATTTTTCATTTGAATTATTTCAGGTGTTTTCCATAGTACACTTTTTTTTTTTCTTTTTTAATCTCTTTCTTTTCTCTCACAGGCATCCATGTATCAACGATCTGCATGAACGAACTATGAAAAGCTGTAAACGCTTCTGTTGCATTTTTGCTATCTAGAAAATTATTCCAGCATATTTGTTCGAGTTCTTGTTTCACCATGCAAGTATTTGTTTCAGTGATTATTCTGCTTTTTGTGAAAATGTATTCTTTTTCAGATGCCTTTTCTGAGAGTGGTAGAGAAATAATCTGAGATTTGTGGTCTGATAAATGCATTTCAGTAGTTCTGGGGAGTTTGTTCACGTGTTTGGATAAAAATATATTGTCAATACATGTTTTACTATTATTTAATCCCAGTCTCGATGGTTCATCAAAGCACTCCTTTAAGCCATAACTTGCAAATAAATTCTGCAAATCTCTTTTCTCTTTAGTATTTTTTAAGAAGTCGATGTTATAGTCCCCTGAAACTACAATGTTTTTCCCTGTGAAATACACATTTGTGAATGTTAAAACGTTACTCATCAAGTCAAAATACTCGTTCACGTTCCCAGTTGGGGCTCTATATGTTGCTATGATTATGGTATTCAAGTTAGGTACATACACACCGGCAAACTCACCCTGCTTCTCCAAGGAAAACTTGCTTATTTCCTGTATAGGTGTATACCTCCATTTGCGTCTAACCGCTATTAAAACACCACCACCCATGTAGTTATCTCTGCAGAAAGAGGATGCTATTTGATAGTCGTCAAGTTTGGTAATTTCCAACTGTATTGGCCTCAGCCAGTGCTCACTTATACACAACAGATCAATATTTTCCATCTTAGCTGTAATACTCAGTTGATCTATTTTGTTTGTTAGGGATTGTATATTGATGTTCATTATAATAAACTTTTTCTTATCATTATCTATTTCATTAAGTTGACCATAACTGGGGTTTTCTGTTTTGGTTTCCTCGAAAAAACTTGAACTGTCTCACGATTATGTTCTCTGGCCAGATTTCAGGTTTTGTAATTTCATCTATTAAGCTGTAAGGAAATCCTATTTTATAGGATTTATTTTTATTTGTATTTGATTCATGCTTGCTAGGTTCTTGGACGATGAAATTATCTTTTTCTGACGAGAATTTTTTTTCAATATATTTCTTTACGATATTGGAATCAGAGTTGGATGTAGCTCTTCCTACGTATAACCATCCCATCTTTCTGCCGCCTGAAAATCACCGCTCTCTATTGCATTTCCTTCTATGTATTTGTTCTGATTAGTGTTCACTGTTTTAGAATGTTTCAGGTTATATTTACTTGACGTCTGAAGTACTGGATCATTTGGACTATCAATTATGATACCTCCGTTGTCAGTTTTCTGTACTGCGTTGTCTGTGTTACGAAGAGAATTTCTTGTTTTGTTGGATGGTAGCACTGGTGAAGGATTTTGTTGCTTTTGGATGGTACACTTTTGTTAATTATATAATCAATTAACTCGTCTTTTTTCCATTTATTTAGTTCATTTTGTAACTGCGCAACAGTCAAGGGCGTCATCTTACACATTCCCTCGTCTTTAGCTCCCTGCGTAGAGAGGCTAGCTCGTCATAATTGCCGCTACTGGTCTACCGAAAATCCTGACTGAATGGGAGAGGAACACTAGCAATTGCCCTCAAAAAACTTAGTTTGGTACAGAAAATGTTCGAAACCATATCATAGGTCCTCTTTTCCGAGGTCAATTTGAATTGCGAGAATTATTTAGCACTATGTACTTCAAAATGATGTCGATCCACCTTTGTCAAATTTATACCCTAATCCAGTAGTTCCTCGAGTTCCATGGAATATGATATGGTTCCAACAGGATGGAGCACCTCCGCATTACCAACATAATGTCAGACAGTATCTCGAAGCGATATTTCCGAATCGGTGTATAGAAAGGCGAGGAACGATATAATGGTCAACGCGATCCCCTGATCATTACCCATTAGATTTTTTGTGATGATATGTGAAGAGCATTGTGTTCAAAATGTAATATGTTGTACGATAAAACAGAAATTATTTTCAACATCAAAAGCTATCAACCTACGATGAATATGAACGCAATCAAAATTTGTAAGCATGAAAGAGAGGTAATCCATTGCACATAGTGCAGGTTTGCGTATAGTCTGATACGATCGAAAAAGAATTTCTGAAATAATGGAGGAGAAGCGACCTGCCTCATCGGTAACGGGGATATCAATACCGTGCCTAGTTCCGCAGCGTTATCTATTCAGAGCACTCAATCGTCGGATTACAACGTCCGCCTGAGATTCCATGCAGATGTTTACAGAAGTTTTGGGCGAATTTCCTCATAGACCAAAGTTATACGAGGTGAGACTTAGACTTGTACATACAGGGTGAGTCTTTGACTTGTACATATATTTTAACTGAAGATTCTTGTGGCCAAAAGAAACCTTTTTTTCATTTTCCATTTTTCCGAATTCGGCTCTGTTAAAAAGAGATAGCCATTTGAAAAAAAAATTGTGCTAATTACGTCCCTGAAATTATACTGTGGAATTGATTCAAAGTTCATTTTTCTCGATAGAAATTGAGTTTATACATTTAGGGAATACTCAAGTACTAACCTTATTGGAATAAAAATTTTGCAAACACGATAATTTCAACAAAAACAGTTAGTTTCATCGGATTATATCGGCAACTAAAAAGTCACATTTATTTCACCATTCTTCCATTTTTCTGCAGATTAGTTTGTGAACACTAATAACTTGTTCATATTTTCCGCGAAATTCCCAAACAATATCATGAAGAGAGACTTTTCATTCAGATTTATTATTAAACTACCTAACCTTATCTAATTTGTATCGATTCTGTGAATTTTTGCACAGTAATTTCAAGAAGATGTTGTCAGCTTGCTAATATTTTCATTGAGGTTAAGGATTTTTCACGAAACATAGTATAAATCACGATACATTTGTGTACCGTGGTATAAATATCTATGAATCCTGCCGTTCCCATCATAAATCGACTTTGCCGCCAAATCTAACCACGCACCCGTAGTGCGAACACCGAAGTTTTGATGGTTATCTGGAGGCCAACTATAAACAATAACAAACCAGAGTCTCTGAACAAACTGTGAAGTTCTGCATCCATTCGAATTATTGTTCTAATGTGATTATTATGTGAAGTGAATTAATATAATTTCAACCGTGTCGAGTTTATAAAATTCCAAGAGGATGTTGTTTAGATAGAAACATCGCCACAGATTATCAGGTATCGTATTATTTTTCATTAATTTCAATTTAATAAGTAGTTTGTATCGAGATTCATCATTCATATCCGAATTTTGTATTTCATCGACATTTAACTTCAATATGGACCGGTAAATATGAATTTTCAATAGAAACTGTGCGTAATAAATCCTCCTTGGTGTTCAATTTTATCTCCCACATTTGTAGGATTTTATTATTAAAATATCTCTACAAAGTTGATAAATATTGTGACAACATTGTAAACTCGTTTAAAGACCAGAGAATGAATAATATTCGATGATATTCAATTCAGAGACGCAATCAGATTCTTCTTGAAATTAATGATTTTTTCGTCAAATTTCTCCGAGTAAAATTGGAAATAACTCGAAAACGACGCGTTTTTTTGAAAAAAAGAGGAATACTTTTAGTTTCTTAAATGATTGATTCTTTCGAAAATATGAACCGTTTATCTTTTTAAAGTGGTTTTATGGTGTTTTAGAGTGTACTGATGAGTCGACTACCCTGTAACTTTTATACTAGTAAAGATATTGAATAGGTTTTGATTGAGGAATATGCACCATGAATAGAGTAAAAACTCAACCAAAATTCAGTTCATTCGAAATAACGGTTCCGAAGATATAAACAGAAAAGTGTTTTTTCCATGGATTTTCGACACCCTGTATCCCCCAAACCAAACCGAATTTTGAAAAATGGTATGGAAAAAAAGTGTTTCGTTTGATGAGAGGAATCTTCAGTTAAAATATATGTACAAGTCAAAGACTTATCCTGTATATTATAACTGTAGAATCTTGAGGCCAAAATATACCTGTTTCTCATTTTCCAATTTTACGAATTCGACTCTGTGAAAGAGATAATAGCCATTTGAAAAGAATAATTGCGCCAAAGACGTGCCTGATACGATTGTCTACGAACACCTCAAAGTTCATATTTCCTGATTGAAATTCGGTTGATACATTCAGAAAATACTCAAATACTAACCTTATTTGAATAAGAATGTTATGATTCTTAACATGAACATTTAGTTTTGTCCGATTATATCTGCCATTGAAAAGCCATATTTCTCCCATCAAAATAAGTTCTTCCTAATAAAGATCAGTTTGTTACCGCTAATAACTTGTCAAAATTCTCCTCGTGTCTCATAAAAAATGTCTTTCAATCAATTTATCAAATTTTATTGTTAATCAACTTAACCTAATCTATTTTGTATCCATTCTGTGAATATTTCACCGAAATTTTTATGTGGCCGTTGCCTGCTGAAACTACGTAATAATATTACATGATATTCGATCCAGGAAAGCATCCAGATTATTCTTGAAATTCAATATTTTTTCCTCAAATTTTATCGTATACAATTCGGAATAACTCGAAAACGACGCGTTTTATTGAAAAAACATAAGAATACTTTCATTTATTGAAATAATTGATTCTTTCGAACATATAAATCGTTCATCTCTTTCAAGTGGTTTTATGGGATTTTTGCATGGATTTATCAGTCGGTCACGCTGTTTCTTTTACACCAGGAAGATTATTGAATGGACTGGGGAATATGCACCATAAATAAAGTAACCACTCAACCAAAATTCAGTTCATTTGAAATAACGGTGCCGAAGATACGGACAGAAAAGTGTGTTTTTAGAAAGCCTGCATCTTTCAAACAAAACCAAATTTTGGAAAATGGTATAAAAAAAGTGTTTAGTTTGATAAAAGGAATCTTCAGTCAAAATACATGTACAAGTCGGAGACTTACTCTGTATATAAACATCTTGAAGAAGAATTTGAGACTGTATGTTTGATGTCAGTTAGTTGTCCTGCGTCGCGTCTGTTCTGTGCTTTCTTTCTGTCCTTCTTATCGCTGTTGTTTTTTCTGTTTTCTTTTTTATAATTCTGTTTTTCGCGCCATTTTCTTCGACTCAACCGATGTTTTTCAATATTGTGGAAGTTGCTCATGCTTTATAATAAAGATTTTGAGTTCCTTCGACGACGAGTAAGTTGAAAATCTGAATTCATGTTATACAGGGTGACCATTTGAAAACGAAACAGACGAGATTACAGACGAAATAAATTTTTTCGTAGAAATGCTCGGACAGGTCGATTTCTGTTTCGAGGGGGACAACTTAAGATGTAGGTTACGGACGCATAGAGCTTCAACCCTTGCTGCTACAACCCCCACCCCCAATTTTTGAATAGGGAAGATGGGGCGAGTGATACCTCAAGTCGAAGGTATTTTTATACTGATTTCAGTACAGTAATTGTTTTTCATTTTATGCATTAGTTCTCGAAATATTCTTAACTAAGTATTTGAAAATGAAGTGGTGTTTTCATGGCACTTGTAGTGTTTTTTTGTGAAAAATCGACATCTTGATTAAAGATTTCTATGTCAGTGGATTGGAGGAAGGAAGCCACAGTCATGGTTGTTTTGAAGCTCAAAATGTCGATTTTTCACAAAAAAACACTACAAGTGCCATGAAAACACCACTTCATTTTCAAATACTTAGTTAAGAATATTTCGAGAACTAATGCATAAAATGAAAAAACAATCACTGTACTGAAATCAGTATAAAAATACCTTTCAAATGAGGTATCACTCACCCCATCTTCCCTATTCAAAAATTGGGGGTGAGGGTTGTAGTAGCAAGGGTTGAAGCGCTATGCGTCCGTAACCTACATCTTAAGTTGTCCCCCTCGAAACAGAAATCGACCTGTCCGAGCATTTCTATCGAAAAAATTTATTTCGTCTGTAATCTCGTCTGTTTCGTTTTCAAATGGCCACCCTGTATTATTGTAACCTTTTAGTTCTGTCGGCTGAAGATAGCCTAGTGCCGAAAGCGCTCAAGAACTGAGGATTTATTAGAATACATGTTTAAAATTACAAAAAGCTCTAAAATGTCCAGTATTCAGTATTTGAATGAAAATTTGGGAATATTGGAACATTTCCAGAAAAATGGCTGTATTTTTTTCAATAGAGCTGAATTCAGAAAAATGAGATTTAAATACAATGTTTGGCGATGAATTTCTCCATGAGTGTGTTCATCTCCATATTAAATAGGGGTATTCTAATAAAACACACTATAAATGTTTTACTCTATTGGCTATCGATTTCGGCGTTATGCCATCATCAGGCCAGCAGAAAATACAAAAATCGTTCACATATAAGAAAGGTTTCAACAAAGCATCACTAATATAAACTGAACAGGTTTAAAAAATATAATAGTTAATTCATTATCTGGACGAGGATATTCTCAATTTTTCTTCAATTTCCTTTTCAAGGTTAGGTTAGAGGTATGCTTACCGTCTCTGTATAACCGTCTATAATAGTGCATATACAGTATGGTGCAAATGAAAGGAATAAATTCGTTATTTTGCAAACTGGCGACTTTGAGGAAAAATCCTGAAACACGTCGATTTTTATTTTAAAACGACCTACTCGTAAGGATACCCTTTTATTTTTGACGTCATCTATATGAGCGAGATGACGTCATCGCTAAAATTTTTAAATGGAATGTGGGTGTTGTGATGCATTATTTGAAAGGTCTTTTAAATACCTATTCACCCATACCAATATGTACAGTAATTGATTTGCTTGTTGTCACAAATATTATTGACGAAATTTCAACAGGTTTCTTAATAAAATGGTATTGGTATGATGTATTTATTGACACACAAAAATAAATTTTGTAGAGGCCGTCATTGTATTTTAGCTGAAGGTAAACAATTTAAGCACTTAATTTAGGTTTCGTTGTATTTAATGAGTAAGACATATTAAATATTCATTGTAATAATAAAATTCTATTAATTTTTTAAAAAAATACAAGAATCAATTACTGTAAATTATTGATATGACTGAAAAGGTATTCAAAAGACCTTTCAAATAATTTATTACAAAACCCACATTTCTATGTAAAAATTTTAGTGATGACGTCATCACGCTCACATAGATGACGTCAAGAATAAAAAGGTATCCTTACGAATAGCCCGTTTTGAAATAAAAATCGACGGGTTTCACGATTTTTCCTTAAAGTCGCCGGTTTACGAAATATCGAATTTATTCCTTTCATTTGCACCATACTGATTTCAAAGAAGAATTTTTAAGAAAACCACCATCTAATTCATATACTCGTATATGCACTGTTGTCTGTTATAGACGGTTATACAGAGACGGTAAGCATACCTCTAACCTAACCTTGAAAAGGAAATGGAAGAAAAATTGAGATTATCCTCGTCCAGATAATGAATTAACTATTATATTTTTTGAACCTGTTCAGTTTATGTAAGTGATGCTTTGTTGAAACAGTTCTTATATGTGAACGATTTTTGTATTTTCAGATGGCCTGATGATGGCATAACGCCGAAATCGATAGCCAATGGAGTAAAACATTTTATAGTGTGTTTTATTAGAATACCCCTTTTCAATATGAAATACAAAGTTTCATTTCACCCTACAACTGAAAATAACGTTCAGGTCAAAAATTCTCCCTACACTCAATACTGAAATTTCGGAATTATCTATCAATAGCAAATCGCAGAGCCCGTAAATTCGATTTCCAAACCTTTCATTCATAATTGAACCCATAGTTCGCCTCCGAAAAAATATTCCGTTTCAGCGGAAGCGAAATCAGCTTTGTCTCCTTCCTAGAACACGCACCATGAATTCCATCCCCGGAACGAACGCACTTTTCCAGCGCAATAAAATTACCATAAAACTCCAGTTATATCCTGGCCGACAGTGAAAAATGCAGGAACAGAGCTTAGGCTACGATTCCACGTTTCTCGACAATATTATGCCCTCATTATCTTGAGGGTGCCAACCGTCTTCTCGGATAATTCATGATCATCCCCCGTATGTTGGTCCGAACGTGGGCTTGTCCTTAATGCGTATATTTTATCCCTGTTTTCTTCGAAATCGACATAGGAGGAAGATTGAGAACGTTTGAAAGGGAATGTCTCCAAGAAACGGAGTTTTGTATTCACGGTTCGCTGTCGTGAATGATTCAATTTGCCATGTTGGCAGTCACTTTCAAGTTGTTAGCCCTGAAATTCGAAGATGACCCTTCATTACAGTTAACGTCAATGTGCATTAGCATTCGGCATTGAGTTGGAAACGCGAGGTTATAAGGGTCAGTATCCTTCAGGAAATAGGAAACTTTCAACTCGAGTTTCTTTTCACCTTTGTCGAAAATAAGGAAGATTATACAGGATGGTCGACGAGGTATCTGGAAAACTTCATGTATCTACCCTAATCTCAACTGTCCGGGATCACACCGTAAAATTGCGCACATTTGTTATGCAGGACGTTTCTTTAGGAAACGGAAGCACTTGAATGGCGGATAGAGGTCACCGAGGATATACTACATTTATCTGCCTGACGTTCTTTCTTTCCTAGATAATGTGTTGTATACTTCATTCACTTTTAAATAGTATCCCGGTTGGCCATGCAATTCTGACACATTTCACCGCGTATATTTTGAAAATGTTAGATTATAGTCATTCCCCTGTCAGATACGCACGCAACGTTGTCGTTTCTACATAAAAAACCGTAGTAATAACGTATTTATCGAAATGTTTAGAGTACTCGAATAACCCAGAAAAACGAACATAACAGGCGCACCTGGAAGTCCCCACTTTTCAAAATTCTCAAGAAATAAGCCTACAGAAGACATTAAATTCCTTTTTTGCTCAACTTGAAATGCTCCAGTATAAAAATGTAGTAGTACTACGAAACCTGTGTCACAGTTGAACCTCAGAAGAACTACCTCCATTTACAAAGTTTAAGAAGAGTGAATAGAAAGTAGCCTTGGCAATGTCGTTCAGAATTGTTTGACTTTCACGAGTGCCAACCAGAGTTAGTTTTAAATGAAAGAACTTGATAAACCTAAATCATGGCCAACCGGGATATTTCATAAAAGTGAATGGAGTATATTGAATTTACTATTCCGTCTATTTCAAATCTAGAGTATTCCAGATTTCAGATTGTTTAGTCGTGGTCCCATAGGAATGTCACATAAGGTTTCGCCTACAAGTGTCGTAAACATCATCATTTCCGGGGGACATAACACGTCGTTTCGAACATTGCCTCACATCGAGCTATTTCCGGTTGAAGAGCTATTTTTGGGAACAAATTTCCAACCTTGAGAGTTACTATCCTAGATGAATATGAAGAGGAAACTCTCATTGTTCGTAGTGCTTGGTTGTCAGCCATCTGCAATGCTAGGACTGAATCTATCCGAAGTTGAGGAAAAGAACCTTCTGGCCTCACTTGCGGTGAGGCTGCGGTTATGTACACACGTTCCACTAGAAGACCGAATTGAAAATTCTAAAAGCACAAGAAATATAATGTGTTGGACTGGGACCCATTGATGGCCACATGGTGTAATTTTTTAATTTATTATGTTCTCCAGAATTATGGGTTATAATGAAGAAGTTTTCTGATTGATATGTCTACTTATTCATAAAACATAACAACAAATGTAGCATTATGACTTTGAATAGATAGGAACTAAATAATATATAAAAATTCATCACAGTGATAAAAAATGCAGAACAGAAAAGAATTGCTTACACTCGCTTATCATTATCAGATAAGAATGAATATTGTTATTAATCGAAGTGATAAGAAATAGTATATAAAACAATCGAAACCGTAGAATACAATTCATTCGTCTGGTATTCATAAGAAAGTGGCATAGTCTTCAAAGCTGCACCAACGAGTGTCAACAAGTTTTCCAATCATTTTAAATTGTTATAAACTCTATTTTATTCCAAACATCAATCCTTTAGAAGCACTCCGAAAAGAAGCTTCAGCTCTATTCAATAATCCGAACAAATTTTTTGATTCCACCGAGCTTTTCGTCAAATTATACAGGGTGAGTCTTTGACTTGTACATATATTTTAACTGAAGATTCTTGAGGTAAAAAAAAACCTTTTTTCATTTTCCATTTTTCCGAATTCGGCTCTGTTAAAAAGATATAGCCATTTGAAAAAAAAATTGTGCTAATTACGTCCCTGAAATGATACTGTGGAATTGATTCAAAAATCATATTTCCCGTTAGAAATTGACTTTATACATTTAGGTAATACTCAAGTACTAACCTTATTGGAATAATAATGTTGCAAACATGATAATTTCAACAAAAACATTTAGTTTCATCGGATTATATCTGCAACTAAAAAGCCACATTTATTCCACCTAAATAAGTTCCTTCTTCGATTTTTCTGCAGATTAGTTTGTAAACACTAATAATTTGGACTCTGGAGGCCAACTATAAACAATAACAAACCAGAGTCTCTGAACAAACTGCAAACATTATGTAAAGTTCTGCATACATTCAGTGAATTATTGTTCTAATGTGATTATTATGTGAAGTGAAAAGTGAATTAATAGAATTTCAACCGTGTCGATTTTAAAAAATTCCAAGAGGATGTTGTTTAGATAGAAACATCGTCACAGATTATCAGTATTATTTTTCATTAATTTCAATTTAATAAGTAGTTTGTATCGAGATTCATCATTCATATCCGAATTTTGTATTTCATCGACATTCAAATTCACTATGGACCGGTAACTATGAATTTTCAATAGAAACTGTGCGTATTAAATCCTCCTTGGTGTTCAATTTTATCTCCCACGTTTGTGGGATTTTATTATTAAAATATCTCGACAAAGTTGATAAATATTGTGACAACATTGTAAACTCGTTTAAAGACCAGAGAAGGATTAAAATTCGATGATATATAATTCAGAGACGCATTCAGATTATTCTTGAAATTAATGATTTTTTCGTCAAATTTCTCCGGGTAAAATTGGAAATAACTCGGAAACGACGCGTTTTATTGAAAAAAAATAGGAATAATAGAAATTTCTTAAATTTTTTTTCGAAAATATGAACCGTTTATATTTTTAAAGTGGTTTTATGGTGTTTTAGCGTGTATTGATGAGTCGACTACCCTGTAACTTTTATACTAGTAGAGATATTGAATAGGTTTCGATTGAAGAATATGCACCATGAATAGAGTAAAAACTCAACCAGTTCATTCGAAATAACGGTTCCGGAGATATAAACAGAAAAGTGTTTTTTTTCATGGATTTTCGACACCCTGTATCTCCCGAACCAAACCGAATTATGAAAAATGGTATAGGAAAAAAGTGTTTTGTTTGATGAGGGAAATCTTTAGTTAAAATATCTGTACAAGTCAAAGACTCACCCTGTATAAGAGCGCAAGATTTGAATTGCGGGCCATGTTTGACAGTCCTAATGTCACATGATTATGAAGTGACAGGTCGGAAGTTGACAAATCGTAGTTAGGAAACAAGGAGCAGTACACAGTAAAAAAAATGTGTCCTGATTGGCAAAAAATGTAGTCAGGGTGAATTTCGGTAATCGTAATCGTTATATGATAATACAGTTTCTTGCGCCTCATTTGGAAGCAACTGATCTAAATGAGATGTACTTTCAGCAGGACGGTGCCACATGTCATACCACCCGTGAAACATTGACGATCCTGCACGAGTTTGCTCCTGATCGTGTCATTCCTCGATTTGGTGACCAGAATTTCCCTTCACGCCTTAGCGATTTAACGTCTTTAGACTCCTGGCTTTGGGGTTATCTGAAGTCACAGATTCATGCCGATAAGCCTGTAATCATCGAAGCATTGAAAGCCGAAATTAGACGCAGTATCAATGAAACACCACCACTTGCATTAGGCAATCCAAATCACGTGATTATTCCACCATTGTCAACCTCATAACTTTTCTGACAGGTCGCTGGTTTGCAGTAAATATGAGAAATTTATTATCTTGAGCATTTCATGAGTGAAGTAACACTGACGTAGATAGTTTCACTTAATAATATATGATCACAACAACACATTTTAGTAGTGGGAGCCCGCAGAGATTGTAGACTTGTAGAGGAAGTATTGGAGAAAATTTATCAGAGCACTCCAACCTATAACTTCTTGATCCTTTTATATGATATAAAATTGAAATATTCATCTACACTGCGCAAAAAAATTAACGCACATTATGGAAATCCCAAATTTATTCTACAACTGAAGGTGTTCTCAATGATAATTATTTTTATCGGAATTATGCATGCATATATACAGGGTTTTCATTTCAAAACTTGCCACCCCTATTATTTCCATATATATATATATTTTTTTTCAAATCGCCGAGACCCGTCAATTTTGTTTTTGAGGAGGAACAATTTTGACGTATAAATTAGCTCTCCCCCTTTAACCCCCTACCCTCCAGAGCCACCCCTACAAAAATCTTAAATGAGAAAGGGAGTCGAGTGATACTTCATTTCAAAGGGCTTTCTATTCTCTATATTTTGGCATATTATTTTTCAAATTTGGATGTTGCGTTAGGCGTGTGTCAAGTTCCCATCCCCTATTATTACACTATTTTTGTTCAAATTTGTCCAAATTTAACAGCAATTTTAAGATAATTAGTGTTTCAATAATGCATGACACACTAATTAAAATGTTCGATCCGTTTCTGAGATAAGGCATAAATTAATTCTGTAATGATTAAAAAAGTAGACAGAAAATCAGAAAATTATTTTATTGAATGCTCAAAGTGAGCTCCATTATTTGCTAAACAATAATACATTCTCATCAGCGTTTGTGCCTTTTATAACATCCTCACCACCAAAAAATTTTTCACAAAACTGAAAGAAGCCACAAAAAAAGAACTATTATCCTCAGTAGTTTATAAGATACCTTGCACAAATTTTAACAGTAGCTACATAGGACAGACAAAACAATATTTAAGAGATAGAATTAGACAACACAGATATGACATCAAAAACATCAACAATAAAGAAAAGACTGCTCTAACATATCATACTTTCAAAGAGGGACACAACTTCAACTTCGAAGAGGTTAGTGTACTAGATATAGAGTCCAATGGTTACAAAAGGAATATTAGCGAGATGATTTTCATCAGAAGAAACGACACCACCAAAAAATTTTTCACAAAACTAAAAGAAGCCACAAAAAAAGAACTATTATCCTCAGTAGTTTATAAGATACCTTGCACAAATTGTAACAGTAGCTACATAGGACAGACAAAACAATATTTAAGAGATAGAATTAGACAACACAGATATGACATCAAAAACATCAACAATAAAGAAAAGACTGCTCTAACATATCATACTTTCAAAGAGGGACACAACTTCAACTTCGAAGAGGTTAGTGTACTAGATATAGAGTCCAATGGTTACAAAAGGTATATTAGCGAGATGATTTTCATCAGAAGAAACGACACGGTGAATTTTAGAGAGAACGTTAAAAATCTGAGCTATTTTTATGACTTATTACTTGACATAACTTATACTGCGTTCGTTATTACCAATCCGGGAGAGGAGCGAGAGAAAACGGACACAGAAATATAATAAATACGGATCTCTCTCCCTTTCCCTCTTTCACCCACAGAGAGAGAGGTCCAAATTATTATATTTCTGTGTCCGTTTTCTCTCGCTCCTCTCCCGGATTGGTAATACCGAATGCGCCTTTAGTATAGTTCACTGAGGCCATGTTTTCCGGAAAGAATAAGAATTGATGGTTTTACAAATTTGACATTAACTTGACATGTCTGTTTTCCGTCTTAATTGATTTCATAAAAAATTATTTACATCGTTATAGATGCATAGAACACCTGGTGTAACGACTCCCTACTAAAAATCGTGACCAAAATTTGTAGATCGAAACGGCATTCTAGATTTCAGATTTTGGACTAGTTCCGGAATAAATCCGCAATATTTATCGGTCGTGGCGCTACTGCGGCAACGACAAAAAACGCGACCCCTTGCGGGAGAAATGAAAAGCTGCACAAAATATCACGTTTTCGATCGACAAGAAAGTCTTAAACAAAATCTAATCAGTGCCAACACCAGGTATTTCTATGCATCTATACATCGTTGTTGGTTGCTAGAAAGCTTTCGAATTTTAGAGTATTATGAATTGTAGATCTTACAGATACCCAAATGTTAAATCTCTGAATAATTAATAATCTTAAGGTTAGTTCTTGTCACATCTTTTGTGTTTGTTTGTTTGCTGATGTTTTCCGTTTGTTTTTGTAGCCCTGAAGAAGGAGAAAATATTGTCTCCGAAACGTTGGCTCTGTAGATTTAATTAGAGAAATAAACTGTCCACGTTTCTGATAAGTACTCTGATTTAATTTAAATAATACATTCTATTTTCAAATTCTTGCCGGACTTTTCGAAATGTTTCCCGAGGGATCTGTCTACATGTTTGAGTTATTCTAGCTTCATCTAGATCATCAATGTTTTCTGGCTGAGTTTTATAAACTTCAGTTTTTAAGTACCCCCAAAGAAAGAAGTCTAAGGGTGTTACATCCGGTGATCTTGGAGGCCACTCTTGGGCACCTCTCCTTCCAATCCATTGTCCAGGAAATGTTTCATCCAGCCATTGCCTAACGGGAAGAGCGTAATGCGGTGGAGCTCCATCTTGTTGGAAATGCAAATTGTCTTCTTCCAGCATAACGTTTCCGTCTTCATTGGTCTGGTTTTCTAGCGACTGAGTGATGAGTGGATTTATTACATTTTCTAAAAGTTCTAAATAGAGGTCTCCAGTCAGATTTTGTTCTATGAAAATAGGTCCGATTATCTCATCCCCCAGAATTCCTGCCCACACATTGATCTTCTCAGGATACTGTGTATGGTCCTGTCGAAACACATGTGGATTTTCATTGTTCCAATACCTACAATTATGCCTATTCACAAATCCATTTAAGAAAAATGTCGATTCATCGCTAAAGCAAATATTTTTTAACAAATTTGGATTATCTGTAATTTTTCTAGTAATTTCTTCACAGAACTGTATCCTTCTGTCATAATCGTCTTCACTGAGTTGTTGATGAATTTGCAGTTTGTACGGAAAAAACTTATTTAGTTTAAGTTTAAGTCTGAACCAACAGAAATGTGAGTTAACTTGGCTACTTTCGGAATTGAAGTAGTATTAGGATCCATAGAAAAATTACCAAGAACTTCAATCTGCGTTCCCTCGTCCAAAATTCTTGGTTGACGAGTTTTTATATTACACACCGAACCAGTCGAGTCAAATTGTCTTACCAAATCAAGTACATACTGGTGGCAGGCATGTTTAGCAGGATGTCTAGCGTTAAAAACTGCTGCTGTCCTACCAGCACAACGATTTTCACTTCCGTAAATGTAGATAATCTCTATTCTTTCCGCCAAAGTATAAACCATTTTTGAAGAACTTTTTACTGTTGTATTAATAAAACTACACTGAGCACTTACTTAAGCCTCTAACTGCGGCTGTCGTCAATAGACAGGAATTTATTTATTTAATCAAGATCGCGTTGATGCATCGAGTGAGCTCGTACGTAGAGTGTAAGTAAGTATGCGTACGCTTATCAGACGCATAAAAAAACAACTTTATTTATTTTATTTTATATTTTTTTATTTATTTACATGTATCGTCGAGTTACAAGAAAAACATATTCTCATTTTTTTGCTGTTTTATAAAAATAGTGTAATAATAGGTGGTGGGAACTTTTCAAATTGACACACGCCTAACTCGGCAACGCAACACCCAAATTTGAAAAATAATATGCCAAAATATAGAGAATAAAAAGCCCTTTAAAATGATGTATCACTCGATCTCCTTTCTCATTTAAGATTTTTGTAGGGGTGGCTCTGAAGGGTAGGGGGTTAGAGGGGGAGAGCTAATTTATACGTCAAAATTTTTCCCTCTCAAGAACAAAATTGACGGGTCTCGGCGATTTAAACAAAAAATATAACAGTTTGAAATAATAGGGGTGGCAAGTTTTGAAATGAAAACCCTGTATATCCACTTTCAACGTTTTTCTTCAATACAGATGTTTTCTCCCAGCAGGAATAAAAAAGATGATATTATCAGATGAATGTATTGGCTTATTCTAAAATCAGTTATTCTCGATCAATTCTAGTGATCAATAGTTTTTCTTTCGTTTGATTTTTTACACTCGATCGCTATGCAACGCGAAATACGCAATTTGACCCAAGAGGAATGTGCCCAAGCGGTAGTTTTGCGAGAAGAAGGGTAGACATACACAAAAATTGCAGAAAGGTTTGGAGTTTCCCATACAAGTGTGTCCAGAATGTTGCAGCGATTCAGGGAGACAGGTATGAATGGCCTAAGACCAGGACAGGGTAGACCACGGGTAACAACTGCCATTCAAGAACGTTACTTGAGAGTTTCTTCGTTGAGACAACGGTTTGCAACCGCTCGCCTCCTTCAAAATCAGCTTGACCAAACTCATGAGGTGCAAATTAGCACTCAGACAATAAGAAATCGCCTCAGAGAAAATGATTTAAGGCCTCGTGTCGCGGCAAGAGGCCCAGCTCTTACCCCAGCCCATCGAAGGGCGCGTTTGGATTTTGCGAGAGAGCATATCCATTGGAAAGAGGCCGATTGGGAAAGAGTTCTCTTCACAGATGAGTCTAGATTCTGCCTCTACCATTCTGATCGAGGTTCCCTTGTATACAGACGTCCACATGAAAGATATGCTCAGTGCAATTTCCTGAATACTACTGGTTTCGGGGGAGGATCGATTATGGTATGGGGTGGAATATCTTTGACTGCTCGCACAGTGGTCGTTGATAATGGAGCTATGAATGCTGATAAGTATATAAGGAACATTCTTGAAGAGCATGTAGTGCCATTTGGCCCATACATTGGTGAAAATTTCATTTTTATGGACGATAATGCCAGACCCCATCGTGCGCGCATCGTTCAGGAGTACCTTGAAGAGGTTGAAGTCTCTCGAATGGAATGGCCAGCAAGAAGTCCAGATCTCAATTCGATTGAGCAGGTTTGGGACAACCTCAATAGAAGGCTGAGAAGTTCAGAAAATCATCCAGCTACTCTTAATGACTTAGGAATCCAACTCGGAGAAATCTGGGATGGATTAGATCAGAACATTTTAAGATCACTTATTTCGAGTTTGAACCGAGCTGTAATTAACGCAAGGGGTGGAAATACCAAGTATTAAATCACTTATCAGCATTTCAGTATTTTGAAAATTGTTCATTTCTCTTCTTTCACATAAGATTCGGTGAAATCCTGAATTTTTCTTCCAATAATGTGTCTTGTTTCGTTCAAAACCTTCCCGAGAGAACATAAAAAATAATTTATAAAGTCAATGTAAAGTTAACTTTCATTAAAATTGAGATTTTCAGAATGTGCGTTAATTTTTTTGCGCAGTGAAGTTTTTTATCTTCGATTTTGAAAAGTTTTGACGACTGCTGACCGAATTTTCCTTCGTTTCCTGGTAAGTCACTTAATATGTGGATAATACACGAAGTTACACACACTGGGTGCTCCAAAATATTTAAGAAAATCCTCTTAATTTGAACGACTTGCACATCCAACTTTAGCACACATTTACGGTATTTTTTTTTAAATGCTCTTAATTGAAATGATTTCCGCTGGTCTGATATTCCTAGGAGTTAGATTGACCGGAAATATAAAAAAAAATTTCCATATAAAACAATTTTTCAAGCAAATAAACGGTTTTAATGTTAAATGCTAAATTCCCATTGTTTGATATGTTTCATACATATTTCCCATTATGTGTATTATCTAAGTCAATAAATATTTCAATTCTGTGCTAAAGAGAACCATGTTCTATTGAACATTGAAATCTTGCGCTGTTATTGAATCACCATTTTCCAAGAAGAAATTAATATATTGATAGATAGCATGCTTTGTCGAATTTGTGCTTGTATCACAGAATTTGTGCTTGTATGCCAGAGGGGGGCATATACTCCATTGACTTTTACAAAGTACCCCGGTTGGCCATGATTTAGGTTTATCCAGTTCTTTGACTTAAAACTGACGTAGGATGGCACTCATGAAAGTAAAATAATTCTGAGAGATGTTGCCAATGCAATTATTCACTATTTACTCTTTTTCAACTTTGTGGATGGAACTAGTTCTTTTATGTTTTAACTGTGACACAGGTTAAGGGTTAAGTAGTACCCCTACTTTCTCATACTGGAGTATTTCAAGTTGTGCAAAAAGGTGTTTGAATGTCTTCGGCAGACTTATTTCTTGAGAATTTTGAAAATTGGGGAATTCAACTGCTCGTTTATAAGTTAATCTGTCGGCTTATTCGAGTACTTTATTATTTTTTCGAATAAACTATCACAAAGTAACGGACTATTCTGTCCATTATTTTTCGGTAAAATTTCAACACTCGGTTCTTGATTTTTGTACAAGAAAATAGCATAACTGAATCTTCCAATCATGTTTATTGTAATGTATATGCTAAGCGCATGACCTTATTCCCCCCTAACGTAAAATGAGAAAGAACATTAATTTGCGATCATTGTAACACAGTTGTAATATGGCATTATTGGCGAATAGATATAAAGAGAATTTTCGTTTTTTAATTCCTACAACCAAAACTGAATATTGAACCCAGGAACATCACAGTGGCGACGAGGCAAAATCAACAGATTAAATCAAATTTGGAAACAATTCTTATTGCAAATATAGTGAGTGAAAATCAGAGTAAATGGCTCAAGAAGAAGACCCTACTGGACGGAATGGTATCATTGGAAAAATTCAAGAATTCAATTTCAACATATCCGATTGGACCATTTATAAAGCAAGACTCGATAATTATTTCGAAGTAAATAACATCACCGGAGTTAAGAGGCGGGCGATTTTCCTCAACATGTTGGACGAAGACTCTTATCGTCTTATGTTCGATCAATGCAGTCCAGTGAAGCCGGAACAAAAAAGTTATGAACAGCTGTTAGAAATATTCGATAAACATTTCACTCCAGTTCATACTCCCTTTGCGGAGCGAATAAAATTTTACGAATCCGAAAGAGGACCGGAAGAATCTCCAAATGAATGGCTAGCACGTGTGCGAAGATTGGCCATACAGTGTGAATTTGATAACCACCTCGAGACGGCTCTCCGAGATAAATTTATCTGTGGATTTGGTAAGGGACCTGTCTTAGACCGACTTCTAGAAGAGAAAATCACCATTTCTTTGGCGGATGCAGTGAAGATAGCCAATCACAAAATGGCGGCACTCTCTTCGTTTGGATGTAAAAATGGCCAGGTCCAGGATCCAGGACACTTTCAAGACGGAAATCCTTTCAAACAGGAGGTGCTTTATTTGCGCAGTCGCCGGGAGCAGCCGGGAACCAATCGGCGACCAGGGAAGGTGACGAAGGTACTGGAGCGCCATCAGCTTCCTCAGAACTTGAGTGCGCAGTGTGTGGACGCAGAGGACACAATAAAGATAAGTGTTATTATTCCAACTATTCTTGTAATTATTGTAACAGAAAGGGACATTTGGAAAATATGTGTTTCAAAAAGAAAAAAGGAGTCAGGGTGGACGGAAAGTTCAAGAAAAACAATTTTTTGGTCGAAGAAAATTCTTTATCTAGTAATTTCACAGTACTTGATGTCGACTCTGAACAAGATGAATTACCACTTTATTCACTAACTGATCCAAACGACGAACCATATTGCATCTTGGTTAAAGTAAACGGCATTTCAGTCAATTTCCAAATTGATACTGGATCTAGCATTAGTGCAATATCCGATAAGGAATATTATGACAAATTTTCAGACGTAAAGTTGTTGCCAACCAACAAAATTGTATGTTTTTATAATGGTGAAAAAATCAAACCGATAGGTTATTTTCAGGCAAAGATAAAATGTCAAAAATTAGAAAGAATTTTGAATCTATACGTAATATCAAAAGGTGGACCACCAATCGTGGGTCGAGATTTCTTGAATTATTTGGATATACGATTTCGAAATTTTAATTTTATGAAAAAAATGTCATCCAATGAAAGAAAAATCTCGGATTTATTGCAGGAATATAATTCATTATTCTCTGAAGGATTAGGAAAATTTAACAAAGGTGTTGCAAGTATAAAAATGAAACATTCAAACGTAAGTCCGAAATTTTTTAAGGCACGACCATTACCCTATGCTATCAGAGATCTTGTTGAACAGGAAATTAATAGACTTGTTAATGTAGGTATCCTGACACCAGTGAGCTTCAGCGAATGGGCGACTCCTGTGGTGCCAATAATCAAGAAAAATGGAAAAATCCGCACATAACCTAACCTTTATGTGCGGATTTCAAGGTGACAATAAACCCCCACATTCAAGTGGACCAATACCCAATTCCTCGCATAGAGGATCTGTTTGGTAGGATGCAAGGAGGAGAACAATTCACGAAGTTGGACTTATCACAAGCATACCAGCAGATAGCTGTGGATGAGCGTTCTAAAAAGCTCTTAACTATCTCCACACACAAGGGACTCTTCAGGTATAATCGCTTACCCTTCGGTGTATCTTCTGCCCCCTCAAAATTCCAAAAAACGATGGAATCTTTGTTGCAGGGTTGTGAGGGGGTGGTGGTGTTCCTCGATGATATTCTGATAACTGGGAAAAATTTCGAAGATCATTTGAATAATTTGAAACATGTTTTCGAAATTTTAGGGCAGTCAGGTTTTAAATTGAGTCTCAACAAATGTAAGTTTTTTCAGAAACAAGTTGAATATTTGGGATTCATTATTGATAAAGACGGTTTACATCCCTGCAGAGATAAACTGGATGCAATTTAGAAGGCACCCCGACCGGAAAACGTTAAGCAATTGAAAAGTTTTTTAGGCACTGTTAACTATTATGGAAAATTCATAAAAATTTGTCAACAATATTATACCCATTATATCATTCACTAAAAAAAAATGTTATTTTTGATTGGAATAATGACTGTGAAGATGCATTCAATGAAATCAAGAGGTTGCTTATGTCTGCTGATGTTTTAGTACATTATAATGCGAATTCACCCTTGAAATTGATTGTAGACTCTAGTAATTATGGGGTAGGGGCAGTGTTGACGCATGTTTTCCCATCAGGTATTGAAAAACCCATTGCATTTGCCTCAAAAACCTTGAATAAAGCTCAACAATCTTATTCACAGTTAGATAAGAAAGCATTTGCAATAATATTTGGAATTATCAAATTCCATCAATATTTGTATTGTAAGCATTTCACATTGTGTACTGACCACCGTCCATTACTTACTATTTTTAGCCCTAAAAAGGGAATTCCTGAGTATGCGGCTAACAGACTGAGACGATGGGCTGTCATATTATCGAACTATAATTACGAAATAGAGTATGTCAAATCACAAGAAAACCAAGCAGATTGGTTGTCTAGGTTACCTACAGAGGATAATGCTTTAAATATTGAAGATAGGGAAATTGATTATTGTTATTTTTTCTCAAGAAATTCAGAAATAAACATTAATTTTCCTAATATAAAGACGAAATCTGAGGAAGACCGTATTTTCAAGGCCATTAAGTTATATATTAACAAGGGTTGGCCTGATAAATGTCCAGATGAAACGTTGAGCGGTTATTTTTCAAAAAGGTTCGAATTGGTGATTCAAGATAATTGTATTTTCTGGAATCATAGAATCGTAATACCAGAGTCATTGCGAATGTCCATTCTGGAGGAATTACACTCTACACATTTGGGAATTGTAAAAATGAAATCAATTGCACGCCAATATTTTTGGTGGCCAGGAATTGATAAAGAAATAGAGTTACTCACAAAAAAATGTGAATCTTGTAGTAAACATTTTGCTAGTCCCGACAAAATTGTATTGCATAATTGGCGTTTCCCACAAGAGCCTTGGGAACGTATACATGTGGACTATTTAGGGCCTTTCAGAAAGAAATTTTACTTGGTTGTTATGGATGCTCATACCAAATGGATAGAAGTTTGCGAAACATCCTCAACCAGTACATTAACGACAATTGAAAATTTACGGAGAATATTTTCCATCTTTGGACTACCTAAAATTTTAGTTTCGGATAACGGCACGTCTTTCACTTCCCAGGAGTTTTCAGAATTTATCGAGAGAAACTGTATCTCCCATATAACTACACCACCTTACAACCCAGCTTCAAATGGAGCAGCAGAAAATTGTGTCAAGGTGATCAAGGGTGCCTTGACGAAAGCTCTTGCTATGGACTCCAAGTCAACTACCAACCAGATTCTCTGTAGATTTTTACTAGATTACAGAAATACAGCTCACTGTACCACAGGAGTCAGTCCAGCGAATTTAATATTTGGTCGATCATTGAGAACAAAATTTGATATAATTAATCCTAATGCAAAGGCAGAAATGGTAAATAAGCATCATATAGTTGATAAGGTTGCTAGGCATCACATTAAACAAAAAATTTATTATAAGGGAAAGAAAAATGTGAGTTACTCCTTAGGTGAAGTAGTATTAGTAAGAGATTATAGGAGTAGACCAAACATTTCTTGGATTAAAGGTATTGTTCATAAAAAGATTGGAAAATGTACTTATTTTATAGAAGTCCCTGAATTGAAACTGACCTGGAAACGTCACGCCAACCAAATCAGAAAAACATTTCAAATGGAAACTTTCACATCTGATGTCATATCCAATTCAGAAAATAATTCTATCGAAGGAAATAGTTATCAAAATCAAAATGTATCTAATTCTAATATAAGTAGTGGAAACAGCTATGAGAATAATACCAGGCAAAACAATTGTTCTTTTGAAACCCAGACCAATGAAATTTCTGTTTTGAGACCTAAGAGAGCAATTAAACCTGTAGTGCGTTATGGCATTGATTCCAATTTTACCCAGAAGTAGTTAAAATTGTAAATATGTATATAGTTTATAAGATCTAAATTGATAATTACTCCTTTGTGATTGGTATTAATATTTTTTTTTTAAGGGGGAGATATCTATAATGTATATGCTAAGCGCATGACCTTATTCCCCCCCAACATAAAATGAGAAAGAACATTAATTTGCGATCATTGTAACACAGTTGTAATATGGCATTATTGGCGAATAGATATAAAGAGAATTTTCGTTTTTTAATTCCTACAACCAAAACTGAATATTGAACCCAGGAACATCACATTTATATACGTGTAATATTCCCAGTATTAACAGAGAAAAACGTTTCTTCAACATTCGTCAGGTCTTTGGAATTGTTGAATTCACATAATATTTTCTCAAATTAATTATTTTCTGAAAGTAAATAAACATTTTGATAAATACGTAATTACTACGACTTATATGTAGAAAGTACCAAGTCGCTCATTCATCTGACAGCAGAATGACTATAAACTAACATTTTAAAATATGTGTCAGAATTTCATGGCCAACCGGGATACTTCGTAAAAGTAAATGGAGTATGGGTACTGATTATTTAAATAGCTATTTTTCTTGTTGAATTGTTATTATCGGAAAATAAATTCTGAGGAAACCGATCGACCATAGCCTCATTTTTCATTATCAGAAATTGATTAAGTTAACAACAGTTTATGTCCAGCAAATAACGATACCTCTGAAATCAATCAGGTGGCTGTCGCAGTCCAACAACAATCATAACAAAACATAAAGCGAAATATTATCTAGTGAGCGTATCCATATGCAATTACTTCGCTCTAATTGCTTCCCACTCATTCGGTGACATTCGTTCCCCGTTTTCCAGTTACTGTCTCATCAGAGTCGTTTCAGCTGATTGGAACGATATTTAGGGAATTAAAAATTGGGGTAGTTAAATCGAATTTATTTGCGAATCCCAACGTAAACCGGTGTTAAATAATGTTCATCGCACGTCTAGCTAATGCAGTTTCAGTAAACATCAAAGTTCTCTGTTCAAGAATAACGTTTTATTTTTAACATACTTGCAGGTTGATTCGTAATTTTTCAATTCAATAAAAGAAAAGTGAATAAATCACCAAACGAATGATGCTGACAGATCCACCTTCAAAGTACAGGGGGACAAGAAAAACTTCGGACAAATTTTGCTGTGGTCTGGAACAGAAGTATTTCAGCGCAGCCAGATAATTTTTATTCTCTTGGTTTCTCTACACTTTCCTGTACGAATATGTGAATTTTCAGTTTGATATAATTTCATTTCACAGAGTTTTGGAATGTCACACAAACGTAGTGCGATTTTGGAGCTGTTTCGTCAAGGTAGGCGTCAATGCGAAATTGTTCGTTTGCTCAATGTGCCTCGACATACCGTGTCCGATGCAATTCGTCGTTTCAAGGAGCTTGGCCATCATGGTCGACGTCCAGGAAGTGGTAGAAAACGCACTGTCAATACACCTAGCAATCGCAACATCGTCAAGAAGCGAGTCAATCGAAATCCGAGGGTTTCCATGAGGAAAATAGCCTGTGAGACCGGTATCAACCGCGAATCAGTCCGTCAAATTGCCAAAAAGGAGCTCAACCTCAAGTCATACAAGCTCCAAAAAGTTCAACTCCTCACGGAGGAAAACAAGCGCGTACGACCCCAAAGGTGCCGCCAAATCCTTCGTCTCGCCGCCGGTCAGCAATGGGAGCGAATTCTCTTCACAGACGAGAAGCTTTTCACCGTAGAACAATCGCACAACCACCAAAACGGCAGAGTCTGGTCCGTAGAGGCTCCCGATACATCGGCCATCGTCGAACATCGTCGAACACCGTCAAAATCCGCAATCCGTCATGGTCTGGGGCGGAATTTTCGGCAGTGGTAAAACTCCCTTAGTTTTCGTGGATAAAGTGGTCAAAAACAATCAAGAAGTCTATCGCTGCGACATCCTCGAGGCCGTAGTACTTCCGTGGGCCAAGCAGCACTCATGCAGCACTTCGGCGATACGCATTGGACCTTTCAACAGGACTCCGCTCCGGCTCACAGAGCGAAAATGACGCAAGAATGGTGTAAGACCCATTTTCCTTGTTTCATCTCATCTGCAGAATGGCCGGCCTACTCATCGGATCTCAACCCAATGGACGAAGCGTTTGATCGATTTTGGAGCACAGGGCTTGTGCTAAAAAACACAAAAATTTGGAGTCGCCAAAGAAAGCCACTTCGAAACGGCTTAAATATATTATCAACAAATGTTCAAGCTATTATTATTTGTTGTTGTTTTGTTCAATTTCTTCTGTTTAATAAAGTTAAATGAGAAAGAGTTTGTCCGAGATTTTTCTTGTCACACTGTAAATTCGTTCATGGCCATGAATTGATTGAGAATGTATTTGACAGAGAAGTCAGTGAAACCTCTCATCAATAAACTTGAAAGGATGAGAATCACATACATAATTCACTTTCCAGATTCCATGTATTCAATTCAATGAAATTTGTTGACTTGCTGAATAATTTTGTGCGTTCGTAATAACTATTGGCGAGGAAATTTCCTGTAGTGGCCGGAGGTCAACTAAAATGCCCGAGGCGTATCGATATATTATTTCGCTCTACTTGCCTTCAAACGCTGGCTTCGTATTGTTAAGTAATCACTCATGTAACAAAAATAGAATACAAATTATTATTGAACTTCCATTTTTATCTCATTTTTTCTGAACGAATGGTCCCATCATGCATTGTGTTTTTGAAATTAGTATTCTTCTTATGCTTCAGACATATTGAGCGGTTTTTCATTTCGAAGCCCAATATTCCGTGAACGAGAATATTCACATCTTGAAAAAATGTTCACTGTCATACACTGCGCAAAAAAATTAACGCACATTCTGAAAATCTCAATTTTAATTGAAGTTAACTCTACATTGACTTTATAACTTATTTTTTATGTTCTCTCGGGAAGGTTTTGAACGAAACAAGACACATTAAATGGAAGAAAAATTCAGGATTTCACCGAATCTTATGTAAAAGAAGAGAAATGAACAATTTTCAAAATACTGAAATGCTGATAAGTGATTTAATACTTGGTATTTCCACCCCTTGCGTTAATTACAGCTCGGCAACTCAAAACTCAAAAATCAAAATGAGTGATCTTAAAATGTTCTGATCTAATCATTCCCAGATTTCTCCGAGTTGGATTCCTAAGTCATCAAGAGTAGCTGGATGATTTTCTGAACTTGTCAGCCTTCTATTGAGGTTGTCCCAAACCTGCTCAATCGGATTGAGATCTGGACTTCTTGCTGTCCATTCCATTCGAGAGACTTCAACCTCTTCAAGGTACTCATGAACAATGCGCGCACGATGGGGTCTGGCATTATCGTCCATAAAAATGAAATTTTCACCAATGTATGGGGCAAATGGCACTACATGCTCTTCAAGAATGTTCCTTATATACTTATCAGCATTCATAGCTCCATTATCAACGACCACTAGGTCTGTGCGAGCAGTCAAAGATATTCCACCCCATACCATAATCGATCCTCCCCCGAAACCAGTAGTATTCAGGAAATTGCACTGAGCATATCTTTCATGTGGACGTCTGTATACAGAAAACGTCGATCACAATGGTAGAGGCAGAATCTAGACTCATCTGTGAAGAGAACTCTTTCCCAATCGGCCTCTTCCCAATGGATATGCTCTCTCGCAAAATCCAAACGCGCCCTTCGATGGCCTGAGGTAAGAGCTGGGCCTCTTGCCGCGACACGAGGCCTTAAATCATATTTTCTGAGGCGATTTCTTATTGTCTGAGTGCTAATTTGCACCTCATGAGTTTGCTCAAGCTGATTTTGAAGGAGGCGAGCGGTTGCAAACCGTTGTCTCAACGAAGAAACTCTCAAGTAACGTTCTTGAATGGCAGTTGTTACCCGTGGTCTACCCTGTCCTGGTCTTCGGACATTAATACCTGTCTCCCTGAATCGCTGCAACATTCTGGACACACTTGTATGGGAAACTCCAAACCTTTCTGCAATTCTTGTATATGTCCACCATTCTTCTCGCAAAACTACCGCTTGGCACATTCCTCTTGGGTCAAATTGTGTGTTTCGCGTTGCATAGTGATCGAGTGTAGAAAATCAAACGAAAGAAAAACTATTGATCACTAGAATTGATCGAGAACAACTGATTTTAGAATGCAGCCAATACACTCAAAATCTGATAATATCATCTTTGTTTATTCCTGCTGGGAGAAAACATCTGTATTGAAGAAACACGTTGAAAGTGGATAACATATGCATGCATAATTCTGATAAAAATAATTATCATTAAGAACACCTTCAGTTGTAGAATAAATTTGAGATTTCCATAATGTGCGTTAATTTTTTTGCGCAGTGTATTTAGAAAAAAAGACCTTCTCGACAACATATCGCACGACTCATCTTTCCTATTCAAATATGAGGATTTGTGGTTGACGCCTATACGAATGAAATAACATGATTATGGTTTTTCGAAGAAATGTCCCCTCCATGCTCAAAATTGACGGGCTCGAATGAATTTCCAAAATTTTGATTTTTTTACTTTTTACCTTTTCAATGTGACGGACTGTATAAAGGCAATTCGTGTGATGCGGACCAGTGAGTCCAACTTTGGGAGACATTTTCATCATGAATGCTATTTTTTGGGAACCAGAAGTAATTTGTTGAAGTTCTCATAAAGGGTTTTCCAATTAGAGGTATTATTCCGACATTTGAAGGAATTGACATTTTTTTAGATGAATGATCGAATGATTATTGCATTAGAAAGAGGAAGGTGTACCGTTAATAATGTAAAATGACTTCAGCCAAATGACCACCCCGGCTACAGGGCTCAATCCATAACCAAATCGCAAAGCTGCCCTATGTCCTCGATAGCCTCACGAATTCCATCTTTAAGGTCTTGAATCGACGTTAGGCTCCTGGCGTAAACCTTCTCTTTTGCATGGACCCAAAGGAAGAAGTCGCACGGTGTTAAATCACAAGATCTCGGTGGCCCATTGTGTTATACAGGGTGACTGGTGACGTAAAGGTGCGAGTCCACTTGCTACTTTTGCAGCACAACAGTGTATCGCAACATACATGAAACATATGTTTCCTGTGTACACAGTAATGAAACTTGGCGTGAAACATAAGTTTCACGTTGCGCTGATACACGGGCTGTTGCGATACAATATTCAGTCGACACAGGTTGCTGCGTGTAGCGCAGCGAAACAAACCAAGTTTGTTTCGCGATAGTGTTGCGTGTGAAATTTGAAAATTCAAATAAACAGAGAAATGGAGAAATGGTCAAGAGATGAAACTTCGGTATTAATAGCCGAATACGAAGCTAGACCAGAGTTATGGAATGAAAAAAGTCCACGTAAGTGTATGAACTTTTATTGATTACAGGTACATTTAGAAAAATACATATGTATGATAATCAGTTTATTAATTACAGTTTATAAAGATTTGAGAAAAAGACTGAAAAACAGCCGAAGATATAGCCCACATACATGCTTTGGAGCAGCTGCAAAAAGCTAGTGACAGTCTTCAAATTTTTGGCGATTATGTGGCTTCGGAGCTGAGTGATCTTGGTGAAGTGAATCGCAAAAGGGCAAAGTTGGAAATCTCTAGGATTTTGTTGAAGTATGCAGAAAATTAATTTAAAAAATCAACTTCTCTGACTGCAGTTTCACAACATACTTTTCAAAATCTGGAGGAGCCGACAAATGAAACTGCAGCGTGCTCTCGAGACTGCTACGAAAGTTCACAAGAGTGGCTTAACGATGACCAAACCCAGATGGGATCCCAAGATCTGTCAAGAATTATACATTCATGTAGTGATATTTTAAATTCTGAATAAACATACATATAGTCCATTCACCTTTTTTTGTCACAGGGGAGGCCATGGAAATTTGGCATTTTACACAACACTAGAGTCAGGTTATGAACAAGCTGACAGATTTAGACTACTATCGACGTACATAACAAATTTCAAGTCTCTAGCACATATCGTGGTAACAAAAAATTTCAAGAACAGACAAGCGGACAGATAGACAGACTGACGCATCGACACCAAAACTTCCGTGTGTCCTAAATGGCATACTATCTTTTTTTTTATCTTTTACGATATTAATTTCAATAAATTATAGAAGTCTACTGCGCTCATACGCCAAAAATTCTTATAAAATTCAAGATCCCCGCTTCGTAACTCTGTCATCATTTGATTATAAGCCCCTTGTTCATTTTTTTTTCATTATCCAATCTCGTACCCATATTTTGCGTTTGAGTTTTCGTTCGACTCGTTTTCGTCTTAAATTTGCAAGAACAATGAAAGCAGCAGCATTTTTAGTTTGCGACATTTTATCGAGAACAAGAGGCACAACAGCAGGATCACCTGAAGACTCCGATACAAAGATCGCAAATGGACACTCTGGTTGATACAAAATGTAGCATGTATTCGCGATACAGTGTTTCATATACAATTGTAGCCCGCAACTTGCAGTTAAAAGGACACATTACAGCAACACTTGTAGCGCAACAGAGGATTTGTTGCGCTACAAAAGTATCAAGTGGACTCGCACCTTAAGGGACAACGGCTAAGTGGAGATAGAGGACCTCAAACTGAATGAGAATTTGGGTTTCAAATGTCCCATAAGGGTATTCGTTTCGGAGATATAGGGTGATTTATGAAAAAATGCAAAATCTATGAACGCCCATATCTTCGTTAATATGATATGTTTTTCGCTGATATTTTACATGTTTGTTCATACAGGCATTCTCTGTCAGCATAAGAAAAAAAATTGAAAAAATAGCTGTCCCGTACTCAAAAATTTCAATTTACATGTCAAGTGAGAAATATCACACGGTATATGAGATAAAATAAAATCAAATAGAAATTTGAAAAGAGGGAAAAAACTGATGAAATATCTGTTTTTTGTTTGAATGGCACAATTTTTTTTTCGTTTCTATGATATGTTGAAGTAAGAATATAACAATATTTTTATATTCAAATCATGAAAATTAGTACTACTGATAGAAAAAACCTTGAATTCGAGGCGCTAGAATGAGCCTGGCATCAAAATATTCCTTCAAATCTTGAAATCTATTTTTATCAATTGATATTTCGATGCCATATAAAATTTCAAAATAAAATTTGTTGTAGATGGGGACGATGGGGTGATGAAAGAGTTGGATACTCAAACACAAAAATAGAAATAGTCGCAAATATAATTCATAAAAAAATCAAGTGAGCAAATGTTCGAGATGAGAGCCATACATTTATTGGCTCTCTTGAACAAATGAAGCACAGCTTTTCTAATCAGAGGAATATTTGTTTTAATTTCTTCGCATGCTTGAGTTATTCTGCTCTTCAAATGTTCACGGCTTGTTATTGTTTCTTTATACACCGGATCCTTAAGATGACCCCATAGGAAATAATCCAAAGGAGTTAGATCGGGTGATCTAGCAGGCCAATTCCTAGAACCTCCCCGACCAATCCACCTGTCAGGAAACTCCCTATTCTATCAGTAGTAATAATTTTCATGATTTGAATATAAAAATATTGTGAAATTCTTACTTCAACATATCATAGGAACGAAAGAATTTTTGTGCCATTCAAACAAAAAACAGATATTTCATCAGTTTTTTTCCCTCTTTCCAAATTTCTATTTGATTTCATTTTATCTCATATACCGTGTGATATTTCTCACTTGACATGTAAATTGAAATTTTTGAGTACGGGCCAGCAATTTTGTCAATTTTTTTTTTCTTATGCTGACAGAAAATGCCTGTAAGAATAAACATGAAAAATATCAGCGAAAAAATATCATATTAACGAAGATATGGGCGTTCATAGATTTTGCATTTTTTCATAAACCACCCTATATCTCCGAAACGAATACCCTTATGGGACATTTGAAACCCAAATTCTCATTCAGTTTGAGCTCCTCTATCTCCACTTAGCCGTTGTCCCTTACGTCACCAGTCACCCTGTATATAATTTATATTGCATTATCTTGGAGGCCAATCAATTGGGCCATTTCTCGAACTAATGTTATCGCCAAATTTTTCCTTCAATAAATCGATTGTGGCAGTAACAACAGCGTGAGGTGTAGCACCATCTTGTGGGAACCAAAACACATCCGGGTCGATGGAAATAATCATTGATCATCGATTATAACGAGCACCATTCACGGTAACATTAGCTCCAGAGCTAGTCGTGGTCGACATTGGTATGCCGGAAATTATTTTCAAACCATGAAAAATGTCATAAAATTATCTTTCAAATAAAAAAGTGACTTCAACCTTAATTTAAGTGTGCTCCATTTAAATTTGTAGGTCTATTACTCTAAAAATAAAACACACGATAACTGAAATTACAAAGAAAATTGCATGAAGAAAGGAATGGCGATCAAAAAAGGCCACCTGTGCTCCGCTCCAAATTCAGTCAGTGTAAGCGGAGGAAATGTAAACGAGGCACCAAACAATTCTAGGTATCATAAAAGAGCACAGAGAAAATCCTCAGCAAGAACGCTGTCCCCTGTATAACAAACACATTATAAAAAAATTAGCGCACATTATGGAAATCTCAAATTTATTCTACAACTGAAGGTTTTCTCAATGATAATTATTTTTATCAGAATAATGCATTCATATGTTATCTACTTTCAACGTTTTTCTTCAATACAGATGTTTTCTCTCAGTAGGAATAAAAAAAATGATATTATCAGATTTTCAAAGTATTGGCTCCATTCTAAAATCAGTTGTTCTCGATCAATTCTAGTGATCAATAGTTTTTCTTTTGTTTGATTTTTTACACTCGATCGCTATGCAACGCGAAACACGCAATTTGACCCATGAGGAATGTGCCCAAGCGGAAATTTTGCGAGAAGAAGGGTGGACATACACAAGAATTGCAGAAAGGTTTGGAGTTTCCCATACAAATGTGCCCAGAATGTTGCAGCGATTCAGGGAGACAGGTATGAATGTCCGAAGACCAGGACAGGGTAGACCACGGGTAACAACTGCCATTCAAGAACGTTACTTGAGAGTTTCTTCGTTGAGACAACGGTTTGCAAACGGTCGCTCCCTTCAAAATCAGCTTGAGACAATAAGAAATCGCCTCAGAGAAAATGATTTAAGGCCTCGTGTCGCGGCAAGAGGCCCAGCTCTTACCCCAGCCCATCGAAGGGCGCGTTTGGATTTTGCGAGAGAGCATATCCATTGAGAAGAGGCCGATTGGGAAAGAGTTCTCTTCACAGATGAGTCTAGATTCTGCCTCTACCATTGTGATCGACGTTCCCTTGTATACAGACGTCCACATGAAAGATATGCTCAGTGCAATTTCCTGAATAGCACTGGTTTCGGGGGAGGATCGATTATGGTATGGGGTGGAATATCTTTGACTGCTCGCACAGACCTAGTGGTCGTTGATAATGGAGCTATGAATGCTGATAAGTATATAAGGAACATTCTTGAAGAGCATGTAGTGCCATTTGCCCCATACATGGTGAAAATTTCATTTTTATGGACGATAATGCCAGACCCCATCGTGCGCGCATCGTTCAGGAGTACCTTGAAGAGGTTGAAGTCTCTCGAATGGAATGGCCAGCAAGAAGTCCAGATCTCAATCCGATTGAGCAGGTTTGAGACAACCTCAATAGAAGGCTGAGAAGTTCAGAAAATCATCCACCTACTCTTAATAACTTAGGAATCCAACTCGGAGAAATCTGGGAAGGATTAGATCAGAACATTTTAAGATCACTCATTTTGAGTATGAACCGTTGTTGCCGAGCTGTAAGTAACGCAAGGGGTGGAAATACCAAGTATTAAATCACTTATCAGCATTTCAGTATTTTGAAAATTGTTCATTTCTCTTCTTTTACATAAGATTCGGTGAAATCCTGAATTTTTCTTCCATTTAATGTGTTTTGTTTCGTTCAAAACCTTCCCGAGAGAACATAAAAAATAGGTTATAAAGTCAATGTAGAGTTAACTTTCATTAAAATTGAGATTTTCAGAATGTGCGTTAATTTTTTTGCGCAGTGTATATACTCGAAACCGAACCTTCTCTTGAAATAATTGTTTCATTTTGAACAGAAGCACGTGGCATATGAATGAATTAATACCGCAAACCTATAGGTTTCACCTCTCAACCCCATTGTTCAAGTTGGTGGAGGGTAGTTGGAATAACAATGAGAAAACTTCAGCAAACAAAGCGATTAAAGAACTTTGTTGCCAATATAATTATGAAAACGGTTTACAGAACCCATCCATTATTATATCTTCCAGATATGTTATATGGTTGAGCGAGCAAGGAAAGTTCGAATTGATCCAGAGGAAAAAAGTTTCTTCAGTTTCATTAGGCTTAGAAAAAATCGACAGGGGCATCTATTGGGACATTCGTCAATTTTGTGTATTATACGATTTTGGATTATTCGAGTGTTATGGTTATTGAATCAGGATTTATTGTTAAGAAGCTGCAATTTTCTCGGAAAATTAGACAGAAAATTGGACATTTTTCAAATAAACCGTCGATATTATTTAACGGTACTTATACGTGTGGGCAAAATTCCTTGTATACTGAATACTGAAGGGATCTCGAGGCCTATACCAGCTGACACATTATCGAGCTCTTTTTTCCTGACTTATCCGAAACTGAAAACAAATCCAACCTATCGTTCATAGATTTTGAGTTATTGAAAATTTGCCATTTTCAATAACTCGCTTGGTTGAGCTCGTATTCAAAATCTGTTGTTACATTCTACAGGTCCTTTTTTAGAAGTAATTCAAATATTATATGATCAATTTTTTCAATCCAGCTATTTTCAAGCAATGAGAAGCATTAATGATTTCTCAAATGCAAACTATGGTCAAAAGTTCCCTTATCTTGCTACAAAATTTTTGCTGATTTCCAAAATGTATCATTTGTCGCTAGAAAAATGTTGTCTTGCTTTTCGAATCAGTGTTGAATTATAAGTAGACTGGCGTTACCATAGCGACCGTGTATATGCATTATAGTTCGTGATCTCGACATAATTATATGTGAACTCAACCTTCTGTGAAAGGAAAGACTGTCGAACTGTCGAACAATAATTATTTCTTTAGATTATGTCACGTACTGGCTTACGCAGATAAAACACGAACGATTCTCACGCTCCTACTTGAAAGTGAAGACATTCATTTCATTCCTGCCGAATGAGCAAAAGAGAGGTATGCCATCTATCTTCGTCCAGGTGACTTCGAGAGGGAATTGTTGGTCTGATTTTTAACTAGATGTCGCCTTGATGTATACTGTACCTCAAGACTTTGTCTAGTTCCACTCCAATTTTCATCGTATTAGGGTTATGTTGTTCTGAAGAGGTCAGAACAAGATCGAAACCTAGGTCGACTTCTACCCACTTCGATGAGGTTGGAACTTTCACTAGTTCCCTGGATTAAGATTTGTGGCAAGTTCGAATCGGATTCATGGCGGTTGTTGATATTTATATCAATGTATCTGATAAACTCATCATGAATTATTTCTTTTATGTATCGATATCCTTCAGTAGAGAGTAAGAGACTTACATCTGACTATTGAAGAAAAAAATATTCTTCTTCCATTCAAGAAAGAAATTTTAATAGTAAGTAATATTGAAAAATAATTAACTATACCTAATTAGATATCATTTTCATTGCTTTCAATCAAAAAGGCTCAAGTACACAAAAGATAATGCATATTCAACGGTTGCTTATAGTTTAACAGGCAATCGGAAGCAAGAAAGAAGTATTAATTTTTTTCCCGATTGATATTCATGGGAGAAGCAAAATATGGAACATTTCTGAAATCAGGAAAATTTTGTATCAAGATAAGACAGTTTACAAATGAGAAATCATAAATAATAATAATAATAACAAAGGTCTCGATATTTTGCACAGGGTATAACAAATAACCAAACTGAAAATGTGAGTAAAAAAAGCTTCTTTCTCATTTCCCGAAAATAGCTGTATTAAAAATGCAATTATATCATATTTGAATTACTCCTAAAAAAGTAGAATGTGACAACAAGTTTCGAATACGAGTTCAGACAAGCTAGTAGTTCAGCATTAATGGAAATGACAATTTCTCAATTATCCTTCATAACCCAAAATATTTGAACGATAGGCTGCATGTATTCCAGATTCGGATTAGTCAGAATGCTAAAGTTCTCGAGATACTTTTTCAAAACAAAATTTGATTTATATTACATAACATGTTTATGAGTAAGAAATGGATTTGGTTGCTATAAATAATACAAGGTAACTACGTTTGGAAAGAATCATACAGTCAAATGACACCACTTTAAGATGAATTTTTTTTTCAGTGATGATTGAAATCTGTGGTAATACTGTTGACTTGAGGATATCGCAGAGGTGCTTCAAATTTTATATTCAGAAAAGAGCTTAATTTACTTGAGATCTTATGGATAGTGTTAGAGTAGGAATTGAACTTTTTGCAATGAATTCTTGTAATGCGATAATTTATACCTAATATGAGGGTATCTTTTTAATACAACTCACAATTGCAATCATTTACATTTTTTAGAAAATGAACTTTTGTATGTTAAACATCTGGAAGTTGAAGGAATCAGGCCATATCAGTATATCACATTTACTGTTTATTGATTAAATCGAGGCACTGTTAATTGATTCTCAATATTTGTTTCACTTATCCGTTTCGTAAGTTCATTATTATTCATGATTCCCATCAATTTATTATTGATAGCTTATTCGGTTGTCGTAGAATAAGAATCGTTAAAGGGGAAGTGATTCGCCTTCGCTTTTTACCAAAAGGAAAATTAATTTTCATGATCATCACATCATCATGGGTCAGGAAGGGGTCATTTGAACCACTGACGTGAAGTCAGAAGCCTTTGAGCACTCGTTCGTCCACCTTCTGAGTGGATTCACCTTGTAGGTTGATTCACAATTTGATCAACCAAATTTTGAACGATGCTAGAGAAATTATGGAATAAAACACAAAATTAAATAAATTTCTGATGATTTCCATTGAATCTTTCCATTAAAAGTGAAACTATAGATAATTTCGTCCAGAAAATCAACTTGAAGTACGGAATTGGCAGAGAGTGGCCAAATTCAAATATATAGCTAGAAATAGTTCCTGCTTTACCTACATATTCACTAATTTCATAGTTCAGCGATTCTCGGATAGAGAGCGCCATTGTACATTTCATACATAAGGGAGACCATTTAATGGAATATTCCATAAAATGCACGGTGGCGCCACTATCGGATTTGTTTTCCTACTCGTTGTAATCGACGACCTTAAACTGTTGTTTTTTTTTTAATTTGGACCCGAAATGGTCTCAAACGATCAGGTTCTATTTACTGATCACGAGTACGTGATCAAATTCGATACTGAAGAAAAAGTTGTGACTTCACGGCACTACTCTTAGAAACCCATTCTTTTATAAAACAAAAATGTTTACCACCGCTTGTTTCATTGGGCGAAATGCTGCCCTGTCAAAACTAATTAAAATCCATTGGGGTATTAATGTTACTGCTACAGCCTACTAGAGATTTTTAATATACTCCTTCGTGAAATATATCTGTAAATCAGTGGCGGCTTGTCCTATGAGGCAGGTGAGGCAGTGCCTCACCAATAAACGTCGAAAATTACACGTATAAATATCATTTATTTATTAATCATTTATTCAATCAATTAAAATTGTTTTCATTATCTTCTTCCATACGCATTTATATCGAAATTTCCCTTCATTATACAGGGTGTAACTGAATAAGTGTAAAACATTTAAGGAGGTGATTCCTCATCGAAAAAAAGATAGGATCTTTCATATAAAGAAACTTCATTGGAGCATCCCTTGTTGAGATACAGCTCCTTAAAGGGGGTACATAAAATTTGTATAACAATTTTTTTCACAAGCACTGAAAAAGTTACAATATTGAAATTAACCTGACGTTTTGTACTACCAAAAAGATACTTAGCCAGTAATTTATTTGGTTTACCCCATGGTTGTAAGGGGTGAAAAACGCAACCCCTAAAATTTATTTCCAATGTAACTTTTTGTCTTATTATTTGTTCACCATTTAAAAATTTATTTCCGATAGCCTGTTTCATTCTAAACAAAAAATGTCTCTTGGGTTTTTTGCCCAAAATAAACCAGTAAGCAGCAAAACATTATTTTACGAACAACTACAGAGATACATCGTCATAAATGCGAACTGGATTTATTGTTATTTTGTAGTTAGTACCTGCATTAAACGATTAAAGGGTAATAAACAAAACTAAGTTATTAATAACAAAACACACAACATGTAGAAATCATAGTGAATGTTCAATATGTCTACCTTCAAACATTACATTATACAAATTTTATGTACCCCCTTTAAGGGGCTGTATCTTAACAAGGGATGCTCCAATGAAGTTTCTTTATATGAAAGATCGTATCTTTTTTCGATGAGGAATCACCTCCTTAAATGTTTTACACTTATTCAGTTACACCCTGTATAGCAATAAAATGCGTCTCCGGTTGGGTCTAAGTTTCCGTATCTCACGATTTCTGGGTATCCAACTCCCAGTAAACGGCAGAGGCAGGCCTCACACTGCCTTCCTTTACGCGTCATTTTACATCATAGGGAACGGACGGCAGGCGAGAAAACCGCACCCCTAAACGACGAATATTACGTTGAGTCTGAGGCTAGCCTCTCCTCTAGTCTTGATATTCTCTCGCGAAGGGCAAACTGTAATTATTCTGCACTATTCGGGAACTAGTTCTTTAATCTATGAACTCGGGTCAGTTTTCAAATTGGGTTCGATTTGTAAAAATAGTTTTATCTGTTTTTCGTGTAGATTTAGGTTTGTCTCAGTGTTCATATGATGTCTTTTAATCTTATTACTGAATTCAATTTCCATCGGAGACCCGAAGGCGAAATGTATTTAACGGGACCGATGGGACGTCACGAATTCCCCAGTTAGATGTAAACGCTCGAAAGACTTGTGATTTTTTTGATTTTTCAGCTAATCAGCAAAGTTTTTGGCGTAATTCTTATGGGGATAAATCATATACATATAGTTCAAGAAGTAAAGCGATCTATTCCAGATTTGAGTGAAAGTCTTGAGAATATTACGCAACTGACGAAGAAGAGAGTTCACTAGAATTAGTTATTTATAGGTATATGTACATATACAGAGTGTCCCATTAGTGCAATGAAGTAGATAATCTCATTACTTACGTCAGTTACGGAATAATTTTACTGCAAAAATGGTGACTCTTGCACTGATATATCAGCCTAAAATAATAGTACCGGCCACAGGGAGTTCGTTTGAAGCAGTATTACTGGTATCAGAATTAGGTCGGTTTGTTCTAATGGTAACCACTTCATATTATTTCATCTCTTAGTGCCAAATTAGTATTTCTATTCATTGGCATCAACATTTTTCTTAATTTATCCGGCGTGGCTGACATATAACGAAAAAATTATGGGAAAGTGGAAGATTTTACTTCATCATTAGAGTGACATAAACTTCAATATTCTCAATGTTCTAGTTAATGGGTGTTTCAAATCTGATGATATGATGAAAATCAACTTGCTTGTAGAGGATTTTCTTAACAAGGTCCAAAATTGAAGAATTTCAATAAGGATGCTCATTTTCTTCAACTGGCTTCAAATTACTTTTCATACACACCTTTTAAAATGTTTAGTTTTCGAGTAAGATAATTCTTCATCGCTAGAAGTAAATATTTTACGAAGCAAAATGTTTCTCGAAAAAGATGACCTTAAGTATGCGAGCGATAAAGAATTATTCTAGTCATCAGTTTTGCAATAGCCTTTTTCACGGCAACGCCACGGCAGGGAATATTTTTCCTCCGATGTGCCTCACCACCTTAAACTGTCACGAGCCGCCACTGCTGTAAATAGATGGAAATACCGTTCATCCGCTAGCCTCTAGGTTTTTAATCAAATCTCCATGATTCTCCAGAGAAATACAAGACATACAATTAATTAATTCGAACATCTGCCGCGAGAAATACAGATGCGGAAGAAGAATAAACACAGAAACCGCAAATGAATGATCTGCTAAATTAAATCCTACCTCTTTTCAAGGGCTGGTTTTGGGCTTATTTGTATTCATTCGGCATATTAAATTTGGGACCACTTTGCAGAATCAACCTGACAAAAAAAGTTTACCATTCCAACATTCTCCATAATGAAAAAGGAGGATTATGTCCCTAAGTTAGGACAAACTAAGTAAATGTGAGAAATGGACTAGTAGAGACCCAGTTTCCGAAGTACACCACCAGGTGGCACCACCATAGGAGGACAATGACTTACCGGTTTCTGGCTTATTAGCCGTCATCAGAGTCCATTTCTCACATTCTCCATAATTGTCACAAAATCGTGGAGATAGGACAATGGAATGGAAAGCATGAGAACAGGAATTCGATAGTATCTAAAATTGGGAGAATCTAAAACCATATGACAGAAAAATTATTAATCTTATGAGTTGATCCCCCTTTTAGGTAGATTCGTATTCAAGAACCCCTGATTGATCCTACGACCAATTAGATCCTTTACAGGCAACAATAATTCTGCTGAGGGGGCTTCTTCAAAACTTCCACATTTCACAGAAATCGTTAAATGATCGCCTGCAAAAAAGAGACATTACGTTGGAATGAAATGAACATTATTCTTTCCCGTGCATTAAAACCAGTTCAATGAAGATACGTCGCTACAGATAGGGCCCTACATTAAAACAACATCGCTTCAATGAAATCGATCCTGTACAGTTTATGACCGTAATCGGTATAATCTTACCCGTAGTTCACCCCTGACTTTATGGAATGGGAAATGCAAAGGATTGCCAGATAATTCAAGGGAATGTGACTGATTATTTCATCTTACTAAAAGCGGTGAAACTATATATTGTATTGAAATATGGAGTAGATCTGAAAGTAACGAGGATTTATTAATTACATTCGAAATTTTTATCCAGTGTAACTCAATAATATCGCTTAATACATTCAGATCTCTCAGAACAATTAATAAAAAAAATGTATTCATATATCAATCACTCCAAATTCATTCTGAAAATTTTTATATATCGAGAAAAAGATGAAAAAAGGAGAAATGTCTTGTCCCCTCTAGGTTTCTTAAGAAATAAAAATCTGTGTTCTAAAAACAAAATGAATATTTCTCTCCATTTCAACTCCAATATGTTTGATAGAAAATCTTTGTTCATGCAGGATGAGACAAAATAGAAAAAATTAGAAAAAATCTCCACATATCGATTATCTATTTTTGATAAATTATAGTTATTTCATATTTTGGTGGGTTGAGGCGTTATTATCCTGATAAATAAAATTATCCCCAAATTTGTGGCGCAGAGCAAGAATGATTGTTTTAATAATGTTTTCTCCGTAGATGGCACGAGTATTAAGAGTGGTTTTCTGTGCTTGATCCTGCGAATTTCGCGAATAAAAAAATCTTATATGGAATAATAGTCAAGTCATGGAATTTGTAATATCGTTGAAACAATATTACGGTCGCGTTTACCCTTCTACAGGGTCTTTCACGAGGAACCTCACCCATATTTATACGGGAAACTACTGAACGTATTTTCATGAAATTCAGCACTTATAAGTATTTCACGATGCTGATGAAATCTAAAATATTTTCAAGGCATGAGCACCTCCGGTTTTTCCGGAAATGACGTCAACTTCCGTTTTTCAAATTAAAACACCATTTTTTTATTGCAGAAATAGATTCCTTAGAAAATTTCAAGTTATTCTGATGTAACATTTTTCAGTTTTGGTTGGAAAATTCTCTCTGAGCGGGAAAATTCGAAAAAAAAATCGAAAATAGAGCTCCGCTCGAACAAGAATAACTTCGAGGTTTTTGGATGGAAAATTTTCATTTTTGGGATTTTTCAAGATGTAAGATTTATGTATCCACTTTAAAAATCGAAATCGCGGTTCATGATACAGGGGGTGAAAAAATCGCTTTCAAAGTAAGGGATGACAAAATCGTGAAAAATCAATTTTTTCAAAGTAGAACCCCATTTTTTATGGCAGATATTGAATCTACGTTAAAAAATAATGTGAGTGTATGCATCACACCCTTGCCCTAAAATGGATACTTTCTGAGTTATTCACAAAAAACTGTTTTTCGTCTTGAATTTTCAGCTATTTCTTTTCCCTTCACGCCAAAAAGATGAAATTTTCAGGAACTGTTATTTGAACCATGCTGTAGATTTTTCACCCCTTCTTGAAACCGACTTCAAGTTACTATTAGGAGAACCATGGCAAACTCTCGCAGTTATAACTAGAGAAGATGCTCAAAGTTTTGACCGTTAATTTCTAGACATTTATTTATACGTCTCAGGAATGCTTCGTGCGTTGCTCTTCTTATTTCATCGGGAGGAAGAGATCTGCAAAAGTGTTTAAAAACCAAATTGAGTTTCAAAACTATGAATCTAAAAATCTAAACAAACCTGAACGCATTTCTGACTCGTTCTATGCAGTCCTCTTTATCAGTCAGGGGAGTTGAGTAGACAATATTGTTTATCCTACCCCAAACATAATAGTCTAAAGGAGTTAAATCGGGAGAACGTGGTGGCCAAAGATGTGGACCATTGTTCGCCAACCATCGATCTTCAAATAGCCTGTAGAGGATATTTGACACATTGAGTGAATTGTGTGGAGGCGCGCCATCTTGTTGATACCATAAGTCATTATGGTTCTGTACTAGCGGCTCAATTATTTGAGTCAATATGTCAGAATATCTATCTCCTAAGGGAGAACATTCTTTAAATAATGCAAACATGTGTAGTGTTCTATCTTACCAATTAAAGTCCCATCATAAATGTGAACATCGAGGATTGCATTATTTTTGATGGCGCAAAAAACATTGAAACTCCAGGTCTCTTGAAAGTTCCATTGTCTGAAGTGGTGGTTGTTCTCTTCATCCCAATAATGACTGTTATGCCTATTGAAAGAACCATTCTTTGTGAATTTAGATTCATCTGTCCAAATTATACAGTCCAAAAAGTTTTCATTCTCTTGAAATCGAATCATCATAACTTCACAAAACTCTGTTCTCCTGGCGAAATCAGTTTCCTTCAAATGCTGTACCCTATTGAATTTATATGGGTGCATTTTATGTTTTTTTAATATTCTCCAAACACTCGATTGAGATAATCCCAGATCAATCTCGGCATCTTTGAGAGAATTTTGAGGATTCACACGAAAATATGCAAGAACTGTAATTTCGTTGTTCTCATCTTCCACTACACTTTTTTCTCTGTGTATAGTTTTCTTAACGAAAGATCCGACATTTTTCAAGTTTGTCATGGTTCTGTTAATTGTATCTCTCGTTGGTCTGGGTCGGTCAGGAAACCTCTCAATGAACAGTCGAATCGTTCTATCTACAACTTTATTACATTCTCCATGAAGTAGAATGAGATTTAAATAATCTTCATTGGTAAAATTAGGCATAGTGATCGATTTTATAACTTAATACGAATTATCGCCAAATGAATAGTAAACACAAAATGCTACTGAATAAAGAGGAATTTGGCAGATGTTATTAATGATATCTATCATTAAAAAAAAAGAATGTAAAACATGGTAAGTTTTTGCATATGGTTCATAAGGATTTATTTATTTATCACTGGAGAGAAAACTGATGGCCGATTAGTTGAAATAAAGAGGTTTCCGATACAAATTCGAATTCAAATTCGCCATCTATTTAGGAACAACCTGTAACTTTTTTCTCTTGCATATTAGGGTAGTAAAATCTTAAACATGGTTTAAGTAACAGTTCCTGAAAATTTCATATTTTTGGCGTGAAGGGAAAAAAAAAAGCTGAAAATTCAAGACGAAAAACAGTTTTTCGTGAATAACTCAAAAAATATCCACTTTAGGGCAAGGGTGTGATGCATACACTCACATTATTTTTTAACGTAGATTCAATATCTGCCATAAAAAAATGGGGTTCTAATTTGAAAAAATTGATTTTTCACGATTTTGTCATCCCTAACTTTGAAAGCGATTTTTTCACCCCCTGTATCATGAATCGCGATTTCAATTTTTAAAGTGGATACATCAATCTTACATCTTGAAAAATCCCAAAAATGAGAATTTTCCATCCAAAAACCTCGAAGTTATTCTTGTTTCAGCGGAGCTCTATTTTCGATTTTTTTTTCGAATTTTCCCGCTCAGAGAGAATTTTCCAACCAAAACTGAAAAATGTTACATCAAAATAACTTGAAATTTTCTAAGGAATCTATTTCTGCAATAAAAAAATGGTGTTCTAATTTGAAAAACGGAAGTTGACGTCATTTCCGGAAAAACCGGAGGTGCTCATGCCTTGAAAATATTTTAGATTTCATCAGCATCGTGAAATACTTATAAGTGCTGAATTTCATGAAAATACGTTCAGCAGTTTCCCGTATAAATATGGGTGAGGTTCCTCGTGAAAGACCCTGTATATGACAAGGGTACAAGTAAACAACATGCTGAATATTTGGAGCAGAATCAACATCGTTGAGAGTGTCTTCAATATTCATTCAGATAAGGAAACTGCTTTCAGAATGCATTCCTGAAGCCAGTTGCGACAGTGCTCAAATTTAAGATAGGGTAGAATTAACATGAGAAAGCAGTATTGTTCTTTTGAAGTCCATTGAATATTGAATCTGAAATGATGCACATACTACTACCTACATGGTGGCCAAAATTCGATGCGCTTCAATGGTAGCTTCGACATTATATGTGATTGATGTCTGCGTTTCCGTCTCAATTTTCAGCAATATGCAACAACAAAGCTCTGAAAATTTTGTGTTTTTCAATCAGTAAATGATTATTACTGGAAATATATTGACCTACTCAGTTTCTTCTCGAAACGGGTAGTATGGGAAAGCCAAATGAAATAAATCAATTATTGGAAAACTAATATTGAGAATTTTGGATAATTATTTATTCAATTGTTCACTTATAACAACGCCGACGTTCCGAAACGATTCTTGTTTCTTTATCAAGGCTAAAAAATTACAATAATTAGCACATAAACAAAACACAAATCTTATAAAAGCAACTATACCTAGTTACGGTGACAATATTGTCCAGCATTAAAATCTTGAAAGTTACAAATGAAGGAAATCATCATCTCAGGTATAACAAGCATGTAAAAATTACATGCAACAGTTCATATTGGTAGGAACCACGAAAATCAAATTGACCATGACCTGACATGAACCCGTAGTATGTTATAGAAATAGAACAATCAACAAAACATTAAGTCAGTAACGGAGCATAAATGAACGAAAAACAAACTATTATACTTAATTTATGAACACGCAATCATATTCTAATAAATAATAACATAGGACAAACGCTTGATCCAATAATTATTCTCATTCTATTATATTTATTTATTCTCTATTTTAAAATTATTTTTGAAAAGTATTCTTTATTATTATTGTATTGTATTGTCACGTGACGTGACGACAATGTGTCTGCACCTTTAAAGGTGCACACAAACTGTTGTCACGTCATGTGAGCTCACGCGAGGAATTGGGAAGAAGATATGGAAAATATAGCTGCATTTACAGTTGCTGGTGATTGTCATAGAAGGGATTCGATTCACCAAATGAATCAACGAACAGAGGAAGTGGGGGAATTCCATCAATTAATTCAAGAATTAATGAATGAGCACCCAGATCGGTTTCAAATGTATGTCAGAATGACATTTCACAAAATATCAGACGTGAAATCACGTGCATTCAGAAAATGTAAATTTGCGGAATATGCTTGCTTTCAGTGCTATAAGGTGGCAGCAAATATAATGTTGCAAAAATTTTTACTACATTTTGATTCCGTAGTAGTACAATCACCCAGTTTAGTTCTGATGATTTGGCTTCACTATCTATTATTGAAAGGTGTGTTTTTTTTTCTATGGTCTGAGTTCCATGCATTATCGTGGTTGCACATTTTGGGAAGATGACGTGATGTGACGTGACGTGATAACAATGTGTCTGCACCTTAAGAAGCAGTGTGATATACGTAGAGATGATGCACTAAGCAGAATGCCTATACTCCATTCACAATTATAAAATCACAACTCTGGCCATGGTTTCGTAGTTTCGTTTTCAGGAATTGGTGCATCTGATAAAAAAAATCTGTGCGCGTACAGAGAATATCTTTAATGACAAAACGGATGCTAGTTTCTTTGTTTACATCAAAGTAAGGCTCTATAAAGATAGGTATGCTAGATAGACCTGGCTCTATGGTTGATTGGGTCCAACTACAGTGACTCTAACAGGACAGTGGCGACAATGGAGTGTCTCGTTTTTGATTGGTTCACGTGACGAAATCCGCCATTAAATTGCTAAATTTCTTTGTTTACATCTTGGATAAATAACCTAGCATTCTCGAGGCTCGAGCAGTCGAGCACGCTCAAAGACTTATAAACTAAACGCTGCATTATCGTATTTCTCGTCCCTCGTGCGTTCGATGAGTTTAGTTATTTTGAAACTTTTGATTTCTTGTGAGTGAGTGTAATTTCGATATTAGAAACAGACATTATTCTTTTCAAAACTGTTTTAGTTCTGTGAAAAGTGTGAAATCATTTCATTATTTTGTGGAGACCGATTTCTTTTCATTGGTGAGTTACATGATGATATCATGATACTTTTCTTCATATTCAAATATGAACATCAAATATACATTGTTGAATACTGGAATTGAGGTATCAGAAAATTTATTTCATATAAGCCTTTGCACTTGTTAACAGATCATGCCAGCAATTCTGCGAAGAATGGCTTTTTAATGAAACATTTCCCCAAAGATCCATTGAGGAGGCAAAAGTGGTTGATAAAAATGAAGAGGGAAAATTGGAAGCCTATGGATTATTCTTGTTTGTGTGAGGTAAGATCTTAATTTTATTCTCTGTCTGTTCTTAAGTTACAAAACATACATTTTAGGTTCATCTTGCTCCAGAAATGTGGGAGAAAACTAGAGTAGACGGAAAACGGGCTTTAAAATCCAATGCTGTACCTACTCTCTTTTTACTTACACAACCTGCGAAAGTTAGAAAATCACCAAAAATAAGAAAACCAATATCTCCAGAAGAACCAGATATTTTACATTCAGGTGAGTACTGAAACTTACGAAGGTAAATCAGGTCATAAAAAGTTACATGTATAATCATGATATTAAGAGATTTCATTTTATCCCCAGATGATATGTCATCAGAAATCCCTGATACGATCCAATGAGGATGAAAATAATCCATCTACTTCTCCGGTGGATTTGAACAAAAGTTCTTCGCCTCAGACTACTAGCGATGATACTCCAATACCAAACTTAACATTGGATTCCTCCGAAAAATTAAAGAAATTAGAGAAAATGTACTTACGAGAAAAGCTCAGGGCTAGGAAGTACAAAATGCTTCTCAGAAATTGCACAAAAAAATATAATTTATGAGATGGCGAATTTGAAATTTGATATTCCAAATTGCCACAATTTAAAAGATAAAATCATTAAATGATTTATTTCCTTTCGATTGAAAATAAATTGGAAGAGGAAAAAATCACAATCGAAAAAATATAGCAGCAAGTCAGTAGCTGGTAATTTACTTTGAAGTGGACTGAATTTTAATCAATGTATGTAACTACTCAAACAACATTTATATTGTCTAATTTTGTATATATATAGATATATGTATTCTATATGTAAATATTACAATATAAGTTTGAAATTTTGGTGTACTCTCTTTATTTTACAATGAATCGATATCATATCATCATATATCTTGGATAGGTATATGATAATGTATGAAGTAGTTAAGTTAGTTCACAGGTTTTCGACCAGGGGCAAGATATTCAAAACAAAGTCAAGTTGTTATTGGCTCTATATATTTTGTTACGAATTGTAACTTCTTCAGGAGCACGATTTGTAACGAATTATATAGATCCAAAAACAGTTTGACTTTGATTTGAATATCTTGCCACTGGTCGAAAGCCTGTGAAGTATCTACTTCAAATATCACAACCGTGAAACATCTAATTGATAATGTATGTACATATCTATAATGATGGACTTGGTGAATCATTAAAATAATGAAATAAATTTGTCATATTGAAAACTGTGCTTAATAAATATTGCTAGGATATTCTCCAGTTTTCACACTTCTGATTTTTCCTTCAAATGAAACCTTCGTTGATGGGGCAGTCCTGCAAATCTGTTGTTTATATAGAAATTTCAAATAATAAAACCGGAATTTTAAGGGATGTTATATTTCTTATACCTCTGAATAAAAAATGATTATTTCATTTTTTCTATTATCGTTTCAAACTTTCGAAACTATTACTTTCCACGAGCATTCACGTTTCGAAAGTCGTCTTTTTCCAAATTCCCATGCATATACGTGTAGAAAAAGAATAGGATGTCATTTTTCCGCACGCAAATAATGAATATAATCAAAATATATTCCAAATAAAATAGAAAGTCAAACGTCAAACTAATCAGCTGATTCTGATTTAGTCCGCCATTAAATTGCTAAATCAGAATGGGCGGGGCTTAGAGGCCCAATTGTCGCCACTGTCTTGTTAGAGTCACTGTAGGTCCAACCATAGACTCGAAAATTACAGATCCCTTCGAATGAAATGAAATCTGTAATCGAAAGAAATGAAATCTGTAATTCAATGAGCATATTTTTGGAATGAGAGATCTTGTGGTGACTTTTTGCGGCATGCTCACATGAAAAACATTGGAAATAGGTTAGGTACGTGGTGTTAGAATAATGCCGCGTCATCTAATAGTCAAATTTATAATAATTTATTGTTTATGTTGGTGTATCACCCCGATAGATGGCGATGAAAATGTTGCGAATCCTGTAATTTTCGAGTCTATGGTTGGACCCAATCAACCATAGAGCCAGGTCTATCTAGCATACCTATCTTTATAGTGCCTTAATCAAAGTAAAAGTATCAAAGATATTTTGACATGGGTACAAACGGCAAATTTGAATTGGACCAAAAATCGATTTATAAGCATGAATAAAGCAAAAGTGAGTACTTATCGTCTTTTTTCACTTGATAACGAAGTTTATTTTAGGTATCTGGCCGTTTGGAAAGATTTAAAACGAAATTCCGGTCCCCTAGAAATTTGGTTAGTTTCGGTATCGTTTTTGGTGCTCAAAATTTATTTGGAATGTGTAAATGGACAAAAAAGGCTTCCTCATACGATCTTTTCACGAAAGCGACCGGAAAATATGGTTCAGGTAGGATTTTAGAGGAATTATGAGGAAAGAACTTGCAGAATGAAATTGCACGATTTTCGTATTTACACGGGTTTTGGATGGCCATCATCGGTCTCTAAATGATTATTGTTGATCGTTTTCACGTTTCAGAATAAGAACCACTTCGTATAAGCCCATTTTGAAGAAATTTGTGTATGTAACATTCAACGGTAGGTATTTGCTCTTGATCGAAAGAATATATTATATCTAGTGCTACTTCTTTCAAAAGAGACACAAGCTTTTAATGCTGTAGGGGCCCTATAATGTGGAGGAGTTTGTGTCTTATTTTAGAACAGATGAATGATAAATGATAAATGTGAAGCATATGTTTGACCTGTTCCATATTATTTGTACAAACCTAGTGTGGTTGTAATGTATGAATATTTTTTAAACTAATAAATTACTATACAGTCAGAATATTTTACTCCTTGCTCATAAGATCAAATAAATGAAATGTATATCTTCTACTCTTATTTTTATTAAGTTAGCTATTAAGGTTATGTTCCAAGAAAAAGTTCCTGTTGCATCAGAACTCCCTTCAACTATTTGGATTCCAGTAGAGGGATATAATGTTCCATTATTCTTGATTCAACAATTGATGTCAAGTCTTGAACTTTCAGTTCAAGAGGATAATAAACATTAAATCTTCACAGGCATGCATATGAAAATCATGTGAAATCAATGCAATTTTCTTCCATGGCGAAAAATGATATATTTCAACAGTGATCTCTTGTACTTTTCATGCAAATAACTAGAAAAGGAATCCTTTCTATCAATTCATATAAACGTTAATTATTTTCGTCCGTCACATCTTTTCCAATTCATTCATTTTCCGAATAAATTCACATTCTGAGAAATACGCTAAGAATGTAGAAAGGGCAACATAGTGTTGACTTGGAACATAAAAATATTTTGAAAAAGTCATAACTTCGATACAGAGTGGAATGTGTCAAATTTCCAAGGCCAGAGTTGTGATTTTATAATTGTGAATGGAGTATACAATAAGCGTATATTTGTCCATTTTTGTCAAATCTTGTTCCTGCCAGACTTCGATTATATCTGTGGTCGTTTATTATCGCTGAAAAGTGATTTTACGGCGGAAAAATATATTTTGGTCATATTAGTGATTTCAAGAACCTCTTCAGGTAAGTTTCAACCATTTTGATCATCAAAAGTTCATAGAAAATATAACAAAACAGAATGTTCCATATATGGAACATCATTCAGTGCTAGAATCTGAATTAGCATTGCATATTTGTCGTAGATATGAATCCAATGCTGTTTTATGAGCAAAAACCGCCGAGAGAATTCCTGATTTTGACAGTGAATAATGTGATTTATCAGATGAGGATGACACACGCCCAGAAGTAATACTCGAATCGGAATCTGATGAACTTGAGGTGCCTGAAGTAGTCGAAAATTATGGTTACATCATTCCTGCAATGATGAAATTCCTCTCTCAATTCTGTAAACAAAAATCCATCGAAAATAAACCTAACAAAACTAAGAGTTCGAAGAATGGATGGGTAGATGATACTGAAAAAAATATGAGAACAACATAAAATTTAGTGGCCATGAAGATACGAAAGAATGAAGATACGAAACTAGCTATAGCAGATGCTCTTTGCACATCAGCAAGGAAACCAAACCAACTCGACAGAACCGGGGAAAACTAATTGGAAACCTTCAGCAGATGTATGAAAATAAGCGGAGGACAGGACCAACAAAGGAAATCCTCCAAGAAGATGTTTTGCCTTATTTATCTCCTGCTTGAAAAAATAGCAATGATAAGTTTATACAACTTTAAAGGTGGGGTTCACAAAGCGTAATCACCGGTGGTCGGAGCTTGATCTAGAATCAACACGATTTGGTAGTTTAAAAATCAGAGAACCAAGCCGTTGATCTCCGATAACTGGTGATTACGATTTGTGAAATTCACCGTATCATTTAGGCGGAACAAAGTTCGCCGGGCCAGCTAGTATTACATAAAAAGTGGTTCTTCACACGGTATAGCAAACCTTCGTCTATTCCTTTAACTTCTTAAGGGACAGTATCACCTTTTGAATCGTGGTAAATCTCCATTCAAAAGTGGTCTCTTTATTTCACGACTAAGTACCCTAATTTACGACGTGGAGACTTGATTTTTTTTAAATTGAAGTTGAAGAACGTCCCGAGGGCAAATAGTTTTTCTTTTTTCGATTTAATTAGTTTTTCAATAAAAAAAAAACAGGGTAATCGTTAGATCTGGGGTTATTGAATATGTTTTTCGTTTTTCATGAGTACAAGCTATATTTTTGAAATAGTCATAATGAAAATTTGTGTAGTTTATGAAAGATTAACTTGCCGAGGGCAAATAGTTGGGATTTTTTCGATTTAATTAGTTTTTCAACTTTTTGAACTTCAGCGTTTTGGAAACTACACTTAATGATTTTTTTCCGACGGTTATTCATCATTTTTTGGAAAAAATCGCAATTATTTGCCCTCGGCAATTTAAGCTCGTGCTCAGGCTTTTAATCGGCCCCAAGTAAAAAAATGTTCTGATCTTTATGTAAATTTGCTGGAGTCTGTAAATTTTAGGCCACATCGCATTTATAACGCTGACGAGTCGGGCCTATCTACTGTCCAAAAACCTCAAAAAATATTTGCTACAACCGGAAGGAAACAAGTTGGCGTTATAACCAGCGCAGAGCGTGGAACAAACATCACGATTGTCTGTTGTGTTAATGCCATTGGTACATATGTTCCGCCGATGATGATTTTCTCTGGGAAAAATATGAGAAATGAATTGGTCGACGAAGCTCCCCCTGGCACTTTGGGTGTAGCACATCAATCAGGGTGGATGACAACAGAAATGTTTTTAAAATGGATCAAACATTTTCAGAATTTGCTAAGCAAAACGGCATAATTATAATTTGTTTACCTCCGCACTGCACTCACCGCATGCAGCCTCTGGATGTCTCTTTTTTTTACCCTTAAAAACTTATTCGAATCAGAAAATAACTAAATGGCTGAGAGCACACCCTGGACGTGTCGTAATACAGTTCCAGATAGCCGACCTATTCAACGAAGCATATGGTAAGGCAGCAACTGTTCAAAATGGTTGTCATGTGTTTACAAACATACCTATATAAAGCATTTCTAATGAACAAGGTCAACAGCGAACAACATCTGACCCACTCCCCATAGCTGGACCATCCACACAGCAGAAATACGTTTTTTTTACTTCCTGTATGAAACGTTCTGCAGATTGATTCACCTACACAATTTCAGCTACAAAGTTCCCAGGCCCTAGTATCTCATGATGATATTTCAGCAGAATTAACAGTTCATTCCGGACAACAGCACGATTATTCATCTCTTGCTGTTCCTATCGATGAGATTCCTCCAGTCTCTAAAGGACGATATATAAGTGGACAAGGCAAACGTAAGCCGAAAACTCCACAAACGTCCTTAGTCCTTAGAATATGATTGTCATCTCATCAACGAATAGGCCATTACCTTCTCCAAATAAAAGGAGACATAAAGTCAGTAAGGCTTTATTTGAAGAGGAGAGCGAGGAAGAAAATGTTCGAGTCAACTTTCGAGAAGATGACTGTCCATGTATATATTGCTATGAACTTTTTTCCCGATCTAAGCCTGGAGAAGAATGGTTACGCTGCATAAATTGCTTCAATTGGGCTCACGCGTCTTGTGCTAATCTTCCTAGTAGAACTAAGCGTTTTATTTGCGAATTTTGTTAGTAGTTTTGTTGCCTGTTGCCTGTATGTCATTTTGTCCGATATGAATGTGTCATTTTGTCCATAGTATACGGACAAAATGAATTTTCTTTGATCTCAATTCATCTGGGAATATCTTATTCTTTGTTACTTTTATTTTATGAATGTTGATGAAATTTTGTATAGAAAGGGCCAAAGATTATTGGCGTAGAATAGGACATTACTGTGATTTACCAATAAAAAGTTATGGCTCTGAAACAAAACCCTATATCATTTTGTACGTACTTCCCCTATAAGGTGCAATCGACCAGCTTTAAGTTTCAGAAGCGACGTATTTTAATGTAAAAATAGAAGGGTCTCTTGGTCTCTATAAAGTCTAAGCCCATCCACTCTTCGAATAATTCAGAGCTAAACTTCGGCCAACTCGGAATTTTTGATTGGCTTCAATCATATCTAGTTTTAATTACTTTCCCAAACTTGGAATATTTCACCCGTTTTCGGCCTAAGAAGAATCAAAGCAACTGAAACTCCTCCTCAAATCCAAATCTTTGCACAGTATTATTCAACTAAGAAGGCACATCTCCTTTACGTTATTTTTTCCGATAACCAACGCAAATAAAAAACTCTGCAAGCTAATTTATGTATATGATAGTGCATCAATCACTTGAGGTGCTCCAAAGTTTGTCTAGATTCAAATATTCATGAGGTTCACTCTTCTTCCGCAAGGAATCGATTACCTATGACAATCTATCAAGACGTACTCCACTTTGCATTAGGCACAATGACGTATCCCATCATTTATCTGAATTTCAGTAACTTCCGTGTAACATTCAGAGATATCATCACCATTATTCACTCAAATAAGATTGCTTCAGAGGGGGATGTCATGATCTTCGTTCTTATATTAATTATGCAAATTCGCTCGAATTCGCCTTGAAATGCGACACAAGGTATCGTTCCAATATAGCTAGGAGAATAAGGGTCGGTATATTCATCTACCTCTAAATTGTCGAATAATGCTATTAACAGGAATGTGGTTCGTTCGTGAACGTCTTATCATCTCTCAGTAGGAGAGAGCGATTGATAAATTTGTATTAATATGTTGATAAATCTAGAGACTATCTGAAGCAGTAAGTCTCTTATCAATAATGTACTTTCTTATAAACTGATAGTAAATTAATTTTGTTTATCATTTAAAAATATACAATTTGTATAAAGTGAGAATTTGACAAGGTTTTCAGTTGCGATTGAATAAAGGGTGTATTATTAGAGAAATAATATTTCTCAATGACTATTCCACTCTTTTCATTTTTAGTGAGGAAGTTTCCGTAGCAATGATCGTTTCATCCCGAAAAAATTTTCAATCCGGCAAAACCAACATGTTGGTTTTTCAGCGACAAAATTTTTGACGTTTCTCGAATTCATAGATAGCTTCGGAAATAAATATCATAGAGAGAACAAACAACGTTTAGTGGTTTAGTTAATCTATGATGAATTCTAATTTGCCAATTAGCGCAATACGCGTCAGATGTGAACATACACCCTATTTTCTCGTGGAATACTCAAGCCGAATACCACTCGAGATGAAATTTAAGCAAGTTAAATTTCTCTCTTGTAATATTCAAGTTTGTTGCTTTCCGGAAATTTCCGAGAAACAAACTTTCATATTACAATCGAGAAATTTTGCCGACCAAATTGCATCTCTAGTGGTATTACATATGAAAAAATCTTCCTTAAATGAATCCCAACATTTGGCGACGGTGGCAAGTTTTGATGGAGAATCTGACCCAATTGAAGATAAAATGATATCAATTATTCTTAAAAACTTGCAGGGTGATATACAGGATGAGTCTTTGACTTGAACATATATTTTAACTGTAGATTCCTCTCATCAAACGAAACACTTTTTTCCTATACAATTTTTCAATATTCGGTTTGGTTTGGGAGATACAGGGTATCGAAAATCCATGAAAAAAACACTTTTCTGTTTATATCTTCGGAACCGTTATTTCGAATGAACTGAGTTGAGTTTTTACTCTATTCATGGTGCATATTCCTCAATCGAAACCTATTAAATATCTCTACTAGTCTTAAAGTTACAGGGTAGTCGACTCATCAATACACGCTAAAACACCATAAAACCACTTTAAAAAAATAAACGGTTCATATTTTCGAAAGAATCAATCATTTAAGAAACTGAAAGTATTCCTATTTTTTTTCAATAAAACGCGTTGTTTTCGAGTTATTTCCAATTTTACCCGGAGAAATTTGACGAAAAAATCATTAATTTCAAGAATAATCTGAATGCGTCTCTGAATTAAATATCATCGAATATTATTCCTTCTCTGATCTTTAAACGAGTTTACAATGTTGTCACAATATTTATCAACTTTGTCGAGATATTTTAATAATAAAATCTCACAAATGTGGGAGATAAAATTGAACACCAAGGAGGATTTAATACGCACAGTTTCTATTGAAAATTCATAGTAACATGTCCATATTGAAGATAAATGTCGATGAAATACAAAATTCGGATATGAATGATGAATCTCGATACAAACTACTCATTAAATTGAAATTAATGAAAAATAATACGATACCTGATAATCTGTGGCGATGTTTCTATCTAAACGACATCCTCTTGGAATTTTTTAATCTCGACACGGTTGAAATTATATATTAATTCACTTTTCACTTCACATAATAATCACATTAGAACAATAATTCACTGAATGTATTCAGAACTTAACATAATGTTTACAGTTTGTTCAGAGACTCTGGTTTGTTATTGTTTATAGTTGGCCTCCAGCTACTCCGCTTTCGCTCCTCGCATGCGTGGTAAAATTTGGCGGCAAAGTCGATTCATGATGGAAACGGCAGAATTCATAGATATTTATACCACGGTACACAAATGTATCGTTATTTATACTATGTTTCGTAAAAAATCCTTAACCTCAATGAAAATATCAGCAAGCTGACAACATCTTCTTGAAATGTCTGTGCAAAAATTCACAGAATCGATACAAATTAGATTAGGTTGGGTTGTTCAATGATAAATCTAAATTAAAAGTCTTTCTTCATGATATTGTTTGGGAATTTCGAGGGAAATATGAACAAGTTATTAGTGTTTACAAACTAATTTGCAGAAAAATCGAAGAAGGAACTTATTTTGGTGGAATAAATATGGCTATTTAGTTGCAGATATAATCCGATGAAACTAACTGTTTTTGTTGAAATTATCGTGTTTACAACATTATTATTCCAATAAGGTTAGAACTTGAGTATTACCTAAATGTATAAAGTCAATTTCTATCGAGAAATATGAACTTCGAATCAATTCCACAGTATCATTTCAGGGACGTAATAAGCACAATTTTTTTTTCAAAGCCGAATTCGGAAAAATGGAAAATAAAAAAAAAAGGTTTCTTTCGACCTCAACAAGCTTCAGTTAAAATATATGTATAAGTCAAAGACTCACCCTGTATAACCTTATGAAGAAATCCAATAATGAAAAGTACAAAAACCCTTTATTTAAATGCTCCAAATAGAAGAAAATATATTTTTTTTTATTTCAACTATCAACTTATAACCTCATCATGCACAATTAATATGATCATAAAAGCTTGTCACGCGAATTACTTGTGTAAATTAACCAGCACCTATTCAATTGAGTAGCTTAATCTGCTGAGTTGAATTTTTTTTTAATTTCCGTTCAATTAAATACTTATAGGTACTTACGCAAACCTTGCGACAAGTTTTTATGATCATATCAATTGTATATAATGAGGTGTTGGTAGTTTTTGGAGCATTTAAATAAAAGCTTTTTAAAAAAGGTTTTTTTTCTTGTTATTAAATTTTTGATTTGTAGTTATTTTCAAACTGCATTTTCATTCTCAGCGAACTCTTCCATTTAATGAGAATAGGTTTAACGTCTGTAAATATAATTAAGGAAAAGAAATAACGGCATTCAGACAATTGAATATTTTTGAAATTCCGGAAAAAGTCACATACCATGCAGGAATCGAAGTAGGGAGACGCAGGTTCGATTCCTGCAGATATGTGACTTTTTCCGGAATTTCAAAAATATTCAATTGTCTGAATGCCGTTATTTCTTTTCTTCCATTTAATATCCATACCTATAGGAAAGCATAAAAACTTCAAAAGTCCTCAATATTGGATTTAGAGTAATGTCAGAATATTTTTCTAATTATTCTCGGCATATTGCAGAAGTGCATAGATGTTCCGTCATATTGGATTCAGAATGATGTCAATAATATTTTTCGAGTTACTCTCGACAAGCCCTTTCATTTGATACCCATATTGCAGAAAAGCATAAAAAATTACTATTCCGCCATTTTTTATATTGGATTTAGAAAGACGTTACACATCTTATCTTGTATTGTCATCCAAATTAAACGTGTATACAAAATTCAGCTCAATCGGTTGAAGATATCTGCTTTAAAATAGAGTAGCAAGATTCCACCCGAACAAACATACATTGCAAGTTGAATAAAAGCATTTGAAAAGGAGTATTATTAGATCCTTCAGGACATTTTTCAGATAAATCGGAAACACTATTTCATCCTGGACGAAAATAATACTTATTTTGGTAATTTTGCATTTTTCATGAAGTTATCTACCTTCCTGTGAAATTTTGAGGAAAGCCTTGGTAATGGGGATCTCAAATTGCGTTAAATTCTCCAATGTGTCCTATCACTGACACCAAATGTTGATCTGATCCGCCATTGGGTCACGACAGACGCAGGGACAAATAAACAAAATAAAACAAAAATATTAAGCACAACAAGAAGAAGTGAATGAAAACTAAATGAATAAAACCAACAGAATTAAATGATAAAGCATGGAAACAAATCAACCAATCCAAATGACAACCAAAACATATTCATTGATGAACAAAACAAAAAATAATTAGAATTAACACAAATAAACAGTATCAAACAAAATGTCACATAAACAAACGGAAACCACCGACACCAAACAAAATTGAACAGAGGACAAATAAACCTATGGAAGCAAAGACAAACAGAAAAAAAAAGAGTGGGGAACTTGATATAACTTGACCACAAGACAGCTTTGGATAATTTGGGGATACTGTACAAAGGGAATAATTTTTCACATAAATTACTCCTGCTTGCGTAGACCAAAGATATAGAATATATTCTGGTCTGACATAGTTGCCAATAATCCCAGTTTATCCGATTGCCACATGTCATGACGTTTCACCGTTTTTGTGTTCAAAAAAGCCACTGTAGACAAGGGAGACTACCTCTTAAATACCGAATACAAAGTTGTATGCGTTTATGAGTTCATTCGAAATCTCTCTCATCTCTAACGAAGCCAAATTTTGAAAAATAATCAAAAACGCCCCATTCATAGACAACTCATGTCATTAAGGTAATGAGTCAATCTGAAACACCCTTAAATCTCTGCTGGGATCGAATTCCACCCAAAAATTACTTTTTCCAATTTCAGAAATCAGGCCATTGATAAATCTTGCCGAAATTCAGCCGATTAACGCAAATTTCAATAGTATACTATCAACAACCTCTACAATAAATAATTTTAATAATTGTGGGATGTCAGTGAAGAACAGTTGGAAATGAAAGATGTTCACCATTCTACAAAGAATTGACCAAAAAATCTCATCGCTGAAGTTATATAAAAATGAATCCTTGACATCATTCCGTCTAATCATAATTGATGAATGCGCTTTATTGAAGACAACTTGGGAACGGGAATTAATCACAACTACTTGTTGCTCCACATAATTGGAAAATTAATTGCAATCATTGGTATCAGTAGCGATGAAAGCTCATTTCATGGAACTATATTGAAACTAATCGACTTTGAATATACTGGATCCGAAGTGACACTAGTATCAATAATTAATGTACATATTGCATAATATACACAAATAAATACATATCTGATAGGTAATTGTGCGTATAGTGCGTGTGATTTTTCAAGCTTGATTATTCCAATTGATCTTGTTTCTGAGCTAATGAGATTATATCCATGTAGATGATTTCCTATTTTCACGACTGCATATTTTGCTTCTCTAATTGAGGCTCTGATGAAGTTGATTCATAAAAATAAACGAAACGTTGGATGATAATTAGTACTTAGTGATTTGTCCTCATCCAAAAATCCCTACTGTTACAAATAAATACCCTTCAAATGACCTCTTCAAAGGAGATATAGTCACCTGACCTGGGTGTATTTTATTCTTTTTCATATTTTATACCACAAAGTAGATACCTCAGTGGTTAACGTACTCTCTTCAGTCTCTTCAACTCTGGGGTCTACAGTTTTTAAGTGGCCAGTTCGCGATCAGGACCCACATTCTGTCTTTATTTCGCTCGCCTTACTTAGCAAAAGTAAAGGGAATACGTTCCATGAATAAAGCAGATATATCTCTCAAGCCAGTATCAACCGTGAGTAACATTCGTTCACTGATCACTTAGTGGTATAAAGTTCCATGTCATACTCACGTTATTTTCTTTCTGATAAGAATTGGTATATTAGTCCATTCTTCTCTCCAAGAGAGCTCTATGTATATTTCAAAATGGATGAGGAGCCCTAGATGCAAATTAAGACAGATTAGCAACCAAGTGGTAAATTTGACAGGTGTGTGATTTTGTGACTCGACTCGTGATATGACCTTGAAATCACGTGTCTTGAAGAACGATAGATCTTTTTTATTCTTCTTTGTTCGGTGACAGGATTGGACCCAATTCATATGCAAACCTACCTTTTAGAACTATGAGCAATGAGTTATTTATTACCATCAATAATTCACATGGATAGTCAAACTTAAACCCCAACAAGAACAATCATAACTTAAAAACTCTTCTACCGAATAAAAAGCATTTTTGATCAATATCTCTTTGATTCTCTTCATGAACATTTTCTATGGATGGTTCCTCACATCCATAGACAATTTGTTGAACATCTTGATCCCCCAGTGTTCTGAGTGTATTTCCGTTTATGTAATGGTGTTATAAGATCGTTTCTGTACTTGGTGTCAAACCAGTGGCATGATCCATTTCGCATCAAGTTGTTTCTTCTGATATGAATATATTTCAAACATTCCTTTATAAAGAGTGATGGAAAGGTCACTATTTCATACTTTACATAGGCTGGTCTACATGATTCTCTTAGTCTGATTCCATACATGATGCGAATGACCCTCTTCTGCAGGATGTGAACCCTGGAAGCCTCTTAAGTCTTGCCCCACAAGAGTAGGTATACCATACTGCAACACGCTTTGGAAGTTAGCAAAATAAGCCGTTCTTACCATTTCGTGTGTACCGCATTTCTTCAATCTTCTCAACAAGAGGAATCTTAAACAATTTTGTACATACGAAATCCACGTGGGAAAACCAATCCAATCTATTGTCCAAGACTATACCCAAAAAATTTGCATATTCTCTACATTTTCTTCTACCAAAGTCCAAACTTGTTGTTTTTGCCGTATTCAATTTCAAAAGGTTTTTCTGAAACCATTCCTCAACCTCTTTCAGAGCAAGTTCCTTCTTTTCGAAAAGGTCGTTCCAACATTTTGATATAATGACAACAGAAGTATCATCACAATAAATGCACAAATCGTCGCAATGCTGAAAGTTCATATCATTTATATATAACATAAACAGTATGGGTCCCAAAACTGACCCCTGGGGAACACCACACTCATTTGCTGAGTGGATGTCTCACCTTTCCAATTAACCTTCTGGTATCGATTCTCTTAGTAAGATTTTAGTAATTTGAGCACCATATGAAAAGAGCTTATCAAAAGGATCCTATGTGATACCACATCAAAAGCCTTGCTCAAATCAAAATTGAGCATTTCAACTGCATCACCATTTTCTATTGCCTCTATTACTTTCGTGACTATATCCATTAGAGCAGTTGTAGTGTTTCTACCTTTTCTGTATCCATGCTGATTTTCATTCCAGTAATTTTTTTTATCCATCCATTTCAAGATTCTTTCCTTGATGATCACCTCGAAAATCTTCGATATGCAAGGTAATATTGCAATTGGCCTATAGTTATCATCATCTCTTTTGTCGCCTTTATTTTTAAAGATTGGGATGATCTTAGCTATTTTTAACTCATCTGGGAAACACCCTTCTTGTAAACATTTATTCATTAAAACGGAAATAGGATGACTGATTTCATCACTAAGTTTCTTCAAAATTTCAATATTGACTTCATAAACATCTGACGATTCTTTTGATTTAACAGACAAAATGGTTCGTTTGATCTCATTTGCGTTACAATCGAAGAAAAAGCATGATTTTTCATTGTTTGGATCCATATTTTTAGTTTTGTTGTAGTTTGGCTGAGATGCTTTCAATTCTTCATTAATTTTCCTGCCAATATTTGCGAAGTGATCATTCATAGTATATGCATCCAGATCTATTTCAGTTTGCTCCTTCTTTTGTTTTGTTTGATTTTTTATTACCCTCCATAATGCTTTCACTTTATTCCCTGCTTTGTTTACGTATTCCTCGTTTTTTTCTCTTACAACCCTGTTTATTTCCTCAATGTATATCTTTTTGTAAGATTTATAACTTGATAAGGACATTGGGTCTTTTGTGACCTTAGCAATCGTATCCAACGCATCTAAATTCTTTTTCATCTCAACAATTCGTTCAGTTCTCCAGATAAGTTTTTTGTTATACTTCTTCCCTAGTTGTTTTTCTTTCAAAGTTATCCGATGATCAATAACACTCATGAAATATTCATGGATGCTGAAAAAGCATTTTTTTCGTGGAACAAATTATCAGTTCATTCTTCATTAGAACATAATCTTCTTGTGTTGCAGTTACCCTTTTGACAATTTTCTTTTTACTTTCAAATAACTCATCATAAACAAACAAACTTATTAACTGTGCTCGGTGATCAGACTCATATGTCTATTGTTTTACAATTTTGATGACTGGTATTCGAAAAAGCATTATCATCTATACATGTTTCTGTGGTATTACAAATTCGAGATGCCTCATTAAAAACTTTAACTAAGCCATAAGAACTGAAAAGGTTTATAACAGAATTGCTCAGCCTTGAATCTACAAGGAAATCTATGTTAAAGTCCCCTGTCACAATTATCTTTCTATCACAAAAGTCATCTGCAATGTCATTCAAAACCTCAGCCAACCGATTTAAATAAATATCTAGTGAACCACTTGGTGATCTGTATAACCCATGTACGACTGCATTAATATTTGCTAAATATAAACCGGAAAATTCGGCATCTCTCTCAATCGATAGTTCCGTTAATTTTTCCAAAGGCGAACATTTATAACTATTTTTTGTTGCTATCAATATTCCTCCATGTTTCCTTATTTGTCTACAGTAGTATGCCCCAATTTTGTAATTATGAAGATTCAGACTTTAACACTAATTATGGTAAGACTTCATCTATTACATATTTCTAACTGTAGATTCCTCTCTTGAAAAACTATTTTCCAAAATTTTGAAAAGTTGTCGATTTTGTCCAACAAATCTTCATTTGTGAGGAATCAAATATTAACTTTCTCATATCATCCACGCCTTCAGAAATAGATTAGACTCGTTTGGATTTCGCTCACGTGTTGCCGGATTGAGTGCTTGAATTTGTATATGTTGCTATTTTGTTCTCTTTTTCTCTCTTTTTATTACTACTGTGTTGTATCAATTTTTGAGGTTGTTCCTGAGCTCAAAAGGCATAGCTCCAGCTCTTGTTATTTAATTAATAATAATAAAACTACATAATGGACTAGGAAAACATTAATAATGAATTGATAATAATAATAAATAAACAAACTATGTTATGGAATCGAGATGAAAATTTTTGTCTATTTCAACTGCAATATATTTGATGAAATATTTTTGTTTCTTTCTCTTTATTTTATGCAGGATGAAACGAAACAGTAAACATATAGAAAAATCTCAATTTATCGATTATTTATTTTTGATTATTTGAAGTTTTTCCACAACTGATTCGAAGTGCAATATTCCGTATTACTACGAACAACAAAAACCACTGATATAACAAAGAAGGCTATTATATTCCTCGAATATTTATGAGATTTGATTAATACCAAAGTAAATAACGGAAAATATCACCGGCATCTTTTTCAACTACAAAACTTTTCACAATTCGGCATTTCAGACAGAAAAAAATGAATTTCCTAAAGCGAAGATTGGACAAACTCGAAAGTTATGGAGAACGTGACGAATCCATAATTCCTAATCCAGAAAAACTTGGGTATCCGTATCTGAGTAAACACGAAATTTTTCAGATAAATTTCATCGCTGTGTTGTCCATTTCTCTCGGAACACCACATCTTGGTAGAGATTTAAAAAATCCCGATGGATTTCGTGGAGAATAACAAAACTGCATTATAACTCTCATGGAAATTCGAAATTAGGAACTTTGTAATTTGCATAATTGTTCTCAAAGATCACATTATTTGAACTAACGAGAATTTAAATCGCCATTTCAAGCATGACATTCCAAAATGCGATACATAAACACTGGCGGATTTCAAAAGGTGGGGGAGGGTATTGCCTCTCTCTTCGAGGTCGACAAAAAACACCTGATGGTATTTCAACCAATTTCTAATAGCCGAATGTCAGACAAATCATTCGATTAATTATTTTCTGCATATCACCGAACTCGAATAAAACGGTATAATATAATATAGATCTTAATTTTTCAAACTGCAAGTGTTAATTATACTTGAATTCTCTTGGAGACAAGAATAGACTGCTTCGCCAATTCTTATCACCACGAGAATGGAAAAAAAATGTACGTATAAAACAGAAAAATACCATAAAATACTTATTTTGTAATATCAATGAAAGAATGGTACAAACGGTTGTTCTTTGTTCTGGCTTGGAGAGATATACCTGCTGTTCCTATTGCCTCGTGTATGGCCTAACTGTAATAGGGTTACGAGCTAATGGCCGTTCTAAACGAGGAGAGGTGAACTGATGGCTATAGGGTCGTGGCTAGACGAGTAGTTGGGAGGTACCATCCTTTCCACAGATTAGAAGAATGTAGGTGAACCATAGAGCTCTGGGTCTTTTTTGTTACCGACGAAGTCTATTCGCAGTATGAACTTTGTGGTGTATAAATTAAAATATACTCGGAAAAGTGAGAGTGAACAAAATTATAAATGCAGACAAATACCCCGAATTCATCATTGAAAAAGCGATGAATAACAATAATAACAAATAAGCTGCACATACGCGATGCTACTAATTTCGGTATCTTGAAAATTAACTAAGTTTCATGATGAAAACAGAACACCCATTTTCAAGTAATAGTGTATTTTTCGCAAATGTGCATTTTGGAAATGTTGCTTCAACGTTTTCGTTGTCGAAGCAATTTTTCTGAAACACTTTTTTTACGTAGAATTTAATTTTATCAATAGTTTTTCCAAAAAATGTGTTTTTGACTTGTATTTATTTTCATATCTCCTCTTTTTCGAATTAGGTTTGTAATAGAAGGCCCAAAAGCAGAACGAATTATCAGAAGAAAGAAAGAAAAAAAGGAGAAACAATAACCCGCTGAACAACGCGAATTGAAAGTGAGTTGAGCTTGTATATATTTTCATTTTTCCTCTTTTTCGATTGTTTCGAATTATGTTTGCTCTAAAACAGAACGAATGAGCAGCAGAAAGCAAGGGAACAAACGATGAAACAAGAACCGTCAGATCAACGCGAAGTGAGAGTAAATATTTGACTTGTGTATGTTTTCATCTTTCCTTTTTCGATTGTTTCGAATTGAGTTTGTAATAAAAGGTTCAAAACCGAAACTAATGAGCAGAAATGAAAAGAGGAGTCTCCTATTGTCATTGTGCGTAGTTGTCAACCACCTGAGGTGATGAACCAATCGGCCACGATGCCGGTGGGGCTGCGACTATGAATACGGAGCAATCATTCGTCATAGTACAACCTCCGACCGAGAAACCTCTGAAGATACCTACCGCAGTTGTTTCCGAATCGTTAGGTGGAATTTCTATTTCACCACGGCTAGAGAGCCTGAAATATTCTTTTTATTTTGACCAATCCAAATAACATTTTCCTGGCTTTTTGCAAATGCGTCAAGCGGGCAACATATTTAGTATTCATACATTATTTTGTAGGGTGTGTAATGATTTATTTATTTATTAATTTTGTTTTTTCTTTTTTGGTATTGGTTCTTTCAAGACACTTTCAGTTCGATGGTTAAGTGGATCAGGGAGTTTCTCCTGAAACTCAACTGAAGTTTTTAATTTATTATATGTACTTTGTTTCTCTTAGGAAAATGAAGACAATATAATTATTATTATATATTGGGAAAACGAGAACCTACTCACTAGTGAAGTTCGTCAATTCAGTGAAACTCATTTTCATGATTTAATTCTCTATATAACATCGTATATTCGTGAATTGTTCATTTTCACAGCTTTAGACATTACACTCGTACGCCTCGTAACTCATTGTTAGGACCTTTTTGGATCTCTACATGCAGGAGATAGTTAAAATATTCATTTTTTTCTGCTCTGAAGTATTTTTGTACTTAGATTATTCCTTTTCGCATCATCTTTATTATCTACAGAAACTAAAGGGAGTGTACAAATGGAGTCAAAGAAATTTAAAAGTCAATTAAAACAACGGAACGACGATAAAAGAAGCGAGCGCTTCTGAATATGGTGCCATGCCACACCTATGACTCACGCAGTACGCTAGAAAACCCGAAATACTCAATGAAAAAATCATTTCAAATAATCACAGCTGAGAAGGCAGCAAACCTATTCAATTGATAAGAAATAAGACACAAATCATTTGCCATTATAAATAATATCAAATCTCCCGTACCATTCATCCCACCAGACCGAATGGTCCAACGTCAACTGAGAATCGCACCGACTGCAGTTTCGTCCCTTTAGGACTCATCAGGGTGGAATATCCCAAAGTTGACGCTGGATTGTAATCTTTGGGATATACAGGGTGCCACAAGATGTTCCAAACAGCCAATATCTCGGCTCTCAGACAGGGTAAAAAGTTCAAACAGAAAGTTTTCCGAATGGGATCAAAAACTCAACCAGAATCCGTCGTTAAAATTCTGTTTCTAATCAACACCCCTGAAAAAACTACACCCAGAAATTTTTTCAAATGGCACCCTTATATTTTTCGTACTCTTAACGATTTCTTAGTGAAAGAAGAAATATGTTGGGACAATTTTTCATCATTTTACATGAATTGAACCTTAAAAAAAATAATTATGATTTCCGGCACATTCACCATTTTTCTCAGTCCATGCTCTATTTCTATGTTCTTTACTCTATAATTATTCTTTACTCAAAGGTTGCCACCGAAAACAACGCCACTTTTCGAAATAATATAAGTAAGGCTCTATAAAGATAGGTATGCTAGATAGACCTGGCTCTATGGTTGATTGGGTCCAACCATAGACTCGAAAATTACAGATCCCTTCGAATGAAATGAAATCTGTAATATAATGAGCATATTTTCGGAATGAGAGATCTTGTGGTGACTTTTTTCGGCATGCTCACATGAAAAAGATTGGAAATAGGTTAGGTTCGTGGTGTTAGAATAATGCCGCAGCATCTAATAGTCAAATATATAATAATTTATTGATTATGTTGGTGTATCACCCCGATAGATGGTGATGAAATTGTTGCGAATCCTGTAATTTTCGAGTCTATGGTTGGACCCAATCAACCATAGAGCCAGGTCTATCTAGCATACCTATCTTTATAGTGCCTTAATATAAGTTGTCAATGCAACAAAACTGTTGTACCTGTTTTACAAATATTGAAAATGCCTTTCACTTATTCCCCTAATATATGTTGACATGCGAATGTCGACGAAATTTTATTTCGAAAACTGGCATTGTTTTCGGTGGCAACCTTTAAGTATAGAATAATTATATATAGAGTATAGAACACAGACATAGAGAGTGGACTGAGAAAAATGGTGAATGTGTCGGAAATTATAATTATTTTCTTGAGGGTTGAATTTATGTAAAATGACGAAAAATTGTTTTAACATATTTCTTCTTCCACTAAGAAATCGTTTAGAGTGAGAAAAATATAGGGAGCCATATAAAAATATTTGGGGGTAATTTTTTCCAGGGGTGGTAATTAAGGACTGAACGAGAATAAATTCGCTATCACAAAAACGCCTATATCTCTTGAACCAATTGAGAAAAAATCAAAATTTGATCATAGTTAGATTTGTTATGAACGTCAGAAACATGTGGAATATTTACTTCATAGATATTCCAATTCTCTGTCGCAAAATGTCAAGCGAAGTGAAAACACGAGAATGTATAGTGAAACTTTTTCAAAATAATCAAAAATGGAGCTTCAAAAGAATCGCAAAAGAGGCTCGCGTTCGTCCGGAAACGGTATCAAGAGTTGTTAAGCGCTTTATCGGAGATCTTACAATTAATCGCATGGAAAGAACCGGGAGGAAAAAGGGGTTTCATAACCCAAAAAAAGTGAAGAAAGCAATCAGCCTTTTTCAGAAGAATCCTAACCTTTCAAGTCGGAAAGTGGCCCAAATAGTGGGTTGTTCGCAGTCAACCGTTCAGAAAATCAAGTCGAGTTGTGGGCTTAGAACATACAAAGTGCAGAAAGTGCCAGACAGGAACGCTGTGAAGAATCAAGAAGCGAAATCAAGAGCAAAGAAATTAAAAAAAGATTTCTTGAAAAATTTTTCCTGTTGCGTGATGGACGACGAAACCTATGTCTTGGCTGATTTCTCGCAACTTCCTGGTCAGGAATTTTATACTGCAGATTCTCGTGGAAATATTGACGAACAATTTCGCGTGAAGAAACAAGCAAAGTTTCCTAAAAAATTCCTGGTTTGGCAAGCAATTTGCACTTGTGGGAAAAGGAGCAAATTTTTCATTGGCCAAGGCTCTGTTGACTCGAAGATATACATCGAGGAATGCTTGAAGAAACGACTTTTACCATTTTTACGTGAGCACGATGTGGCCAGATTTAGCTTCATGCCACTACAGCAAGGCCACCAAGGAATGGTACGAAGCTAATGAGGTGGTTTTTGTTCCCAAAGAGGCCAATCCACCAAATTGCCCAGATCTCAGGCCAATCGAAAGATATTGGGCCCTGGTAAAAAGACAATTGAAGAATCAACGAAAACATTAGCGGAATTCAAGCAAAAGTGGAAGACATCATTCCAGAAAGTGACTGAGAACACTATAAGAAGCATTATGTAAAGAATTCCAGAAAAAATCCATGAATTTTGTGAAAAATTGTTTTGGATTTTTATTGTAAAAATAGTTTTCATTAGAATTAGAAGATGATTCGAAAATGAGTTGGATTTTCGAAATCGGTCCAGTGGTTCAAAAGATATAAGCGTTTTTGTGATAGCGAATTTATTCTCGTTCAGTCCTTAGAAACAGAATTTTAACGACGGATGGTGATAGAGTTTTTGATGCCATTTGAAAAACTATTGGTTTGAACTTTCTACCATGTCCGAGAGCCAAGATATTGGCTGTTTGGAACATCTTTGGACACCCTGTATTTTGAAAATATTCGGAAAACAAAACCTACCAAAACTTCCATCTGAATTCTCAGAATTATGAAGAAGTTGGTCACTGAAGATACCTTTTGTCTATATTCCGTGAAAATTTCAATGGATTCAAGATGACCGATCAAAAGTTATGACGGATCGAAATTTTCGGAAAAAAGGAATTTTCAAATGTTCATTTGATGTTAACCGATTTTCAATTATCTGGAAAACATGACGTTATCAATTTCCTCCTCCTGCAGCTCAATTTTTTGTATTCGTACTTTTGCAAGAATTCCATGAATTTTCAAAGTTCTAACCCTGCTGATTACAGAAAATGGGATGAGAATAATCTACAGCATCATCAGGACGGGAATTCAACGATTCCAAAGAATGAAAACTCTCCTAACTATGAAATGAAATAGTGTCAAATTTATTCCTCGTCATAATCCTCCATTCAACTATTCTCCCATTCCATTTTACAGCCACTTACTTTCCTTTCCATCCGTCCAATGTAGCGAAAGATCGCCAATCTCAAAATTTAATCTTTATAACTTTACAACGAACTCCCATTCACAATTCTACCATGATTCATTCATAAAAATCATCCTCTAGATTCCCCAGTATGCTGAGGCGATGCAGCCAACAATTCTAATTGGATTTTCTAGGAAAGTAAAACTGATTGAAGTTTTTCACCAGTCTGGAGTTTTCGTGTATTTTCCATGGAGTTAGGACAAAGTGCTCAGTTTCAGCGGTTGGACTCGCAGTAATGTGGAAAAGTTCGGGGAATTATGTGCAATTGCATCCAGCTAGAATTTCAGAATGGCACACAGTCGTAAATTCGGGGTGCTTTGAAGATTTTTGTCCATTGAACTACACTGGAAATTCCTAACTACATGGATGTACGATTTAAATCAGAAAAGCCTTGTCACTGTAGCAATAGGAATCCCGTGTCAGTTGGAACTCCAAAAGTAATTTGGGAAATCTGGATTAAGATTCGCAGAACGGCAACTTTCCGTGGGAAGCTATGTTTTCTCAAGAATCCATATATCTGGTCCCTTCAGAGGTATTCAACCGGCTTGAGCACAATATTCGTGTGAACGCAATGTGGAACACTAATTCCGAAAATTTCACAGATTTGCTTCAACTGCAATAGTTTTTATACCACAAAGGGATTGTCAAATTTGGCCATTTTCCTATATCGCGCAGGGTGTTTCTAAATTCTGGCGAAAAAATGATGATTGCTCGTATGAAATTAAGGTGGGTCTTCCTTATAACAAAACATCCTCAGCCCACCCATCTCTTAGATATCTATAACACAGCTAGAATCTTGAAATTCTGTAATTTTCGTGCATTCGCAAAGGACTTATCACGAGTATTTTTTCAATATGCTACATTATACGAGGTTAAAATTAGCAGCCTCCACGTTATTTCATATCAAAACCTTTTTTTCCAGAAATTCTTGTTTTATTTGGAACAATTTTTTGTTCCTGAAATTTTTTTCCAAAAACCAATTGCTGAAGAGAAAAAAGGGTGATATCTCGGAAAGGCGTGGACTGAGGAATAAATAATGTCTTTATTCTCATAATAATTGCACAATAATAAGCAATGAAAAGAAAATACGTCAAAAAGGTATTACTAAATATTAACTGGTACAACCATCCAGGTATTCACCTATCCCGTAAAGCTCCATATCTAAAAGGAATTTGAGAACTGTTGTTTGTATTTTTTTTAAATGTTAACTGATTTGATAGATGATAAAGGAGCATTATACAGTTTCATGCACTGTCATTCAAAGCTGCGACCAATTTAAAAGTAAATATTGCGATATGATAGGGGGACCAACTTTTCAATTAAATTTTCTTAATATTTATCACATATTTCTACTTGAATTGAATAAGGCATGGACAATTCACGAATTCTGTATGAAAATAATACGGAATGCTGGAATGCGATCTAACAGAAGTATTCACAGAAATAATACTGTTCCATGCAATTCCTGTCACCTCTGTAGAAGCTGAAAGATCTTTCAGCAAATTACAAATAATGAAAAATTATTTGAGGAACACTATGGGTCAAGCTCGACTGCGACATTTATCGCTTATATCAATTGAAAATGAAGCTGCACCAAGTCTAGATTTGAGTGAAATATGAATCTTTTGCAGAAAGTACCTAGATCTAGAAAGAGGTTGTAAACACATTTTCCCCGAAGGAGTCAATGACTTCAAATCTAGACTCGATGGACTTCTAGGTTCCAATCCTTAATATTTAATTTAAATTCATTTCTTGAATAATTTATTCTTATTGTTATTTTGGCAATGAAAAAGTCTAGAAGGAGATTGTGACAATGTCTGCTTATTTTTTGTAGATATTTGTATATAAGTGCGCATTTACGGGGGTAAACTACCCCCCCCTGAGTATCCAAGACCTGAGAAAAAGGTGATGTACATAAAATATTTCATGCATTGTGTACCTGATTAAATGGCTTTCAATCGTCATTACCCCTACATGATAGTTATTACCCCCCCCCCCATGAAAAACAGCTATATCCGGCCTTGTTTGATCATATATGAAGTAGGTATCTATAAAAATTGTTTTCAAATTTTTTTTTCATGCACATAAATATAATTAATTTAATATGTATTCTTACTTAAATTCATAAATAAACCTCTCGAATTACCTATTTCTTTTCATTACCTAATAACATCATTTCATAAATTTTTTACCTGATTTTATGGTTTTCAATCGTAATTACCCCCCCTCCCCCCTTCATGATCGTTATTACCCCTCCCATGAAAAAGAGCTATATCCGCCCTTGAACTGTGCCTTCAGTAAGTAGCTTTGCTTCTTCTAAGTATTTATATTCAGACTCGATAAAAACCCAACAATTTATAAAGGGGCCCCTCTTCGATTTTTGCAATAGAGTCCCTGACTATCTAGCTACGCCACAGCTAAGGAGCGAAAAATTTTGCATCTTATACGCACAGTTTTCATTCAGAATTCATTGTTATCGGTCTATCCTCCATCTATGAAATTGAAATAAAAGAAAAATGAAATTTTAATTGATATTAAATAAAATGTAGTGATGTTTCTATCTAAACAATGCCCTTCGTAAAAATTTTGCTTGAAAAAATATACCAATTTATACACGTAAATTTTATAAACTCTACACTACACAATCATTATCACATCAATTCACTGGAAGTCTTCGCATTATCAACACAAGATCGAAGAAAAATACCTACAATAATCCCTTTTCCGTTTCATAACAACATAGCTCTAGAAAAGAGAAGAGATGGGACATGACAGATCAAAGACTGACGTTTGGGTCGATTCCTGATACAAGAGAAGGTGATCAATGGTGGAATCCATAGATCAACAAGCTGGCAACGTCTTCTCAAAAACTCTGAAATATTCATAGAAGAAAATTGTTTTTGTTTAATATAAAATAGATCGATATAGCTTGACCAATCACGAATTGAAATTTTTGGGATATCGAGGAAAATATGGACAAATCGAAGAAGAAACTTATTTTGGTGGGAGAAATATGCCTTTTGAATTGCAGATATAATCGGATGAAACGAAGTATATTTGGTGAGAAATATTGTGTTTATGTACATTCCATTGAGGTAGGTACTTTAATATTCCCTAAATGTATCAACTCAATTTCAATCGAGAAATTTAAACTCTGCATTAATTCTATTCAAATGGATTAATATTAATTAATATTAGGTCTAGCACCTGTTGCTCTAGCATGTCCTGCCAAATTTCGACCTCTTGTTATTGTTTCTCATGTCGAATTCCCGCCTCCTGTTTTTTCTCACGTCGAGTTTTGCCTACTTGTTTTTATTTGTGCTGTCGTTCTGAATATTTCGCTATGAATTTTACAATTATTAACTCCGTCATTGATAAACTATCGTCCACCTCGACTTCCGAACTCCTCGAGATGTTCAATGAATGCTCATTACATTCTTTTTCTGACACCAATTGTTACGCATTTGGGATTCCTATTGCCTACAAGTTCCTTCAATGAACATATTTCTCCTCAAATGTTCATTCACGAAATGTGCGAAATCTATCAAGAATCTCCCGGAAATGAGTAATTTACAAGCACTCAGAAAAGTTAATTAGTCCCCATTTTCGTAACACAACTAAAAAACGATCAAACATACTTCTCTCCATTTCGAACGCTGAACACCAAAAAAAATTTCATTCAATTAAACGTCCTGTTAGTTTGATTCCGGCTCTTTCTAGTTGTTTTCCTTTTGATGAGAATGTGATCTGTCACTCACTCTTTTCAATGAAAATTTTCCCTTGTGGAATTCGAATTGGAAAAATAAACGCAATTAAATTTTTTCGAATTAATGCCTACCTATTTCAACGGATTGGGTAGGAAAGCCTAAAGGAAGGATTTTTTTCTATCCCTGCTTTGACATTGTTGCTTCGTTGGTTTCGTCATTGTGTAATTAATTTTTCATTCTGAAAGTTTCAAATTCTCCGCTGGTTAATTGCAAAAAATTCACAAGTTCTATTCGGAACTTCTATTTGTTCCATGGAAGTTTGTGGATATTGGGTTATATTTCGAACATAGCCAATTTCTTCATGGAAACATTCGTGAGGAACGCCATTGATGCAGCCCCAAAAATATCTCACAAATGGTAGGTTAGGTTAACCATGGAAGTAGAGAGAGAGAGAGATGATGCACTACCTCTTTCGGAAGTATTGGTCACAAGAAATCCTAAAGGGAGCAAGGATACAAGGTTCATAAAAATCCTACCCACACAGACCAATATATATAAAAGTAGTCCAATCACTTCTCCAACAGTGTCTTCTTCTTCTTCCTGTGCGGCTTGTTCGGCCTAACGTAGGCCTTATGGCACATTGTTCATACCGCATTTGTAAAATACTAGAGAGACTCAGACCCGAAGGCTCGCTGACAAGAATGCCGCGAGCCAATAGGGAGCAGTCCCTCTCACCATAGAGATGGAATGTGTATGGTTCCCCAGGTGTGTTAACCTCAGTATTGATAAGTTGCTGCACGTGAACAGTAGGTATATGTTCCGCCGTTTCATCCTCGTTCTTGCACCTTCGGCACAGGGAACACTCAATTAGACCCATTCTCTTCAAATGTTTGTTAAACAGATGGCCAGTTAGAGCACCAGTCACCAGAGATAATTGCTTCTTCTCAAGAATCAAGAGCTGTTTGACCTCCTGCTTCGAAGAAGGCCCCTTGATAAGGAGTCTCGACTGCCTGAGATCCGTTCTCGTGTTTCACTCAGAGGAGAATTTCTTATCAATCCATCTCTTGAAGCGGTTCTTGATATATGCATGACCGATAGGAAGCGCGGGTTCCGGCCCAGTAAAAGTGGAGCAAGCCCCTTGTTTGGCTAAGTTATCTGCTTTTGTATTACCAGTGATAAACGCATGCGCCGGGCACCAGACAACATTGAGAGTGTTATTTGAACCAAGCATTCGCAGGGCCTTTCTGCATCCGTAAACGAAGTTCAAGGTTACTTTTATTTCAAAGAGGGATCTCATTGTACCCTGATTGTCGCAACATATGTATATGTGTTTCCCCGAATATCATCTACGGATACTCTCCACCGCACATACGAGGACAGCATACAGGGTCTTTCACGAGGAACCTCACCCATATTTATACGGGAAACTACTGAACGTATTTTCATGAAATTCAGCACTTATAAGTATTTCACGATGCTGATGAAATCTAAAATATTTTCAAGGCATGAGCACCTCCGGTTTTTCCGGAAATGACGTCAACTTCCGTTTTTCAAATTAGAACACCATTTTTTTATTGCAGAAATAGATTCCTTAGAAAATTTCAAGTTATTTTGATGTAACATTTTTCAGTTTTGGTTGGAAAATTCTCTCTGAGCGGGAAAATTCGAAAAACAAATCGAAAATAGAGCTCCGCTGAAACAAGAATAACTTCGAGGTTTTTGGATGGAAAAATTTTCATTTTTGGGATTTTTCAAGATGTAAGATTGATGTATCCACTTTAAAAATCGAAATCGCGATTCATGATACAGGGGGTGAAAAAATCGCTTTCAAAGTTAGGGAAGACAAAATCGTGAAAAATCAATTTTTTCAAATTAGAACCCCATTTTCTTATGGCAGATATTGAATCTACGTTAAAAAATAATGTGAGTGTATGCATCACACCCTTGCCCTAAAGTGGATATTTTCTGAGTTATTCACAAAAAACTGTTTTTCGTCTTGAATTTTCAGCTGTTTCTTTTCCCTTCACGCCAAAAAGATGAAATTTTCAGGAACTGTTACTTAAACCATGTTTTAGATTTTACTACCCTAATATGCAAGAGAAAAAAGTTACAGGTTGTTCCTGAATAGATGGCGAATTTGAATTCGAATTTGTATCGGAAACCTCTTTATTTCAACTAATCGGCCATCGGTTTTCTCTCCAGTGATAAATAAATAATTCCTTATGAACCATATGCAAAAACTTACCATGTTTTACATTCTTTTTTTTTAATGATAGATATCATTAATTACATCTGCCAAATTCCTCTTTATTCAGTAGCATTTTGTGTTTACTATTAATTTGGTGATAATTCGTATTATCATTATAATTATAAAATCGATCACTATGCCTAATTTTACCAATGAAGATTATTTAAATCTCATTCTACTTCATGGAGAATGTAATAAAGTTGTAGATAGAACGATTCGACTGTTCATTGAGAGGTTTCCTGACCGACCCAGACCAACGAGAGATACGATTAACAGAACCATGACAAACTTGAGAAATGTCGGATCTTTCGTCAAGAAAACTATACACAGAGAAAAAAGTGTAGTAGAAGATGAGAACAACGAAATTACAGTTCTTGCATATTTTCGTGTGAATCTTCAAAATTCTCTGAAAGATGCCGAGATTGATCTGGGATTATCTCAATCGAGTGTTTGGAGAATATTAAAAAAAGATAAAATGCACCCATATAAATTCAATAGGGTACAGCATTTGAAGGAAACTGATTTCGTCAGGAGAACAGAGTTTTGCGAAGCTATGATGATTCGATTTCAAGAGAATGAAAACTTTTTGGACTCTATAATTTGGACAGATGAATCTAAATTCACAAAGAATGGTTCTTTCAATAGGCATAACAGTCATTATTGGGATGAAGAGAACAACCACCACTTCAGACAATGGAACTTTCAAGAGACCTGGAGTTTCAATGTTTTTTGCGCCATCAAAAATAATGCAATTCTCTATGTTCACATTTATGATGGGACTTTAACTGGTAAGATAGAACACTACACATGTTTGCATTATTTAAAGAATGTTCTCCATTAGGAGATAGATATTCTGACATATTGACTCAAATAATTGAGCCGCTAGTACAGAACCATAATTACTTATGGTATCAACAAGATGGCGCGCCTCCACACAATTCACTCAATGTGTCAAATATCCTCTACAGGCTATTTGAAGATCGATGGTTGGCGAACAATGGTCCACATCTTTGGCCACCACGTTCTCCCGATTTAACTCCTTTAGACTATTATGTTTGGGGTAGGATAAAAAATATTGTCTACTCAACTCCCCTGACTGATAAAGAGGACTGCATAGAACGAGTCAGAAATGCGTTCAGGTTTGTTTAGATTTTTAGATTAATAGTTTTGAAACTCAATTTGGTTTTTAAACACTTTTGCAGATCTCTTCCTCCCGATGAAATAAGAAGAGCAACGCACGAAGCATTCCTGAGACGTATAAATAAATGTCTAGAAATTAACGGTCAAAACTTTGAGCATCTTCTCTAGTTATAACTGCGAGAGTTTGCCATGGTTCTCCTAATAGTAACTTGAAGTCGGTTTCAAGAAGGGATGAAAAATCTACAGCATGGTTCAAATAACAGTTCCTGAAAATTTCATCTCTTTGGCGTGAAGGGAAAAGAAATAGCTGAAAATTCAAGACGAAAAACAGTTTTTTGTGTATAACTCAGAAAATATCCATTTTAGGGCAAGAAAGTGATGTATACACTCACATTATTTTTTAACGTAGATTCAATATCTGCCATAAAAAAATGGGGTTCTAATTTGAAAAAATTGATTTTTCACGATTTTGTCATCCCTAACTTGAAAGCGATTTTTTCACCCCCTGTATCATGAATCGCGATTTCGATTTTTAAAGTGGATACCTACATCAATCTTACATCTTGAAAAATCCCAAAAATGAAAATTTTCCATCCAAAAACCTCGAAGTTATTCTTGTTTCAGCGGAGCTCTATTTTCGATTTTTTTTTCGAATTTTCCCGCTCAGAGAGAATTTTCCAACCAAAACTGAAAAATGTTACATCAAAATAACTTGAAATTTTTTAAGGAATCTATTTCTGCAATAAAAAAATGGTGTTCTAATTTGAAAAACGGAAGTTGACGTCATTTCCGGAAAAACCGGAGGTGCTCATGCCTTGAAAATATTTCAGATTTCATCAGCATCGTGAAAAATTTAAAAGTGCTGAATTTCATGAAAATACGTTCAGTAGTTTCCCGTATAAATATGGGTGAGGTTCCTCGTGAAAGACCCTGTATAGCTCTGCTTGTGCTATTGAGCAGTCTTTTCCTAGAGGAATGGACCACTTTGTTCTTGGTCCAACAATCCCAGCACCAGCACCGGTGTTGCAAACCTTCAAGTTTTAGTACCTTGTCTAGTTTACATCACTGATCTCTGTCAGGGAGAGGAAAAGGCATACCCACCTTTCATTTAATCGGAGACTGATAAAATTGACAAACTTCTAAAAAGACACGATATCAAAGCAACCTATAAACGTACACAAAAACTAGGACAGGCCCTCAGGATTGCAAAAGACCAAACTATTCGCTCTCTCAAGATGGTTTTTATAGAATACCTCGCAACTGTGGGAAAGTTCACATCGAAACTACCCAAAGGAGCATTCATACACAGATCAAACAACATCGTATCGAACGGAAAAGTCTGCACACGCAAAAGATGGTTTGAAGTAAGGACATTCTGTTCGCTGAAACAGAGGTCATTTTCAACATTAGGAGTTATTATCCTAGGATGAATACGGAGGAAATCAAAAACTGCATGCACAAATACAACCAGAACAGTAAAGAAGAGACTTCCATTGTTCATAGAGCTTGGTTGCCAGCGATCAATGCTAAAACTAAACCTGTCCGAAGCGAAGGGACTGGTCACGCCGGCGGTGGGGCTGCGGCAATAAATACAGCGATAAGGGCACTCTGAACTCATGGCGCGAATAACGTCTAGAATTCTTGCCATGAACCTGGCCATGACTTTGCGTCAAAATTTGTCCTCCATTTACACCCATACAGGGTGAGTCTTTGACTTCTGAGTACATATATTTCATCTGTAGATTCCTGTCATCAAAAAAAACACTTTTTTTTCATACCATTTTTCGAAATTCAGTTTCGTTTGAAAGATACAGGGTGTCGAAAATCCATTAAATTAACACTATTCTTTCCATATATTCGGAACCGATATTTCGAATGAACTGAATTTTGGTTGATAAACTCTATTCATAGTGCCTATTCCTCAATCAAAACTTATTCAATATTATTCCTGGTATGAAAGTTACAGCGTAGTCAACTCATAAATTCACGCAAAAAATACTATAAAACCACTTGAAAAAGATAAACGGTTCATATTTTTGAAAGCAACAGCCATTTTGGAAAATGTTATGTTTTTTCAATAAAACGCTTCGTTTTCCAGTAATTTATAATTTTATACGAGAAAAAAATCATGAATTTCATGAATAATCTGATCCCTAAATTGAATATCATCGAATATTATTTCTTCTCTGGTCTCTTAACAAGTTAACAATGTTGTCAGAACGTTAATCAACTTCGTCAAGAATAAAATCTCTATGATGAAAAAACGTTTGATGTAGAGATATGTAATAATAAAATCCCACAAATGTGGGAGATGCAATTGAATTCTAAGAAGCTTGAAATTATAGGTACATTTTATACGCATTTCTATTAAAAATTCATTGTTACCGGTCCTTCGAGAAAATACAGTCGAACTTCGATAAGTCGAACTTCGATAAATCGAATTTTCGATAACTCGAATCAAATTGGTTGGCAATAGCGCCAAGATGGCAAATTAGTGTAATTTTTGTTCGATAAGTCGAACTTCTATAACTCGAATATCTTGATACCTCGAACGAAATATTTGGCGGCATCATTCAATAAGTCGAATATTTTGGAGGAAATCCTCATTCACATGTGATTTTAACATGTACATAAAGTTAGCAAAATAACTCTCGCGAATCAAACTCGGAATAGCTAAAAATGTTGCCGTTTTTCATCTGTAATTAAATACATATCTGTAAGTATCCGAAAAATGTTTTCCGCAAAAATCAATCAAACTCATCTCTTTCAGAGATTTATCCGTGAAGAAAAAAAAACATCGCCACTCTTGTACTTATTTAAAAAATCATTAGATATTTCACAAACTTGATAGCAACTTGGCGAAACAACTATTCAAAGAATTTTTTCAGCAAAAAACAAAGTAGCTCATATTTTCCAGTAAATATTCCGTGAATTATCCATGGTGAAAGAAAATTTTTATCTTTCAAGGTTTTGTAGAAAAATTGAAAAATCTGATTGATCGATCTGCGGCCGTCGTAACGTATATCAGGCATTTTTTTCGAAAACTATGAATGCAATATTGTTGAAATTCAAAAGAAAGATATAGCTCTCCATGCTTGATTAATCCGGGAAAAAATATCACGTGCACTGGTAAGTGTATATCAAATTACCAGGTCACATATTGAAAAAAATATTTAAGCAATCAACAGATTTTGTTCAATGATTTATCCAAAAGATGAAATAATTTGTTGATTGCTAAAATAATTTTTTTAATATGTGATCTGTTAATTTGATATTAAGTTCAGCAGAGCATGTTTTTTTCACACGAAAGCGGCACAATTCTCCTTTTCGCGGATAAATAAAAGATGAAAAGCCTCATCTTTCTTCCAAATTTCAAAAATATTGCATGCATAGTTTTAGAGAAAAATGCCTGATATACGTTTTGACTGCCGCAGATCCATCAATCGAATTTTCTTTCACCACGGATAATTTACGGATAAATCGCTGAAAAAGATGAACCACTTTGTTTTTTGCTGAAAATATTTTTTGAATTTGTGTTTTGCTAAGTTGACACCAAGCAGACGAAGCATCTAAAGTATTTCTTAAAATACAAGATTGGCGATGTTTTTTTTCTTCACGGATAATTTACGGATAGATAACTGAAAAAAAAAGAGCTAGATTGATTTTTGCTGAAAACATTTTTCGGATATTTTTTTCGCTAAGTTGATATCAACTTAGCGACAAATCTCATAATTTTTCAAATACAAAAGCGGCAAAATTTATTTTTTCACGGATAAATTACGGATAAAAAACGGCAAAATTTTGAGCTATTCCGAGTTTAATTAGCGAGAGTTGTTTCTGCTTACTTTTTGTACCTACATGATTGTAACGAATCGTTTCATAGCTTAACCGTATGCCGTGAAATCAGTTGAGTTCTTCAGTCATAGGTTGTGAGGTTTCACGACAATATCGCTAACAGTATGTCCACTAAACGTTCTTTGAAAATTTCATCTCTTGATATAGACTTTCAAATGAAGTGGAAAGTGGTGCACGAAAGACAGATGTAGCTTTGAAGTATGGCGTTCCGGCAAACACCGTTTCTACTATTTAAAAAAAAGAAAAAATTATCAGTGCAGTTGAAATTGGTGGTGCTTGTGAGAGTTCCAAAAGGCTTGAAAAAACCACAGTACGCTAGTGTTGACCAAGCAGTTTTAGTTTGGATTAAATGTTACATTATTTACCCACATAAACAATACCTACATGAAAAATGGGTTTTTTCAATAACTCGAAGTCTTGATAGCTCGAATTTTTTTCTTGGCAGATAGTGATTCTAGTTATTGAAGTTCGACTGTATCTATCTAAACAATATAACTCGACACTACACATCAATTCACTGAAAGTCTTTTACATAATCATCATTCATCACTTGTTTGCATTATTCTCTGTAAACAAATAAATAAATCAGTCGAAGTCCATGGTGCAGGTTATATAAGCTTCGATCGTGGGACGGGGACCAGTGACCACAGACTGGTATGTGAGAACGGTTTGTCTTGCGTGGCGGCTACGATCCGAGGTAGCGCACCGTTATAGGCGAATGAAATTAAGATCGTAGCGCTATATTCGCGAGAATCAGAACTACTCGTTTGGCGTTTCCAAACGCCTAGACAACGTTAGCGAAAATTAAACAAAACTAGTGCCCTTGCGATAGTTCATCCGTTAACGATAGGGGACGCACTGCTTCCTTGGTTTCGCCTATAGATACCATTGTTTGATTTGAAGAGAAAATCGGTAATCTGGCATCGTCTTCTCAAATGTGCTGAGGAATATCACAGAAGATGGATTAGATAAGGTCATTGACCTCAAATCCTATGACCAGGTTAATGAAATAAGGTTAGGTTAGTGAAAAAACAATTCTTTCTAAGATATTTTTAGAATACCGAGGAAAATATAAACAAATTATTAGTGTTTAAAAACTAATCTTCAAGAAAATCGAAGAAGGAACTTATTTTGGTGTGGCAAATATGGCATTTTAATTTCAAAAATAATCGGACAGACGGGACAGAACTTGGTGTTTTTGTTCGAAAATATCGTGTTTGTAACAGTCTTATTCAAATCAGGTTATTGCTTGAGTAGTTGCTAACTGTATCACCCTGAAAATCTAATAATCACCTCAATTCCAATCGAAAAATATGAACTTTGAGGTGTTTGTAGAGAATGGAATCAGGCACAATTTTTTTTTCAAATGGCTCTCAACAGAGCCGAATTCGAAAAAGTGGAAAAGGAAAAATAGATTCCTTTTGGCCTCAAGAATCTACATTTGAAATATGAAATAGGTATTCAAAAGACCTTTCAAATAATGTATCGCAACATCCACATGTCCATTTAAAAATTTTAGCGATGACGTCAACACGCTCATATAGATGACGTCAAAAATAAAAAGGTATCCTTACGAGTAGCCCGTTTTGAAATAAAAATCGACGTGTTTCAGAATTTTTCCTTAAATTCGCTGGTTCACAAAATAACGAATTTATTCCTTTCATTTGCACCATACTCTATATAATTCTCGTATCACGATGTGCGTCCTTGAACTCCTCCGAAACGGCTAGACCGATTTTCGTGAAATTCTGTGTGCATAGCGGGTAGGACTGAGAATCGGCCAATATCCATTTTTCATCCCCCTAAATGTTAAGGGTGGTCCGCCCCAAATTTTAATTTAAATTTTTCTTGACAAAGTTTCTTATTTTAATGTTTTTATGATATAGCAGACCAAATACATACAACCCCAAATTTTCACCCCTCTACGATCAACCCCTGTTTCTAACCTAACCTAAACTCTTTTCATTTCGATTTTGTATTCAATATTTCTATTTCTGCACAAGCGCAGATCTGGATTCTTACCGAAGCCCACCTCCAATTCTTATTGGCTCATAGCCCATATTGGAATTATTACATATATGCAAGGGCGGTCATATATCTTGATTCTGGGGGGGGGGGCATTTTGTACAATTACATAATATCAGTCATCCATTCCAATTCAATCAGAAAACGCAGAATTTATTCTAAGTGCATTGCCACCTTTGGGGGGCCATGGCCCCCCTGCCACCCCTTATGACCGCCCTTGCATATATGCACCGAAATTACACGTAAAGCGGTCCCTAAACGCACATATTCTGGTTTGTACAATATAATTGATCGTGTGAGGGTGAGATTGAAAGATTGTGCAATATATTGCGTGATTGACGAAGACTCGTCAATATATTGCGCAAACTGGAAAAGATTGAGCCGTCTGAGGGCAACATTGCCCAATATTCCTCCGGCTGTAAGCTATACTAGGGTAATGGGAGCCTATACTTAGGGGAAAAGTTTGATCAATCTTCCTGAAGAAATGGAAAAATTATGGGAGATATGAATACCAAGCTATTTTGCATTGACTTTTCCTCTTCCGATCTGTGCATTCACATCACGGCCAGGATATCTGTGAGAAAAGTTTTATCGAGTTTAAAATGGCCCTTTTTATCGGATTTTTTCGCCATTTTCGCGAATTTTTAAAAAGTACTTCTACTTCACCTAGAGAATCGAAATTTCACAAACGTGTGAATCGATTATTCTTCTTTTCGACCGTATAAAAATCGAGTTTAAAATGGCCCTTTTTGTCGGATTTTTTCGCCATTTTCGCGAATTTTTTAAAAATACTTCTACTTCGCCTGGAGAATCGAAATTTCACACACGTATGAATCGATTATTCCTTTTTTCGACTGTAAAAAATTCACAATTCACTGTCACTTAATGTCGACATATTGACCTGATGGAATCCTGATGGGCTCTGTTTGCACAATATTGTTCCACGTCTGAGTGTGACATTGCGCAATATATTGCACAACCTTCAATGTCGCCTCCACACGGTACAACTTTTTGCACAAACGATAATATTGTGCCATAATATTGAGCGTCTAGGCCTAGGGGCTGCCATCAATATATTGGGCAACCCGGTTTGCACTAAAATATTGCGCGTTTAGGGGCCGCTTAAGGCATTGCGGCGCCGCCAAGAAACATTTATAATATTTTCGATTTAGTCAATGTCAATGCATTAAAACATTGACAAGTGCACCCACCATGTTTTTAGACATCTTAAGCAAGGCTAACATCATTTCATTATAATGTGAATTCTATGGTAAATTGATTGCCTTCCACTCTGTGCTTTGGACCAAAACAAAAATGTCTTAGTCCAGAGGAAGTCTTGGCACAGAAGATGGATTAGATAAGGTCATTGACGTCAAATCCTATGACCCAGGTTAATGAAATTAGGTTAGGTTAGTGAAAAAACAATTCTTTCTAAGATATTTTTAGAATATCGAGGAAAATATGAACAAACTATTAGTGTTTAAAAACTAATCTTCAAGAAAATCGAAGAAGGAACTTATTTTGGTGTGGCAAATATGGCTTTTCAATTTCAAAAATAATCGGACAGACGGGGCTGAACTTAGTGTTTTTGTTCGGAAATATCGTGTTTGTAACAGTCATATTCAAATAAGGTTAGTGCTTGAGTAGTTGCTAAAGGTATCACCCTGAAAATCTAATAATCACCTCAATTCCAACCGAAAAATATGAACTTTGAGGTGTTTGCAGAGAATGGTATCAGGCACAATTTTTTTTCAAATGGCTATATCTCTTAACAAAGCCGAATTAAAAAAAATGTAAAAGGAAAAATAGATTTCTTTTGGCCTCAAGAATCTACATTTGAAATATGAAAAAGGTATTCAAAAGACCTTTCAAATAATGTATCACAACACCCACATTTCTATTTAAAAGTTTTAGCGATGACGTCATCACGCTCATATGGATGACGTCAAAAATAAAAAGGTATCCTTATGAGAAGCCCGTTTTGAAATAAAAATCGACGTGTTTCAGAATTTTTCCTTAAATTCGCTGGTTCACAAAAAAACGAATTTATTCCTTTCATTTGCCCCATACTGTATATAATTCTCGTGTCATGATGTGCGTCCCTGAACTCCTCCGATACGACTAGACCGATTTTCGTGAAATTCTGTGTGCATAGGACTGAGAATCGGCCAATATCCATTTTTCATCCCCCTAAATGTTAAGGGTGGTCCGCCCCAAATTTTTATTTAAATTTTTCTGGACAAAGTTTCTTATTTTAATGTTTTTATGATATAGCAGACCAAATACATACAACCCCAAATTTTCACCCCTCTACGATCAACCCCTTTTCTAACCTAACCTAAACTCTTTTCATTTCGATTTTATATTCAATATTTCTGCACAAGCGCAGATCTGGATTCTTACCGAAGCCCACCTCCAATTCTTATTGGCTCATAGCCCATATTGGAACCATTACATATATGCAAGGGCGGTCATATATCTTGATTCTGGGGGGGCGGGGGCATTTTGTACAATTACATAATATCAGTAATCAATTCCAATTCAATCAGAAAACGCAGAATTTATTCTGAGTGCATTGCCACCTTTGGGGGGGCCATGGCCCCCATGCCCCCCCCTTATGACCGCCCTTACATATATGCACCGAAATTACACGTAAAGCGGTCCCTAAACGCACAATATTATTGTGTAATATTCTGGTTTGTACAATATAATTGACCGTGTGAGGGTGAGATTGAAAGATTGTGCAATATGATTGACGAAGACTCGTCAATATATTGCGCAAACTGGAAAAGATTGAGCCGTCTGAGGGCAACATTGCCCAATATTCCTCCGGCCGTAAGCTATACTAGGGTAATGGGAGCCTATACTTAGGGGAAAAGTTTGATCAATCTTCCTGAAGAAATGGAAAAATTATGGGAGATATGAATACCAAGCTATTTTGCACTGACTTTTCCTCTTTCGATCCGTGTATTCACATCACGGCCAGGATATCTGTGAAAAAAGTTTTATCGAGTTTAAAATGGCCCTTTCTATCGGATTTTTTCGCCATTTTCGCGAATTTTTTAAATATACTTCTACTCCGCCTAGAAAATCGAAATTTCACAAACGTATGAATCGATTATTCCTCTTTTCGACCCTATAAAAATCGAGTTCAAAATGGCCCTTTTTGTCGGATTTTTTCGCCATTTTCGCGAATTTTTTTAAAATACTTCTACTTCGCCTGGAGAATCGAAATTTCACACACGTATGAATCGATTATTCCTTTTTTCGACTGTAAAAAATTCACAATTCACTGTCACTTAATGTCGACATATTGACCTGATGGAATCCTGATGGGCTCTGTTTGCACAATATTGTTCCACGCCTGAGTGTGACATTGCGCAATATATTGCACAACCTTCAATGTCGCCTCCACACGGTACAACTTATTGCACAAACGATAATATTGTGCCATAATATTGAGCGTCTAGGGGCTGCCATCAATATATTGTGCAACCCGGTTTGCACAATAATATTGCGCGTTTAGGGGCCGCTTAAGGCATTGCGGCGCCGCCAAGAAACATTTATAATATTTTCGATTCAGTCAATGTCAATGCATTAAAAAATTGACAAGTGCACACAATATCATTTCATTAAAATGTGAATTCTATGGTAAATTGATTGCCTTCGACTCTGTGCTTTGGACCAAAACCAAAATGTCTTAGTCGAGAGGAAGTCTTGGCGTATTCGTATTCTGTGAAGTGTAGTGAAAGTGCCATAGACAAAGTACTTCAATTCGAATTTTCATCGTTGTATTTGCAGAACTAAAGTGGTTTATACAGTGATCAGAGGTGATTCTTCATTGGAACAATTCCTCATCCATATAATTCGATCGTGATTAGAATTTGCATTCGTGTATTCGTTCATCAGAAGGTACTGCAATGAAAGAACTGTGAAACAGGAAAAACAAAAAGTTCAACAATTATGTACCACTCAAATGAATAGAATTCTCTTCGTGTAAATTACAATATTGAAATTTTGTATTGAACTTTAATTTTGCCTAATTCATCTCCTGCTGGAAAAAATAGCAATAATAAGTTCATACAACTTTAACGGTGGGTTCCACGAAGCGTAATCACCAGTGATCGAAGCTTGATCTAGAATCAACTCGATCATCGGTGATTACGATTTGTGAAATCCATCGTAAGTTTAATTTAGGCGAAACAAAATTCGCCGGGCCAGCTAGTCTGTTTATAATATCTGACTTGCACAAAAGATATTCCCCTGGTTAATTTGATATTGTCCAAAAAGATTTTTTCTTTCGCGAACGTCGATTCACAATTTCTCTTTAGTATATCCCCTTGATTTCATCGTTTCATTCTGTTCACAGGAAAATTGCATGTTTTATTCGGAATGAAAGCGCTTTTTATGGCTAGTTTGAAATTGTCGGCTTTACTACGCTCGGCCGTGAAACATTCAATCTCGCCACAAAAAGTCACACCTTTACGCCTTGTAAAACAATAAACTATTTCATGTCTTTCGATGAAAAAGCCTGAATTGAGATTGAAAAAATTCCAATGATAATTAATAGATGTGATTTTAAAAAGTCCGCCACCTCATTGTGACTGAATCCTCTCCACACAAAAAGCCAACTTTTAAAATGAGTATATAACCATTATAATTGATAATGCAATCATCGTTTCATCCTCTTTCGAAATATGGTTCTACATTCATCTGCCTGCTAAAGATGGAAATTGCGAATAAAAATTAATATCGCGTTGAGGATTGCTTAGGACAGAGACTAAAATTAGGGGTTCTTTCATCATCTAAAATTCAACGATAACGTCATTTTGTGAAATCGACAAGAGGAATATCATGGAAAGAGTGGGTTCATTGTGTCGGGTCCTCTTAATGAAATATTGATGAATTTGTGTAATCCGGGAGGTTATAAATTCCGCTCCCTCGAAAAATTCACGGGGTAGATGTTGTTTCAGATGGTTTTATCTAAAACAGGCTGAAGTATTTTCCTAGGATTATTATTGAAACGATGAAACGAAATTCAAATTATCAGCTTCGGATGAATGCAGTGAAGATGTTCCTGATTTGATGACAAAATTTTTTTAAGGTTTTCCTTATCCACTTTAGTGCGACTTTGAATTCGATAACTTTGAAATGGAGATAGTTTTCATAAATGACTTTTGACAATTTAACCCAATTTTTTTCAATATGAAAAACCATAATTCTGTCTATACAGGGTGTCACATTCAAGATTAAATGAATATTCGCCTCGTAGGTTTCGTGTCCTCTCGGGACATGTATGATGAAATTTGGAAGAGGTGGGGCTTTTCCGTGAATTAAATCTGGACAAACGATTTTATTTCCTTGACATCTCCGTCAATTTTCGGGATAAATGTATGAAATTTTCTGTATACCTACATGCGGAATAATATTTTGCAGAATGTGTATTACTCCGTTTTCCGTTTTTCTTCGTGAATTAGGAAAAAAACATGGTTGAAAATATGACCAATAAGGTTCCTACTTTACAATTCCTTTAAAATTCAGGGGGCAATAAACAAAAAAACTGATGAATACACATTTTGCAAAATGTTATTCCGCATTCATACTGAAAATTTCATACATTTATCCCGAGAATTGACGAAGAATAAATAAAATCGTTTGTCCAGATTTTTATGAAATTACAGCTCACGACGTTTTTGTCCCATTATACAAAGAAAAACGGAAGAGTGAGTGATACACATTATGAAGAAATGATTAAGCTTTAATTTAAAGAAAAAATTGTTGGTCTACACCGCATACGAACTGAGATATCATGGAAATGAAAAGTCCAATTTTTTTAAGGGAGCTCGCGAGCTCGGACGTGTACCACTTCCCCTTAACAAGGTCAATTCAAGTTCTATGACTTTACACAGAATGTTGTACAAAAAATCATCACTTACCTTATAAGGAAGCGTCATTATGGCGAAAGATCTGAAGGTTGTAAATCAGCAGATGTTGGTGGTTGGTGTGTTCTAACATCAGATGATAACACTGATGGCTTTTATTAGGCTTACTTGGGGATGTTATTATGGCAGAACACTATTATGCGATTAGTATTACGCTGGGTTCACTTTTCCGTAGAGGGAATTTTCGACATTACAAAGAATTATCTACATGTTCATGGTTAAGTTACCAAAACAGTTAAGTTGCCAAAACTTAATTACGACATTTGTATACATAAAACCATACATTACATATTACAATGAGGAATAAAGAAATTCTGAAAAAAACACACCTGTCGGTGTAATTCGGAAATGATCCAATAAATCATCACTTGCATTCCAGATGAATCAAGTTTATCCCAGAAACCATCGAATGTAATTCAGTTTAGTCATAAAAAACTCAAGTACCTACTCAAGTATTCCTGCTATGGCCTAATATACAGGGTGAGTCTTTGACTTGTACATATATTTTAACTGTAGATTTCTCTCATCAAACGAAACACTTTTTTCCCATACCATTTTTCAAAATTCGGTTTGGTTTGGAAGATACAGGGTGTCGAAAATCCATGAAAAAAACACTTTTCTGCTTATATCTTCGGAACCGTTATTTCGAATGAACTGAATTTTGGTTGAGTTTTTGCTCTATTCATGGTGCAAATTTCTCAATCGAAACCTATTCAATATCTCTATTAGTATAAAAGTTACAGGGTAGTCGACTCATCAATACACGCTAAAACACCATGAAACCACTTTAAAAAGATAAACGGTTCATATTTTCGAGAGAATCAATCATTTAAGAAACTAAAAGTATTCTAATTTTTTTTTCCATAAAACGCGTCGTTTTCGAATCATTCCCAATTTTACCCGGAGAAATTTGACGAAAAAATCCTTAATTACAAGAATAATCTGAATGCATCTCTGAATTAAATATCATCGAATATTATTCCTTCTCTGGTCTTTAGACGAGTTTACAATGTTGTCACAATATTTATCAACTCTGTCGAGATACTTTAATTATAAACTCCCACAAATGTGGGAGATAAAATTGAACACCAAGGAGGATTTAATACGCACAGTTTCTATTGAAAATTCATACTTACCGGTCCATATTGAAGTTAAATGTCGATGAAATACAAAATTCGGATATGAATGATGAATCTCGATACAAACTACTTATTAAATTGAAGTTAATGAAAAATAATACGATACCGGATAATCTGTGGCGATGTTTCTATCTAAACAACATCCTCTTGGAATTTTATAAACTAGACACGGTTAAAATTATTTTAATTCACTTCACATAATAATCACGTTAGAACAATAATTGACTGAATGTATTCAGAACTTCACATAATGTTTACAGTTTGTTCAGAGACCCTGGCTTGTTATTGTTTAGAGTTGGCCTCCAGATAACCAATAATTCGGTTTTCGCTCTACGCATGCGTGCTAAAATTTGGCGGCAAAGTCGATTTATGATGGAAACGGCAGAATTCATAGATATTTATACCACGGTATACAAATGAATCTTGATTTATACTATGTTTCGTGCAAAATTCTTAACCTCAATGAAAATTTCAGCAAGCTGACAACATCTTCTTGAAATTTCTGTGCAAGAATTCACAGAATCGATACAAATTAGATTAGGTTAGGTTGTTTAATAATAAATCTGTATGGAAAGTCTTTCTTCATGATATTGTGAGGGAATTTCGAGGAAAAATTGAACAAGTTATTAGTGTTTACAAACTAATCTGCAGAAAAATCGAAGAAGGAACTTGTTTTGGTGGAATAAATGTGGTTTTTCAGTTGCAGATATAATCCGATGAAACTAACTGTTTTTGTTGAAATTATCGTGTTTGCAATATTTTCATTCCAATAAGGTTAGTACTTGAGTATTCCCTAAATGCATAAACTCAATTTCTATCGAGAAATATGAACTTTGAATCAATTCCACAGTATCATTTCAGGGACGTAATTAGCACAATTTTTTTTTCAAATGGCTATATCTTTTCAACAGAGCCGAATTCGGAAAAATAGAAAATGAAAAAGGGTTTCTTTTGACCTCAAGAATCTTCAGTTAAAATATATGTACAAGTCGAAGACTCACCCTGTATAAGCTCTGCCTTTGGTTGCTACCGCAGTAACACACGCAAGGAAAGTGCGCGGTAATAAAACCTCAGGGACTTGTGTTCCCAAAATATTTCAAAGCATGTGCTTATACAAGTTCAAATTAAATAGACCTGTTTTTGGAATTTTGATTATCAAAATTTTCATAGATATAAATATCTTGGTATAATCTCAGCAAATTGTATATGGAAGGGACACTATGGAAAGGATCAGTGAGATAAAAAACAATCCAAATTTGGGACACCCTGTACAGAGTTACCACAATTCGATGCACTTTAATAGCAGCTCCGAAATTGAAAGTTACAAAATACGGATATGTGTGACTCTATCTCTCTTGATATAAAGGGGGTCCCAAATAATAAATAAATATAAATGTCCAGCTTATTAATTGCTCCAAAGATATGGGGTTTTCATTAGTTTATCAAATATATTTTTTTAGGCTTGGCTGGCATTTCATCAACACAGGGTGTTTTACTAATGTTGGTCCAAGTCAAAGGGGAAAATATGTATTATTTCAAATGGAACACCCTATTATTTTTGATCTTCGAAAGAACAATCATTCTCCTTCCCAAAAACGTATAGTTTTCTATAGGGTGTTCCATTTAAAATAATTCATATTTTGCCCTTTGAATTGGACCAACATTAGTAAAACACCCTTTGTTGATGAGATAGAATGCCAGCCAAGCCTAAAAAAATCTCTTTGATAAACTTGTGAAAATAGTGAAAACCCCATCTCTTTGGAGCAATCAATAAGCTGGGCATTTATGTTTAAAATCAGTCACTCTTATTTGGTACACCCTGTATATTGGGATAAATAAGAAAACAGACAGCAATGAATATCAAGTAAGAATACAGTGAAAAGCATTTGGAATATTTCTGTTAAAATATTGACAAAAATTTTGTGAAATGTTCAAAAATGCAAGAAAAGCTCGAGCACCTAAATTAAAAAATTACAAGCAATTCTTGATAAAAAAGAGAGAGCTGTTAACGAGAAAGAAATAACAAGAATTGTGTCAAGTCTCGATAAAAATAAACCAGACGGATTACAAAAAATATACCAAATTTGTGCTGTGGAATTGACGTGCCTTGGAATGAAGCCGCCTTTGGAATGAAGCCGCCTTTGGCTTCCCTGACTACTTTGAAAAGTAGTTCGACAATTACGGTCAAAATATAGGACGGGTGGTGAAAAACTTCTGATTCTAATTATTCGACATTGTTTCTCTGTTGATCAGTGATCAGACGTCTCTTGAAAAAACTGTTGAGCAAAAGATCTCAAAGTATCACAACTGTCGGTCTCTTTGTAGAAGAAAAATATTTGTCGTTATACAGGGTGATTCCAAATTAGACGTGAGCCTTGGGAAAAGTGTTAGAATGACTTATTTGCTGTTGTTCGAGCCTTTTTCATTGGAAGCAGATAATCAACAGTTTCCGAGATATTTGAGTTCTTGTGTTTTTTTTTTATCACCTTACTTCATTTTTCGTCAATTTTTTCTACGTTGACCAAGTTTGATTATAACTTTGGATTATTTTCACCAGAAAAGAATATACATATGTATGAAAATAGCAAAACTATTCTGTATTCGATGTTGAAAAGGAGTAAGTATGATTCGAAAAATGGCATTATGCAGAAGAGAGCAATCAATTTCAAATATCAATTTGCTTGGAGGAATGATGGAGGTTATTTCAACAATAATTTTTAATTCATCTTCAGTATTCGTGTCCTAATCTTCCAATACGTAATCAAGGTAGTGGCTAAGAGAAATTCAACGAAATCAGTAGCAGATACGACAAAACTGCAAATGACAATAAATTTTCAAACCATCAGTGGCTCACCAAAAAACGTTCTCGGCTTATAATCGGATATTGTCTATGCTTTAAGATTTGTTTCAAGAGTATGAATAAATGAACTTCTTATGTTATATTCCAATATTTATCAACAGCCTTGCCGACGTTTCGGAGAATTTACTCTCCTTCCTCAAGGCTCGTTTTTTTATATTTATATTTTTATATTTTAAAACATACAGGGGGTCCCACTAGTGCCGCAGCGGACGATATACGCGTAACTGTCTGAGTTTGGCGAAATTTTTTGATGCAGACTTGATATACTCCAAGAATAGCATAACCTTAAAATATTTTGGAATATATCGGGTCGCCCACAGAAGAGGAATAGAGGCTGACTTTGTTTTTTCAAATGGGACACCTTATATTCAGTACTTTTTTCAATTCTCTGAAACTTCCTGCTTTCGTATATTTTTCTTATATTTTTATTCGAGAGTTTTCGAAATAACGGTCATTTCGACAAAAAAATTATACTTTCAGAGACTATGTTATCCAATTATATTTCACGAACCCTTGCACATACCAATAACAGCTTTTATGTGAATTGAAAGACAAGACTTCAAAATATACTAGCCAGCTATAGTAAAGCATCTTCAGCATATGGAGTGTCCACAAAAAGTCTATCAACATGACGAATTTCAAATCGACTTTTCTTAATTTTATCAAATGAAATGCGTATAATTTTTTTTCATCATTGTAATCAGCATTCATTTTACTTCCTTTTTGTCAAATAGTTACATAATAATATACATATTTTTAATAGAATAGGGTTTTTTAGTGTTTCCCTTAAATTCACATTTAACTACTTCCGAATTCAAATAGCAGATTTGGCTCTTCTGTAGTTATTGAGAACTGTCAAATTATTCTATTCAGAAAAAACATCATTGCTGCTTCAATTCATATTATCATAGTTTTTACGGATTGAATGGATACTCATACAATGAAGTGAAAATTCAAATGAGTTTGAATGTACAAGTTATGAATGCTACAAAAAAAAAAGTTTTCGAACTTTAAGATACAAAAAAGTGCCCGCTCTTATCCGTATACTTCAAAGGAACGCACGCAGATCTTGAAGCTGCCGAGCTTGAAGCTTGTTTGAATTTTCTGCAAGATTCGAAACTTCAAGTAGAAACATTAAAAGTTATCGAAAATCTATCTTTTTAAATGGGTACAGAAAGCAAGTTTATGTCTCCAGTAACTGATTTCATCACATTTTTGAGTGGATACACCAAAACTTTCCAGTTCCTCATTTCGCTATAATATGAATTGAAGTAAAGCCGGTCCCAGACAATGCGTGTATTTGACGAATGTGCCTTCGTAGTGCGCCTTCGGGTACCCTCCCACACACTGCGGCAAACGCGAAAAGTTCGACATTCGTTTCTCTGTTGACAAACGTTCGCCGCACGGTTTGGCGCGACTCTGACTGAAGACAGAATAGGCAATCTACTACGCGTAGTTAAGCACACTGTCTGGGAGCTAACGCGAATGAGCGCGAATGTACTTCGTCTTCCTTTGATTCGTGCCGTTTTACCGACAAGACTTCGGATAGCAGGCAAATGCCGAACGATACCCGCAAATGAGCTCCCGCACAGTACGCGAAGCACCGCGAATGCCAAACATTCGTCAAATACACGCATTGTCTGGGGCCGGCTTAACAATGATGTTAATTCTGAGTAGAATAATTTGACAGTTCTCAATACTCACAGAAAAGCCAAATCTGCTATTTCAATTCGAAGGTATATATGAATTTTGGGGGAAAAATTTCGAAAAATCTCTTAAAAATCCTATTCTGTTAAAAATATGCATATCATGTATTCGACAAAAAATGAAGTAAAATGCATTGCATTTGAAAAAATGAAGAAAAATCGATTTGAAATTCGACATATTGATAGTCTTTTTGTGCACACTCTATATGCTGAAGATGCTTTATTATAGCTGGCTAGGATACTTTGAAGTCTTGTCTTTCAATCCATATAATTAAGCTGTTATTGGTATGTGCAAGGGTTCGTGAAATATAATCGGATAGCATAACAACTACAAGTATCATTTTTTTGTCGAAATGAGCAATATTTTGAAAACTGTTGAATGAAAATATGTGAAAAGTGTAATGAAAGCATGCAGGAAGTTTTAGAGAATTCAAAAACAATACTGAATATAGGGTGTTCCATTTGAAAAATCAAAGTCACCCTGTATTCCTCTTTTGTGGGACACCTGATATATTCGAAAATATTTTTAGGTTCTATTCTTTGAGTATATCGAGTTTGTAGAAAATTTTTTTCCAAACTCAGACAGTTACGTTTATATCGTCCGCTGCGGGACTAGTGGGACACCCTGTACATTCATATATTTTGAAATATAAAAACTATACTAAAATCGTAACTCTGTGGACCGACCCGATAGAATCTGTCGAAAAAGTGGGTGCAGAAGATTCTTAAAATCGCAGCAAAAGATACAGTATGAAAATTTTTATAAGGTCATCAAGAGGAATAATTTTTTCGTAGGTGTGTGCAATTTTGATTCCCTACGCGATGTAGAAGGAATTTTTTCAATTCGCGTAAATCGCGAAAAAATCCGGCGAAACTGCCAATTTTGAACTCGATATAGTATATAACATTACTAGCAAGGTAAGAGGGTTTTTACTGGCGAATGGAGGATATAACTGACGAGCCGCAGGCGAGTCAGTTACCTCCTTGAGCCAGTAAAACCCGTTACCTTGCGTGTATTGTTTTATATTTTATTTGTTTCTCATTTGTAAAAAGGTTAGATAAATTCCAAAAAATTCTCAATAATTTGTCGCAAATGTCGTAAGCTATGGAAGCGTTGCCATGAACATGTCTGTTTATTTTTCTTTACATTTGTTTTGGCGAAAGCGAAAATGAATGTACCAAAAGAATTTATTGAGGCAGCCACCAGTGTAGCTTCAAGTTTATTACCTGCAAAATCAACTTCAAGGTACGAGCGAGAATACGACGACTTCAAAAAGTGGCAAAACAAAAATAGTGTGATTGGGGTAACTGAAGATGTTTTGTTGGTCTACTTGAATCAACTATCAGCTAGATTCAGTCCTAATACTTTATGGGCAAAATGGTCTATGCTGAAAAGCTGCTTGGAAATGAAAGAAAATGCCCCTGTTCGTAGGTTTGTTTTCCTTAAAAAATGTATTGAAAAATATGACGTTTAGTTGTCATTTGCACATTTCAAAAGGTAATAGCGTTTCTGAAACGAAAAAATGAGCGTTATACGCCAAAAAAGGCCAAGGTATTAAGTGAAGAAGAGGCTGAATAATTTCTTTTACATACTCCTGATGACCAGTGGTTGCTGGCGAAAATTGTAACAATATTTGGGATTTTTGATGTTGTCGATGTGACTAAATTATCTCCTTAAACATGAATGATGTAGAAGATATGGGAAAATACGTTATTGTGACATTGCGGCAAACAAAAAATTTTACAACAAGAAGATTCACCATAACCGATGATGGCTGCAGCTTCAAGCCCTGCTTGTTATACAGAAAATATGTAAATCTTCGGCCTCCTGGAACAGAAAGCCTAAGATTTTTTTGACATACCGACATGCAAAGTGCATTTCCCTTAATGCTGGCCAGCACACTATTGGTGATGTCCCAAAGCAAATAGCGAAATATTTAGGTTTAAAAGACCCAGAGTTATACACCGGCCACTCTTTTCGCAGAACTGGAGCCACTATCGTTGCGGATTCGGGTGGAGATATTTTAGCACTAAAGCGTGCAGGAGGGTGGAAGAGCACCGAAATTGCCATGAGTTATGTCGATGATTCGGTCAACGAAAAAATCAAAATGTCTAGCAAATTATTTGGTAGCAAAGAGAGTACAAATGTTCTGCAGTCCTCGAGTTCAGCAGTTTCTGAGTCAACAGATGGTTCATCATCATCAGTATCAACTCTTTCATCATCAAAAATCTGTGTTACTGGAAATAACAATTGTACCATGATTTTCAACATATGTATATGACGATAAAACAAAATTTTCTAATGTAAATAATACTACTAACTTGTAAAAATTTTGCAAGTTAACTGTCAGTTTTACAAGTTAGTGACATGATAAAATAAACTTTCTTGATTAATATTATGTTTTTGAAAACTGACGTTTACAAATGAGAAACAAATAGAAACTTTTTCCACAGATATCCTGGCCGTGATGTAAATATACGGATCGAAAGGGAAAAGGTCAATGCAAAATAGCTTGGTATTCATATTTTCCATAGTTTTCACATTTGAAAAATTGATCAAACTTTCACATATCGCCTATAAAATCACCCAATTTGCAGAGATCTACCGAAAAGGATAACAATAACCAATAGGTAGATCCAGGGGCTCTACTAGTATATTTTTAAATATAGAAACAGCGAGCCTTGAGGAAGGACAGAGAAATCTCCGAAACGTCGGCAAAGCTGTGAATAAAATTTAGATCGCAACATCAGAAGTACATTTGTTCACATTCCGGAAACAAAATATGTTACGTACATGGATGTAACAACCAAGAGATTGTCTATGCTCTTGTAATATTATAACCGTTAATACGTCATATAATTAAAAGTAATTGACCATTGTCCTTTACAAGTTCAAAAGTGAATGATCATAGAAAAAATAGTTTTCACCTATGTTCGACAAGCAAAGATATCAACATCAGTATTGTAACTCTCCCTGTGTCGGAGCAGTATTCCATGGATTATACCACCAATCAGAACTTTTTATGAATTGACATCAAGTTTTCACAATTATCATTTTTCACATAAAAAATTCAGTAAATTTTTCCAACTCCCTCAAGTGATAAATCTCATCAGTCGCGTACGTCAAAAAAAATCTCACCTCTGTCACAACCTAGCATACGTGTGTGGCGCGCTCAATTTTCCGGCACAAGGAGGAAAGCCTCCCCCTGATCTTTTTCCGGGAAAACCAAACGGGATACTGAGAAGCGAAAGCCTGTCGGACCTCCCAGAGCACGCACACTCAACTTTTCCGTTCATAAATTCGGTGGCAGAAGAGTTACACCTCTGACTCTGATTCTACGCCGGTAATTTCCCAAGGGCTGGTATCGATAAGTAGCACTCTAGATTCCGGGATGATATCCGATTGATTTATAAACGAGACGTTTAATAATGCAGTCTCGGAGCTTTAATCCGTGAACCTTTGTCGTGATATTTCAATGCTGTTCTGCTATAATATTGTGAATAATCGAGATTATCCATTATTAATCTGCCCGGGTGATATCTTTATTCATTTTCTATCGGCAGTAGATTGTTTTAGGGCACACCGACCGATTCAAGTGCAACTTACTGAAATAATCCGACTGCATTGTTGCCTGAGCGCCACGCAAGGCGATTTAAGGTCAAACTTTTTCAAGAGGAGGAAGAATCACCGCTCAACCATTTGAGGGACGGACTTAACCTCACAATTTCGAGATTCAACGTTCAAAATAACCAGCATATTTTGTTTATTTCAGTTGTACGAAATGAATAGAATTATTCAAGAAATGCATATTCCTCTCTTCAAACTAAACCCTTTTTTTCTCATAATATATTAATCATTTTCGAAAATCAAAGTATTTGTATGTTTTTTTTATTAAAAGCGCCTTTTCCGAGTTATTCCTAATTTTATCGGATGAAATTTGACGAAATTATCACGAATCTTGAGAATAATCTGAATCGCTGCAAAATTAATCGCACAAGTTAACAATGTTGTCAGAATGTTTATCAACTTTGTCGAGACTAAAATTCAAATGATGGAAAAACGTTATTTGATGTAGAGCTATGTAATGATGAATTCCCACAAAGGTGGGAGATGAAATTGGACACCAAGGAGCATGAAAGCATACATTTAATACGGACAGTTTCTATTGAAATTTATTGTTATCGGTCCATAATGAAGATAAATGTCAATGAAAAAAAATCAGATATATGAGTGTTGAATGTCGATACGAACAACGTATCAAATTGAAATTGATGAAAAATGAAATGATACTTAGCACTTAATAATATGTGGTGATGTTACTATCTAAACAATATCCTCTTGGAATTTTATAAACCCGACAGTACACGGCTAATATTGCATTAATTCACTGAAAGTCTTCCACATGATCGAAGGAAAACACCTAAAATAATCAATTACCCCGTTTATAACAACAAAGCTCAAGAAAAATTGTCCTCCATATTAATTTACACAATTAATTGCACAATCAACAATTTGACATCGTCTTCTCAAAAGCTCTGTGATAGCTCTGCCATCGAAGATTTTTGTTATGTACCTTTGTACGCAAAATGAGTTGGGTTAGGTTGATTAATTATAAATTGGATGAAAAACCTTTTTTCACCAGATATTTTTGGGATATCGAGGAGGATATGAAGTATAAACAAGTTATAAGTGTTCATAAACTTATCTTCAGGAAAATCGAAGAAGGAACTTTTTTCGATGGAAGAAATATAGCTTTTCAATTGCAGATATAATCGGAGAAAACTAAGTGTTCTTGTTAAGAAATATCGTGTTTTTAACATTCTCATTCAAATAAGGTCAGTGCTTGAGTATTCCTTAAATTCATCAACTCAATTTCAATCGAGAAATATAAACTTTGTTCCACTTCTTTTTCAGATGGCTATATCTTTTTAACATAGCCGAATTCGAAAAAAATGGAAAATGAAAAAAAAGGTTTTTTTTGTCGCAAGAATCTACGGTTATTATATATGTACAAGTCGAGGTACAAGTCAAAGATTCACCCTGTATGATATTTTTGGGCAAATCTGGGCAGGTATTTCTGGAGGAGTATTCAATTTTATAGCCGTCATTTCCATGATTTGGTATTGTACTTCTTCAGGAATAAGAACTTTTTTCTAGAATATAAAATAATTTCTCTGAAGCAAAAAAATCTAATCCAACCTAATTTTTTTTACTTCTTATTTTATTCATCCTATTTATCTAACTATCTCACCTGAATGTTTCGCCTGACCACCATAGCAAGATCCTAAAAACTGATGGGAACATGGTGACCACAAAGGCAAAATAGGGTTGGTTGCGTGATATATGAATATACTATTTTTTCCCTAATCGGCATTCAAGAACTATAATATTCGTATAATGGTAAAATCCAATAAGGGCAACAAACAGGCAAAACCACCGTGAATTGAATCTTACAAATAAGATGAAAGCAACTATGTCGGGGACGAAAAACAAAAAAATTAACTGATGTCATTCATGCTTGATGCCAGTTTTCATGGATACATGGAAAATTTTTGAATTATCACACTTAAACGTTCGAAATAAATTTCAAAATGCAAATAAAGCAGATTCAATAAAAACGTATTCTTGTTGACTGCCCCAACTTCAGACCTCAAAGAGAACAAACTGGTATGGTGGACTCCTTACAAAAGGCCCTAGGACAAGAAGCCGAAAAACTGGAAAATACCATAAAATTTCTGCGACTCATCAATTTGATCAACACAATTTGAATTTATTTAGTTTGATATACATTTTTGACTTAAACTGTAAATGAGATGTAACCGTTCCGTAGTGCTAATGATCTGCGAAATCGAAGCACAATAAACTTTAATTAAAAAAAAAATAATTTTTGAAAAATACACATAAAATTGCCTGAATAGACTCTCAAGTACCTTTTTGTGCCTTGGAGTTTTTATCAGAACTCCATGTGCTTCAATAATGTTTTTAAATCCGCAAACAAGAGACAAGAAGCTTGCTGCTTGGATGAGAAGTTTCAAGAAAAAAAACCTGAAAAAATATGGTAGAGTTTGTTCTGGTGAAGTATATGTTCGGATTCTCTTTGGATAGTTACTTTTCAGTGAATTTGTGATTTTTTCACCATTGAAAATCTTGTATCTGCTACTTGGGAATAATGCTACCAACCAATCGAATATTATCAGCAAGAATGTTGAAAAGAGATTTTGGTATTGGTAGTTGATCCTTACATTTCAGGTAGAAAATGAATTTCTATCCATTTCCCATCTATTAAGAGACAAAGAAACATATTACAAGTTATCTTCCGCATTTCGAAAATAAATTAGTTCATTTTGAATATGTTCTGTACGATGTTCATTATTATACAGGGTCTTTCACGAGGAACCTCACCCATATTTATACGGGAAACTACTGAACGTATTTTCATGAAATTCAGCACTTATAAGTATTTCACGATGCTGATGATATCTAAAATATTTTCAAGGCATGAGCACCTCCGGTTTTTCCGGAAATGACGTCAACTTCCGTTTTTCAAATTAGAACACCATTTTTTTATTGCAGAAATAGATTCCTTAGAAAATTTCAAGTTATTTTGATGTAACATTTTTCAGTTTTGGTTGGAAAATTCTCTCTGAGCGGGAAAATTCGAAAAAAAAATCGAAAATAGAGCTCCGCTGAAATAAGAATAACTTCGAGGTTTTTGGATGGAAAATTTTCATTTTTGGGATTTTTCAAGATGTAAGATTGATGTATCCACTTTAAAAATCGAAATCGCGATTCATGATACAGGGGGTGAAAAAATCGCTTTCAAAGTTAGGGATGACAAAATCGTGAAAAATCAATTTTTTTCAAATTAGAACCCCATTTTTTTATGGCAGATATTGAATCTACGTTAAAAAATAATGTGAAAGTATGCATCACACCCTTGCCCTAAAGTGGATATTTTCTGAGTTATTCACAAAAAACTGTTTTTCGTCTTGAATTTTCAGCTATTTCTTTTCCCTTCACGCCAAAAAGATGAAATTTTCAGGAACTGTTACTTAAACCATGTTTTAGATTTTACTACCCTAATATGCAAGTGAAAAAAGTTACAGGTTGTTCCTAAATAGATGGCGAATTTGGATTCGAATTTGTATCGGAAACCTCTTTATTTCAACTAATCGGCCATCGGTTTTCTCTCCAGTGATAAATAAATAATTCTTTATGAACCATATGCAAAACCTTACCATGTTTTACATTCTTTTTTTTTATGATAGATATCATTAATTACATCTGCCAAATTCCTCTTTATTCAGTAGCATGTAATTAATGATATCTATCATTAAAAAAAAAAGAATGTAACACATGGTAAGTTTTTGCATATGGTTCATAAGGAATTATTTATTCATCACTGGAGAATAAACCGATGGCCGATTAGTTGAAATAAAGAGGTTTCCGATACAAATTCGAATCCAAATTCGCCATCTATTTAGGAACAACCTGTAACTTTTTTTCTCTTGCATATTAGGGTAGTAAAATCTTAAACATGGTTTAAGTAACAGTTCCTGAAAATTTCATCTTTTTGGCGTGAAGGGAAAAGAAATAGCTGAAAATTCAAGACGAAAAACAGTTTTTTGTGAATAACTCAGAAAATATCCACTTTAGGGCAAGGGTGTGATGCATACACTCACATTATTTTTTAACGTAGATTCAATATCTGCCATAAAAAAATGGGGTTCTAATTTGAAAAAATTGATTTTTCACGATTTTGTCATCCCTAACTTTGAAAGCAATTTTTTCACCCCCTGTATCATGAATCGCGATTTCGATTTTCAAAGTGGATACATCAATCTTACATCTTGAAAAATCCCAAAAATGAAAATTTTCCATCCAAAAACCTCGAAGTTATTCTTGTTTCAGCGGAGCTCTATTTTCGATTTTTTTTTCGAATTTTTCCGCTCAGAGAGAATTTTCCAACCAAAACTGAAAAATGTTACATCAAAATAACTTGGAATTTTCTAAGGAATCTATTTCTGCAATACAAAAATGGTGTTCTAATTTGAAAAACGGAAGTTGACGTCATTTCCGGAAAAACCGGAGGTGCTCAAGCCTTGAAAATATTTTAGATTTCATCAGCATCGTGAAATACTTATAAGTGCTTAATTTCATGAAAATACGTTCAGTAGTTTCCCGTATAAATATGGGTGAGGTTCCTCGTGAAAGACCCTGTATATTAATTGAATATCTAAATAAGTTGAATTTTTTTGAAATGTAACTAAATGATAAAAATACATACATATAATGTAAAAATTCGACTAAATTATTTATTATACAAAATAACCCACACATAGCATCATTATTTTTATAATTGATTTTGAATAACGGTATCGAATACATGAACAGTAATGAGTTTATTTCTCATGGATGTTTCATGAAAAGAAGCCGAATTTTGAACAATGGTCTTTAGACAAGGAGACAGTTTGTCACTCAAATTGTTTACACTGGTGCTAGAGGATGTTTTCCGAAGCCTACACTGGAAAGACAGAGGAATTGATATATCGGGAGAAAAACTTAGTAACCTAAAGGTGAATACAGACTATTCTGACGTGACGTGATTCCACGTCACGTCAGACGTGTACTGTGCTCCCATTGGCCTGATATGAACGTGAACGCACAGAACAATGTGCTGCATTTTTATATCACTCACATTTTGACGTTCACGTTCATATTAGGCCAATGGGAGCACAGTACACGTCTGACGTGACGTGGAATCACGTCACGTCAGAATAGTCTGTATTCATCTTAAGACTTGCTGATGAATTTGCCATGTTTGCCCCAAACATTGAAGAACTAAAACACATTCTTATATAACTACAACAAGAAACAAGAAAAGTAGGCCTAGGAATGAACATTTCTGAAACCGAATTCAAGACAAACCAACAGACAAACGTAGAGAGTATAAATGTGCTAGGACAACAAGTAGAGAAGGTAAACTCTAATTTCTACCTGGGCCAAGAAATAAGACTGGGAAATAAACTAGAAATTAATCATAGAATACGCCTACGATGGGCGGCTTACGGAAAGATGTGACACGTCTTCAACTCCAACCTACCCCTCAAACAGAAATCCAAGGTTTACATGGAATGCATCCAGCCAGTGACAACCTACGGATGTGAAACATAGGTCCTAATAAAGAAAATCCTAAATAAATTAAAGATACACCAAAGATCGAAAGAACGAAAAATGCTAAGAATAATGCTTGAGACCATAAAACAAACAAGTGGATAAGAAATAGAACCAAGATCAAAGATATAGCGAGGCGAATAGGTGGTCTTAAATGGAACTCGACTGGACATGTTGCCCGAAATACAAACAATTGGAGAGAAAAAACAACAAGATGGAGAATTTAGGGGGAGAAAAAAAGCACCGGCATACCATAACAACGATGGTATGATGACATCGAATGAAGAGAGAGAGAGAGAGACTGATAACAATTCAACGACCTATACAGGGTCTTTCACGAGGAACATCACCCATATTTATACGGGCAAATACTGAACGTATTTTCATGAAATTCAGCACTTATAAGTATTTCACGATGCTGATGAAATCTAAAATTTTTTCAAGGCATGAGCACCTCCGGTTTTTCCGGAAATGACGTCAACTTCCGTTTTTCAAATCAAAACACCATTTTTTTATTGCAGAAATAGATTCCTTAGAAAATTTCAAGTTATTTTGATGTAACATTTTTCAGTTTTGGTTGGAAAAGTCTCTCTGAGCGGGAAAATTCGAAAAAAAAATCGAAAATAGAGCTCCGCTGAAACAAGAATAACTTCGAGGTTTTTGAATGGAAAATTTTCATTTTTGGGATTTTTCAAGATGTAAGATTGATGTATCCACTTTAAAAATCGAAATTGCGATTCATGATACAGAAGGTGAAAAAATCGCTTTCAAAGTTAGGGATGACAAAATCGTGAAAAATCAATTTTTTCAAATTAGAACCCCATTTTTTTATGGCAGATATTGAATCTACGTTAAAAAATAATGTGAGTGTATGCATCACACCCTTGCCCTAAAGTGGATATTTTCTGGGTTATTCACAAAAAACTGTTTTTCGTCTTGAATTTTCAGCTATTTCTTTTCCCTTCACGCCAAAAAGATGAAATTTTCAGGAACTGTTACTTAAACCATGTTTTAGATTTTACTACCCTAATATGCAAGAGAAAAAAGTTACAGGTTGTTCCTAAATAGATGGCGAGTTTGGATTCGAATTTGTATCGGAAACCTCTTTATTTCAACTAATTGGCCATCGGTTTTCTCTCCAGTGATAAATAAATAATTCCTTATGAACCATATGCAAAAACTTACCATGTTTTACATTCTTTTTTTTCAATGATAGATATCATTAATTACATCTGCCAAATTCCTCTTTATTCAGTAGCATTTTGTGTTTACTATTAATTTGGTGACAATTCGTATTAAGTTATAAAATCGATCACTGTGCCTAATTTTACCAATGAAGATTATTTAAATCTCATTCTACTTCATGGAGAATGTAATAAAGTTGTAGATAGAACGATTCGACTGTTCATTGAGAGGTTTCCTGACCGACCCAGACCAACGAGAGATACCATTAACAGAACCATGACAAACTTGAGAAATGTCGGATCTTTCGTTGAGAAAACTATACACAGAGAAAAAAGTGTAGTAGAAGATGAGAACAACGAAATTACAGTTCTTGCATATTTTCGTGTGAATCCTCAAAATTCTCTCAAAGATGCCGAGATTGATCTGGGATTATCTCAATCGAGTGTTTGGAGAATATTAAAAAAACATAAAATGCACCCATATAAATTCAATAGGGTACAGCATTTGAAGGAAACTGATTTCGTCAGGAGAACAGAGTTTTGCGAAGCTATGATGATTCGATTTCAAGAGAATGAAAACTTTTTGGACTGTATAATTTGGACAGATGAATCTAAATTCACAAAGAATGGTTCTTTCAATAGGCATAACAGTCATTATTGGGATGAAGAAAACAACCACCACTTCAGACAATGGAACTTTCAAGAGACCTGGAGTTTCAATGTTTTTTGCGCCATCAAAAATAATGCAATTCTCGATGTTCACATTTATGATGGGACTTTAATTGGTAAGATAGAACACTACACATGTTTGCATTATTTAAAGAATGTTCTCCCTTAGGAGATAGATATTCTGACATATTGACTCAAATAATTGAGCCGCTAGTACAGAACCATAATGACTTATGGTATCAACAAGATGGCGCGCCTCCACACAATTCACTCAATGTGTCAAATATCCTCTACAGGCTATTTGAAGATCGATGGTTGGCGACTAATGGTCCACATTTTTGGCCACCACGTTCTCCCGATTTAACTCCTTCAGACTATTATGTTTGGGGTAGGATAAAAAATATTGTCTACTCAACTCCCCTGACTGATAAAGAGGACTGCATAGAACGAGTCAGAAATGCGTTCAGGTTTGTTTAGATTTTTAGATTCATAGTTTTGAAACTCAATTTGGTTTTTGAACACTTTTGCAGATCTCTTCCTCCCGATGAAATAAGAAGAGCAACGCACGAAGCATAAATGTCTAGAAATTAACGGTCAAAACTTTGAGCATCTTCTCTAGTTATAACTGCGAGAGTTTGCCATGGTTCTCCTAATAGTAACTTGAAGTCGGTTTCAAGAAGGGGTGAAAAATCTACAGCATGGTTCAAATAACAGTTCCTGAAAATTTCATCTTTTTGGCGTGAAGGGAAAAGAAATAGCTGAAAATTCAAGACGAAAAACAGTTTTTTGTGAATAACTCAGAAAATATCCATTTCAGGGCAAGGGTGTGATGCATACACTCACATTATTTTTTAACGTAGATTCAATATCTGCCATAAAAAATGGGGTTCTAATTTGAAAAAATTGATTTTTCACGATTTTGTCATCCCTAACTTTGAAAGCGATTTTTTCACCCCCTGTATCATGAATCGCAATTTCGATTCTTAAAGTGGATACATCAATCTTACATCTTGAAAAATCCCAAAAATGAAAATTTTCCATCCAAAAACCTCGAAGTTATTCTTGTTTCAGCGGAGCTCTATTTTCGATTTTTTTTTCGAATTTTCCCGCTCAGAGAGTATTTTCCAACCAAAACTGAAAAATGTTACATCAAAATAACTTGAAATTTTCTAAGGAATCTATTTCTGCAATAAAAAAATGGTGTTCTAATTTGAAAAACGGAAGTTGACGTCATTTCCGGAAAAACCGGAGGTGCTCATGCCTTGAAAATATTTTAGATTTCATCAGCATCGTGAAATACTTATAAGTGCTGAATTTCATGAAAATACGTTCAGTAGTTTCCCGTATAAATATGGGTGAGGTTCCTCGTGAAAGACCCTGTATAGGATTTTTGATGTATGCATCAAATTTTCTGAGAATAATCGATATTGGCAATCAAATTATAAATATCATATTCCGAAATCAAAACAAAAAACATTATATTGCATTATAGACAACCGCCAGTTCGGATTCCTCAATTCATGGAAGTTAATTTCCCAAGAGTCATAAGCGTCAATAAGTCGTTTTTTCCTCTACCTCCTTACCACCCTGTCTCTTCCAAGTTTCCCAGTATTATTTCTGTTCGTAGGAGTCACAGTCACCCTGATTAATGAATCTCGTGACAGCCTTAGTCTTTTGGAGGGTTGGGTGAGAATCGGCGATGGCATTGTCGGTTTGAAGATTCAAACTTCGCAAGTGGGTGGTGTTCATTCATTAAAGAATTCGAGAAACCCTCTCGAATTGTTTTGGAGTTCGCGGCATCTTAATGCCGACAGGTTTCAGTTAATTTGGGGTTCACTCAATTATTTCAGAAGTTTTCATTGTCGATTCCATGATGAAACATACTGTTTTTCAAGTTTGTTTGATTTCAAGCTTATGACAACGATTACAAAAAATCAAACAGATCTATTCGTAAACTGAATCATGTTTATTTTTTCGCGTCAGCTTGCGATCTCATTCAACCATAGAACTTACATTATAATGGAATTTATTAGCACCCCCCCCCATATTGAACAGTGAACAGAGTTGGCAAATTTTAAAAGCAGTTTGAATATTTTCGAAGCAGTTGGGAAAATTTCGAAGCAGTTGGAAAAATTTTGAAGCAGTTGGAAAGATTTCAATTGAGTTGGAATACATATTTCTAAAAAAGTTTTCTTAAAATGTAAATGAATTTGACTTTTGAATAAAGTTTGAAATTAATGCTTTTCAAACCGTTAGAATAACTTAAGCCCACGTTTAGCCGGACAAAAGCATGCACAGAATAGCGACAATTGTACAAATTCTTGTTAGAGTACCTATATTTAGGGTCTTTGGCAGATTTGGCCTAATGTGCAAGGTGAAAAACCAGCAATAAATGGTAAGTATTCATCCCGTTTTTGATTTGAATCCTGATGTTGAGTTTTCAAGACATCATCGTCGCAGTGTTCTTCCGAAAAGGTATGACTAACAACCAAAATCAGACAAATTTTGGCATGGAGCAATTTTACCGCGTCGAATTTTTCAAGATTGTTGACGTTCTTGTGAGCTTTCTGGGCAAAAATGTGGAAGATGTTATACAAACTCTTTCTCCCATTTTAAAAATATCTTCCTTCCATTTAAATTGGAGAATTTGAGTATTTCTAATATCGATGCCGTTTCCTTGTGAATTGCCTTAAGCAGAATTGGAAATCATTTTTCAAATAATGATGCAAAAACCTGACGGACCTACTTCGTCTATGAGCGAAATAATTAGAAATATTTTAGATAAAAAAAACATCTCTAAAACTGGCATTCAAACTGTGTCAACTTGTTTTGACCGCTGGGTACTCAGTGGCAGCTAATGAAAGAAGTTTCAGCATTATGAAATTCATTAAGAATTCTCTGAGGTCTAAAATGACGACAGAACGTTTGGACTCTCTCATGACTTTGGAATGTCAGAACGATCTAACCAATAATTTAGATTTCAATTAATTTGTAAAACGATAGGCAGATATGAAGAACCGTTGAAACTTGAAAAGTGATTTATTTATTTCGGAAACATCTATTTCTTCTATTTCGATTTTTGAGCATAATCTTCATTCTGAAATTTCACTGGCGAGTGTTTAGTTTGTTACATCATAGTTTTTTGTGATACATACATTCATATAAGTAAAAATGCTATTTCCTTGTTAAATCCCAAGAGAGGATCGAATTTTTTTTTTATATACAGGTACTGTTATGGTCCAAAATGTTAATTTCAAAATTCAAATTTCATTCCGAACTATTGAGGCCAAATTGTAAATGAAAGATTTAGATATCATTTAGAAAGTTTGTACATAGACCGTAGATTTTGTATACTTAGTTAGGATTTGAATAAGAAAATCAAGGATGTAGAAGATGTTTGAAGGATGGAAACCAGGGAGATGAATTAAATGAATTGAATTGAAAATCAAGAAGAGTCAGAAAATGAATTGGGGAAAATGAAATGAATTAATTGAAAATATAAGAAATAATTGGAATTGACGTGATCCTGACTGCCCAGTATTATTAATGAAGACATAAGAAGACAGAAAAAATATGAAGAGAATGTTAGTTTGGTGAAAACAGTAATATATTGTACGTACAATTATAACAGATAAAAGTAGTAGAATTAGAATGGGTTGTTTATTTTTATCTGAATAAGAATATTTTAGGAAGTTGATATTAGAATTAAAGTTTATACAAATCTAAATTTTCCATTTTAAGTTAGACCCTGAATTGGGATAGAGTGTACCGGGCGTATCAAAATTTAAATTTTCAATTAATTTGTTTGATTCCAAAATTCATTTTATTCGGAATATAAAGATCATAACAGTACCTATACTATGTATACATATATAATATTTTATCTAGGTATATAGGTACCTTTTTTTTGGATAGTAGAAGTTGAATCACTGTGTATTGTTTCTGAAGACCTAAACAAAAATTTTAATTGCACCTGATTAATTATAAGTATCTTCTGAATTGTGCTCAGAAAATCAAAACATACAACAGATGTTGTGATCTGTGAACTAGCCTCACAACATTATTCGTTATTTGTCTTATTGTGATACATCTTGTATGACTGATTACGTGTTCTATTTTCACCTATGTATTTTTTCATTACACTTGAACAGATCATTTATTTTTCTTCGGAATTGAACTTGAAAATCGAAACATACAAATGATAACAGATGCTGTGTAATCCTGTAGAGTGTGGAGTGTGTTAATCTGGTAATGCAGAATTGAAAAACTGAACTAAAAAATTTTCTAATTATTTTTAATGCTCTCGATGAAAAACATTGACTCGCAATCCAAAATACCACCGACCCCCCGTCTACCATTGGTTTTTTAATCCTTTAATGCATAGTTGGAAAATTTTCGAATACATACATGACTCAGAATATCGATTGTGATCAGTAATCTTCGCTCGTGTCACGGCGAGGATACGGTGTAGATTGTACGAGTGTTTACGTTTATTCAAATAATGAACTTGTTGATATGCTCCCAATTTATGGTGAATCAAAACAAAATGCCAGTTCAGCGTATAAGTTGTACAGAACAAAGTTTTCGCTAAGAAATCACCCAATTTCGCGGATGTTCATAAACCTGGTGCAGAGATGTAGAGATGAGATGAATAGAAAGATGCAGGCCAAAGCAGTATTAACACGTTGAGTGCCACCATAAGTCCTGAAAAAACTGACCCAGTGGCCACGATTTTTTTTTGCATATTCATCTTCTCCGGTGTTCAATTGAATGAAATTAATATATGGACCATCAATTTTCTCATTTTTTATGTACTTTTGAGTCCGATTGTTGGTGATATAATTTCTGTTTAGACTTGCATTTTCGTCGTCTGATGGATAAGCGATATTGCATAGTTTATTCAGTCTTGGCTTAGATTGCAAGTGTGAAAAAATTACGCGCTGTCTTATGAAGAGAAAAAAGCAAAAATGATCAAACTGTGGCAGAAGTGCATGTCTGATGAAAAAATGAACGAGTTAGAAGATGTTTCCGAAGCAGATGATTCAGCAGATGAATAACATCCAGATGAAGATACGTCCGATTCCGAAATGGATACAGCTCTGCCAAAATAAAAAAAATGAGGACAAATGCACAAAATATAGATACGGCGATGTGTTAATTGCTACCAAAAAAACTTGCCACAACTGATATTCACCACATAAAAAAACTCAAACCCTCCTAGATAATAATATAATGCATCATATCGCAGGCCAAACACAAAATTTGTCGTAGCAGACCATGCTCTACTCTATACATCACTTTCCACCTGTAAACGTGAGACCACTGGAGAAATACGCGATTTAGATATGCGTCGTTGGTCGTGAGACCACAGTGGTCTCACGCGGCTCGCCGCTCCCAAAAAAGTGTGATACCTATGTGGTCTCACATGGCACTCAACGTGTTAAGGTATTGATGCCCAAAATTGAATTTTTTAAATTGAACATTTCATACAAGAAATTTTCGGTAGAATTACTCATTTTGATGAGTTCTATCACCTGTGAAAAGAAAAGCCTAACCTTAAAATACACCCGATAAATCAAATGAAAGAACATTTGACATGCTCGATGAAATTCCACCTGAAAACAAGGAGAATTTTCAACCATCCCATGAGTCATCATTAGAGAGAGAGATAGCAGATTCCAGTGAATTCAAAACAGTTAAATACAGAAAGAGGACCGATATTGGAAATAACTTGAAGAAAATCGAGAAGAAACCAATGACACATACAAGAAGGTCGAGAAATTCTGAAGGAAGTAAAGACCGTTTCTGGAATATAAAAGGAGCGTCGAAAGATAATCCAGTGAAAGCAGTCGACAGAAAAGTTTCTCTATTTGTATCAAGAATATCTGCTGGTACAAATACCGAGGATTTCACAGATATGGTTAGACAGAAGTTCCCTGAGGCTGAATGTCAAAAGCTACAATCCAAACACCCGGAAATATACAGCTCGTTCAAAATTAATATTGATGAGAAAAGTTTACCCGAAGCTAAAAACAGCCATTCCTGGCCTAATGGAGCATACGTCTCTAAGTTTTTTCGGAGGGGTACATCGGTAAGGCCGAATGTAGCCTAATTAAAAAAGAGACCTCAACCATCCGGAATAAGAAAGGCGCAATTTCTTTCGATTGCTTACACTTGAACATACAGAGTATAAAAAACAAGTTGAATGATCTTGAATGCATGATATATTCCCAACCTTACGAATTCGATGTTTTGTGCCTAACAGAACATTGGTTATCTAAGGCAGAGGCTGAAGGAATATGTGTTGATGGCTGGTATATTGGAGATGCCTATACAAGGACAAGCTTAACAAGAGGAGGGTCCATGATACTCGTGAAAAATACTGGGACTGTCCATGTTTGTCCTATGATAGAGAAAATACGCAGTTTGTCACTGGAACTTCATTGTGAAATATCCGCTGTAAAGCTGAGAAATAACAAGGTAGATGTTGTAGTTTTATGTGTATATTCCTCTCCTTCCAGAGATTTTAATTTATTTATTGCTAATTTTGAGTTGTTGCTCAATTTGATAAATGTCTGTCATGATAAAGTTTTTTTGTGCGGTGATTTTAATGTTAAATTTGATACTTTTACAAATTGCGTTTCGGATCAGGAAAAGAACATCTTTTGTAATCTCCTGTCATCTTTTGGTTTTAAACAGAAAATTTTTCAGCCCACCAGGAACAGTAATTGTTTAGACAATATATTCACGAATTTTGACGCCCAGAGTGAGTACAGTTATGTTATACCGACAGCGTTTTCTGATCATGATGCTCAAGTACTAAATGTTGTCATTCCAAATAAATTCATAACCTATAACTACAAGAAATTTCGACCCCTAACTGCTGAGGGATTTTTTGAATTTCATAATAGCTTGGAGCAAATTGACTGGAATTTTGTTGATGATGATACTTTGGATGTTGAGTTGCGCTTCGATATGTTCCATCAGAACATCATTGAAGCTTTTTACAAGTCTTTTCCCGAAAAAAGTTTGAGAGTGCAGGGTCCACATGCCGATAATGGTTGGTTCTCTCAGGACCTCAGGTGCATGAGGGAAAACTTGCTCCTTGTGAATTTTTTATATCGGTACAATAAAACATCTAATTTGCGCGAGTTAAGGAATAAAACACGACTAAAGTATAAAAAAGCTATAAAGACGGCAAAACATGAATACTTCAACAAAAGGATTGTAACATCTGAAAATAAATCTAAGGAAGCCTGGCGGATAGTAAATAATCATATCAGAGGCAACTGTGTCGAACAATCGTCGAATATCGACGCGAGTGATTTCGGGAGGCATTTTTCAACCATTGCACAAAAGACCGCCAATAGTTTACCTCGCTCAAACGTATCCCCGAATCGAACCTTTACAAAAACATTACCAGCGGATACAACATTCAGTTTTCAGGAGATTAGTCAGAATACTGTAAGGGATATAGTACGCGAAATGAAACACAGTAATTCAACAGACTATTATGGCCTTTCCATCAAAGTTGTGAAAAAGAATATCAATTCCATTATTTCTCCCTTAACCAAATTAATAAACAGGTGCTTGAACGCTGGCAAGTTCCCCAAATGCCTCAAAATTTCAAAAGTGATCCCCGTCTTTAAAAAGGGAGACAAAGACGACATTAACAACTACCGTCCGATTTCACTTGTGCCTATTTTTTCGAAAATATTGGAGAAAGCAATGTATGCACAGATTGTTGGCTTCTTTGAGAACAATAACCTACTCACCGACCGACAGTTTGGTTTTCGTAAGAACCGAAACACGATTGAAGCTATTATCGACTTTGTCAACTCCACTCTTGAGAGCTTCGAAAATAAGGAGTACCGCCTTGCTACATTTGTTGATTTGACAAAAGCTTTCGACTGTGTAGCCCACGTTAAGCTCCTTTTCAAGCTACAAAAATATGGTTTTGATGAGGCTGCTCTGGGTGCGGTCGAGTCCTTCTTGAGCCATAGATATCAGGTGATCTGCTCCGGTGGGACGTACTCTAACACGACCCCTATCACTATGGGAGTGGTTCAGGGATCTATTTTGGGGCCAGTTTTATTTATCATCTTTATAAATGATTTACCGGATTATTTGCCGGAAATAGAAACCACATTGTTTGTTGACGATACTACAGTTGCTGTTAGGTCCTCAGATCCACGGTCATCATTGGAGCAGTCACGTTCAGCATGGTTGAGACTTGTCGAATGGTTCACTTCGAACGGTTTGAGCGTAAATGAGAGCAAAACACATAATTTGGTTCTCTCTTTGAGACCAAAATGGGACGAATTTGATGCCATCGACTCGGTCAGATTTCTCGGTGTTCATGTGGACTCTGCACTAACTTGGAGGTCACATGTAGATAACCTCCTGATCGTGCTCAGCCGGAATATTTTTGCCTTGAGAACGCTGTCATTTTCGCTATCTAGGGACATATTGCTCACTGTCTACTTTGCTCTGGTAGAGACTCACTTGAGGTACGGTATCTTGCTGTGGGGTAACTGCGCGTACCGTGAGGCCGTTTTCCGACTGCAGAGACGAGCGGTCAGGATCGTGGGGGGGTTGAGCTACCGCGATTGCTGTAAAAATACCTACAAAGATCTGGGTATACTTACTTTCCCGTCTCTTTTTATTCTAGAAAATTTAATCTACATTCATAAAACTAAAGACATATATCTTCTACAGTCAGATATGCATAAATATGACACGAGGAATAAGTCGCTAATTAGGAAAGACTTCCTAAGATTGAGTAGATCCCAACACGGTCCGAGATTTTGTGCGGTGTCTCTGTACAACAAACTTCCTGGTGGGGTGAAGAATCTGCCAATCGCTAAGTTCAAGGCAAAAGTGAAGGCGATGTTGGCAGTTAATATATTTTATTCTATTGACGAATTTTACAGTTTGACTCTGGATGACAAAGACTTCGTGTGAGTTTTTTCCAGGAGTGAATTTTTAGCATTTCATGTTTTATTTTTTCGAATTACTTTTATGACCTGTGAAAGCAATGTAACATTTGTATGTAATCACCAATAAATCTCTCTCTCTCTCTCTCTCTCTCTCTCATTGGGCTGATTTACTTTTTCGAAGTCTGAGAAACGCTTGCAGTTTTAAAGTTTATACCCTTGACCCCTCAACAATTTTTTGAGACTGCATTGCATCCAGGGGTGCCACAATCGAGTTTGTAAACTCCTAACTTCTTCAGTGTTGGAATTACATCTTTGAAGTTACCAAAACTCATACTTGACATTTGTGAAGAAATATCATATAACTCTGGGTCTTCTTTGTTGCCGACAAAGTCCATTCGCAGTATGAACTTTGTGGTATTAAAATTTGAAATTGGAATAATGTTAATGTGAAGTGTTTACATTTCGATCTAGGGCGTGAAGTATTCAATTAGGACGTCGGTAACTCGAAAATAATGACCTAGTATAACATAAAATTATAAAAAAGAAAAATTAATGATTAAAATACCCATTTCGATGTTTCTACATAAAAAGACAACATGCCGAATTATGCAGCTGCCAAACACGCGGCTGATTCCACGACCTCGGAAATTCGGACGAGATAATACAAAGTTCCGGAGCTTCCGCCCCGCGTTTTACGTTAATTACAGACGAATTTGGGGGATCAACCTCGAAGAGCGAGGGATCCGACCGGAAGTATGGTGCGAAACGTTTAACGCCTAAAAGTTTCGCCTCATCCTGACCTGGGGAATATTGAAAATTCGTCACGTGACGACCGGTTTTGGAATTAGTTCTAGCGAGAGGAATTGGGGATATTGGAAAAATTTTATTGCGCCTGTGACAACCGGCGTTGACGTTTTCATGCCTGAAAGAAAGATTTTATGCTTGAATCAGTCATGAATACCTAGGAAACTGATTTCTCCTCCAGATATCTGATAGCGACACTTATGCGAACTCCTATTGCGAGATCCCAGAGATCGAGCGAAATCCCCAATTAATTAATAGGGCGAGTACCTTAAGATCGATCTAATTGAACAGAATTGGAAATCCTCTTGCATTCTTATTGAGGTATCCCGAATTTTATGAGAATGAGAATTCTTTTGCGAGCTCTCAAAGATATCACGAATGTAACCTAATTCTAACAGGGTGTCCTTAGAAACCCTTATTTCAAATAAACTGAATTTTGGTTTACTCTAGTCATGGTGCATATTCCTCAATCAAAACTTATCCAATATTTTTCCTGGTATAGAAGTAACAGCGTTCATGAATCTACGCAAAAATACCATAAATACACTTGAAAAAGATAAAAGGTTCATATTTTCGAAAGAATCAATCGTTTTAGAAAATAAAAGTATTATATTTTTTCAATGAAACGCGTCGTTTTCAAATAATTGCCAATTGCATACGATGAAATTTGAGGAAAAAATTATGAATTTCAAGAATAATCTGGATGCTTCCCTGGATGAAATATCATCGAATATTATTTCTTCTCTAGTCTCTTAACAAGTTGACAATGTTGTCAGAATGTTCATCAACTTTGTCGAGACTAAAATTAAAAATGATGAAAAACCGTTCGATGTAGAGATATGTAATAATAAAATCCCTCAAATGTAGGAAATAAAATTGAACCCCAAGGATCCTGAAAGTATACATTCAATACGCACAGTTTCTATTGAAAATCTAATGTTACCGGTCCATATTGAAAATGAATGTTATTGAAATACAAAATTTGGATATATGAATGATGAATGTCTATACAAACCACGTATTAAATTGAAATAAATGAAAAATAACATGATACTTAGCACTGAATAATCTGTGACGGTTTTTTTTTGCAGCAACCAAATAGTTCAACTTCTGGACAAACAAATACTCCAATTTTCACACGTAAATTTCATAAACTCGAGACTACACGGTTAATATTACATTAATTCACTGAATGTCTTCGTTCAATCATCAGGAGATCGGAACACCTATAACAATTACGTTCCATGATTGTTTGTTCATAGTTGGCAGAGCCTCCAACGGTAATTGGAAATACCAATGTCCTCCGCCGGTTCCCGCTAAACGCATGCGTCGTGAAATTTTGCAGCGCATTCGGCTTTTGGAAAAAATGGCAGAATACATAGATATTTATACTATGTTTACTTCAATGAAGAAATCAAAAAGCTGGCAACATCTTCTTAAAAGTTCTGTGAAATATCCACATAAGATCATTGTTTTTACGACGAAATACATAGTTTGATCACTGTCTGTGGTTTGATATAGCTTGTTCAATCACAAAGTGAATGGAAAACTTTTTTTCTTTACACCGCTCTGAAAACCCTATCAAAACATGTCGATTCAGGGCACCGAAAGTGACCCTTTTCCGTGCGCTGAGACATAGATGCATCTATGCTGAGACACAAAGCAACGATTGCGTGATGACAGTTGACGTCCACTGTCATCACGCAATCGTTGTGTTTCGAATAATTATTTTACAATATCGAAATGCTTTCTGTCGAAGAACAAATATCGTTGGATTGTTTCCAGAGAGGTGTAATGAAAAATATCGTTCATTACACGTCCAGAAAGGCTTTTTCAGTGTTTGCACGAGTTCCCGTGTGAGGCGGAGCCGCACACGGAAAAAGCTTACTTTCTGGACTAGTAATGAAATATACTATTTCATTACACCGCTCTGAAAACCCTATCAAAACATGTCGATTCAGGGCACCGAAAGTGACCCTTTTCCGTGCGGCCGCACCGAAAGTGACCCTTTTCCGTGCGCTGAGACATGAATGCATCTATTCTGAGACACAAAGCAACGATTGCGTGATGACAGTAGACGTCAGTGTTTCGAATAATTATTGTTTTACAATATCGAAATGCTTTCTGTCGAAGAACAAATATCGTTGGATTGTTTTCGGAGAGGTGTAATGAAAAATATCGTTCATTACACGTCCAGAAAGGCTTTTTTCGCGCGCGCACGGAAAAAGCTTACTTTCTGGACTAGTAATGAAATATACTATTTCATTACACCGCTCTGAAAACTCTATCAAAACATGTCGATTCAGGGCATCGAAAGTGACCTTTTTCCGTGCGGCCGCACCGAAAAACGTTTTCGGTGCGCTGAGACATAGATGCATCTATGCTGAGACACAAAGCAACGATTGCGTGATACGTGATGACAGTAGACGTCAGTGTTTCGAAAAATTATTGTTTTACAATATCGAAATGCTTTCTGTCGAAGAATAAATATCGTTGGATTGTTTCCAGAGAGGTGTTAATGAAAAATATCGTTCATTACACGTCCAGAAAGGCTTTTTCCGTGCTTGCACGAATTCCCGTGTTCGGCTCCGCCTCACTCGGGAACTCTACGCGCGCGCACGGCAAAAGCTTACTTTCTGGACTAGTAATGAAATATACTAATTTCATAAGATATTTCTGGGATATCAAGGATAATATGAAATTATTAGTGTTTACAAACTAATCTTGAGGAAAATCGAAAAAGGAGCTTATTTCGATGGAAGAAATATGTCTTTTCAGTTGCAGATATAGTCGGACAAAACTAAGTGATTTGTTAACAAATATCGTGTTTGTAACATTTTCTTTCCTATAAGGTTAGTACTCGAGTATTTACCAAACGTATTAATTCAATTGCAACCGAGAATTATGAACTTTGAGATGTTTGCAAAGAATCGTAACAGGCACGTATTTGTCCTAATTTTTTTTCAAATGGCTATATCTTTTTAACAGTTCTGAATTCAGAAAAATAGAAAAGGTTATTTTTTGTTCCAAAAATCTACAGTTAAAATATAATGTACAAGTCAAAGACCAGCATTTTTTCGATCAATAAACGAGACAAAATAATAAGAAACATAGGAACAATAAATCGAGAAGAAAAGATATTACTTGAAATGTACGAATGTATCTGTTTATATGCGATACAAAACCGAATGATTCTATGAGAAATAACTTCAAAGTACTTTACCATGACCATCTTAAGCATAAAACACTGTTTTCATATCTCCAGAGATATTCTTTTTATCGAAAAATAGAATGAACAGAATGTTTCAGTTTCTCCTCTTCAAAAAATCTACTTGACCTTGAAATCAAACTCCAAGGTCAAAATATTTTCATTTGAAATATTTTTGATCCACGCTCTTCCCACGGAGTTTTTTCAGTGGATCTCTTAGAATGGGTCACCCTGTAGATACGACCAGCAGAAACTCTATGTTATCTACTCCGTGCTTTCTCCGATGAAGTAGAATTGATGACCTCCCCGTTTTTTTTTTCAATTTGTCAATATTTCATTAGGAGGACCCGATATTATGAATCCACCGTACCCAGGATATTCCTCTTGTTGAGTTCACAGAATGATGTTATCGCCGAAATTTTAGATGATGAAAGGACCCCCAATTTTAGTCTCTGTCCTAAGCAATCCTCAACGCTATATTAATTTTTATTCGCAATTTCCATCTTTAGCAGACAGATGAATATAAAACGAAATTTCGAAAAGGATGAAACGATGATTGTATTATCAATTATGATGATTAGAGGCTCATTTGAAAAGTATACAATGTTGGCTTTTTATATGGAGAGGAAGTCGGTCACAATGAACTGGCGAACTTTTCGAATTCATATAATAATAAATAAAAGTTTCTCCCACGACAATTATATTTCGGCGACAAGAACGATTGGAATGAATGTAAGACATAATATTACAACCACCCTAATCAATAAAATCAAGAAACATATGTGACCAAAATCTGGAGGGAAATCTCTAATTACCACGAAATTCTTTTCGCTGGAAAAGATTGAGTTATAACTTCCTATTGACACAAAGCAGCTCAACAGAAATTGTTAACAAATATAAAAATAGTTCGAAAAATATTTTGCTTATCCTACCTTATCCTCTAGAAGAGTGTTTTGAGAATGAAATATGAAAAAATTGTATATTCTGACGTGACATGTAATTCTTTGATGTTGTAATCAGATAGTATTTTTATTCTTCAACATCGGTCTCAGCTTGAGATGGTAATCCTTCTATGAACCATTGAAAAGAAATTTCAATTCCTCCCACTAGTTCAGGAATTTCCGCACGATGTGACAGGTTTGCAATGCTACAGCTTACTGTGCCTATTCCACGATCTTCTGGGATAATTCGATCTCTTGAATGATTTTGACATAACTCCCTCAGCCGAAATCACCAATGGTGACTTCTTCAGTTCTATTGCCAAGTTCTCGTACTTCGTTATTTTTCGGACTCCGCTCTTCCGATGTTATGAGTCAATGGTACTGCCACATCAATTATCACCCCATACTTCTGATCCTGATCTGACACAAGGTCCGGTCTTTTGTAGTCCACTGTTCTATCTGTTGTTATGGGTCCGTCCCAATAGAGAACCGCTGCGTCCTTTTCCAACACTGCTGCAGGTTGACACATATAATATGGCGTACAAGTATCCAAAAAACTGCTGTTGAACAATTTTTGTCGGCCCAGATATGCGTTGTCGGCAAGAACCCGACAACCGGCAATTAAATGTTCAATAGACTCGCCAACTGCACCGCACTTCCTGCAGTTGTCTTCCACGTTCAGCTTCAAACAGTGCTTCTCGTAGTTGCGAGTTTTCATAACTCGGTCTTGGATAGCCGTCAGAAATCCCTCAATTTCAGAAAACAATTGTCCCGCATTCAAGCACGGAAAGGAGCAGATTTATCAACAGTTTCCCCCACAAGGTATTTGGGAAATCTGCCGTGCAAAGCTTGTTCTAGTCATATACTACTATCTTCGCTTCTGGTAGTGATATCGAACGTCAGTTGTGACGTGTCGACTTGAGTAAGCCTGGTCACTTGGCAAATCAGGCTCGCGGCTAAACTCAGTGAAGATGGGAGTGAGTTAAAAAAATTGAAGTTTATGAATGGGCGCCAGGTAGAGAATTTGCCTGTCTTACAATCCACAAAATTGCGTACTCCCCTACCAGAATAGCAATAAGACAACTGATACTCAATGTCAACCCCTTTATTTGAAATTGAACTAATTGAACAATATTAATGAAAAAGTTAAATTAGATTTTCAGTAGTTGATAGGTATATTCAGCGAAACAAAACTCCACAAAATTGCTGAACTCGATTAAATCTCACTAAATCAAGTTATAAATTGGAAAAGGGAGTTTAAGTACCGTGGTTGTAATAACTGGCCAGTTAGTATCCCCCTCAGTTCACAAATGTTTACACTTACGCCTATAGTAATTATGAACAGTATCGAAAAATCGCAATACAGTATCAAATGAAACTGGTACAAAGGTATAAATGTAAATTGGGCAATCTGCCACTATAATAAACTCAATTATGAGTCTGATAAAAGTTAGACATAAATGAAAGGAGCCAGCGGTGATTGAAAGGTCTCCCCTGCTATCAGTTATTCACTTTGTACAATAATATATTGTAAACCTAAAGCCAGTGCAAAGCACCGGTTACCTCAACCATTGAATGGCCTGAAGTAGAGACGTCGATAGTACTTGTAACGTGGATGCTAAGCACTCATATGCCAGGCACTTGGATGCCAGATACTTGGATGCCTAATACTTGGATGGCAGTCACGTGGATACCTGGATACCCGACACTTGGACCCTAATAAAACACCATAAGGCATTGTTCACAAAATTCCAAGAAAGTTCATACCTCTTAGGATGTTGTTCGAGGGGAAAAACGATCTTCTTTCCAAATTCTATACTTCAACAACTCTCCAACAACAAATATTCGCATACAACTCCTAATAAAAAGACTGTTAGACAATGGTTTGATATATAAGCTCATATCATACCTCTATAAAGATTCCGGGTCTCATGGAAGAATATAATAATCCGTTCTACCAAACGTACCCTTGGATTAAAGCCAATATTCTCTATATAATCCAAGGAATTAACCAAATTGAAATTATAATCGCCTACAACGAGGATGATTCCAGATAAAACTTCCAGACAAATAATTTTCATTCAATTCAGCTTTAAATCTTCCACAATTTTTCGAAAATTCTCCAAAAAGAGGTTACCTCGCTTTCACAGAGCAGCCAATTGTCAAACAATCCCTTCCTACTTCTATGACCGCACACAATACCACAGCCATCTCCACCACAAGCCAGAATCAACCGGCAACGCCGCAAAAGGTGTAAACTATTCAACAGCGAAAATGCTGAATTTGATTCAGGGAGCAAAATAATCACGTTACACAGTTCTCTGTGTTGTAGGTTCAGAGGTGTGTATCCCTTATCCTCTGTTATCACCAATTACATCAGGCTATCTTCAGACTCGAGCAGTCGCTGCCTCAAGTTTTTCTCATGGGTTCTGCAGAGTCTGTAGATGTTCAACAGACCTCGTCCGCCATCTCTTCTAGGTAGATGAAGCCTTTTCACCGATGCATTCGTGTGCAGACATCTGAACAATGTCATTAGGCGACGGGTGAGTCGGTTCAACTCATTCAGATCAGCATCTAACCACTTCAAGACTCCGAAAGTGTAGGTCAGAGCTGGCGTATCCCAAGAGTTCAAGGTATCGATCTTGCAGATAGCTTGGTGTTGATTACTTTGGTGACCCCGTTTTTATATTTCGCAGTGAACTCAGTTTTCAAAAGGGTGTGGTCAATCCGTTGATTTTGAGGAATGCCCAGAAATTACAGGTAGCATACTAGCAGCATAATGCAGTTGTCCACCCAGACTGGCTTTTAACACAATGGTGCGACTACCTTTTTGCGGACGAATCACGAATCGGTTTGCAAAGTGATAGTCGACGAGAAAGGGTTTGGATCCAGGTAGACTAGAGAGACTCACTACTATAGCCCAGGAAGTTGTGCCTTTCCATGGCGGATCAATAATGTGCTGAGAAGGGGCGCCGTACCCCTCTCATCGTTGAACGAACAATGACTGTAGCCATCTACGTGAAAAACATCATTAAACCAAACACTATTCCTCTGAGCGAATTTGGTGAGACGAAGCACCTTTGGAGTCGTACGCGCTTGTTTTCCTCCGTGAGGAGTTGAACTTTTTGGAGCTTATATGGCTTGAGGTTGAGCTCCTTTTTGGAAATTTGACGGACTGATTCGCGGTTGATACCGGTCTCACAAGCTATTTTCCTCATGGAAACCCTCGGATTTCGATTGACTCGCTTCTTGACGATGTTGCGATAGCTAGGTGCATTGACAGTGCGTTTTCTACCACTTCCTGGACGACGACCATCATGGCCAAACTCCTTGAAACGACGAATTGCATCGGACACGGTTTGTCGAGGCGCATTGAGCAAACGAACAATTTCGCATTGACGCCTACCTTGACGAAACAGCTCCAAAATCGCACTACATTTGTTTGACATTCTAAAACTCTGTGAAATGAAATTATATCAAACTGAAAATTCACATATTAGTACAGGAAAGTGTAGAGAATAAAAATTATTTGGCTGCGCTGAAACACTTTTGTTCCAGACCACAGCAAAATTTGTCCGAAGTATTTCTTGTCACCTTGTATTTGTGTTTGTTATAAGTCGAAGGCATTTGTTTTGGAATACCTGGAGTGGATGGAGAGGTGATGGGCGAAGGTGATAAAGGGCAGGAGCCCCGTATGTAATGAGTGGTTTGATCATTTCTGTATAGAGGAGGGCTTTATCATTCTGGTTCAAGTTACTATTTCTGTGCAATAAGGAGTATAGTTTTCTTTTTGCAGCATAACCTCGAACTAGGCTGTTTTTGATGTGGGCTCTGAAATTCAATCTTCCATCTAGTGCTTCTGCTCGATATTTTACGCTATTTTTAGCCATGATTTGGTGACTATTCAATCTCAATTTGAAGAAAATCTTCTTATCGTCCTAGTCCAACACCTTAACCACTCGGCTAGAGGCACTGACAAATATGAGACTGAATAAAAATTATAATGAGATAATTGGAGCAGAGTGCGATACTTACCTTAGAAACCTGTCACCTGTTTCATAAATGAAGTACGAGAATTATTTCAACCCTTTACAGGCCTTCATTTCATATTGCAAGGATTTTCCATATTTGAATCTTTCCCTCCAAAAATAACAACGTCCCTGTCAAGCTCCTGCTCAAGCGCTCGAAACATCCATAATTCAGTATTAATGCTCTGAATTCGGAGTAAGCCTTCTCGTCATATGAATCTTCATTATAATTTATTCGTTTCACTGAAGATGCTTTGGGTAAATCTATTTCGAATCACTTTTCCGATAATGTGCAATTCGCCAATCTCGCGCCCGATGTGAAATCGGTATATGCAAAGACTTATAAATTCATGAGCGGCAAAAAATCACTGAACGGCAGTCGTTTACTGAAACTTTTTTCATTTTGTTTTTTCAGTGTGCCCCTTCGTGACGGTGAGGTTGCGAAAAAATTTGAACTGTTGCGAAGTTGAATTGAATAAGTGCAACTATTGATAGGTACGTGATTTGTTGCCCTACTTTCATTTTAAATCAAAAGTCTTAATGTTCGGGGAAATCTTTAAGATTCGGATTTGTTTGAGAGCATTTTTCTTCACGATGAAAGGAGAACTGAATTATACTTCTCGTTCTTTATATGGCAAGGTAACGTCAATTTTAGACTATTCTGAACATTGTGCATTGCGTAGGTATACAAGAATGAGTTTCCTTTCATTGAATAATTGATTTATCAGTTACTGAGGATTGTTGATTGAATAATACTTACGAGAAAAAATGTATGAAAGTTAACTTAACAATTACCCTTTCCGCTCCTACTTCGAAGAAATATAAAAAACTAACTGACAAAGAAACTCAACACACAGAAGGAGCTGTTCAAATTTCATTTTTTTGGTAAAACATAGATAGTAGAGCAAGGAGTTAATGATTAAAATTTGGAGAAAAAAATGGGTTCACCATTCTTTTAATAAATTTGTCAAAAATGTGTTTGTCCACAGCGGTTATCAATACACTCCCCAACACGTATTGGCATTGATGCAATAAGATTATCTATTTCTTCTTGAGGGAAACTATCCAAAGCTACCTATGCTTCATGTCTGATCCGCCAAGTCCGTGGGGGCTAGGGTAAATTTCCAAGCCTTCTACCTATGATGTCCCAAACATGCTTTATGGGCGAAAGGTCCATGGCAAAAGATTCACATGGGTCGCTTCAGAAAAGTTCAAACTAACTCTGGCAAATTCATGCATGTTTCATTAAAAGACCCCTTCATTCCCTCCATCTCAGAAAATTGGAGAGTTGCATGTAATGCTAAGTTCACAATGGACGTAAAACGTAACAAACACGTAACGAATACGTAAAACGCAAAGTTGAACCTACAGAATTCAATGGCAATGTTCACAATACGTTCCGTAATTTTTACGTTTACGCTCGAGTTACGCTAGCCCTGTGTATGCATCACGGGAGCTATGAGAACGTGCCCAACCAGGGCGCTTGAGATCATCACAGACCTCACACCTCTACACCTAGTGATTGATAGGGTAGCCCATGAGGCCATCCTCAGAGTATCTAAAGAAGGAGCAGGCAATGAGAGAGTCAGGTTTCAGAGAGCTTGGTCCTCTCTGAATGACTACACCTCATCTGCAAACCTTCCTAGCGATGTAATGATCAAGAAAGTAAGCACTGAGAAGAACTTCAGTACAATGCTAAGTAAAAGAGAAGATTGGGAAAGGGAATACACCAACTACAATCTCAAAGAAAATACAATGAAATGGTATACTGATGGTTCTAAAACCGCTACAGGAGCTGGCGCTGGGATTTATGGGACAAGTACCAAGTGTGCACTATCGCTAGGCTCCTGTACAAGCGTCCTTCAAACGGAAATACTTGCAATCGGAAAATGTCTAGATATACATCTAGAAAGAAACTATCAGAAGTGCGATATAGCTATTCATACAGATAGTCAAGCTGCTATTAAAGTACTGAGCTCCTACGTCATTGACTCAAAGCTGATTTGGGAGTGCCGAAACAAACTCAATGAGGTAGGCAAGAAGAATAAGGTCTTTTTAATCTTGGTTCCCGGTCATTCGGGAATCGTAGGAAACGAAGAGGCCAATAAACTGGCCAGAAAGGGCGCACAGACGCCACTCACTGGCCCAGAACCCTTCTGTGGTATAGGAAAATGCACCTATAAGAAGGAATTTATGCTGAAGGAGAAAACCGAAAGAGAAAAACTCTGGCGGAATCTCCCAGGAATGGATCACTCCAAAAAGTTCCTCCGGAACTTTGAAACTGCTAGATCCAAAAAATATCTGGATCTCAGTAAAAACCAACTCCACCTACTCACTGGCTTTCTCACAGGACATTGTCGCCTAAAGAAGCATCTGTTGAGAATGGGTTTATCGGACACTGATGAGTGTAGATTCTGTGGGGAGGAGGAAGAAACTCCTATTCACCTGGTTACGGAATGCTATGCCATTGTAAGCCAAAGGAAAGATAGCTTTGGACAAGAAACTTGTAGAAGTGGGGAGTTATCCTCCTTGAAGCCGTCCCAGATACTGGATTTCATCTAATCTCTGGAACTGGAGGGCGAGCTGTAGGAGGCGCGATGATGACAGCTCAGTCAGGGGGCACAATAGACCTTAAGGTCGCAGTGGACTGAAACCCCTTTTCACTATAACTATAACTATAACTGGCAACATGAAGTCGAGCACTATCTTGCTGAAATATTGGATTTTTCGAGCCGGTTAAGGTAAGGGAGAACATATGGCTCCACTATTTCTTGAACGCAGAGAGATCATGTTACCTCGAATAAAGACTGGAGGCGACTTACTTGCATGTGCAATAGCACCGCATACCTTAACGCCTACTATCCGGTGTACATGATGCTCAACATCAAACTGAGGTACACGGCTTTCTCCCCGACGGGCAAGCAAGGAGAATCGAGATTTATCAGAAAAGACGACCTGATGACATTCCACATTCCAATGTTGACGCTCTCTGCACCACTGTAATCGTTGCCGGCGATGCTCAACCGTCAGAGGTAGCACAAGATGGGGTCGATAATGCTGCCGTCCAAGAGACCTTATCCGTCGGTAACCGTTCGGACAGTTACAGGATGGCCTTGTTCTCATAACCATGCATCAGCCAGAGCTCGAGTTGTCGCAAATCGGTCTCTAATAGTCATATTGAACTTCATTTCTTCTTCGATTTTGGGCATTATCAAAACACCCTGTTCTTGTTATAGAAGATGTGAATCCTACATCAGACACCCAGTCTTTCTGGGTAGTGTCGGATTCTTACCGACTAAACACCTCTCCTATTGTTGGTTCCGGGCATAAGCCTATAAACCTTCCATCTTCTTATTTGTTATTTTCTTTTTCGCATTCTTTATGCTGAGTGTTTGTGGTCATCCTCCAATCTCTAAGTGTAGAGTTCTTTATCTTCATTTTCGCCATTGGTCTCTAGGTCTTTTGCGGTAAATTCTCGCTTTTTTCTAATCTTTCTAATGCCCATCTCAGAAATTTGTTTTCTGTACTTTGTATCCTCTTTATATGGGTTCTCGCTGCATAGCCCCATGCTATTGATCCATGTGTTAGCCTCGGTCTGGCGACGGTTTTTATGATCCTCAATTTCGTGTTTCAGATGCTATATCTAGTCCTTTCAACATGGAAGAATTAACATCTGCAATTAAATGTACTAGGTCTAGAAAAGCAGCTGGGTTTGATGGAATTTATCCTGAGTTTATAAAAAATTTGGGAAAGAAGGCTTTATCCTGGTTGTTGTCTTTTTATAATGATATTTTGAATTCTGGTCTTTTTCCAGTTGAATTTCGCAGAGCGAAAGTTATAGCGATTCTTAAACGTGGTAAAAATTCTTCAGATCCAAGTAGTTATCGTCCTATCAGTTTATTGAGTGTCCCTTTCAAAATTTTAGAACGATTGATTCTCTTTAGGATTGAATCCCATGTTGAAGATGGTTTGCAGAATTGTCAGGGAGGTTTTAGGAAAAATAGGAATTGTTCTGATCAGGTTCTTAGTCTCACTACTTTCATCGAATCAGGTTTTGATAAGAAATTAAAAACAGGAACAGCATTCGTCGACTTATCATCGGCTTACGATACTGTTTGGAAAGATGGTTTAATTTTCAAACTTCTTAAGCATTTGAAATGTGGGAAAATGGTTGGTTTAATTGAAAATATGTTGACGGATAGGAGACTTCGTGTTTTTATTGATGGTGATAGTAGTAGTTTCAAAACTTTGAACAACGGACTTCCCCAAGGATCGGTGTTGTCACCTCTTCTTTTTAATTTATATTTGAGTGATATTCCTGATACTTCCTCCGAGAAATTTATCTATGCAGATGATATTGCTCTTGCCTTCCGTCATTCTGATTTCAACATTCTTGAGAATACTTTAACTGAAGATTTAGAAATTTTGAGGAACTATTTTCTGGAGTGGCGTTTATGCCCGAGTCTCACTAAAACAGAGGTGTCGTGTTTTCATTTGAATAATCATCAAAAACATAAAACTTTGAGGGTTAGTTTCAACAATACAGTTTTAAATCATAATTTCACTCCCAAGTATCTGGGAATAAAACTAGATTCTTCTTTGACTTTTAGGGCTCATTTGGAAAGTTTACGTTTAAAGTTGAAGACGAGGAATAATATAATTCAAAAATTAGCTGGTACATCCTGGGGTGCCGATGCTACCACTCTTCGTACGGCTGCTTTAGCCTTGGTTTTTTCTGCAGCTGAATACTGCTGTTCTGTTTGGTTGAATAGTTCCCATGTCCATAAAATTGATGGGCAACTCAATATTTCTATGAGGATTATAACTGGAACCATTAAATCTACTCCATTAGCTTGGTTACCAGTTCTTTCTAATATAATACCTCCTCATATTCGTAGACAGGTTGCTGCCATGAAGTCTTGGGATAAATTTCATTCCTTTCCAAATTCATTTCCTATTATGAGTTATATACCAGATACAAGACTGGCTAGATTGAAATCTCGAAAGCCTCTATGGATAAATAATTTTCTTTATTCTAAAAAAAATCATAAAGAAATTTGGAGTTCGGAATGGACTTCATATGATTTTTTCAATAAAAGTTTAATTCTCGATCCTTCAGAGAAAGTTCCCGGTTTTCATCTGTCTAGGACAAATTGGTGTCTTCTGAATCGTCTTAGAACAGGTCATGGACGTTGTAATAGTATGCTCTTCAAATGGAATGCCATTGATAGCCCGAGATGTGAGTGTGGGCATGAAGAGCAAACTATTGACCATTTGGTCAATAATTGCCCAATATATAAATTTTCAGATGGTTTCAACTCTATTCATTCAGTATCTGATTCATTTTTGAGATGGGTTGGTACCTTCAAAACCATTTGAATATATTAGTGGATTTTGCTTTTCCTTTTTTCTCCCTTTGGTTTTTGTTTCAGATTATTTAAAAATGCTTTGTCAACCCCTTTGAAGAAATGAAGAAGGATTTACATTCGAAGAAGATGCCCTCCAATATGAATATTTGTACACAAATCCAATATCCCTACACTTATACGGGGAGACAGAGTTTTTGCTGAGGTTTTTATCTGTGCTCTTGCATCATACGCAGAACTGTATGGTGCCCCGTTTGACATTCCTCTGCTAATACTGAGATTAGGAGCGGGGAATGGATCAATATGTTTGTTTGAATGATCTGTTCCTTGTTGCCTTTTCGAGACACATGCCATATTTGGAATCAAATCTGTACAGCTCCATTTCATAAGAATATATATATATATATATATTGACTTCTTCTGCCCATAATCGGGTATAGTCTTTTCATTGCTACATTCCTTTTATCCACTGTATACTTAATGTGCTATTTCCACGGTAGTCCTTTGTCTAATATTTTTCCTAGGTCTTTAGCTTCATATCTTCGATTTCATCTTCAGTCTTCTTTTTTGAAGAAGTATCCATCTTTTACACCATTGACTGATATCGTCTGCAGCTTCCTGAAGTCGTTTGTGAATTATTTTTGTATTTCTCTGCCTAATTGCTATGCCCGTATCGTCTACGTATAGAGCAAGCAGGCATCTTGGATTTCTTGGTATATCATCTTTGTATTTGTTATAGAGTAGCGGTCCTAGTATAGATTCTTGAGGAACTCCTGCTAAATATCTGAGTGTGAGCATCATTTATTTTCACACAAAAGTTCCTATCCCTCAAATAATTTCTTATTATTCTGCATTACTTGGGTGATCATTTTATATGCTAGCCCTTCATGCCAAACTCTATCAAAAGCTCAGGTTACATCTAGTACCTCCTGTGGCTTGTATATTCTGAAATCCTTCTGTTATATACTCGGTCATTCATTGGCAATTCAATTGTCTATTGGTATCTTCCATGTTTTTACATTGAATAAAAATCTCATTAGGACAATTTCATTGGAATTTTCGATCTCACTATTTCCATTAATTAAAGGAGAAATAAATTTGTACTTGTACTATGAGTTTCCCGGGTCGTGTGCATATGTATTTTCCAAATTCACAATCTCTGATTCAATAGAGAATTCAGAAGCATTCGAGCTCAAATGTACTCAGATTCGACAAAGTAAAAAAAAATATTGCACAATTTAGCTCCATCGAAAATTAAACCGATAATTCAAGGGCTCTACAGATCACAAATTCTGAACGGGTTAAAGTCGAATCACGTAGACCTGAATTTCATGAATTCAGGTCACAATCCAAGCCCGAGGACTTTCAAGATTCAATTAGGAAGTATACTTATTTTATAATGGAAAAGATTTCCTACAATGTCTCGATTATTATTGAAGCAATTTTTATTAAACGTGCAATCGTTTATTTTGGTTGCATGTTGCAGATGGAATTAGCCATTTCTTTGGCTGTAGAAAATACAGGGTGTTTCAGAATAAGGGACCGTAAATTCAGCAGATGATTTTATGATACAATGTTGCTATGGACTATAGGTCCCTGGCGCACTGTTTCTGAAATTTAAAAAAAAATGGTTTTATGGAATTATTTTCTACACCGTACACTATTTTTTTTGGGTTTTGTTAGGTCATGAGTACGCATTAAGACACATTTTTTCCTATACAAAATGATGTTCAATTTTCACCAGTGGCCGAAAATAATTTCGAAAAACATTTTCTTTTATTTTCAACACCCCGTATCTCAGAAGCAATGCGTCTGAGAGCCATAGTCCATAGGAACTTTATATCATAAAATCATCTGAAGATTAAGACCCCGAATTCACGAAAACTTATTATGAAAATGAGTACGCATTCAAACAAATGATGAAATTGCATTTTATTATTTTTTCTCAAAAAGTTTTCGTCGCAGGTAAAAAACTCAAGAGACTATTCTTATTGTGAATTATGTGGTAATTACGAAAATGATTTAAAATTCGAGAAAAATCATTGGGGTACCAATTTTTTCACCGAATTTATTCGGACAAAAGTCTGTACGGACGCCACTGGTGAAAATTGAACATCATTTTGTCTAGGAAAAAATGTGTCTTAATGCGTACTCATGACCTACCAAAATGCAAAAAAAAATCGTGTACGGTGTAGAAAATAATTTCATAAAACCAATTTTTTTTTAATTTCAACACCCCGTATCTCAGAAACAATGCGTCCAGTAGTCCATAGGAACTTTATGTCATAAAATCATCTGAGGATTAAGTTCCCGAATTTACGGTCCCTTGTTCTGAAACACCCTGTATATGGACTTCGAAAAGGTTGACTGTTCAATATAATTAGATTTTAACCGGATTTCAAACAGCCTCATTTACTGGTTATACGATCTTTTTTGATACTTACCTCTATTTATGTGCTATTTATACTAGAATACCGAGCGGAATTTATGTATTCTAGAAATGCAATGCGGACAGTTTTCTGTCATTTTGTGTCATTTCTAACGAAAAAGAATCGAATAAAAGTGTCGTGTGGAAATTTAAATTCCATTTTAAATGATATCGATTTCTTTGGTCATAAAGGTCCTACAGATGTAAAAAAAATGTTTTTTGAGGGATAATACTAACACTAACATTTTATTGAAGTAGACCATAAATGAGAACATTCAACTCAAAAATGTCATAAAAAAATTTTATTCAAAAAATTCACTGAATTTTTTAGTAAATCCCCAATAATACAAAAACTAGCAGATTGGAGTATAAATTTTTTTCAATGAACTAATACGCAAGGATATCATCTACAAAACGACTCCCACATAATTTATGTATGTTACATAATTTGATAGTTATTGCTGTTTGAACATGACTCTTATGAAAATTGATGAAATGATATAAAAACTCCGTAGGTATACTGTACTTTTGAACATTTTCAATGATCAAACTAATAAATACATCATAAAAATTGCTCTGTGGCCCTTATGACGACTTGTCTTGTGGCCCTGGAAATCTGCTCTTATTTCGTTTGCAACAGTCATTATTTCTTGCACCAGTTCTTCCCTAATGTTTGGAACTGTGGAATCCTTTGCTTCATCCATTCCCTTAAAAAATAGTCCAGCGGTGTTAAGTCCAGAGAGCGTGGTGGCCAAGCAACTGTTCCACCACGTCCAATCCACGTTGAATAATTTTCATTCAAGTGATCTCTCACCATCTAACTGAAGCCACACACGCCTTCGATGGATAATTGGTAGTTCTTCTATTACTGTACGAAATTGGTTCTCTAGAAATTCTAAAAATCTTGCGCCATTTTGCATTGATTTCCAGTTCCACAAGACAAGTCGTCATAAGGGCCACTGCCTGTCTACAAAGCAGAGGCGGCCATTTTGAGCAATTTTTATGATCAATTTGTTAGTTTGATCATTAAAGATGATCAAAAGTACAGTACTGAGTTTTTATTTTATTTCATCAAATTCCATAAGGGTCATGTTAAAACAGCAATAACTCTCAAATTATGTAACACACAGAAATGATGTGGGTGTCGTTTTGTAGCTGATATCCTTGCGTGTTAGCTCATTCAATGTGCTAGTTTTTGTACTATTGAGGATTTACTAAAAAATTCAGTAAATTTTTTGACTAAATTTTTTTTTAAGAATTTTTTTATAAGATTTTTGAGTCGAATGTTTGCATATTGTTTTACTTCAATAAAAGGTGGTAGTATTATATTTCAAAAAACATTTTTTTATATCTGTAGGACCTTTATGTCCAAAGGAATCGATATTAAAAATTAATTCAAAATGGCGGCTATTCCAAAAATAGGGGGGTAAACTTCTCAATGTGAGTCTTTTTCTCAATAAAATTTGGTATATTTGATGCTCTCAAATTATCGCTCAGTCAAACCACAACACACTGTAGAAGAAAATATTTCAATCAAGGAAGTTGTTCTCCAAACCCTGCAGGAAGATAGATAACCTTATGAAGAATGCAGAAATCTCAAAGGGAGTATCATTAGATAATGCAGGACATTTTCCAGATAAACTAGAAAGACTATTCATCCTGGACGAAAATATTAATTCTTCCATTAGAATTTCTGCATTCTCCATGAGGTTATCTATCTCCCTGCGAATGTTTGAGAATAACCATAAGATCTTTCCTTCTGAAATTGGGTCAAATTTCCCATCTTGTCCTGTAGAGTGTAGTGGACGCCAAAATGTTGATAATCGGAGAATTTTCACTAATAAAGGATCTTCCTGAAAGAAATCTTCGATTATCAATAGACTTATTATTAGGCGACCTTATAATAATTCTGATAGTGCCGAAAAATGGAATAACTTGAACCGATAGGACGACTTGGAATTCTATCAGACATTTCGTCCAACCAATCTAATAGTTTCAATTTCATAAGTGAATAAAGAAAAACAAATCAATACTACGAACAGCTCAATCCGTACTCGTCATATAATTGTCACCTGCTGTTCAGTTTTCGCAGATTAATAAAAAACCTTCCGTATGATCTTTTATTATTCTGAGGTTTTCACCTTTTTTCATCATCTCTCTACTGCATTATTGACGTTATTGTCGTCGATTTGTACTGACCTAGTAAGAACATCGTATCATCCATGGGTACCCGCAGAAACCCGTAGAATTTTTTTTCAGGGGAGGCCAAAATAGAGATTAGAAGGTAATATTGAGGTGTCGTGCTGAAAAACGTTAGGGCCATCAAAATCTCAGGGGTGCCATGCCCCCCCTGCCCCCCCCCCCCCCTGCGGGCGCCCATGGTATCATCGTTATCTGCTTCATAACCACCGAAGAGATAAATGTTCGGTCTTTTATCATTATGAAATACGACATAACAATATTATATGTATATCAAAACACAATACCACCAAATTCGAGTCTTCACGAACGTTCGCAGTTCGCAGATTGTTCAATCATCTACCCCATATCCTAATAGGTCAAAATTGCTGAATGATTTACGGTTTAAAAACAAATTAAATTAATGATTGTAATGGCTCCTAGTTTCTGGGCACATATCATTCATTTAAATATCACAAATAGCATATGCTGCCATGAGGACATTACGACGTAATTTCACGGCTTGTATGATAGATACGTTGCAGCACCAAAGGAGAAGCCGGTCTCTTCCATCGGTCTATGGTTTTGATTTCAGTGTGACGGCCACATGAACGATCCTGAGCGCCGTGAATTAGTCGTCTCAGCTAGTATTCAATATTCATAACTAGCTGGCCCGGCGAACTTTGTACCGCCTGAATTATACTTAAAAGTTGTATAAACTTACCATTGCTTTTTTTCAAGCAGGAAAAAAATTAGGCAAAATTAAAGTTCCAAATATACAAAATTTTAATAATTTTGTAATTCACATGGAAAGAATTCTCTTTATTTAAGCGGTAACTAATTGTTGAACTTGAACATATAACTTTTTGTTTCTAATTGTTGTACAGTTCTCTTTTTGCAGTACCTCATGTGACTGTGAATAGCAGGAGTATAATCCACATTATACCTTTCTTCTTATATGAATCAAAATGTCAAGAATATGAACAAAAATTATTCCTTTAATGAACTATCGACTATTAACACAGCCCGTCGTCCAGAATTAAAAAATCAGTCATTTGTTAATAGCCCAACCTGAAGTGGCAAAAACAAAACTTTTCTTATATTCTCAAAATCTAATCAGTGGTCACACCATTATTTTAGACATTTTAGCTATGCTGCTAAGCTCAAAATAATGGGTAAACATCTCAGTTGGTGGATCAGCGCGATTCTCATTATTCCATGGATATGAGCTGTCAATCTCTCTTCAATTTGTTCAATTTAGTTGACGATATCAAGCTCGTTAGAAGACAAATCGAGATGTTAAAATGTCGATAGTACGATCGACACGGCAAAATTATCAACACTGTGAATAATGTTGAACTCATATTCAAATTTATTGATGGTCATTCGACCAGATCAGATTAGGCAACCCATGAAACATTATTGTATATCATAAGTGAAAGCCCGATGAGCAAACGTTTCAAAATTATTGACGCTTACAATACTGTCTCTGTGCGAACAGAAACACGAATATAATATGTCAATTACTAATTATGGGCAATTTTGGATTCAGTTATTTCCGCAAATATATCTATTACCCAAACAGAAATTCGAAAGCATTTCAAAAATAAAGAAAAAAGATGAAGATGGCCAACTCACGTTTGAAACTGATCGTCAAAATCAGATACTTGATCTTTCGGTAAAAATTCACTGTTCCACCAACTTGAGATAAGTTTACCCACTTTTTGATCTGGCAATAGACTATAGACTTCCATGTTACCATGAGTTCTATGCGAATCACATATCGCCATCTAATAGCGGTAATATCAACCTACTACTACGCACAGTGACTTGTCTATTCACTGTACGACTACCCATCAACGGTAGCGACACCTAGTGGCCTTATTCAAAAGAAGGAAAAGCATTTCCTGCATAAGTAAAACTTTCATCAATTTTTTCGAAGTTTTATTGTATTTTATAATAACCAGACCGAAGACGATTCCATAAATGAAGTTTCATAACAAACAGTCCATACGATCTCTAGTTATAGATGGTGTAACCAATATCTTTCTTTTATATATATATAGATAATACAGTATTTCAGCGTAATGATGAGTGAGTGAAAGACTTGAATTCAGGCTTAGCTGGCATTTCATCTCATCAACACAGGGTGTTTTACTAATGTTGGTCTAATTCAAAGGGGAAAATATGTATTATTTTGAATGAAACACCCTATAATTTTTGATGTCATTCGAAAGAGCAATCATTCTCTTATCCAAAAATGTATAGTTTTCTATATTTTGTTTCATTAACAACAAAGATATTCGATGTTTCATGTAGTACCTAGTACATTTTTAATTAGTAGTTTTATATGAACGTATTTTGATGCCTAAAATTATTTCGAAACCGACTTATATGACTCAACATAGATGCATAGACCTGGTGTATCGACTCCTCACAAAAAATCGTGACCAAAATTTGTAGATCAAAACGGCATTCTAGATTTCAGATTTTGGTCTAGTTCCGGAATAAATCCGCAATATTTATCGGTCGTGGCGCTACTGCGGCAACGACAAACAGCGCGACCCCTTTCGGGAGAAATGAAAAGCAGAACAAATTCTCGGATTTTCGATCGACAAGAAAGTCAAAATCTAATCAGTGCCAACACCAGGTATTCTATGCATCTATGACTCAACAAAATTACTGTTGTTAAAATTGCTGATTTTGTTGTTATGCGTCAAACGGTCACAGCATGAGCTGATTTTAGGCATCAAAATACGTTCATAAAAACTACTAATTGAAAATGTACTACTACAAGAAACATCGAATATCTTTGTTGTTAATGAAACAAAAGATAGAAAACTATACATTTCTGGAAAGGAGAATGATTGCTCTTTCGAATGAGATTATAGGGTGTTCCTTTTAAAATAATACATATTTTCCCCTTTGAATTTGACCAACATTAGTAAAACATCCTGTGTTGATGAGATGAAATGCCAGCCAAGCCTAAAAAATTCTCTTTGATAAACTAATGAAAACCCCACATCTTTGGAGCAATTAATAAGCTGGGCATTTATGTTTAAAATCAGTCACTCTTATTTGGGACACCTGTAGAGTACAAAATTTCTTCTTTCTGTTCTGATAATTCCTTGATAACATCCGTGAACTATGTTCAGAGGAACAATGATAAGTTCAATGATGTTTTCTACCTAGACGGCACCAGTCATTGTTAGTTCGACGATAGTAAGAGAGGTGCGGCTACCGAATATTACATCCCCCCACCTGTCCCCTCCCGAACAAGAAACATTTTTTGCAGGTTTATTGATTTTTCCATTTGAGTGATAAAATAGTGGAAATTCACACGAAAAATTGTCATGTTACATTCAACAAGTTCAGAGTTAATAGAGTGGGCAAGACTTTTGGGTTTTGACGGTATGTGTATTCCAGGAAATTTCAAATGTTGACTCAACTGAAATTAAGAAATAATAGACCAAGAGCCAGTGACCAATTTTCATATGTTATTTCATAACTCACCAGAATTTACTTGTTATTATTCAATTTCTGCTCGAAAATAATAGTATATTATTTCATTAGGAGGAGAAGTGTCACTTTTCGTGGCGAGCTTGAGTTTATCCGCCGAACGGAGTGAGGCGGATAATTGAAAGCGAGCCACGAAAAGTCACTTCTTCTCCGAATGAAATATGCTATTTTATTTCCAAACGTTTTCAAATTCCTGAAAATTGCACATTTAAGCGGGCTGCGGACTACGAGCTATAATATAATATATATTATAGCTCTATGATGAGATATAATATCATATTATATTAAGCGGGGTGCGGACTACGAGCTATAATATAATATGTCTACTGCCCGAAATGCGTGAAACTGAGTTGCATATTCGTGGCGCGGGGGTTGAGACGTAAGGTGGGAGGTGGGATATACTCTAAAATATCGCTCGAAAAGCATATCTCTGCAGATACGTAATATATCGCCTGGATATAGATATATATTATAGCATGAGTGCGCGGTGTCACATGTTATTTCGTTTAAAGCGATTTTCATGTAATATGTAAGATATAATATATATTATATTATAGCTCGTAGTCCGCAGCCCGCTTTAAGCCCGCAACGGACGGCGAGCGATAATATAATATATATTATAGCTTTGCATTGACATATGTCATTTTAGTATGGAAAAATATCGTAATATCGGAATATATATTATAGCGTCGTCCGCGGGGCTTGGTGCATTTTCATAAGGAGCGATATTGGTGTAATATATGAGATATAATATATCGCTCGCCGTCCGTTGCGGGCTTTAATGTAACTTAATCAAATAAAAATGACGTTTGAATTGGAAGTTTTTGTATTCTATGCATCTATGTTCAATGGTAACCAAGTATTTTTTTTCGTAGCAACACTTTTCCTGCCGCCGCCGCCGGAGGGAAAAGTAAATATTTCTCCGCCTAGGCGGAGAAATAGAACTTTTGGATGATTCTGTCAGTCGAGAACTGACGTTGTTATCGTACGTTTGGAAATAAAAACCATTTCTGCCAGCCCATAATGGCCGGAGTAGACTACCATAAGCGCTCAAAGAGGCCCTGAAAATTAGGTTCAACTATGTCATAGTATCATACACAAAACTATCAGGAATTGTTATTGATAATATATTGAATCTATAAAAAATAATGACAGAACTTTTTCGTCCCTCCTAATAAGTGTTGGCAGAACTCTTTGAAAATTCATTAAGAACAGCTGTACTTAGGTATGTAATTTCAGTACGCTTGAAATTTACAGGAAATAAAGAAAATGTGTCTAGAAAGCGAATTATAATCATGACAGAAATTTTTTACATCACGAACCATCTGCCAGAACGAGAAATGTTGCCGCGCAAATGCGTGGAGCGAAATGAGCTTATTCATATTTGCAAGTCAGGCCTAGAGCGCATATTGGGCATTTACGACACTCATCAAAAGTTGATAGGAAGCTAAAATTCTTTTATGAAATTATAGAATTTGTTTTCAGTTTCATTTACCTGATCCGATGATAAGGATATTCGGTATGTACTATACTAAAGCTCACTGTGAAAGTCTTATACTCTCTTTTACTACTCTTATTCTACCCAACTTTTGGGGTTTTAAATGCCCTGATGGTTTATTTCTTATCCCTTAATGTGACTGAGATCTTACACTTCTTTGAATGTTTCTTAAGTCACACAGGTATACTCAAGACCTCCTCAATCCATTCGAAAAATTCTTGAGGAAACAAATTTTGAGGATGCGTAGGAAGAGCATATTTTTTTGAATAGTTTATTACTAAATAAATTGTTGTAATGTTAAAAATAAACACCTTTAATTCCTTCAATTCATTATTCCTTTAATTGACAATCATACATGCCCAATATGCGCTCTAGGTCTGACTTGCAAATATGAATAAGCTCATTTCACTCGCATTTGCGCGGCAACATTTCTCGTTCTGGCAGATGGTTCGTGATGTAAAAAATTTCTGTCGTGATTATAATTCGCTTTCTAGACACATTTTCTTTATTTCCGGTAAATTTCAAGCGTACTGAAATGACATACCTAAGTACAGCTGTTTTTAATGAATTTTCAAAGAGTTCTGCAAACACTTAGGAGGGACGAAAAAGTTCTGTCATTATTTTTTTTAGATTCAATATATTATCAATAACAATTCCTGAAAGTTTTGTGTGTGATACTATGACATAGTTGAACCTAATTTTCTGGCCTCTTTGAGCGCTTATGGTAGTCTTCTCCGGCCATTATGGGCTGGCAGAAGTGGTTTTTATTTTCGAGCAGATATTGAATATTGAACAAGTAAATTTTGGTGAGTTATGAAATGACATATGAAAATTGGTCACTGGCTCTTCCTCTATAAGTCTATAAGAGTGCATTTGAACTAAGTGATCAGAGATGACTTGAGCCCGCTTCAATATGGACCACGCATTATGATAAGAAAAGAAGGTCTATTATGTAGAAATTTATGGATGACAAACGTAACAACAAAATTCAACAATGTAATATAAAAATTGTATATGTCCGTAAATTATTAATAATTAATAAAATATTTCAAAATCAAATTCCGCACGTCCGAAGGAGCTGCAGATAAAAGTTCATAATTAATCAATGGGATCAGGCTCCACACCTGCATCAAGAAGATCCACAAGTCGCTTTATTGCTTTCCTCGGTAAGAGTCTGAAAACAATAAAAATCTGTTAAAATATTATGAAACAGAAGATTTTTCTCGAAAAATCAATAAGACTTTCCTAATATTTGAGAATAGGTCAGAATAAGAAATTCCAAGATGTTTTCGCATAATTTTCAGAGTTTCGTAAAGATTTCGAAATGAATTCAAAGTTCTTATAAGCTTGATCTTTTATTTCCGTCAGAAATCCTTCAGTTTCAGGATACAATGTCCCCTAAGCAATTATTACGAAGAAGCTAATTTATCGACATTCGACATTTTTCCCCTTAAGGTGTTTGGCAATTCTGCCGACCAAAGCTTTTTCCCGCCATACAGGGTCTTTCACGAGGAACCTCACCCATATTTATACGGGAAACTACTGAACGTATTGTCATGAAATTCAGCACTTATAAGTATTTCACGATGCTGATGAAATCTAAAATATTTTCAAGGCATGAGCACCTCCGGTTTTTCCGGAAATGACGTCAACTTCCGTTTTTCAAATTAGAACACCATTTTTTTATTGCAGAAATAGATTCCTTAGAAAATTTCAAGTTATTTTGATGTAACATTTTTCAGTTTTGGTTGGAAAATTCTCTCTGAGCGGGAAAATTCGAAAAAAAAATCGAAAATAGAGCTCCGCTGAAACAAGAATAACTTCGAGGTTTTTGGATGGAAAATTTTCATTTTTGGGATTTTTCAAGATGTAAGATTGATGTATCCACTTTGAGAATCGAAATCGCGATTCATGATACAGGGGGTGAAAAAATCGCTTTCAAAGTTAGGGATGACAAAATCGTGAAAAATCAATTTTTTCAAATTAGAACCCCATTTTTTTATGGCAGATATTGAATCTACGTTAAAAAATAATGTGAGTGTATGCATCACACCCTTGCCCTAAAGTGGATATTTTCTGAGTTATTCACAAAAAACTGTTTTTCGTCTTGAATTTTCAGCTATTTCTTCTCCCTCCACGCCAAAAAGATGAAATTTTCAGGAACTGTTACTTAAACCATGTTTTAGATTTTACTACCCTAATATGCAAGAGAAAAAAGTTACAGGTTGTTCCTAAATAGATGGCGAATTTGGATTCGAATTTGTATCGGAAACCTCTTTATTTCAACTAATCGGCCATCGGTTTTCTCTCCAGTGATAAATAAATAATTCCTTATGAACCATATGCAGAAACTTACCATGTTTTACATTCTTTTTTTTTAATGATAGATATCATTAATTACATGCTACTGAGGAATTTGGCAGATGTAATTAATGATATCTATCATTTAAAAAAGAATGTAAAACATGGTAAGTTTTTGCATATGGTTCATAAGGAATTATTTATCTATCACTGGAGAGAAAACCGATGGCCGATTAGTTGAAATAAAGAGGTTTCCGATACAAATTCGAATCCAAATTCGCCATCTATTTAGGAACAACCTGTAACTTTTTTCTCTTGCATATTAGGGTAGTAAAATCTAAAACATGGTTTAAGTAACAGTTCCTGAAATTTCATCTTTTTGGCGTGGAGGGAGAAGAAATAGCTGAAAATTCAAGACGAAAAACAGTTTTTTGTGAATAACTCAGAAAATATCCACTTTAGGGCAAGGGTGTGATGCATACACTCACATTATTTTTTAACGTAGATTCAATATCTGCCATAAAAAAATGGGGTTCTAATTTGAAAAAATTGATTTTTCACGATTTTGTCATCCCTAACTTTGAAAGCGATTTTTCCACCCCCTGTATCATGAATCGCGATTTCGATTTCTAAAGTGGATACACCAATCTTACATCTTGAAAAATCCCAAAAATGAAAATTTTCCATCCAAAAACCTCGAAGTTATTCTTGTTTCAGCGGAGCTCTATTTTCGATTTTTTTTTCGAATTTTTCCGCTCAGAGAGAATTTTCCAACCAAAACTGAAAAATGTTACATCAAAATAACTTGAAATTTTCTAAGGAATCTATTTCTGCAATAAAAAAATGGTGTTCTAATTTGAAAAACGGAAGTTGACGTCATTTCCGGAAAAACCGGAGGTGCTCATGCCTTGAAAATATTTTAGATTTCATCAGAATCGTGAAATACTTATAAGTGCTGAATTTCATGAAAATACGTTCAGTAGTTTCCCGTATAAATATGGGTGAGGTTCCTCGTGAAAGACCCTGTATACTTCTATCTTCGCTGTTGGAAGTGATATCGAATGTCATTTCTTTGTGTTACAGGTTCAGCGGTGTGTATCTCTTATCATCCGTTGTCACCAATTTCATCAGGCTATCTTCAGACTCGAGCAGTCGATGCTTTAGGCTTTTCTCTTGATGGATTCTATTGATGCATAGGTGTGTATAAATCGGAATTTTGTCAGTAGACGACGGATGAGTCGGTCCAACTCATTCAGATCAGCACCTGACCACCACACTCCGAAAGTGTCAGACGAAACCAAGAGGCGAAATATGAGGCTATGGTCAGAATTTGAGCTAGAACTCTATTTGGTATACTACCCACTCTTACCAGGCAACACAGACTTCCCCTCTGAGAGGTTACAATGCGGCTTTTATGCGAGATCCTACCCCGAGGTACCTGAGATCTCTATGTGATGTTACTAAGCAAAGTTCCCACTGAGCTGCCCCTGCGATATCCTGGAGGCCTCGCCATGCGATATCTTTGAGAACTCTCCTTGCGATATCTTGATAGATGTCACCATGCGCAATTTGGCTCTCAAATCAAGTTTGAATAAACACCGTGTTTACCAAGAGGTTAGGGGGATTTTTGTGGATACTTAGTTTAACGCTGTGTCTAGAATCCCGGTACCGGTAACACTTTTTTACCGGTAGTTCTGATGACGTCACCCATATGAGGCACTAAGTACCGGGATACAAGCGAATCCCGGTAAAAAAATTAATCGTTGGCGGTCTCAAAGTGGAACATAACCTAACCTTAACGTTTTCAGTTGTTATGTTGATGCGTGAAAGTGTTTGCGTGAATTTACGCTCAAAAATGATTTTCATTTTTGAACAAACCTTCGAAAGTTTAGTTTCAAAGAAGTTAAGGAGGCTTTGTGTGTGCATGAGAAGTACTGGAAAAGGGACGCCCGATTAATTGCTTCCAGTTGAACAATGAATTACAAGCAAAAAAAACTTTTTTTAAGAAAGCCTTTATTTAAATGCTCTAAAAAAAGAAAATAAAATTTTCCTTTAAAATTTCAAAGACCTAATGTCAACTTATAACTTCATTATACATAATTTATATGATCTTAAAAGCTTGTCGCGAGGTCTGTGTAAGTATGTTCCTATTAGTATTTAATTGAACTGATATAAAAAAAATTCATCTAGCAGATTGAGATACTCAATTGAATAGGCACTAGTTTATTTACAAAAGTAAATCACGCGACAAGCTTTTATGATCACATAAATTGTGTATAATGAGGTTATATGTTGATAGTTGAAATTTTAAAGGAAAATTTTATTTTCTTCTCTTTGGGGCATTTTTAAATAAAAGCTTTGTTTAATAAGGTTTTTTGCTTTTAATTAATTTTTCACTTTTTAGTTATTTCCGAGGTTATTTCTAAATATTCTCAGCATGCCCTTTCATTTGATACTCATATTGCAGACGTGCATAAAAATAACTATTCCGCCATCTTGGATGTTCCGCCATATTGGATTTAGAATGACGTCACATTATTTTTAGGGTTACTCTCAACAAGCCCTTTCATTTGATACCCATATTGCAGACGTGCATAAAAAATAACTATTCCGCCATCATGGATTGTCCGCCATCCTCCAAAGAAGAAGCCTGGAAGCTCCTTATGGAACGGATCAAATTAAAACATGATCATCCCATCCCTTGCGCAGTTTGTCAAAACGAAATTATGAAGGGCATCAAAACTGTTGTTTGTTCTTTATGTTTGTTACAAAGGCATATGAAATGTGCCAGTTTGTGTGAAATATCCAAAATGTGGTATTGTTCCGAATGCAAAATTATAAATAAAAATGGAACATACTTATGCTTGTTTGTGTAAAATACCCAATATGTTACAAAACTCATAAAAGAAGATTGAAATACTGATTTCATTGAGGTTACATCCTAAGCTGTATAGTTACGTATTGACTTGAAGTAAATTAATGAATTCGATCTCACTAAACTGCCTTATAAATTGACATAATTTTTAATCTTCAAATTAACCATAAAATCAAAACACGAAATTACATATTGGCTTTTGATCTGAATCATTATAACTGCCACATAAATTTACATCATTTTAAATTTTCAGAGTAACGAGAAAATATTATTTCAAAACACTCAGTTACACGTATTGGCATGAAATAAATAAATGAATTCGTTCAAAATTAACTGCAATAAAAATCTAGTTCATTTTGAATTTTCAACATAATCATAAAATACAAAATGAAAATACCGGGATTTACTTAAATCCCGGTACCCACTGCGTCATGTAGGTGACGTCATTAAAACTACCGGTAAAAAATGTATTACCGGTACCGGGATTCTAGACACAGCGTTAGTTTAAGCTCTACTTTGCTGTACGCAGTGGAGGATCCAGACAGTTTTTCGAGGGGGAGCATGAATTTTTTCAGGGGGGGGGCATGAATAGATAGACGTTTTCAACCAACGTTATTGGACTACTAATAAAGGGATTATTGTCAATTTCGAGGTCCAAACTTTGTTAAAAAAGCATGGGTGGAATATGAAAATAGCGAGGAAGCAGAACATTCAAGTTAGTTTAGTTTGAATTAAGTGAACGCCGGCTTGAATCACAGGAATGTGAAAGTGCATAAAATATGGACAAAAATCAAACATTTTTGTTTCATAGTTCAAGATATTCGTTTAGGAATGATTCCAGTGAGAGTACTGATGATTCATCAGATAGGTACTTATCTCAATCCCGAAAAAACCTCACAGCAGGTTTCACAAGAATGATTGCTCGAGTCGAATATTTCCAAAATTCAAGCTGATGAATTATTTTTAATTCTTAATAGGAATGGTTTAGAGGTTCCTATGGACACGGGAGCCATTGTTGCAACTTCAATAGTAATAAAACAACACACTGCCATGAGAATTATGATGATTTTAAACTTTCACTGGAAGTGTTTGGAATTATATCTCATTAAGTTTTAAGCTGATTATGAATGGGCATTGAATTGTTGTTGTTGAAATTCTATTTATATAATTTGTGCTCAAGAACTTGACACAATGTTCATTTGCGTTCTTGATGTATAAACAACTGACCTTACAAAAGTTCCTTACTGTACATGTCATTTTTATTCTTCCAGATGTAATGAAGCAGACGTGGAGGACAACAGAGGAGTCTTTTCTCAAAATTGGCTGAGACATTGTAACCAGAGGAAGAAAGAAACATAATGTATTGAATGATTTTTTTCTATATTTTTATGTTGCAATTTGTTGATAATAAAGGTTTTAGGAGTTATCTGCTTGTCTTAAGTATACCTTCTGTTGCAGCTCAAAATAATAAATAGTTTTTGAATATAATAACAAATGATATAAATAATTTTTGACACTGTTGTATAGTTCAATTCAGTAACTGAACTTATATACAGATTTGCATCATAGAATTTAAGACAATACTAACTTAGTTTTTGATGTTCTCTCAACCCCCATTAATATTCCGAATTCAACTCGTACAGGTCTCATTGTGACCTGTGCAAGAATACCTTATACATTTCGCAATGCGACCTGTATAGGTATAGGGTGAGTCTTTGACTTGTACATATATTTTAACTGTAAATTCCTCTCATCACACGAAACACTTTTTTCCTATACCATTTTTCAAAATTCGGTTTGGTTTGGGAGATACAGGGTGTCAAAAATCCATGAAAAAAACACTTTTCTGTTTTTATCTTCGAAACCGTTATTTAGAATGAACTGAATTTTGGTTGAGTTTTTACTCTATTCATGGTGCATATTCCTCAATCAAAACCTATTCAATATCTCTACTAGTATAAAATTTACAGGGTAGTCGACTCATCAATACACGCTAAAACACCACTTTAAAAAGTTAAACGATTTATATTTTCGAAAGAATCAATCATTTAAGAAACTAAAAGTATTTCTTTTTTTTCAATAAAACGAGTCGTTTTCGAGTTATTTCCAATTTTACCCGGAGAAATTTGACGAAAAAATCATTAATTTCAAGAATAATCTGAATGCATCTCTGAATTAAATATCATCGAATATTATTCCTTCTCTGGTCTTTAAACGAGTTTACAATGTTGTCACAATATTCATCAACTTGGTCGAGATATTTGAATAATAAAATCCCACAAATGTGGGAGATAATATTGAACACCAAGGAGGATTTAATACGCACAGATTCTATTGAAAATTCATGGTTACCGGTCCATATTGAAGTTAAATGTCGATGAAATACATAATTTGGATATGAATGATGAATCTCGATACAAACTACTTATTAAATTGAAATTAATGAAAAATAATACGATACCTGATAATCTGTGGCGATGTTTCTTTCTAAACAACATTCTCTTGGAATTTTATAAACTCGAAATTATATTAATTCACTTCGCATAATAATCACATTAGAACAATAATTCACCGAATGTATTTAGAACTTCACATTATGTTTACAGTATGTTCAGATACTTTGTTATTTTTTGTTATTGTTTATAGTTGGCCTCCACATAACCAATACTTCGGTTTTCGCTCTACGCATGCGTGGTAAAATTTGGCGGCAAAGTCGATTTATGATGGAAACGGTAGAATTCTTAGATATTTATACCACGGTACACAAACGTATCGTGATTTATACTATGTTTCGTGAAAAATCCTTTACCTCAATGAAAATATCAGCAAGCTGACAACATCTTCTTGAAATTTCTGTGCAAAAATTCACAGAATCAATACAAATTAGATAAGGTTAGGTTGTTAAATAATAAATCTGAATGAAAAGTCTTTCTTCATGATATTGTTTGGGAATTTCCAGGAAAATATGAACAAGTTATTAGTGTTTACAAACTAATCTGCAGAATAATCGAAGAAGGAACTTATTTTGGTGGAATAAATGTGGCTTTCTAGTTGCAGATATAATCCGATGAAACTGTTTTTGTTGAAATTATCGTGTTTGCAACATTTTTATTCCAATAAGGTTAGTACTTGAGTATTCCCTAAATGTATAAAGTCAATTACTATCGAGAAATATGAGCTTCGAATCAATTCCACAGTATCATTTCAGGGACGTAATTAGCACATTTTTTTTTTTTCAAATGGCTACTATATCTTTTTAACAGAGCCGAATTCGGAAAAATAGAAAATGAAAAAAGGTTTCTTTTAACCTCAAGAATCTTCAGTTAAAATATATGTACAAGTCAAAGACTAACTCTGTATACTCGTGCAAAGCGATCTGTGTAGGAACTCCTTATACCTCTCGGAATGTGACCTATTTGAGAATAGCTTATACATCTCGCAATGCGAGCTCGCATAGATCTCACTGAAGGAGGTTAATGAGAAGTTCTCAAATTCCTCGCCACGGGAGGTGTATGCGAACTCCCAGCGCGACTTGTTTGAGAATATCCTCGTAGGATATCCTCAAAAGGTTTAGGGAGTTCTTTTGTGGCGAACATTTGGAGAAAATATAGAGCTCCCCGCGACCTCCCAAAGAAGTCACAAAAGGCGTCACAACTTCCTTAAAAGAAGTCGCAGGGATGTCTCTGGGACATCTTCGTGTTGCCTAGGTTATAACCCGAAACATTAGTAAATGTAGGTTTCCTTGAGATGTTTCGGATGTCTACATTCGATTCACCGACACAGGTCCTACGTGTTGCGCCACTTTCACAATTAATCTATTTGTTCCTTTCAAAACTATATGGATCTCTATAGATTCTGGTCGTCATGAAAGCTATCCAAACCATTTTCTTACCTAGTTACGTTATTCGTCACTCTTAAATGTCCAGGGATGGAAACTTCTTCCATCTCAGTACGTTGCGCTGCCATAATCCCTTCAGCAACTTCCTCTGGTTCAAGTATCCTCAACAAATGATGAAACCTATTCCTCGACACCTTGAAAAGGCCAGTGTTAACCATATAGGGGTAGATCACCGTAGTCTTAACTTTATTACTCTTGTCCAATCTTATTTCTTCACGTAACCCCTCCATGATACCACGAACTGCATATTTCGATGCAGAATATGGCATCATATTTCTTGCTGCGTATAAGCCTGCGATTGAGGAGATGCCGACTATGTGTCCGTAGTTATTTTTGAGCATCATGGGAAGATAAACGTGTATTAACTGAAAAATAAGAAATTATCAATTTTTATGGTCTAGATATCTTTGTGAGATAATTGCTATTTATTTTAAATTGTATACAAGTCTTGTTGAATGAAGGGAAGTTTAAAGTTGTATTCACTCACCCACAGAAGTTGCATAACATTGGTATTTATGATGTTCTTTATTTCCGTTGGTTCATAATCTTGAATGTGCTTGCATTTTAAAATTCCTGCGTTTGCAATAACTATTGTGACATCTCCCACATCTTTCTTTACTTTGTCGGCGGTTTTTTCTATGTCTGCTAGGTTAGATACATCGCATCTGAAGATAAAATACTTGGTGACTTGGATATCGCAACCACCTAACTTTAACCACTGAAAATTATGATTACAGTTTGTTTAACTTCCTTCTAACAACTTGATATATATTTACGAGGTCTCATTGAGTTCTCTATTGTCTTGGATTTTCTGGACATCGCAATTGGGGAAACGAAAAATAAAAAATAACAAATCAAGAAAAGGATAGACATCTTTGACTTCATGCAGCATGAGGAATTTTCCAGTATCAGATTTGTGACTAGCAGTTGTTTGCTAACAAACTCAAGGAATCTTTTTCTTAGGGGGCCATAATTAACTGGTCATATTCTGCATTTCTTCAGAGACAAAATTCCTTCCAAGGCCACATCAGCCATGGGGGTGTGCAAAAAGCCCTTTGGAAAGACCTGTGGGCTCAAACCATACATGGTACTGTTATCCTTGTTATCATGGCTATAGTAGAACCCACTAGAACCCCTTGTCACCTAAGCGTACCACAAGAAATCGTCTGCAGAAACTGCAATGGCTTGCTTGTGTAGCTGTAACCTGAGCCGGAAATACGACTCCCATCACAGCAGTACCAATAAAGGTACTTAATCTGCCTCCCCTACAGAATCTCATTGAACAGCAAGGTCCTACCAAGTAACTGGGTGGGACTGTGGGACACATGAAAATCCTGAGTCAAGTAGACTCGCACTTATTGGCAAAATCCTTTGACGTAAAAACCCTTTGCAACGGTCATCCGTGACTACGTGAATCAAATAGACAAAAAGGTTCTTCATATGGTAGACTGATGGATCAAAATCTGCCGAGGGAACTGGCATAGAAGTAGATGGTCCTAAACTGATACTTTCGGTGCCAATAGGACAAGAATCCTTTGTTTTACAGGCGAAAATAATGGCTGCCTAGGCATGCTCCAAGAGTGTTTGAAAAGAGACCTAAAAATATTGCAAAAGAGACTTAAATCGGCACTGAGAGCTCAGGAATCTAAATGGCAGTGCTCGGTGCTCACCTGGTAATACCACAGTATCATAATGCAAATGGTCAGAGGCAACAAAGTTACTCTCTTGTGGATGCCAGGGCACTGTGGTATTAAGGATAGTCAAAAGGCTGATCAACTGGCAAAAAGTGCATCAAGGGTTGAACCCGCTGGACCTGAATCCTTCTGTGCTCTCGGAATGGAACAATATAGTCCAGGGTTGCATCAGTGGGAGATGCAAAACATGGCACTTCTCTGGGGAAGAGAAGCAGAGTTCTCGACATCGTATGCAGAGAAGCTTATCCAGCTATCGCGGTTTTAGCTTCGGTATTTTGTGGGACTGCTGAAGAGCATTATCCGTATAAATACCTCTTGTAGGTATACTGGGGAGTCGGCAGAGGAAATTTGCAGGCTATTTGAATCGGAAATAATAAACCGGCGAGCACATGGTGTGCAAATGCCCGGATCTTGCCTGCCTCGGAAACTTATACCTAAGCAATCCGACTGCTGATCTTCTTGATGTGATTGCGACAGCTCATACGATTTATGAGAGTGGTTTCCTGGGAATGTGATTCAGTAGGGTATAAGAACAAAAGATCAGTCTAGTCGCAGTTCTGAAAGGACCTGTTCTTCTATATCCAAAAAATACCAATATTCCATGATATTGTTGAATGTATAGGTATTATTTCTTCACCTTCTCCAGTTGATTTGGTTTATTTATACGAAATCCGCGAATGTTTCAAGTGTTGACAATAATTATATCTTTATTTCGAGGTCTAAATTTATGATAAAATATGAGAGTATTTACGTGTATGCGAAAGCTTTTTTCCCATATTTCTCATTGATTTCATTGATGGTGCTTTCATTATTTTCTTCGTTCAAGTCCCAGCCAACAACTGTGGCTCCTGCCTGGGCATATTTAAAAGCCAATTCTCTGCCAATACCATGTCCAGTTCCAGTTATCTGTGGGAATAATTGGAGATTAATTTCCAAGGAATATTGAATAATATTGTTTTGGAAGACCGAAGATCAACCAAGGCCTCGAAAAGAAAAAACCCTTGAGCGTAACGAAAATGTTTCAAGAGGACTGATAACAGTTGACCATTTTGTACAAAAACTTTCAGATGACTACCCTGAACTAAACCAAACTGCTCCACGAGAGTTTATGATAACAAATTTTGAATTATTTTCAATGAGTAGAGTGCTCGGAATCCCATTTAACTTTTTTGCATGCCAATAATTTTCACATCTCGAATAAGATTTGCAATATATTCTCACAACACTGGATCTCCTCATTTGTTGTCATGTGGTAACATGTTCGCAATGTAAGCTCAGAAAAATGTGTTTATTCACGACATTATATTAGAAACCTCTGAATTCATCAGTGTTTCTTTACAATATTATGGATGTATCATACATATAAACCTTCCTCTTGAATCACTCTATCTATTAAAAAAAAAGCATCTCAAAATCCGTTGCGTAGTTTTGAAGATTTAAGCATTCAAAGGGACAGTTTTATTTTTTATACTATGTAATGATTATAAGAATGGCCCAAATACCAGAATCACCCTGTAGCTCGGAAACTAGACACCGTAGCAACTTGGGGTTTTCAGCAATTTATGTTTCTCTAAAAAAGAGAACATATAAGTATAATACTTTTTTTCTATCTCTTATAGTTTAAGAGATGTAGTACTAAACCATTGAAATCTGGCCACCCTGTACAAAACTAAACCCTTTGATTCGAATGATCTGAAAAGATAGAATAACGCTTGCGATTCAGGTCGATTACTCCTGAGATGTTGAATAATGTAGAAAGAAATTTTTATTTGGGGTAAGGATGTTGTCAAGGTAATCGCGGTGAGCACCTTGAAAGTCTGATAGGTGGAAGTAGCGACTATACTTTGTAAGATGAATTGTAAAAAACTTGTTTCGAGAAAAATAGTCTCAATTATCAGTTATTAATCTCTTTATTGTATCATAACCGAGCTTTCGGAAAATATCGTTTCCATCTTCAGGGTGCTAAAAAATACAAAGCAATATGTAACCAACAAGAAGACTGGAGAGAAAAAACCACAACATATACAACTTTTATACTTACAACAAAATGAGAAAAACCTCGTCAATGCCAAAAAAAATTATACAAAACGAGAAACAGCTCAATGACCAACCATCTCATCTTTTTAGAATCCAACATTAACACTAATTGAAAAACATCAAAATAGTCACACTATTAAAAATTCTGGACGTCCAAGGTGGATACACACTCAACAAATAAAAGGTGGTATGAAATCGAACGGATACCTCAAAGTCAATCGGCAATGTGAAAAAGAAAAAATAATAAAAAATACGAAATATAAAATGCAGTAAGGGTAAACATTGACAGTTTGCTTGTTAAAATACCATGCAGAGACCTTCAATCAATACCACGATCGGTAATCGAGTTCTGCGTCTTCTGCAACCTCTTCTTTGGGTGGTCATTGGCTAATTTGATAAGGTTACAATAGATGGCACTAATACCTCTACAATCTGTATTGATATTTAAATTATTCGGATTGCTTAGAATTTCCACAGTTTCCCAAAAAGACCTTTTATATTTATTAACCTGAGTTCTGACAATCTTCGCATCAACAAAATTCATAGAATGATCTGTTTCGAAAACATGCTTTGACAACCCAGTGGTACTTTTCATCAAAATACAATCCTTGGTATGTTCATTTATTCTAGTTTTTAGATATCTACCCGTCTAACCAATATAAACTCTATTACAATCTAAACAATCAATCTTATAGATCAAATAGAAAACACATTACTCATTCTCAATTCAATAAATGATGACATTGAGTTTACTTATGAGCTCGAAAAGGATTTAAGTCTCCCATATTTAGATATACTTCTGAAACGAAGTGAGAATAACACTATTATCACAGATTGGTATAAAAAACCAATAGCATCAGGGAGATATTTGAATTTTAAGTCTTCGAATGAATTTAAACAAAAGATAAATTTGGTTATAGGTTTAAGAAATCGGGTTGAGAAGTTGGTTAGCCCCCATTTAGTGCAAATTAATCTTAAAAAGAGATTTATTAATTGATTGTTCCTACCCTGTAGGACTGTTGAATAGATTATTATTTAACACCCCCAGTCGTACACTTGACCCGGAATTGACAGATGAACCACTTAGGCCAGTCGAACAGGCAATTGAAACCAACACGTTTAGGTATTATTCCTTGCCTAATTATCGGGGACTTAAATCGCCAATCATTGGTGTGTTAAGGAGGCATAATGATGATCAAACTATAGTTAGGGTGGCAAAACGTAACCCATTCACATTGGCAAGTTCTGTTTTTTCAAAAATCAAAGATTTAACATATATTGGTAACAGATCAGGTTTGATCTATAAGATTGATTGTTTAGATTGTAATAGAGTTTATATTGGTTAGACGGGTAGATATCTAAAAACTAGAATAAAGGAACATACCAAGGATTGTATTTTGATGAAAAGTACCACTGGGTTGTCAAAGCATGTTTTCGAAACAGATCATACTATGAATTTTGTTGATGCGAAGATTGTCAGAACTCAGGTTAATAAATATAAAAGGTCTTTTTGGGAAACTGTGGAAATTCTAAGCAATCCGAATAATTTAAATATCAATACAGATTGTAGAGGTATAAGTGCCATCTATTGTAACCTTATCAAATTAGCCAATGACCACCCAAAGAAGAGGTTGCAGAAGACGCAGAAGTCGATTACCGATCGTGGTATTGATTGAAGGTCTCTGCATGGTATTTTAACAAGCAAACTGTCAATGTTTACCCTTACTGCATTTTATATTTCGTATTTTTTCACATTGCCGGTTGACTTTGAGGTATCCGTTCGATTTCATACCACCTTTTATTTGTTGAGTGTGTATCCACCTTGGACGTCCAGAATTTTTAATAGTGTGACTATTTTGATGTTTTTCAAATAGTGTTAATGTTGGATTCTAAAAAGATGAGATGGTTGGTCATTGAGCTGTTTCTTGTTTTGTATAATTTTTTTTGGCATTGACGAGGTTTTTCCCATTTTGTTGTAAGTATAAAAGTTGTATATGTTGTGGTTTTTTCTCTCCAGTCTTCTTGTTGGTTGCATATTGCTTTGTATTTTTTAGCACTCTGAAGATGGAAACGATGTTTGCCGAAAGCTCGGTTATGATACAATAAAGAGATTAATAACTGATAATTGAGACTATTTTTCCCGAAACAAGTTTTTTACAATTCACCTTGAAAGTCTACTTCATAAACATTCATAACTTTTTGTGCTACATTTTGTATTACATTTCAGTTTTTGATATTGAACCAAATTTCGCTAATCACTTGTTTTTTTTTTCATTTTGTTTTTGCGATAAACATGAAACTGATAACTTTTCTGAATGGAGTATGACCCGCCCCTTGAAACGATGTATCACAATCCCATACTTCCCAATTGAAAAATTTGAGGTTGTACCTGTCTTTTGAAGGGGGTTGAAGGTAGTAGTATTTTGAAGGAGAAGAATGAAAATTCAACATTTAATACCATGGGATTTTTCATGAATATGCACCGTAACCAAGATAATTAGTGGAGTGCCTGGAGCATTCAAAACTCGTTTGTAGTGAATGAATTAATACGATCGATGTGGGATATTGTTTTTTAAACTATAAATTGCAATGTTCACCCAAAATTTTTTTGTTCACCACATTTTTTCATTGTTTAAACAAACTATTATAAAAAATTAATGTTTGGCCATATATTTTCACTTTAAACAGTATTTTTTTTATTTATATGTTGAATCTTATCTGAGTAGACATATAGGAATATTTTTCAAAGATACCTGTGTATAAAAATAGCAGTAGGGATCTCCAACAGGTAGAAAAACGTGGAGGGGAGAGCGCAGCGACAGCTGCTATGTACAATGGAATTTCTCGGTCAGTTTAATTATAAATGAAACGTACTCTATTGTGTACATTTAAAGAAATAAGGTAATTAATTACGACGAATGAAAAGAAAAAATTTATTAGTACAAAATCTGTTTATCTAAATAAATTACATTGTTATCTACATCAAATATTTTCTTCTACTTCATCTATCTGTATAACATGTAGGTGAAGTATTGGAACAACTATTTCCGCTGCATTAAATGAAACGTTTGCAATAATATGTGACCATTATGTAAGATATTTAAAAAATAATTATAATAGTAACACATACGTGGTATTTGATGGGTATAAAAAAGATAGTATTAAATCAGCCGAACGAAATCGTCGCGCATTAAAAAATAAAAGTGCAGATGTTGAATTTGATGAACATATGCCTCCGAAAATTGCTCAAGATACATTTTTGACAAATAGTAAAAATAAATAATTGTGATGTCTTGATTTATATTGTAGCCTCTGAAGAAGCTCTAATAAAGAGCGAAACGTCAGGAAAACTGTAGTTTTTATGTTAACACCAAAGAATATCGTCCTATAGTACCCACAAATCCCACCCATCATATAATATTTGGGGACGCTACTATACCCTGGAGTAAAAATAAAATTCGCTTCATAGAAATGTTGAGAGTTAAAGTAGCTTACAACAATATTTTTACATGCCAAGCGGAAAGCGATGCCAACAAATTAATTGTTGAGATGGCAATGAATTTGGAATCAAAAGATGTTGTTATAGTTTCAGAACACAGGGTCTTTCACGAGGAACCTCACCCATATTTATACGGGAAACTACTGAACGTATTTCCATGAAATTCAGCACTTATAAGTATTTCACGATGCTGATGAAATCTAAAATATTTTCAAGGCATGAGCACCTCCGGTTTTTCCGGAAATGACGTCAACTTCCGTTTTTCAAATTAGAACACCATTTTTTTATTGCAGAAATAGATTCCTTAGAAAATTTCAAGTTATTTTGATGTAACATTTTTCAGTTTTGGTTGGAAAATTCTCTCTGAGCGGGATAATTCGAAAAAAAAAGTCGAAAATAGAGCTCCGCTGAAACAAGAATAACTTCGAGGTTTTTGGATGGAAAATTTTCATTTTTGGGATTTTTCAAGATGTAAGATTGATGTATCCACTTTGAAAATCGAAATCGCGATTCATGATACAGGGGGTGAAAAAATCGCTTTCAAAGTTAGGGAAGACAAAATCGTGAAAAATAATTTTTTTTCAAATTAGAACCCCATTTTTTTATGGCAGATATTGAATCTACGTTGAAAAATAATGTGAGTGTATGCATCACACCCTTGCCCTAAAATGGATATTTTCTGAGTTATTCACAAAAAACTGTTTTTCGTCTTGAATTTTCAGCTATTTCTTTTCCCTTCACGCCAAAAAGATGAAATGTTCAGGAACTGTTATTTGAACCATGCTGTAGATTTTTCACCCCTTCTTGAAACCGACTTCAAGTTACTATTAGGAGAACCATGGCAAACTCTCGCAGTTATAACTAGAGAAGATGCTCAAAGTTTTGACCGTTAATTTCTAGACATTTATTTATACGTCTCAGGAATGCTTCGTGCGTTGCTCTTCTTATTTCATCGGGAGGAAGAGATCTGAAAAAGTGTTTAAAAACCAAATTGAGTTTCAAAACTATGAATCTAAAAATCTAAACAAACCTGAACGCATTTCTGAATCGTTCTACGCAGTCCTCTTTATCAGTCAGGGGAGTTGAGTAGACAATTTTTTTTATCCTACCCCAAACATAATAGTCTAAAGGAGTTAAATCGGGAGAACGTGGTGGCCAAAGATGTGGACCATTGTTCGCCAACCATCGATCTTCAAATAGCCTGTAGAGGATATTTGACACATTGAGTGAATTGTGTGGAGGCGCGCCATCTTGTTGATACCATAAGTCATTATGGTTCTGTACTAGCGGCTCAATTATTTGAGTCAATATGTCAGAATATCTATCTCCTAAGGGAGAACATTCTTTAAATAATGCAAACATGTGTAGTGTTCTATCTTACCAGTTAAAGTCCCATCATAAATGTGAACATCGAGAATTGCATCATTTTTGATGGCGCAAAAAACATTGAAACTCTAGGTCTCTTGAAAGTTCCATTGTCTGAAGTGGTGGTTGTTCTCTTCATCCCAATAATGACTGTTATGTCTATTGAAAGAACCATTCTTTGTGAATTTATATTCATCTGTCCAAATTATACAGTCCAAAAAATTTTCATTCTCTTGAAATCGAATCATCATAGCTTCGCAAAACTCTGTTCTCCTGACGAAATCAGTTTCCTTCAAATGCTGTACCCTATTGAATTTATATGGGTGCATTTTATGTTTTTTTAATATTCTCCAAACACTCGATTGAGATAATCCCAGATCAATCTCGGCATCTTTGAGAGAATTTTGAGGATTCACACGAAAATATGCAAGAACTGTAATTTCGTTGTTCTCATCTTCTACTACACTTTTTTCTCTGTGTATAGTTTTCTTAACGAAAGATCCGACATTTCTCAAGTTTGTCATGGTTCTGTTAATGGTATCTCTCGTTAGTCTGGGTCGGTCAGGAAACCTCTCAATGAACAGTCGAATCGTTCTATCTACAACTTCATTACATTCTCCATGAAGTAGAATGAGATTTAAATAATCTTCATTGGTAAAATTAGACATAGTGATCGATTTTATAACTTAATACGAATTATCACCAAATTAATAGTAAACACAAAATGCTACTGAATAAAGAGGAATTTGGCAGATGTAATTAATGATATCTATCATTAAAAAAAAGAATGTAAAACATGGTAAGTTTTTGCATATGGTTCATAAGGAATTATTTATTTATCACTGGAGAGAAAACCGATGGCCGATTAGTTGAAATAAAGAGGTTTCCGATACAAATTCGAATCCAAATTCGCCATCTATTTAGGAACAACCAGTAACTTTTTTCTCTTGTATATAAGGGTAGTAAAATCTACAGCATGGTTCAAATAACAGTTCCTGAAAATTTCATCTTTTTGGCGTGAAGGGAAAAGAAATAGCTGAAAATTCAAGACGAAAAACAGTTTTTTGTGATTAACTCAGAAAATATCCATTTTAGGGCAAGGGTGTGATGCATACACTCACATTATTTTTCAACGTAGATTCAATATCTGCCATAAAAAAATTGGGTTCTAATTTGAAAAAATTGATTTTTCACGATTTTGTCATCCCTAACTTTGAAAGCGATTTTTTCACCCCCTGCATCATGCATCGCGATTTCGATTTCTAAAGTGGATACATCAATCTTACATCTTGAAAAATCCCAAAAATGAAAATTTTCAATCCAAAAACCTCGAAGTTATTCTTGTTTCAGCGGAGCTCTATTTTCGATTTTTTTTTTCGAATTTTCCCGCTCAGAGAGAATTTTCCAACCAAAACTGGAAAATGTTACATCAAAATAACTTGAAATTTTCTAAGGAATCTATTTCTGCAATGAAAAAATGGTGTTCTAATTTGAAAAACGGAAGTTGACGTCATTTCCGGAAAAACCGGAGGTGCTCATGCCTTGAAAATATTTTAGATTTCATCAGCATCGTGAAATACTTATAAGTGCTGAATTTCATGAAAATACGTTCAGCAGTTTCCCGTATAAATATGGGTGAGGTTCCTCGTGAAAGACCCTGTATATCGATGTCTTGGTGATATTAACCGATTAACGGCAATGCTAGATAAAGATCGTAAAATATATTTTCTAAAACCATCCCGAGGCAAAGTTCAACAGAAGATATTTTCATCGAAATGTTTAGAAAAATCATTACCAAATTGTAAAGAACATATTCTTTTTGTCAATAAAAAGTTTGCCAAAAATTTTGAGAAACGGATTGATTTACACGACTCAGTAAAAGTATTTAAAAATATCAATGCAGACCCCAATAATATATTGCAAGCAGGTGTAGCATGTATTTTGAGTTTATATGGCGCTCCGTCTAAAACTCATGATATAATAGTTATTTATGTAATAAGTAATAAGGATCATAAAGACGATCATTATGGTACAAGACGTGAATGTTATCGGGCGAGGCGTAGCCGAGTCCGATAACACGGCGTGTGCCATAATGATTGTTTATGATTCGTATTACATACAAAATTTTATCTGATGGCATTTATATCAATACATTTTCGAAAAATTAAAAACTGCATTTTCGACATGTCACAATGACAACTATTTTTAAAGGAGTAAATATTGTGTAGTTTCAATATTAGTAGGTGAGTGAGCTGTGCTTTGCCATTTCCTTGACAACGTCATCAGGTTGTAACGGCAATATTTATTTATCGCTGTCAAACTCAATAATTATTGTCAGGTAGAATTTAATATAATTTAAAAAATGAGTGATTCTGAAGCTGATAGTTTACCTTCTGATTTGGAAGAAATGTCGAGAAATATCGTGGACTTCTTTTTGCCGGAAAAATCACGGAGTGTATATGAAATGGTGTTTAATCGGTACGAAGAATGGTGTTCTGCTAAAAAAATCAAGAATATCACTCATGAAAAAGTATTGTTGGCTTACTTTGAATGTTTATCTAAGGAAAGAAAACCATCTTCTCTTTGGTCGTATTATTCGATGATAAGAAGTATTTTATCAACAAGAAAAAACGTCGATATTAGTAAGTACCTACAGCTGGTTGCATTACTAAAACGTAAATCAGAAGGTTACAGAGCTAAAAAATCCAAAATTTTTACTAAACAAGATGTTACAAAGTTTTTAACGGAAGCATCAGATAATACATACTTATTTAATAAAGTTGCCATGATAATTGGACTAAGTGGAGCATGCAGAAGAGAGGAATTGACAAATATGCTTGTTGAAAATGTAATAGATGAAGGATCCGTTTTTAGAATTACATTACCGAATACAAAAACAAAGGTAATGCGAGAATTTTTTGTAACTTCGGGAAATATCCCAGGATTGAATATGGTAGAACTTGTCAGACAATATGTGAAAATACGACCTTGCAACACAAACCATCTACGTTTTTTTGTCACTTATGGAAATAAGAAATGCACAAAACAACCCGTTGGAATACATACCTTTGGTAAAATGCCAAAAGTTATTGCCACTTTTTTGAATTTACCTCGTCCTGAAGAATATACCGGACATTGTTTTCGGCGATGGTCTGCTTCATTTTTGGCTGATTATGGAGCTGATCTGTGTACCGTGAAACGCCATGGCGGATGGAAAAGCAATACTGTCGCTGAAGGTTACATCGAAAATTCGAAAGAGCAAAAGAAAAAAATATCAGAAGCAATTTTTGGTGCCAACAACCAAACAGGATTACAAGTTTGCCAACAATCATCAACTACTGATGTAAAAACTGTAGAATCCATTGGAATTAATAATACAAATTGTAGTAATTGTTCTTTTACCATTTATAATAAATAGTTTTGTACATAGTTATGCATTTTGAATAAACTTTTTTGATCAAACCATTACATGTTTTCCTTATAGAATTTCATTATGGTACTTAGTCCCATAATGAGCTTCCTTATGTCATCAAAATTGAGTGACATAACGTTGTCATTATGACATGCCATCAGATAAATACATTAAGGTTCAATTCTTTCATAAAAGCAACAGCCAAAAATACGAGTGTTCTTTTGTCATCACTGCCTGCAACAACTGATGCAGCGTTTGAGCACTGAAAAAGTGTACCTACAAATTCAGATATGGCTAGGTAGTGTTATTGAAAATTAGGGATGGAAGTATTCCAATAACATGTACATCCCAATAACAATGAATCAATTACCTGCTCCGGATAATTTATTGCAAATGTTATTTAATAATTTCAAAAAGGGATGTGGAGCTGCGTGTGGATGCAGAAAAAGTGGTTTATACTGCAGTGTAGCATGTTTATAGTGCAGCGGAAATAGTTGTTTCAATACTTCACCTATTATACAGATAGATGAAGTAGAAGAAAATATTTGACGTAGACAACAATGTTATATATTTAAATAAACAGATTTTGTACTGATAAATTTTTTTCTTCTCATTAGTCGTAATTAATTACCTTATTTTTCAAATGTACACAATAGAGTACGTTTCATTTATTATTACTGGCTGAGAAATTCCATTGTACATAGCAGCTGTCGCTCCGCTCTCCCTTCCAAGTTTTTCTACCTGTTGGAGATCCCTACCGCTATTTTTATACACAGGTATCTTAAAATGTTCCTATATGTACTCAGGTAAGATTTAACATATAAATAAAAAAAACTACTGTTTAAAGTGAAAGTCAAACATCAATTTTTTATAATAATTTGTTTGAACACTGAAAAAATGGAGTGCACAAAAAATTTTTGGGTAAACATTGCAATTTATAGTTTTAAAAACAATATCCCACATTGATCATATTAATTCATTCACCATAACTCTAATCCGAGGTTTTACGGTTCTGAATGCTCAAGGCACTCCACTAAATGAATTTATTCCATTTGGAGTGGGGTCTCAAGGGTTGTCAGTTGCTCGTGAACAGAAATTTAGCTTATCAACACACCTGAGCTATGGAAGTGAAACAAATTCCTCACCCAGCAAGATTTTTTGAAATGTGAGAGCTAACTGTGGCGCACCCTGTATATAAAGATGTCCCGGTTGAAAATAGAACAACTTACCAATACGACTTCCCTGTCAACAGGTTTCAGTTTCCTCGGATGCAAGATTCTAAAAATGTCCTCACATAGATAGTAAAGCACTTGCAAAGTCCAGATGAAAATATGCACCGTTATCTCGATACCTTGATAAACTATTTCTAATGGATGAGGTTTATATCTCCTACAAATAAGATAATTGAGACTTGTCAATTGATACTGAGAGCAATATCAGTGGGTACCTATTTTTATGAACACGATCGTCAACATTTTCCATAATTTGTCTTCAATACAATATTATTATTTTGAAAGAAATCTATTTTAGGAGGAACGAAGATACAGTACCAATTCTCAAGGTGAATCACGAAACAGTACAATGTTTTCGTGCAGAAAGAATAAAAATTGAATAATTTCAACCGCGCATTATAGGTATCTTGTGTTCAAACTAACATTTTTAATTATATTCGGAAAACTTGTTTGAGACATCGTTAACGGAATTTTGTCAAGACCACTCGCTTATATAGAGTGCTCCTAAATAAGTGTATCAACGGTCAGCTGTAGATTTCTTATTACATTTTTTTTTCTCTTCGTTTCCGAGATGCATGGTGTCAAAAATTTAAATTTTTTCAGTTTTTTGCTAATATCTCAGGAACCGAAATAGATACTTTTTTGCACTCAATTCGATTGTATTAGACATGCCAGTGGCGAAGATATTGAATTCGCACAAAGGAATCACTCCCTAACTTTTACACCACTGGTTAAATTCGCATTTGCACAGCAAATTCAGATGCGCCAATGTGTTTTACATTAAAAATGTATCTTTGGTTCATTACTCTAAAGTCTAAAGGGAACTGTTTCCGAGAAAACTGGTATTTTATTATCAAAAACAATTTGCTAACGCATTGTAAATTTTTTTAATTGGAAAAATGAGTTGTGATAATTGACAAGTTTATTAATTCCAACAAAATTTGACAACTAGATTTTTAAGTTCGAACTGCAACGTTATTTTACATTATTTTTAGCGACCATAGTTAACAAGAGTACAAGAATTTTTCCAATTACAAGAAATTTATATACCGGGTGTATTTTAAGGCGAGGTTTTTTTTGACAGATGGTAACACTCATCAAATAAGTCATTCACCAAAAAATTTTCATATGAATTATGTCCCTATTTCGAGAAAATGAAACTAGAATATTTTCTAGTTTCTAGGTGAATCTGAAAATTCCTCAGTCCGAACCTGCTCCCTCTCCTGCTCGTCCGTAGATATCAACATGTTTTTTGTCTTCTTATCATAAATGACTCAGAATATCGATTGTGATAAGTAATCTTCGATCGTGTTACGTCGAGGGTACGAATGTCTTATGTTTATTCAAAAAATGGGCTTTCTGATATGCTTTTGATTTATGGTGAATCAAAACAAAATGCCAGTTCAGCGTATAAGTTGTACAAAACAAGATTTCCACTAAGAAATCACCCAACTTCGCAGATATTCATAAACCTGGTGCAGAGATGTAGAGATATGATGAACAGAGAGATGCAGGCCAGAGTAGTATTAAGGTAATGATGTCCAAAAATTTTGATACATTTTTTAAATTGAACATTCCATATGAGAAATTTTCGGTAAAATGACTCATTTTGATGAGTTCTACCTGTCAAAAGAAAAGCCTCACCTCAAAATACACTCTCTATAATAATACGTAAGCAAATTGTTTTTGATCATGAAATGGAAGTTTTCTCGAAAACGGTTCACTTTAGAGTAACAAAACAAGTGTACCGGGTGAAGAGCAGGAAAATAGCTATCATTAGTGACAATGGGTGTGCAAAAACTCAATTCTGGAAATCAAACGGTTCCTGAGGTATTATCAAAAAACTGAAAAAAAAATATACATTTTTGACACCATGATTGATTTCATCTCTGGAACGAAGACCCGGAGGAAAAAGTGGAAGAGAAAAAAAAATATTATTTTTATGAGAAATCTAGAGTTGACTGATACACAAACTTATTTAGGAACACTCTGTATGCTGACAATTTGAAATATTCCAATTCGAAATTGAAATGAAAAAAAATGTACATAATTGGATCAAAATTAATGGACCCACGATAATTTCCTCTTGATTTTGACGGTCAATTTGGTATTTTGCATGTGATTTATTTAAACCAATTCATCGGTAACTATTGTGATATCAGTCCATCAGTTCACCTTGTATTTATATTTCAACTTGTATCAAAAAATTGTGACGCTCGTAAAAATTGCTCCATTTTCAAATTGTTGTAGTCGTCGAATGATTCATGATTCATTGTATAAATAAATACGCATGAAACAATCATGCCTCATATTTCCGTGAGTGTGAGGCAGTGGCGGCTCGTCAGGGACGGATGGGTCGGCAGTGCCGACCCTATATATTTTATGTCCAGCCAAAATGTAAATTACTCTTTCTTCTGTTGAATTACTAAATTTATTATAATAATTGTATTTCCAAGACCTGTGTAAATAAAATTCTATAAATCATATTTGTATATCACTGATATATTTCAACTTCTTGGAAATATATTTGGACATTGATAAAGGACACCCTGTATAAATAAGGTTGATCATTTAGGAACGATAACTAGGCAAATTCTTAAGTTAAAAGAAATTCTGATCACTTTCATGTTTCTATCGCTTCTGGAAATCGGTAGAGGGCTTTCACCGAACTACTGTTTCGTAGAAATTTTGCAGTTTTTTCTGATAAGATTCGTACCGTTGGAAAAATATCCCTTATAATGAAGAAATTGGACGTTATGTTATCCTCTTCGTTGTAATATCCCTAATATTTTGCGTCATGATAGAGGTATTGAAGAGCATTCTAAATATGCGAAAATATATGGGGTGTTCCATTTGGAAAAGCACTCATTTGTTCAATAATTTTATTTGGGAACACCCTGTATATTAGAAAATAATTTCCTGAGATGCAGAATTGAAATTACAAAGAAAATGCTTTTCAACTAAATTTCTAAAACGTCTGGTTTGGCAGCTATGAAAGCCTAACGCACTATTGCAGGACCCTGTAATACATTAATTTAATTTAGATGATCTATATTGAAATTAGAGCGAACCTTTTTTGTTATCAGTTCATATTACCATCCGGAATATGTAGGTTGTCCTATATCCAAGCGGATTGTGGATAAAAAATTTCCTATATTTCTGTTTGAACATTTTCGATAACATGAACGATTTTTGGATCTAGTTAAAAGGTTTTTGAACAAGTCCGATTGCAAATCAAATTTTAAAATATTAAGAAATCCAGATTTCTTTTTAATTCACTATATTCTTCTGATGTTTATCGAAAATAGGTAAAAAAAATATTCACTCACTCAAATTCACAACACTTACTTTCTATTAGAACTAATATTGGTTGATTGCCCATTGGTATTCATTTCGTAAATATAATTTTCACTTCTATGACATCGAACATGAGCACTTTGAACTATGTGATTTCCAGTAACGTTAAAATTAATCTTATCATTTTACATTCACAGATTGAATAGATAAAGTGTCCTAATGTTGGCGGACACTATATCAATTTCGATTGTTTTATTTCCATTTTTTTTTATGGTATTTCTAACTGTTCGTAAGTTGAGCTCCCTAAAATGGCACCCGAAAAATACTTACGTACATAAGCTACATCAGTGTTTCTCAACCGTTTTTCATGATGCGACCCCCTTGGTATGAAAAAATATTTCGCGACCCCCGATCCTTTTCTTTTTTATCATGTATATTTCTGTTACAAATATTCATTCCATACATCGATACTCATCCATGCATACACTCAAAGACAAAAAAAAACTAATGGAAAAAATTGATAACTCGGTGAAATGAGATGGTATTGCAATCAGATTCAGATGTGCGCTTGATGGCTTGATAAAACATTGAATCGTCTTTCAATTGGAGACTTTCAAGACTCAGGGAGGGTGTTGTGGGGGTTGTTGGGGGTGGTTCCTGACAAGAATCATAACTCGACGAAATGGGAGTGTTCCACGATGGGTTTCGAATATGTGTTTCTTGAATGCCGAAGAAATGAAATGCAATACCCCTCATAGTTTGTTAGCCCCCAGGTTTGGAGATTTTAGGGGTTGTTAATGAAAAATGATGACAAAAAATTATATCTCGACGAAATGAGAGTGTTTCGCGATCCGATTCGAATATGTGTTTTTTGAATGCCGAAAGAATGAAATACAATAAGCCTCATAGTTTGTTAGCCCCCAGGTTTGAAGATATGTTTATGAAAAATAATGAAAAAATTAATATATGGGCGAAATATATATATTCACATATTCGAATATGTGTTTCTTGAATGTCGAAAGAATGAAACCCAGAAGAACCCATAGTTTGTAAGCCCCTAGGTTTGGAGATTTGGGGGGTTTTGTTTATGAAAGATGATGAAAAAATTCATATCTCGGAGAAATGAGATTGTTCCACGAAAAAAGAACTGTGTCATTGGATTAATCCAAAACAAGCACAACCTTCGCATTAACATGAGTCCTACGATTTTGTTTCTTGTTCATTTGTTTGTGTTAACATACAAATGTTTATGAGTATATGCTTCTGTTGAAATTCTCTTACTAATAAGTTCTCTCGACCTCTGGCGACCTACACAAGACAACCCAGGGGGTCGCGACCCGCAGGTTGAAGAACACTGATCTAGAATCAAAGAATTATAACTGAATCAAAGTTAATCAAAACTAGTCAGTTATCAAAACAAAATGACATTCTCTTACTGGATGAATTCTAGTTCGGAAATAGTTCCTCTACGACTCAGGAGTATATAGTTATAGTTATAGTGAAAAGGGGTTACAGTCCACTGCGACCTTAAGGTCTATTGTGCCCCCTGACAGAGCTGTCATCATCGCGCCTCCTACAGCTCGCCCTCCAGTTCCAAAGATTTGATGAAATCCAGTATCTGGGACGGCTTCAAGGAGGATAACTCCCCACTTCTATAAGTTTCTTGTCCAAAGCTATCTTTCCTTTGGCTTGCAATGGCATAGCATTCCGTAACCAGGAGAATAGGAGTTTCTTCCTCCTCCCCACAGAATCTACACTCATCAGTGTCCGATAAACCCATTCTCAACAGATGCTTCTTTTGGCGACAATGTCCTGTGAGAAAGCCAGTGATTAGGTGAAGTTGGTTTTTACTGAGATCCAGAAATTTTTTGGATCTAGCAGTTTCAAAGTTCCGGAGGAACTTTTTGGAGTGATCCATCCCTGAGAGACTCCGCCAGAGTTTTTCTCTTTCGGTTTTCTCCTACAGCATAAATTCCTTCTTAAGGGTGCATTTTCCTATACCACAGAAGGGTTCTGGGCCAGTGAGTGGCGTTTGTGCGCCCTTTCTGGCCAGTGTATTGGCCTCTTCGTTTCCTACGATTCCCGAATGACCGGGAACCCAGAATAAAAAGACCTCATTCTTCTTGCCTACCTCATTGAGTTTGTTTCGGCACTCCCAAATCAGCAAAAAAATTCCATATGACTATTTCACTCATTTCAAAAACTGATCAATCACAGTCCAAAGATAGCTCGCATTATCGCGAAAAAACACTTTCTCTGAATTATGATTAGTCCGAATCCGAAACTTCGGTATTTTCAACGATTGAACTACAGAATAAACTGTGATTGAACTATGGAAACGAACGGTTTAACAACTGATGAATATAAATTTTAGACGACAACATGAGTTTTTCTTTGCTTTTCTTGAATATGGGGTTTCTGCCCTTCAATTTTGTTCGTGAAATAGTCTTATAAAATATCAAACGATATTGAATTTACCTCATAAGTCTATCTTTCATTTCCAAACTCAATTTAGTTGCTTTAAGGAAACACAACTCGTCCTACGGACTCATTATGTTTCCAAGCAACTCATTTTCGTATGAAAATAAATCGATAGACTTATCAGTAGTAATATCACAAGAGATTGGATTTCCGTTGCTTGGAAACATCACGAGTCCGGAGGACGAGTGGTGTTTCCTTAAAGCAACTCATTTGAGTTTGGAAATAAAAGATAGACTTATGAGGTAAATTCAATCTCGAGTGAAATTTTATAAGACTATTTCACGAAGAGAATAAAAGGTCAGAAACTCCTTATTCGAGAAAATCAAGGAAAAACTCATGTTGACTTCTAAAATTTATATTTATCAGTTGTCAAACCGTTCGTATCCATAGTTCAATCACAGATTATTCTGTAGTTCAATCGTTGAAAATACCGAAGTTGTCAGACCAATCATAATTCAGAGACAGTTGGTATTATCGCGATAATACGAGCTGTCTTTGGACTGTGATTGGTCAGTCTTTTAAATGAGTGGAATAGTCACGGAAATTCAATCTCTTGTGATGTTACTACTGAAAACCCACAATATTTGTAGAATCACCCCGTAAATTTTTTCGTAACTATTTATTTACACCTTTTATAGTTTAGTTTACAAGAATTTGTCTTGATGGTTTGTCAGTGGTGCACCCAAGTGGGGGCTTTGGGACTGCATCCCCCCCCAAGACCCAAATATACCAAAATTTTAAATTTTTCTCAGTTCATTCTCAAACGTCAAATATTATCAAATCCATCTTGTGATTACCCGTAAGCTGTCTTGGCAGGACGTGTGGTCCAATCAATCGATTTTTATAAACGCCACACCATACGTACGGACATTGCAGGAATGCATCTCAGCATGATGGAGCTCCACCCCATTTCAGAGTAATGATCAGGCAATTACAGAAGGTCAGAACTTGGATTGGTAGAGGTGGACCGCATGCCTGGCCCGCTGGATCGCTAGATTTCAATCCTGTTGATCATTTGGGCAAAGAGTAAACACAAGAGACCTCACTCCCCCTATTTATGAATGAAATCGTGAACATCGTTTGTTTGACCTTGAAAGTCATTTGTGAATGACGAGGTCTAATCGAGGGGTGCCAATAACAGCCCGGTATCGGCGTAGTATTATTCAAGGTCGAAGAAATGATGTTTGCCGCGAAGCCTAAGTGATTTCTCTTGTGTCTACTCTTTGATTTGGGGTTATTTGAAATGTTCAGTATATTCATCCGAGATAGGAAGTGAGGCCTCGATCAACGTATTGAAGTCGCGTTCAATAAAATACGTAATAATCCAGACATGATAGAAAAAAAATATCAGACATATTTTGAAGAGGGTAAGAATGTGTATTGAGCAAAATGGTGGTACTTTCGAGCACCTTCTGTAATTCACGTTAAGTTTTTATGTTTCTTGATTTACTTATTCATCTTTGTTGACTTCAAATAAATTTTTCTCAATCAATAATGTTTTTCTGGAAATAACTTGAAATTATTCCACAGAATACTATGAAATTCGAATGTGCAACAGTGGCACAAAAAAAAATCAGAATAAGTGGAATTCCAATATTCAATTGGATCTTTCTCTGAAGCTTTCTTTGAGCAAAATGACGTGCGAGACAATTGAATCTACGGAACCTCATTGAAAATTTTCTGCTCCCATCAAATATCTCAATCAAATCCCAAAATTTTAGTATTCAGGGTGTTGAATCTCAGCTTGGAAGTCCCATATTTTTCAAATATCGATCTGGAATTTTTGAGAAATTCAAAAGTAAATCGATTGATTGGTGGAAGTGGATTATACGTTTCAAACATCAACCGACTATACTGGTTGGTTCAAAAGTTATGAGGAATTTAAATTTTTGGTAAATACATAAACCATATCTCATTTTCAATTCATTTATTCATCCATATGAGCAACAATCTTTTACAAATTTCATTTCTTATGATTACAACAAAAAATAATAGAAATTCAAACGTTCTCCCCGGAGAAATGAGAAGTGATAGGCAACTGAATGCCTGTTTTACTCCTCCCATCTCTCCAAAGATGACAATAATACTTAGTGTAATTTTTTTTTTCCTACATACGATGACATATATCCAGAGAGCAGAGGAAGAGAGAGCAGGGTGGAAACCGTTAAATCAAGGATTATAATAGACCGAAAAATCGACACTTATTATCCGCAACAAACCTTCTTACCTTCATCCTGAATTTCCTATTATTCTGTATGTCTCTCAAGTACCTGGGTAGTGCATTATGTAACTAACTATGTGAAACAATGGCAGAACAATGAGCTGGTGGCTCCCCTAGTTGATACAAAATTTCTGCGGTTCATTTATTTATCTTCGTTGGAACGGGTCCACATTAAACTTTTGTGTATGAACAAAGATCGTACACACATGACTCCCAACTCCTCGTGCAGCCCGGCAGCAGAATCATATTTACTCTTTTTCATTATAATTTTCAAAATAGTGTTTTGGGTGAAAATTCACCCCCAGGCGAGTATACAATATCCTATAACTGATTCAATCAGAGACGAATATAAAATTCTCAAAGTTTTTCGGCACGGTACACTCCTCAATGTGTAAAATTTATTCATTAATGATCTAATTTTTTTGGTAATACTGATAATATCTTCGTGCCACCTTAAGTGATGATCGACAATGAGACCCAGATATTTAAACGAATTCGTTTTTTCTATATATGAACAGTCACATTCAGGAATCGAACAGTTGGGATGGTGCATTTTCAGGTTGCTGTTGATTGGTTGATCAGTGGCAGTAGATGAGAAAGTCATGTATTTAGTTTTTGCCATGTTTATACTTATTTTATTGCTATAAAACCACGTCTGAACTTTTTTCATATTTTCTTCAGAACGTTTGTGTAATGTATGCCAGTTCTCGTCCATGAAAATGATTGCTGTATCATCAGCATAGCTTACTATATGACCTTGAAAATTACTCATAGACGATAAGCTATTTATGTATCATCAGCATAGCTTACTATATGACCTTGAAAATTACTCATAGACGATAAGCTATTTATGTAGGCGAGGAACAGTATCGGTCTCAATACTGTTCCTAGTGGTATGCCAGTGGCAGAGCCGGACCGTGGGCGTGGCGAAGGAGGCATTTGCCACGGGCGCAAACGACCTAGGGGCGCAAAATGTGAAATATGATATATTCCATTTTAAATGAAGATTGACTACAAGCTCTATATTTCAGAGTTTACAAAGTTGAGAAACACGTATAGTCAACGTAAAGGTACGATTCCACCAAAACCGCGTGCCTCACAAGCACAAATGTTTACGAACATTTTGTGCTGCACTCCAGTAGTTCGCATACAAGTTGTGAAAACATTTAGCGTCTGTTTCCACCGGTACAGCTGTGTGTAACTTTTGTGCGCGCACAGTGCAGCACACTGTAGGTATGCACGAACAAGTTCTCAGTGTTTCGCTTTCCATCAATAGCTGAAAATATGGAGGATCAAGAAAATATTGTGTTTTGTAGTGCAGCTGTGTCCCAAATTCGATGATCACTGAGAGCATCTCGAGAACCATAGGGGTTAGAGAAAAAATTTTCATTACTCCCGATCTCTTTTTTTCAAAATATTCAATTGCCAGCAAACTGATCCGAGATATCTGAATTGGTTCTCGAGTTACAGGGCTTTTCTGAAAAATTGCTGTTTTAAATATTTCGCTATATCTCGTTTTCTGTTGGAGATATCACGAAAATTCCAAAAAGTTTTCTTCTGTAATTTCTATTGGCTAAATAAAATATCTCCAAATATAAGGCAAATCTATATATACAAGCTGTCCCAATTCAAGTGAAGACGAAAAACTCAATATCTTTGAAACGGATCAGATTTTCGAAAAACCGGTCACAGGATGATACTCGTGAATCTGCTGCTAAAAAGCAATGATGAAAAATATAGGGTGTCCCATTTAAAAAACACAATTTTTTCTCTCTAGCACTTGAACGGTGAATACTTTTTCGGAACAGATGGAAGCAGCGTATAGGAAATAGAAATTACAAAGGAAAACTTTTTGGAATATTTGTGATATCTCCAACAGGAAACGAGATATAGCGAAATATTTGAACAGCAATTTTTCAGAAACACCCTGTAACTCGAGAACCAATTCAGATATCTAGGATCTGTTTGATGGCAATTGATTATTTTGAAAAAAAGAGATTGGAAGTCCTTGAATATTTTTTCTCTAACCCTTATGGTTCTCGAGATGCTCTCAGTGATCATCGAATTTGGAACACCCCTGTACTGCGATAAAATTATTTTCCACAGAATCTCTGTGGAACCGCAGTCAAATTTTCCAGCCAACGCTTCAGCTGCATCATGTTTCTCATTTCTGTTTTTATATTCTTCATTTTTACAATCCCACAATACAGGATATATTTCTATTTCTATACTAATATTATAAAGAGGAAAGATTTGTATTTTTGTTTGTTTGATACGAATAGGCTCAAAAACTACTGGACCGATTTCAGAAATTCTTTCACCCTCAGAAAGCTACATTATCCCTGAGTGACATAGGCTATACTTTTCACCCGAAAAAAATTAGGATACCTACTATAACTTCAATAATTACAAAAAAATCAGCCATAATCAGCTATTTTGTCGTGCGCTGCAAAAACCGTAAGACTTACGTGGATACAACGTATTGAAGGAAATGTGCCTCTTAAATAGTTCTACAAAAAAGTCCGCGCTAGCATATATCTATCTCTCAAGATTGACTTGCTATGGCTATTGTTTATGGTAATCAGATGTTTTCCAAAATTATGCACTACTTATTTGGGAGTGTGTTTTTATGAATTGGGTATTGATCCTCATCCAACCTTATACGTTATTTATCCCCAGTATTTAATTTAGAACGGAATTGCCCTTCACATCATTCAATTACAACGAGTACCTACATCAAAAGATATGAAGTGTTGAAGATGAAACCGCCGCGTGAAACAAATTTCTACCCGGGCGAAGCTGGGACGGCCTGCTTGTCTTTAATAAATTGGATTGCTTTCTCGTTATTCCAATCCATGTTCGCGCACACATAAAATGTTTTCACTATCGAAGCGGAAGCAAAACTGAGTTCGCGGAAACATGTGTGTGTGTGTGCGTCAACCGGAGTCCACCGCTGGAAGCAGTGCGCGACAAAAGTTTGCAACTGTACGCGAACTTTTCAAGAAAGTATTATAATTTATAACAGTATATTATATTAATTTGAGAATTAATAACAAATTTTTTTATCGTTTTCTATTCATTTTGTTGATTGAGTTTTTGTTCATTACCTTTTAAGAAATATAGGAGATTATTGTGAATAAAAAAGTTCTTCAAAATATAATCAATAAAAAATGTCAATTATGAAAAACATGTATTTATTGAAAAATGAATTTCTTCAAGGGCGCATTTTGAAAGTTTGCCACAGGCGCTAGAATCCTAGTTCCGGCTCTGGCCAGTGGTCACAGCCCTACTTGCACTCAATTCGTTCCCCACCCTTACTTTCTGGGTTCTATCACATAGATAGTCTGAAAGAAGGTTAAGCGACTTTCCCCTTACACCATAATTTTCACACTTCTCCAGAAGGATATCATGTGACACTGTGTCAAATGCCTTGGCAATGTCTAGAAACACTGCCAGGCACTTTCTCGAATCATCCATCTCAGTCAATATCTTCGTTGTAAAATCGACAATAGCCCTTTCTGTATTAGATTTACTTATAAATCCGAATTGCCTCTCAGTCAGTACTTTGTTCCTGTCAAAAAAGGAGACCAACCTGTTCCTCAAGCGTTTTTCGAAAATCTTGGCAAAATTGTATATTAAAGCAATTGGTCGATAGTTGGTAGGCAAAGATGGTTCTCCTGTCTTCAAGACAGGTGTAACAACAGAAACCTTCCATTGTTGAGGGATACTACCTGTTATAAAGCACGAATTGATTATGTGGGTCAACGGAGTTAATATAAATTCATGAATTATTTTTATTAATTTTGATTCTATGGTATCTGGCCCCGGGGAGCAATTATTTTTAAGGCTTGATATCAAGTTTGTCCTCTCCGACTCACTAGCTGGCTCAAGAAAAAGGGGGGATTCGATTGATTTGTCCATCAGTAAACCCTTTGGGAAACTTGTTTTAGGAACACTACTCTTCATCCCCTCTCCAACTGTAACGAAGCGTAACTCTAGCTCAGCTCACCGTATGTTCATTTACCAATGAAACTCCCTGTATATAGCAAGAACAATTCTTCAGTTCAGTTCAACCCCCCCCCCCATAACTAAATCCTGGGTGCGCCACTGTTGTTTGTGTATTGTTAATGTGGGTATGTAAACTTGTAATATTCATATGTCATTAGGTCGTGCAGTCTTGACGACAAATATTCAAAGGTTTTATCTAGATTCTAGAGTATATGACAGTGACAGTCCTCAAAAACAAAACATTCTTCCTTAACCCTATACTTGTCCGCTTTTTTCCTGTTTTATTCATACTATGTACCTACAAAATTAGGTCTCCTGAGATCCCAGGTATAATAGACCTAATTCCACTTTTCCTCGAAGAATATAATAAATCACCAGTTTTATCGTCATCCCGGGCATACACAAGCGGGCTCATAACTCCAATCCGGTAACTAGACATTGTTAAACTTCCATTAATGCGTCTTATATCGAAAAGAACCTCACAAATTGGTTGTTTGAGCAGACGCCCCCGACGCAACCTAACCGCAAATCTAACTAACTGGCTTTTATCAACTTCTAGAATTACAGGGGATGAATCAGTCAAGGGAGTTAATGAGGCCGTCGGGTCGTAGACACCATTGTTGGGTTAGGTTAAATCGCTTCAGCGGGAAGATTTTTGAACTACTCAGTGACTAAAACTTTCGTTTGATCTGCTACAGCCAACTGAAAGTTTAATACATTCAAATACGAAACTGGTGCGTTTTTATGATATTATTATTATTATATGCTGTGGTCGATTTGATATCGAAAGAATTTTTCTGCGACTATACCTTTTCAACTTCAAATTGAGACTAATCACAATCAAATTGGAATCAAACAAATTCAAAATGAGAATATGCAACTTCAAATTGGTAAACGAAATCGAATTGGGAATAAACATATTCAAAATGGGACTAAAAAATCTCATATTGGGAAATGACATTTCTACTTGAATTTGATACTTCAAAAATATTGTCTTTCAGGAACCAGAATTTCAGGACAATAATCTACTCAGACTCGGTCCTTACAGTCCAATGCTGAACCCTATAGAATTTGCGTGGTCAAGTTTTAAATCTTCCTCAAAACCTGTTCCGCTTGCGTGAATTAGAAATTATATTGCGTGATAATACCTATAAATATAATAAATATCAACAACTGATGTGCGCGATATGTAGCACATATACAGCGATATTTTCCTGATGTTTTAAACTTAGTTGATATGGTTGTGTGATTTTCATTGTTGAAGAAATATTTTTAATTATCGTATCGATCCTCACATTTATCAACTTGTTCATAAAATAGCATTATATAGTTTGAGTTTATCAACACCTCTGCATTGTAAAATCAAATTTTTCTTCATTTGAATTCTTAGTTACTACAGAACAATTCTCTTGAACTATAAAATAAAACGGAAAATGACTTTTCTCAATATGAAATTGTTTAGTGTCAATATGAATGTGTTTATTCCCAATTCGACTGTGTTTACCATTTTGAAGTTGCTTATTCTCATTTTGAATTTGTTTATTCCCAATTCGATTTCGTTTACCATTTTGAAGTTGCATATTCTCATTTTGAATTTGTTTAATCCCAATTTGAATGTGATTAGTCTCAATTTGAAGTTGAAAAGGTATAGATAGATCTCTCCTCTTCTAATACCCTACTGAATCAGTTCTGGAAGAGATCATCTACTACCCGCATAAATCGTATCGCATCATCAATATGGTGGTACCATATGGATGACCGCATGTATGACCGTTTCAGAGGGTGTCAAAAGTTGTGGTCATTATGTCAGTGGGTTTTGCCAAGAGATTCGAGTAAGGAAAATTCGAAGGTTTCATTAGCGCTTAAGGACATATTAAAGAGGTTTTGTTTTGTAAAGTTTAAAGGGGTTACCATGTATCTAATAATACCAATATAGAGAACAAGACAATGAAAATTGAAGCTGGGATTCAGATGAAATCGGATCCGCACCTTTTTTCATTCTCAATTTTTCCGCATTCGGCTCTGTTTGAAAGATATAGCTTTTTGAAAAAAAAATTGGGCTGAATATATGCCTGACACGATACTCTGCAAAGGCCCCAAATTTCATTTTTCTCGATTGTAATTGAGTTGATACATTAAGGGAGTAGGTACTCAAGTACTAACCTTATTTCAATAAGGATGTTAAAAACACGATATTTCTAAACAAATACACTAAGTTCTGTCCGATTATTTCTGCAATCAAAAAGCCATATTTCACTCATCGAAATAAGTTCCTTCTTCGATTTTCCACTATTAACTTTTCCATATTTTCCTCGAAATCCCAAAAATATCTCATGAAGAATTATTTTTTCGCTATATGTATGATTAATCAACATAACGAATGGGATTCTAGGTCAATGACCTAACCTAGCCAATCTTCTATGAATATTTCACAGAGCTTTTGAGAAGACGGTGCCAGATTGTTGATTTTGTCTTTGAACAATGCGAGGTAGCAGGCGCGCAAGACAAACCGTAAGATCAGCAGAAATTAAGTCGGTATTGTGGCAAAATATTTATTGTTCAGTTGTTACAACATGCGACAGTTTCGAGGAACAATTCTCCTCTTCTTTAGGCTACAAAAAACAAAGAACATACAAACTTCATCGAGTGACAAGGGAGGAGGTAACCTACCAATATGTAATGAAATTGGGAAAAATAACATTGGCAGTATGACGAGAACACATTCAATAGCTCAAAACTCCTGAAAAATCCCTTTCTAGTTCGCGAATAAGCATGTGGAAATGACTTTACTCTAACCTAAAAACACGGTCTAGAAGTCTTATGGACGATCATAGAATATCGTACTAACAACAGTCACAGGATAAAAACATAAATATCACAGCCTTGTATTCACATTTAGTGAAATGGAAATTTCTTATCAATATGTACTGAAAACAAGAAAAATGTCATCGGTAATGTGATGAATCAGATTTACACTTTTTAAAATCACAAAAAAACTTTTACAGTGTGTGAAAACAAGCAAATAAATGTGATCCTACTTAACCTAAAAAACGGTGTAGAGATCTTGTGGTGTGGATGGTTACAAAATGCCACAAACAACAGTCACAGGATAAAAAGAGAAAAACACACACTAGACAACACTACTTTCATCAACAACTATCTACCTCAAATTTTTTATTTTATTGATGAGATGGCAATATGTGTTGCTTAAATTCTCTATGTCACTTCTAAAATTAACAGAACCATTGAACTTTTTGATACAGACCATCTCAGATATCATTCTTTTCCTATAGTATTTTTCTCTATCTAAAATGCAAACATTTTCTAACTCTAAATCAAAGTTATGGCCCGTGGCAAGGTGGTGTTCTACCAAAGCAGTTTTGTTGTTGGATAAGTTCCTTATTGAACTTTTATGATTGGATAATCTAGCTTTCAGGTGTTGTTTTGTGGTGCCTATATAGCAGCCATCACAATTGCTACAATTTATTTTGTACACCAAATTTGATTCTAGCGCTTTTGGGGTCTTAGACTTGAGTTCAGAAAAACAGATATTTCCCAAAGTGTCCTTAGAATATGTGACATATTTTACATTTTCTAGGTTTAAGACTGACATCAATCTACTAGATAGACCAGGAATTAATGGTATCTTCACATAATGGGTGTTTCTAGTGTCTCTAGTTTCATTTGGCTGATTGATATTGTCATTAATGCACTTATTAACTAATCCCTTGGGGAAATTATTTTTTAAACTACGTGTGGGATCAGTGTGGATGTTCGTCTCACAATCTCTCTGATTTTTTCATTTATATTATTGATATGCCAAAAAGTTATCATTATCTCAGTGTTGAGACATTTTTTCTGGAAACCAGTGATGATGTTGTTCACTTTGTACCCGTATGGGTGATCGGACATCATCATCTCATAGACCGAATTAAAATTCTGTTTTATGTGTGTGGGGATAAGTTTCATGCTTCTGCATTTCAACAGGAAAACTTTTCTACCTTCCAGCTTTATCAAACTTTCTCTCGTATTGGACCAAGCCTTGAGTGCCGTCCTCGCCTCAAAACCAAAATGAACCTGTATATCTTCGTAGAATGTCATCTCAAAAGTTGTTCGTATCAATAGTACCGAAGGATCCAATCAATGAAAAACCTCTAGTTGCCAAAATTGAGAATCAGCAGAAATTAAGTCGGTATTGTGGCAAAATATTTATTGTTCAGTTGTTACAACATGCGACAGTTTCGAGGAACAATTCTCCTCTTCTTCAGGCTACAAAAAAACAAAGAACATACAAACTTCATCGATGAAGTTTGTATGTTCTTTGTTTTTTTGTAGCCTGAAGAAGAGGAGAATTGTTCCTCGAAACTGTCGCATGTTGTAACAACTGAACAATAAATATTTTGCCACAATACCGACTTAATATCTGCTGATTCTCAATTTTGGCAACTAGAGGTTTTTCATTGATTGGATCCTTCGGTACTATTGATACGAACAACTTTTGAGATGACATTCTACGAAGATATACAGGTTCATTTTGGTTTTGAGGCGAGGACGGCACTCAAGGCTTGGTCCAATACGAGAGAAAGTTTGATAAAGCTGGAAGGTAGAAAAGTTTTCCTGTTGAAATGCAGAAGCATGAAACTTATCCCCACACACATAAAACAGAATTTTAATTCGGTCTATGAGATGATGATGTCCGATCACCCATACGGGTACAAAGTGAACAACATCATCACTGGTTTCCAGAAAAAATGTCTCAACACTGAGATAATGATAACTTTTTGGCATATCAATAATATAAATGAAAAAATCAGAGAGATTGTGAGACGAACATCCACACTGATCCCACACGTAGTTGTCCAGAACTGCGTTAGTTTTCAGGACATAAGATTCAACAGAATGATTCAAAAGATACACTTAGTCCATCAGAAAAAACTGAAAAAACTGTCGTCGTCACAGTCTGTAATCAAGATAGAGGAGAATCAAGATTGGATATATAACACAACTAATATCACCCTGCCAGAAGAAGTTAGTGCCATACTAGCAATGGGTCCAAAGTTCATCACCCCTTTCAATCCTGAAAAACTACCTCTCTTGAATTTGCTAAAGGATGTCGAGTGTATAATCGGTGAAAGAGTGCCAGAGGTGGATAGGGAGGAAAAGAGAGCTCTGTGCACTAATGCTATCACTAATTTCATAAATAAGTCATCCTTTGAAAGATATGAAAGACCAACAGACGACGAAATTCGCAGAAAACTGAAAAATACAAGAATATTCCTTAAGAACAATCCAGAGATCATGGTGACTCGAGCTGACAAGGGTAACCGAACAGTACTGTTGATGAAATCAGAGTATTTGGACAAGATGAACGGACTGGTTCAAGATGCAGATACGTATAAATTATTGAAAGGTGATCCCACACTATCATTACAGAGAGAAGCCAACAAACTAATCCTTTCACTGTTTAAAGAAGGCTACATTCCCGAGTCAGAGAAGAATCGGCTGGTCAAATACAACTGTGTACCACCAAAGTTGTATGGACTATGCAAAATACATAAGAGTGGCATGCCATTGAGACCAATAGCTTCCTATTTGGATTCACCAGGATATAATATAGCTAAATTCATCCATGAGATTCTCAACCAGCTGACTCCAACTTTTTCATACAACATAAAAAATTCAGAAAAACTTATAGAAAAATTGAAGGACATATCAGCACCGCAGGACTATTGTCTCGTCTCGTTTGATGTAGAGAGTTTGTTTACAAACATAAAACAACCTCTCGTTGAGCAGCTCATCTCAGATAACTGGGATAATATACAGCCTTTCACTCAGTTGGACCTCAATGACTTTTTGGGACTTGTGAAGTTCAGTTTCCGTAGTGGCTATGTGATGTTTTCAGACTGTTTTTACGAACAGGTTTCAGGATGCTCAATGGGGTCACCCAGTTCGCCGAAATATGCAGATATGGTGATGGATTGGGTCCTGCGTAAAGTGGTGAGAATATCTGGTGTAAACTTTTTAATTTTGTGCTCATATGTAGACGATATTTTCGCCCTAATACCGAGAAACTCAGTCAACCATGTTCTTGACGTTTTCAACTCTGTTGACCCACATTTGAAGTTCACCTTTGAACTTGAAGATGAAGACTCTTTCTCCTTACCATTTCTGGACGTGCTTCTTATAAGAAATCCCAATGATGGTCAAATTAAAACTAACTTATATAAGAAGCCCACAAGCACAAACCGCACTATAAATTTTCATTCCCTGCATCCATTGTACCAAAAAATAAATATAATAAAGGAGAGAGTTAGGAAGGTTGAAAGATTAAGTGATCCCGTTTTTAGAGGAGATAATATGAAAGTGCTGATAGCAGATCTTGTTAAAAATAATTTCCCCAAGGGATTAGTTAATAAGTGCATTAATGACAATATCAATCAGCCAAATGAAACTAGAGACACTAGAAACACCCATTATGTGAAGATACCATTAATTCCTGGTCTATCTAGTAGATTGATGTCAGTCTTAAACCTAGAAAATGTAAAATATGTCACATATTCTAAGGACACTTTGGGAAATATCTGTTTTTCTGAACTCAAGTCTAAGACCCCAAAAGCGCTAGAATCAAATTTGGTGTACAAAATAAATTGTAGCAATTGTGATGGCTGCTATATAGGCACCACAAAACAACACCTGAAAGCTAGATCATCCAATCATAAAAGTTCAATAAGGAACTTATCCAACAACAAAACTGCTTTGGTAGAACACCACCTTGCCACGGGCCATAACTTTGATTTAGAGTTAGAAAATGTTTGCATTTTAGATAGAGAAAAATACTATAGGAAAAGAATGATATCTGAGATGGTCTGTATCAAAAAGTTCAATGGTTCTGTTAATTTTAGAAGTGACATAGAGAATTTAAGCAACACATATTGCCATCTCATCAATAAAATAAAAAATTTGAGGTAGATAGTTGTTGATGAAAGTAGTGTTGTCTAGTGTGTGTTTTTCTCTTTTTATCCTGTGACTGTTGTTTGTGGCATTTTGTAACCATCCACACCACAAGATCTCTACACCGTTTTTTAGGTTAAGTAGGATCACATTTATTTGCTTGTTTTCACACACTGTAAAAGTTTTTTTGTGATTTTAAAAAGTGTAAATCTGATTCATCACATTACCGATGACATTTTTCTTGTTTTCAGTACATATTGATAAGAAATTTCCATTTCACTAAATGTGAATACAAGGCTGTGATATTTATGTTTTTATCCTGTGACTGTTGTTAGTACGATATTCTATGATCGTCCATAAGACTTCTAGACCGTGTTTTTAGGTTAGAGTAAAGTCATTTCCACATGCTTATTCGCGAACTAGAAAGGGATTTTTCAGGAGTTTTGAGCTATTGAATGTGTTCTCGTCATACTGCCAATGTTATTTTTCCCAATTTCATTACATATTGGTAGGTTACCTCCTCCCTTGTCACTCGATGAAGTTTGTATGTTCTTTGTTTTTTTGTAGCCTGAAGAAGAGGAGAATTGTTCCTCGAAACTGTCGCATGTTGTAACAACTGAACAATAAATATTTTGCCACAATACCGACTTAATTTCTGCTGATTCTCAATTTTGGCAACTAGAGGTTTTTCATTAAACCGTAAGATCTATGAATTGACCCATCTCAAACCTTACATTGTTATTCTGGGTCTAAAATGTGAGTCTCTGCGATCCGTACATGGCGTATGGAGGATATCATTTCTAGAACTATGTTGTTATAAAAGAGGAAAAATGATTATTTCAGGTGTTTTTTTTTCGATCTCGTGATGATTATGTGAAGACTTTCAGTGAATTAATGTAATATTAATCCTGTAGTATTAAGTTTATAGAATTTCAAGAGGATATTGTTAAGATAGAAACATCGCCACAGATTATTTAGTGCTAAGTATCATTAATTTCAATTTGATACGTGTTTTGTATAGACATTCATCATTCATATATCCGAATTTTTTATTTCATTGACATTTATTGTCAATATGGACTGGTTACATGAATTCTTAATAGAAACTGTGCGTATTGAATGTATAATTTCATGATCCTTGGTGTTCATTTCATCTCACAGATTTGTGGGATTTTATTATTACATATCTCTACATACGTTGTTCCATCTTTCAGACTTTAGTCTCGACAAAGTTGATAAACATTCTGACAACATTATTAACTTGTTTAGAGACTAGAGAAGTAATAATATTCCATGATATTTAATCTAGGGAAGCATCCAGAATATTCATGAAATTCATGAGTTTTTTCCTCAAATTTTATCGTATAATAAGCAAAAACTCGAATACGACGCGTTTCATAAGAACAACATCGAAATACTTTTATTTTCTAAAATGACTGATTCTTTCGAAAATCTGAAACGTTTATCCTTTTCAAGTGTTTTTAAGGCATTTTAGCGTGCATGTATGATTGGGCTACGCTGTAATTTTTTTACGAGGAGAAATAATGAATAAGTTCTAATTGGGGAATATGCACGATAAATGGAGAAAACAATACACCAAAATTCAGTTCATTTGAATTAACGGTTCCGAAGATATGAACAGAATTTTTTTTCGTGGATTTTTGACACCCTGTATCTTTCAAACAAAACCGAATTTCGAAAAATCGTTTCGTTCGATGAGCGGAATCTACAGTTGAAATATATATACAAGTCAAATTGACCCTGTATAGTGTTTTCCGAAGAGCCAAATTTTTGTTCAAATGGAGCAGTTAGTCTTCTTAACTCAAGATTTTGGTTGAATTAAAAATCTCATTGGATTCGTGAAGCAGCAGTTGAATGTTTGGATGAAAGTTGTTGATTGAATTTTCATATGTAATATCACTAGAGATGGAATTTTGCCGGCAAAATTTCTCGATTGTAATATGGAAGTTTGTTGCTCGGAAATTTCGCGAATAACATTTGTATCAAAATCACGAGACGTCAGGCGAGTGATTTTGGAAAAAATGTCATGAGCGAAATTTCCGAAAAGCAACAAACATGAATATTACAAGAGAGAAATTTTACCTGCTTAAATTTCATCTCGAGTGGTATTCGGCATGACTATTCCACGAGAAAATACGGTAATATGTTCACTTTTGACGCGTATTGCGCTATTTGGCAAATTAGAATTCATCGTAGATTGACTAAACCACTAAACGTTGTTTGGTTTCTCTATGATATTTATTTCCGAAGCTATCTATGAATTCTGAAGAACCAACTTGTTAGTTTTGCCGGCTTGAAAATTTTGTCGAGATGAAACGATCGTTGCTACGGAAACTTCCTCACTACAAATGGAATGAGTGGAATAGTCAGTAGTAATATCAGAAGGGATTGAATTTCCGAGATAAGTCTATCAATTTATTTTCAAATGAAAATGAGATGCTTGAGAACATCACGAGTCCGTAGTACAAGTGGTGCTTCCTTTAAACAATTCATTTGAGTTTGGCAATAAAAGATAGACTTATGAGGTAAATTCAATCTCGTGTGATATTTTATAAGACTATTTCACGAACACATTCATAGGCCAGAAACTCCATATTCGAGAAAAGCAAAACTCATATTGACGTCTAGAATTTATATTTTTTATCAGTTGTCAAACCGTTCGTATCCATAGTTCCATCACAGATTATTCAGAGATAGTTGGTATTATCGCGATAATACGAGCTGTTTTTGAACTGTGATTGGTCAGTTTTTGAAATGAGTGAAATAGTCAGTAGTTATATCACAAGAGATTGAATTTCCGTGATAAGTCTATCGATTTATTTTCAAACGAAAATAAGTTGCTTGAAAACATCACGAGTCCGTAGGCAAGTGGTGTTTCCTTGAAGCAACTTATTTGAGTTTGGAAATGAAAGATAGATTTATGAGGTAAATTCAATCTCGTGTGATATTTCATAAGACTATTTCACGAATAAAATTTAAGGTCGGAAACTCCATATTCGAGAAAAGCAAAGAAAAACTCATGTTGACGTCTACAATTTATATTCATCCGTTCGTGTCCATAGTTCAATCACAGATTATTCTGTAGTTCAATCGTTGAAAATGCCGAAGTTGTCAGACCAATCATAATTCAGAGACAGTTGGTATTATCGCGATAATACTGGAATGTGAGTGGTCTGTTCTTGAAATGAGTGAAATAGTCAAGAGAATGTTTTCGAATTTTGAATTTTCGTAATATTTTTTTCGATACAACCATTAATTTGCTTTTATTTCATATCTTTGCCGTTTGATTAAGTTTTTCGATTTTCTTGGACATGCTCTGCTTCACTGTTAGTATTCCTGTTTTATTTTCATCCTCCGAAACGTTGGCGTTTTTTTGGTATAATTTTTCAATAAATTGTCTTATTGCCTTCTTCTATTTAATCGAGCCGGTATTGTTATCAAACAGCTGATTCATAATATCAAAATAATATTGAGAATAGGTCTTTCTTTTTCTTTTCAGTTGACGGCTATCAACTATTTCTGATCTGGAAATGGAATTCAATATACCTGAGAGACTTTCATGGAAAATGTTATTTTGTTAATTTAATTACTTCGAAAATTCTGTCCATGACGTATTCTTTTCGTATTACTCGTAAAAGTTTTCCATAACTTAAAAATGGCGCAGTAGTGTGGAAGAACAAATCTTGTTCGAAGCCTTCTCTGAGGAGTACAATTTGAAGTTTCTTGCATTTTGGAGCATTGACGAATTTGGTATACAAGAGACAAAACATCCATAATGCAGATTTCAGGCCCATTTTCCGGAAACTATTTATTCTATTAGTATCTACCTTTCCTTCAAATTACCTGGTAAGGGCCCTCTTCCCAATATCTAGCGGATGGATCCTAAATGAACTAGGTCCAATTCTGACTATCCAACGATATTTCGTATCCAACCCTTTCAACTTTCCCGATTCACAGAGTCCGTCGGAACAAACTACATACTCTGCCAACAACAACGTCATGCCAAAACTATATCGAACTCGACATGAACCTAATAAAAGTCTTGAGCAATCCGACATACTTATCCACTTCTCCAGTTTTACGAAATCTAATTCCAGAAAGGTAAAATAAACAATTCGCAACTCGTTCCAGAAGGAGGTATTTTCATGTTTTACGGTATAGAGAGCTTTCGCCAAGAGCTTTCATTATGTTCTTTAGAATTCAAGAATCCAGTGTGATCGTTTGTGCAGTTTTCATTTGGACTATAAAAGGTAGGAGTTTTTAGCGTGTCGCAGGTGACGTGAATATAATTTGAGGTTTATGAAAACCGGAGGGGTGGGAATATTATTTATCGCTATATCCATGCACAGTTATTGGAGAATTCTGTATGCGCACAGAAAACATTTTAGTTGATTTACGTATTGTGTAACGTGAAGATGTGCCATAGCATGAATAAATATTACTGTTATTTCTTTTTATAAAAGTCTCAAAAAAAAATTCGAGAAAAGTACTCACTTGGCGTCAGGAGATTTTGAGCGCTCCTTCATCTGTAGTTTAACTTAATTCAACAATTAGAAGTTCCTTGGATCAAATCTTTCAGAGACTAGGACTGTTTATACAGGGACACAGGGTGTATTTAAGGGTGAGGCTTTTCTTTTGACAGATGGTAGAACTCATCTAAATAAGTCATTTCACCAAAAATTTCTCCTATGAATTATGCCCCTGTTTCGGATAAATGAAACTAGAATATTTTCTAGTTTCTGAAAAAAAGAGAAAAAATCCATTGGAGTTATGTCGCATGATCTTGGAGGCATAATTTGATCATTTCTCGAAATAATGTTATCGCCAAGTAGTTCTTTCGATAAATCAATTGATACGGTAGCAGCAGGAGCTGTAACACCACCTTGTTGGAACCAAAACACTTCTGGGTCGATACCATTCAAATTTTGAAACATATAGTCATTGATCATCGATCTGTAACGAACACCATTCACTGTTACATTAGCTCCAACATCGTTTTCGAAGAAATATGGAGCGATGATGCCTCCAGCGTGTAAACCACACCATACAGTGCATTTTTCAGGATGCAATGGAACCCGAAGAACTTCTTGAGGATTGTTTTCCCTCTATATACGGCAATTTTGCTTGTTTACGTATCCGTTCAACCAGAAATCAGCTTCATCACTAAACATTATTTTTCGATAAAAAAGTGGACCAACTTCCAGCTGTTCTAGGGCTCAATCAGCAAACAAACGACGCTTATTATGGCCAAGTGGCTTTAGTTCTTGAACCAGTTGGATCTTGTATGGGGGAGACCAAGATCTTCACGCAAAATCTTCCATGTGTTGGATGCATAGAGTCCAATTTGTTGTAAACGTCGACGAACAGACAAATCTGGATCACTTATAGCATCGATATTTTCTTCTGTGCATACAGTTCTTTATTTTGTTGTTGCATCGATTGGAGAAAATGTTGTCCGAAATTTATCGATAGTTCGACGAATAAGCTGCTCTGATGGACGATTACGAAAACCATAAGTTTCACGAAGTGCTATATAAATTTGGCGTATAGAAGAATGATTTTGAAAATAAATTTCAACAATTTTAAAAGTTGTTGCGGGCGTTGCGGCGTCAGTCTTCGCATGATAATTTGTCAATGCTTACTGAACAGAAATGTCTAAACACATGGCTTCTACCTTCCGTAAAATCACAGTTTTTCCTATCGAAAATTCTATCACTCTAGAAAAACATCCGATACTTCTTCTTCTTCTTCCACATATAGTAGACCTTACTTAGGCCTGTATTTTCCAACCTTCAGTTCTCCTGAGATATTGAGGACCACGAGTCTATCCATCTCTTTGGAGGTCTTCCTAAGGGGCGTCGTGTAAGTGGTCTACCATCCCTAGCGATTTTAGCTAGCCTTCCTCCAGCCATTCTATCCACATGATCATTCCAGGCTCTTCTACGTTTACGTCCCCACCTGACAATGTCTTCTACCTCACATTCGTGCCTTATATCTGTGTTTCTTTTTCTGTCCCTTAATGTGTAGCCTGAGATGTTTCTAAGTATTTTCATTTCCGTTGTTCGAAGGATATTTTTCGTTTTTTTGTTGTCAGCTCTTGTTTCTATAACGTATGTCAATACCGGTCTAACACAGGTTTTGTATATCCTAACTTTCGCCTTTTTATTCATAAAAGTGTTATTCCAGATGATGTCCCGCAGTGCACCTGAGATTCGGCTGGCTTTGTTGGCTTGTCCATTCACTTCATTCGTTCTATCTTGACTCGAGGTGATCTGTATGCCTAGGTAGTCGAATGACATAACTTGTTCGATAATGTTATTGTCCAGAGAAAGCTTACATCTGACTGGTTCTTTCGAGACGACGAGGGTTTTGGTTTTTTTGATGGATACTTTTATGTTGAAATATTTGGCTTTTACATAGAATCCGTATAGGAGCCGTTGCAAATTGTCTTCGTTCTCCGCTACAATTAGGGCATCATCGGCGAAACAAATAATTTTTATTTTGCCTGTTGTTAGTGTATATCCTCCCTTTATAGTGTTAACGTGCTTTATTAGTTAGTCCATAATTTGATTAGAAAGTTGGGGGCTTAAAGAGTCTCCTTGTCGAATTCCTGTTGGCGTCTTTATTTCCTCTGTCAGGTTTTGATTGACTACAATGTGGGTAGATGTATTGTGATTGAGTTGTCTTATGATATCTATTATAGTTTTCGGCACATTTTTCTTTCCAAGAATATCAACTACATCACTTAGTCTCACTCTATCGAACGCTTTGGTGAGGTCTATAAAGCACATATATGCGGGCTTTCCGTATTCTATAGCCTTTTCCACTACTTGACTGACTATGAAAATAGCATCTATTGTAGACCGATACAAGGTTTGAAATTTAGGGGGTGATTCCTCGTCAAAAACCGGGTGAGTTCTTGATATAAACCTTTTTGTTTCATCCCTGCTCCTTAATCCTGAAGGTAACGCCCGAAAAACAGTTTTCAATAATTTTTTTAAACACCAACAACTGGCAAGAATAAAATGATGCCGACAATTTATGCCAGCAGGAACACAAAAATATTTTTGTTGGTGTTCTTCTGTTATTGCAAGGGGTTGAAAAAGCCACCCTTAACCCTGTTTTCCTAAATTGAACGTACAAACGAAAAGGAGAGATTCCTTAAGTAATTTCAAGAAAAAAGTCCCATTAACATGAGGTCCCAAACGTTTCGTTTTCGAGATACAGAGTGTTGAAGTTTGAATTTTTTTCAAGTTTTTTTTTTTCTAGCATCTACACATTAAGATATATTCAACTGAAATCTGGCATAGATATTACATTTGAGAGTTCTCACCCCGTGACATGGCAATTTCGATAGCTAGATAGATAGATAGACTTATGAGGTAAATTCAATCTCGAGTGGAATTTTATAAGACTATTTCACGAACAGAATAAAAGGTCAGAAACTCCATATTCGAGAAAAGCAAGAAAAACTTATTTTGACGTCTACAATTAATATTTATCAGTTGTCAAACCATCCGTATCCATAGTTCAATCACAGGTTATTCTGTAGTTCAATCGTTGAAAACACCGAAGTTGTCACACCAATCATAATTCAGAGACAGTTGGTATTATTGCGATAATACGAGCTGTCTTTGGACTGTGATTGGTCAGTTTTTGAAATGAGTGGAATAGTCAGTAGATATTTCTTTTTCTCAAAAACCGTAAACTTTTGGCAAGAAATCACAAAAGAACTTATTCGTTTAGAATGGATGAGGCTATCTAAAATTGAATATATCCTACAAGGATTCTCTACTCAAGAAGACAACTTGTATAAGGAATCTAATCATATCAAAAAAGTAGGAGTCATCGTTTTTATATGTACAAGGTGGGCAAAATTGGTGCTACATGAACTAAAACTTTTTGTTATAACTCACCAAATAAACCTCTTAGAAAAAATCAGAGTACGCCGCTGGATTGCTATCAGAAAAGTGCCTGTATAATGTTTTTATTTCAACATCCTAGCATAAACAGAAACGGAGATAATGACCAAAGTTGAAATTGCCCAAATTGCAATTTCGGCCTATAACTCGGAAACGAAAGAAGATAGAGGAATGCAGTTGATGGCATTAACAGTTTCTCGAAGAAAGAGGACCATAAGGTGCCATTCATTTTTCTCTATCTCCTCGGGTTAAAAAGTTTTAGTTCATGTAGCACCAATTTTGCCCACCCTGTACACTAGCTGCCCCGGCGAACTTTGTTTCGCCTAAATGATACTTACGTTGAATTTCACAAATCGTAGTCACCGGTGATCGGATATCAACGCCTTGGTTCTCTGATTTTTGAACTGTCAAATCTAGTTCGTGCTAGATCAAGCTCCGATCACCGGTGATTACGCTTTGTGAAACATACCGTTGAAGTTGTATAAACTAATCATTGCTATTTTTTCAAGCAGGCGATAAATTAGGCAACATATACAAAATTTTAGTACAATTGTTATTAGCACGAAAAAATTCTCCTCATTCAAGTGGTATCTAATTGTTGAACATATAACATTTTGTTTTAAATGCTTTACAGTGCTGTCATTGCAGTACCTATCTTGTAATGAATGACAACACGAATGCAAATATAAATCCCGATCGAATTGTATGGATGAGAAATAGTTCCAATGATGAATTACCTCTGATCACTCCGATCACTGTATAAACCACTTTATTTCTGCCAATACAACGCTGAAAAATTGAATTGAAGTACTTTGTCTATGGTACTTTAACTTCACTTCATATGATACGAATACGCTAAGACGTTTTCTTATTTTCCTTCTTGACGTTCACCAGAATGAATTCAAATATTTGAACCAACTAATAAAATTAGAACCTGTTTTGTGAATAGCGCTTTCTGAAGTGGAAAAAACGAAACTTTTCGAATAATATTGTCAATGTTGGCAATTCAAAATCTAATTAGTGCTCACACCATTATTTCAAACATCTTAGCCTTTTGGTGCTCAGCTTAAAATAATATGTAAACATCTCAGTTGATGGAGCAGCGAGAATTCCATGTTTCCATGGATATGGGCTGTCACACAGAATAGAAACAATAATAATATGTCAATTACTAATTATGGCAAACATAAATTATGAGAGAAGATGAGAATGGACAATTCACGATTGGAACCGATCGTCAAAATCCGATTTACTTGACATTTCGATTAAAATATTCATTCGCTTCTTGATCTGATATCTAATAGCCTTTCATCTTTCATGGTACTATAAGTTCTATACATCGCCATCTAATGGTGATAATATCAGATATAGTACCTTCACGATTACCCTATTTTGTTTTGAAGAAATAAAACTGTAAAAATAACTAATAACCAGTTTAGTATAGTATAGAACAATCAGTCATAATGTGTGAATAGCAAGCACCACATGGAGTGGTAAGAACGAATTTTCCCCCATATCTCAACGAAATCTAATCATTTTAAAGATTTGTACTCCTACGCTAAGACGTTTTGGTCAACAGCGCAGAGTTGGAGGCAACCCAAATTACACACTATATGTTTACACCGCAATCTAACGCAATCAAGCTGTAGCGTAACAGCGCGTTTACATTAGTCAAGTGAGTTGATCAAGTCAGTTGAATTGAAAGCGAATTGAATGTGTAAACCCCCCCAATTCGTTTCACTCGATCGGCTGAATTGAACGGCTTCTAAGTTGAAGCACGGTCAACTCTGTGGTAGTCACTCGAATTCAACTGACTTGATCAACTCACTTGACTAATGTAAACGCGCCATAACGGTAGCGACACCTAGTGACCTTACTCAAAAGAAGGAAAAGCATTTCCTGTATGAGTAAAATTTTCATCGATCTTTTCAAAGTTTTATTGTATTTTATAATAACCAGACCGTAGACGAATCCATATATGAAGTTTCATAACCAACAGTCTTTCTTTTATATATATAGATATTTCATAATCAAAATACAAGAAGCGAAACAAAACAAAAATTTAAATAGGTGCATACCTGTCAATTTGAAGAACATAGCTCTCAAGAAATTTCACAACCTAGGACAAAAAATCCACGACAAGATTCCAGATTTTATCAATTCAATCTATCATTTCCATTTTCTCTGATCCGCATTCGATTATTGCAAACGGCGAACGGTGTGAATAGATCGATAAAAAATTTAAAAAAATCTAAAGAGTTCATCCAATTACTACGTCCAATGAAAGGATATCGATCTATTCACGAGGTTTGCGATATCCGAACGCGCATTGGAGAAGCCGGAGAGGATAGATGGAATTATCGATCGCTAACGGAGCAAGTGGAGCGAATGGAGCATACGGATCGAACGCAACTATCGATGACCAAAACTCATCGATACATCTTTTTGAGTCTGCCTCTCACGAGGACTTTTTACGGGACTTTCGGGTACCCGGCATCGCATGAATAATGATGGAAAAGAGTCCCTGTATATGGTCAATCGGGACTACCCTTCGGTGTTCTAGGTAGTAACTTGGAAGCCCATGTGGATGCCTGAAATGTCTGGGTTACACGTTGGGTCATAAAATGCTCCTCGTGAGTGGGCTGCATAGGAAGAATAAATCAGCCATAATCGACGTCAGCTACCTGTACTCTTGAGAAGGTTTTTCTCTAAGGGCGCGACAAGGATCCGATTAGCGACCAGCAAGAACGTCCGTCTGCACATCCTTTTCGTATCATCTCGGTCCTTGAATCAATCCTGGCACCTGAACGTCGTTAACGACGTAACAGAACGAAACCAATCTGTTTTTCTGAAAACGGTGCCCTATTATTTTTCAGTGACGAAATCAAAAGAGTTGGGTTGAATAAACTATGATTTATTTGTCTGAATCTATTCTTTTCACCTTCCTTTCCCTGTTAAATAATTGGAAAGGCAACCCACAATATTCTTGTTCGGTTATTACATATCCGTCCACTCAATTCTCTCCACTCGCTCCGTTAGCGTTCGATAAGTCGATCTATCCTCTCCGTCTTCTCGGATTCTGGTTTGATTATTGCTAACGGAGCGAATATATTAATATCCTTTGACAAGACGGTGTGTAGGGATGAACTCTTTAATACTTAGATTAAGAAATCGATTGACATATGAAAGTTTTTATTACGTTTAAATTGTAATGTAATGTAATTTTGTAATAGTAGGAGGTGTAAATGACCTAGAAGTCGAAACACCTCAAATTCTCTGCAAATAAAAAAAAATCGATTGAGAATGATTTTGGTGATAAAACAACATCCATTCGAATAATTGGTACGGAATTTGGACAAATTCTTTGAAATTTTTATTTTATTACTTTACCAACGTTACGGATCGGACTTGATCCTTTTCAAGGCTATAACACAAACAAATATTTAAAACCTAAGACAAGCCCTTAAAAAATGCATGAAATCATATGAGTCTACCGTGATAAAATCATCCAATAAAATATACAGTCAAGTCTGCCATCAACACCAGCCATCAACCATCAACACCAACATATGAACAAATAATTAAAAATGTGGGGGTAAACTAATCAATGACAGATCTGACCTAATGAGTTCCAAAAATCAAACGCTAAGCTGTTGGTGTAATAAATCGAAATATGTATTGTGGTTAACCAATATGGACGTCGGAAAATTATATTGGTTGCTCCGAAAATTACTTTGTTGCTTATGGGTACGGCACAGGATGTCGGCGAGACGATTACGATGAAATTACTGATTTTCGGGTCAAATTTTCTCATGATACTCAGACAGTGTTAGAAAAATCATCCCACGACCTGTGCGGCTTAGGCATGCCGACGACAGCAAAAAATTCGGGGCTAATATCGTGGGAGGTGGGTAAAGAAAATCTTTAATTGCTTTGGGAAAAGAAAGGACACGCGGTAGCTGGAGAAGCCTTAAACGGTAAGGTTCTCAGTTGACTCGGAATCGGAATTTAAGAGTAGCTGGAGAAGCCTTAAACGATAAGATTCTCCATTGGCTAGGGATCGGTTTTAGGGTACTTCAGTGTTCGGAGACGGAAAAAATGCAATTCGGGGAATAGCGGAGTTAAGTTTGGAATTGGAAGTTAAGAGTAGCTGGAACAACCTCAAACGGAAAGGTGCTCAGTTGACTCGGGATTCGGGTTTTAGGAAGATTTGAGAAGTTATTCACTTCTTATTTTAGTACGGTCTCAAGCGGAGACGGAAAAGTGCTATTCGGGGAATAGCGGTGTAGGGTGTTAAATCGGGAATTAAAGGTTAGAGAAATTAATTTGAATAATTATTTAGATCGCGTCTAGTCGATAAGGCCGTGATTAAAGTTAAATTGCGGACAACGAGTCCGTTGTTATAAAAGGGGAAAGTTATTATTCTGGGTGTATTTCTTCGATCTCGTGATGATTATGTGAAGACTTTCAGTGAATTAATGTAATATTCAGATAGAAATATCGCCACAGATTATTCAGTGCTAAGTATCATTTCATTTTGCATTAATTTCAAATTGATACGTGGTTTGTATCGACATTCATCATTCATTTGAATTTTGTATTTCATTGGCATTTATTTTTGATATGAACCGGTTACAATAAATTTTCAATTGAAACAGTGCGTATTAAATGTATAATTTCATGCTCCTTGGTGTTCAATTTTATCCCCCACAATTATTGGATTTCATTATTACATATCTCTACATCAAACATTTTCCAGCATTCAAATGTTAGTCTCGACTAAGTTGATAAACATTCAGATATTGTTAACTTATAGTGCGATTAATTTTTCTGCGATTCGATGATATTCAAAATCCAGGGAAGCATCCAGATTATTCCTGAGATTCGTGATTTTTCCTCAAAGCTCACCAGATAAAACCAGACTAACTCGAAAACAACGCGTTTTATTGAAAATACATGAGAATACGTTTATTGATATTGTTCATACTGATTACTCCTAGGTCTCCCGAGGAGACCCTTCTGAAACTACAAGCTTCGAAGCTTGTAACTAATACTTTTATTTTCTAAAATTATCGATTCTTTCTAAAATACGAACCGTTAATTTTTTACAAGTGGTTTTATGGTATTTTTGCGTGGATTTATGGGTTGGCTACGCTGTAAGTCATAATCTACAAAATACACTACATTCCTCATCTGTCGGAACAGATGAGACGCTGTTTGTTTAATGAGAATTCTAAAATAGTATTTTACAACCTGAAAACGATAGGAAAGGTGATATACAGGGTGATTCACGGTGGATGGCACATTAGACGTTTCTAGAGAACCAGACTTCAGATCGGTTTGAAAATTTAATGGAATGCATCATCGGACCTGTTCTACCCAACTAAAATATTTTCGTCAATGCGGTGTTGCCACTTCTATTAGAAAGTAGTAGCAACTTTGCTTTTTCAAATGGAACACCCGGTATATTATTTTTGGAATCTCCAACATTTTCTCCACAACTTTTATTGACATTTCCCTATACCTATCTGTTGCCGTTTTCGAAATATAAATTAATTTCAATTTTTTTTACCGGAAAACATGACCTCTAAAAATGCTGATAACTTCGGCTTGAGAAACACTATGGCATTGAAATTTGGTTTGGAGTTAGGTGATACATAAATGCTTCCAACACTTTAGCCTGATTTACGTTACTTCAATACAGGGTGATAAAAAAATACAGTCTTTTCGGTTGCTTGAAAAAGTGACTGAAAGTTGTTTATTTCAAATGGAACGCCCTATATATTATTGAAAATTCGGAAAACTGATGAAATTCGCTAGTCACACTAGTCATATTTCGGACTTATGAGCATTTATTCGTCAAAATGTCCCTTCAGAATGGTATTTCCATTCGGTATTTGTTGGGCAGACCATGATTACTATTTAATAGTACCTTGTGACATTCTCCTAATAATAACGGCACCAAGAAGCTTGAATTTCGACATTTTCTTCATTTCAGAAGTTGCAAATACCCTCGAAACGATGGAAGAAAACTAATCAAACAAAGTGCTCATGAATTCGTTCATTATTATACCTATTAACTAAAGAGACTTTTTGAAGATCGGTGGATAAGGCGCTTGGGACCATGGAATTGGCCAGCAAGAATACCCGATCTTAGTCCGTTAGATTTTTATCTGTGGGGAATGTTGAAAGAAAAAGTTTACAAAACACCCGTGCATTCGAGAGATGAATTGTTGGAAAGGATTGCCCAAGCATTTGAAGATTTGGATTTTAAAGAAATACGATCTGCCACGACGAAAGCAGTCAACACCCGCATTTTGAAGTGCTTGGAAGTGAACGGCCAGCGATTCGAACATACTTTGAAGTATTCGACATGATTTTTCTACTTTTTAATAATAATTCATATAAATAGTTTGACTCTCAAGTTTCTTGTTGCCTTTCTTATTAGGAGAATATCACAAGGTACTATCAAATAGTAATCATGGCCTGCCTACCAAATACCGATTGTAAATACCATTCTGAAGGGACATTTTGACAAATAAATGCTCATAAGTCCGAAATTTGACAAGTTAGGTATAGGCATGAGCATAGGATGAAAGCGAATTTCATCAGTTTTCCGAATTTCAAATAATATACAGGGCATTCCATTTGAAATAAACAACTTTCAGTCACTTTTTCAAGCAACCGAAAAGACTGTATTTTTTTATCACCCTGTATTGAAGTAACGTAAATCAGGCTAAAGTGTTGGAAGCATTTATGTATGTATCACCTAACTCCAAACCAAATTTCAATGCCATAGTGTTTCTCAAGCCGCGAAGTTATCAGCATTTTTAGAGGTCATGTTTTCCGGTGAGAAAAATTGAAATTAATTTATATTTCGAAAACGGCAACAGATAGGTATAGGGAAATGTCAATAAGAGTTGTCGAGAAGTTGTTGGAGATTCCAAAAATAATATAATATAACGGGTGTTCCATTTGAAAAAGCAAAGTTGCTACTACTTTCTAATATAAGTGGCAACACCGCATTGACGAAAATATTTTAGTTGGGTAGAACAGGTCCGATAATGCATTCCATTAAATTTTCAAACCGATCCGAAGTCTGGTTCTCCAGAAACGTCTAATGTGCCATCCACCGTGAATCACCCTGTATAGTAATTTAAATGATAAAATCGATAGGGGTCAACTCTCTGGTCTAATATACAATATCCCTTGTACTAAATGTAACAAATCATATATTGGTCAAACCAAACAGTATTTAAGTCTTCTTCTTCTTCAACAGCCTGTTCGTATCCACTCCTGGACATAGGCCTCCCCTTGAATTTTCCAATTTACTCGATCTTGAGCCAATTGGTGCCAACATCAACAGTATTTAAGTAGTCGAATGAAACAACACAAATATGATTTGAAAGACGTAAAAAACAAAGAAAAAACAGCCCTCTGTACCCATTACTTCAATGAGGATCATATAATTGATTTTGAAAGTGTCGTAATTTGTGACGTGAGAACGGTGCCACCCAATATTGATAATACAAATGGCCCCCCAATCTTGGAAGGGGAAGTACAGGCAGCTTTGAAAAATGCTAAAGAGCAAAAGGCCTTGGGTCCCGATGGAATTCCAGCTGAAATATTAAAGTTGATCGAGGGGAAGAATCTAAGGAGGCTTACAAGGGTGTTCAATGTGATCTATGATACGGGTGTCATACCCACGGAATGGCTGAAATCTGAATTTGTTACCCTCCCCAAAAAGCCTAATGCTAGTAAATGTAACGAGTTCCGTACGATAAGCTTAATGAGCCATCTACTGAAGATATTCCTGAGGATAATTCACAGTAGAATATTCAAACTATGTGAGGAACAGATATCGGACACCCAATTCGGCTTTAGAAGTGCTGTGGGGACTAGAGAGGCTCTATTTTCGATCCAGGTGTTGTTTCAACGATGCAGGGATGTAAACTGCGATGTGTACGTGTGCTTCATAGATTACAAGAAAGCGTTTGATAAAGTGCGACACACAAAAATGATGGAAGTTCTGCAAAAAGCTGGACTGGATGGGAAGGACCTCAAAATCATCAGAAATCTCTACTGGAATCAGAGGGCTTGTGTCATTGTAGACAGAGAGACAACGGAGGAGATACAAATATTACGTGGGGTGAGACAGGGATGCATACTATCTCCTGTAATTTTCAATCTGTACTCGGAATACATCTTCAGAGAAGCCCTGCAAGATGTTGAAACTGGAATCCTTCTAAATGGAGAACGATTGAATAACATACGGTATGCAGATGATACCGTTATTTTTGCAGACAACCTAGCTTCCTTACAACTCCTAATGGACAGTATTACATCATACAGTAGACAATATGGTTTGGAAATAAACACCAAAAAGACAAAGTTCATGATAATCAGCAAAGACCAAAACACCCGCGGTAATTTGTTGGTAGACGGAACTTCCTTGGAGAAGGTAAACAAATACACATACTTGGGCACGAACATAAATGATAACTGGGACCATTCTGTAGAGATCAGAACGCGTATTGAAAAAGCCAGAACAGCATTTATCAGGATGAAGAAAGTCTTTACCAGCCACGACTTACAGCTGACAACGAAAATTCGCCTACTGCGATGCTACGTGTTCTCGATCCTTTTTTATGGGGTGGAATCGTGGACACTTACGGAGGCCTCCTCCAAAAAACTGGAGGCTTTTGAAATGTGGCTGTACCGAAGAATCCAACGAATACCTTGGACAGAGAGAATAACCAATACGGAGGTGCTGAGAAGAATGGGAAAGGAAAAAGAAGTCCTGAATACAGTTAAGACTCGAAAGCTACAATATCTAGGACAAATAATGCGTAACGAGAGCCGATATGTCCTTCTGCAGAAGATCCTCCAAGGCAAGATATATGGTGCTAGAGGAGTGGGCAGAAGGAGGATATCGTGGTTGAAAAATTTAAGAACATGGTTCAACCAATCAACCACTCAGCTATTCCGCGCTGCTGTTAACAAAGTTCGAATAGCCAACATGATAGCCAACATCCGGAACGGATAGGCACTCTAAGAAGAAGAAGTAATTTGTGAGAGGGAGGAAAACTTCAAGAAGAGAAATATTCTAGAGATGATTTATAATAGTTTATTTGATACCATGAATTTTAGAACTCATACGGAGCACCTAGCTGGACATTATAATTTCATCTTTTTTAAATATAAAAATCTTGTAAATTTGACATAGAATAATAATTAAGTAAAATATAACAGACTGATAATAAAGGAAGAAAAGAGGGAAAAATTAATGACAGTTGAAACAGAGCAAAAGGATGAAGAAATTAAGGAAAGAAAGGATGGATATTTCATTTGATATTTTGTAATTTATGTATTTTGAGGATGAATTCCACACAAGATTGTAGAATCGAATAAATAAGTTCATGTTTTGTTTCTGTGTCTGTGTTCGACCGGTAATTTTAGACGTATGTTATTACTTGATAATCTGTCAATTTTTGATTTTCTCATTTGTTTACACCGCTGGTGCTCTTTTATTGCTTTAGGAAGATGGACTTTCGAACTTGTAGATGTTCGTGAATTATTGTACTTGTTTCAATGTTAGTTCTTATGTAGGTTGTTTTATCACGCTTCCTTGGTGAGTTTGATTTTACTTAAAGATCTGTGAATTTGAATGTATCTATTGTTTTTTAAATAAATTGTAGGCCTGAGTAAGCAGAAGGCAACTTCTGCGAAACATCGCCACGGTTGATGTAAAGAAACCATAACACCATTCGTTTTTATTTTGTCCTATTTCCCGAGAAGAAGATTTCGATTGTTTTATTATGGAGGACGCAATTTCCAGTATTCACTTTGAACAAAGATAAAATTCTATAAAGTAGTAGATGAACAAAGCGATGGAATGAGGTTATTTCCATTTCATAGAAACGGCAAACTCCATTTCGGTACCGTTCGGCAACTTTCATGTGATTTCATGAACGATTAAAATTGGTCTGGAGAAGAACTGTAAGAGATACAGATTTTCCACGAAAACTCTTCGTCCTTTTGTGTGAGATGGCGCCAAATAAGGCCCATAACACGAATTTCTTATCAGAAATTTGCAGCATTACAAAACGCTTTACTTTCCAGGAAATTCCGCCAACTTCAGACAAGACATCGCCGAAGAAACCCAGCATGCGATCTGCAACATATCCACCAAGGATGTACAAACTTCTGCTAACGCTTCAGTAACTAGGAAACTTAAAGGTGTTTGCACTTCGAGTAAGAAATTAGAGCATATATTCAACTTTTTTTTTCTGCGGTTATAAAGCTGGGGGAACTTCATTTAAGATTATATCAACCCCAACATTTTCACTCCATTCTGCTCAGCTCCCTACGGATGAGTAAAGAGGAACGCTGAAAATCTATATCTTCGGTATTTAAAATTTCAGAAAATGCTCGAACAGGTCAATTTATTTCAAATTTTGCAATTTTTCTTGTATAATTGAGGTGTTTGGAATGCTCCGTTTATGAGGGGTGGAGGGTAGCTTTTCAAATGGCAACCCTAAGTTTTGGGGCCAGAAATGAACAGACCTCAGACTATAGAAAGAGGTGACGCGCCTTTCATTAATAAATAGTGAAGATAATTTTCAAAATCATCAGAACTATAAATACTGGGTAACTGTACTACTAGGGAGTAGGGAATCAAAATGTTGTAGAAATTTTTGCAACCTTGTAACGTACTTTGAATCGTCTAATAAATAAACTCTCAATCAAAATGAAAAGTACTCCAGATTAAAATTCATTTACTCACTTGTGCGTGAATGTCAGAAATGAGTATTTGTTTCTTCAGAAATGAGTATTTGTGTGCAGGTTTGATTGATTATTATGGTGTGAGAAGACATGATGATTCCCTATCCTTTGACTTTGAAATTGTTTCCATTTCTGATGTCGATAAGATTCTTCATCAAATTGGCTCGAATGCTGTGGGCACTGATGGGATTTCTGTGAAGATGCTCAAGTACTCTGCACCAGTCACTGTTCCCTATATTGCTCATTTGGTTAATAGCTGTATTTTATCGGGTACTTTCCCGGCAGCTTGGAAGTGTGCGGTTGGTCGGCCTATGCCGAAGACCAAGAATGTCGAGAGCTTTTCTGACTTGCGGATAATAAGCATTTTGCCTGCGCTTTCTAAGATCCTTGAGAGGGCCCTCTCTGAGCAGATGTACAATTTTTTTTTCAGAAAATGGTTTGCTCCCTGACTATCAGGCAGGCTTCTGTAAGACTTTTAGTACTTCAACTGCTCTGGCAACCGTGACTGATTCTATCTTTCATAGTTTGGATAAAAAACTTCTCTCGATTTTAGTTCTGTTAGACTTTCAAAAGGCCTTCGACACAATTAATCATCTGTTATTATGTGAAAAAGTGAAATATTATGGTTTTGCGCCACTGGCAGTCGCAATGATTAGGTCTTATTTATCGTTTCGGAGTCAGGTGGTTGAAGTTGATGGTCGTGTGTCTGGGTCGGTGCTTCTTCGTTCTGGGGTTCCGCAGGGGTCGATTCTGGGCCCTCTCCTGTTTTTGGTTTATACCGCCAATCTGCTGGAGGTCCTACAGTTTTGTCATGCGCGGGCTTATGCTGATGACACGCAGCTCGTTTACTCGTTTGAGATGGGTGGTCTGGATGTTTCTGCTCAGAGTGTTAACGCTGAAACGCTGACCTTGAGAGAGTTTGTGATGTGGCGGCTTGTCATAATTTGAAATTAAACACCAGCAAGTGTAAGTATTTGATTTTCTCGAATAATCGTCAATACTCTATAGTTGGGGAGAACCTACAGCTGTGCATTGGTGGTCAGCCTCTCACCTTGTGTGATACCGTGAGGAACCTTGGTGTCACTTTTGATTGTAAACTTGATTTTTCTTGTCATGTAGCAGGTATTTTGAAATCTGCGTTTTACCGACTGAGGCTCGTTCATGGTTGTCGTCGTTTCTTGACTTTCAGCATGAGAAAGTCCCTGGCCGAGTCTGTAATTATTCCCTTGTTTGACTACTGCGATGTAGTTTATGGACCTTGCATTAATGCTTATGTTGGTAACCGCATTCAGCTAGTTTAGAATTGGTGCTGCCGCTTTATATTTGGTTTAAGGAAGTATGATCATGTTTCTCAGAAGATTCGTGAGTTGGGTTGGTTGAGGATGAATAATAGAAGGTTTCTCCACTTCCGCTGCTTCGTTTATAGACTCCTTATGACTCGAAACGGTGTGGCTCTTTGTGGAAGGCTTGTTCCTAGAAGTTCAGTGCATTCGGTTAACATAAGACGCCCTTTCTCTTTCACTGTTCCGGAGCATCGTACTGCTAAATTTCAGAGGTGCTTTTCTTATAATGCTGTGAAATTTTTGAACAGTGTGAACAGTGATTTTGTAGCTCTTACTTATCCCCAATTTAAGCGTCGAATGGGGTGCTCACTTTTTCTTGCACAGGACGGTTAATGTTGTTTTTTTTGTTTTTTTCCTCAGTATTTGTTTGATTTCCTTTCTGATTATGTGGATTTACGATTAGATGTTTATATATGTGTGTATAATCGATGTACTTTTTCACCTCATCTTTGAAACTGTTTTTTTTTTCTCTTACATTATAATTATTGTATAGTCTTAAGAAGAGACAACCAAACGGGGTTGAGTGTAAGAGTAGTCTGGGACTAAACTTCGCCTCGGCTTGGTTCGTCTAACATCTCATCTGTTGATGTATCTGTACTGTGTACATTGGTTAATTGAAATAAAGTCGATTTATTATTTGTTTCTTCAAAAATGCATTCTTCACATTACGTCTACTAAAGTATCGGAATGTTCGCGAAACGGCTCGGCCGTTTTTGCTTCAGATAATGAATGGGCACGTTATGGCAGCACCGTTTTCTGAATCTGTGGCCAGTCAATTCATTGATTCCGTACTGCTGTTTTAAGTTTGTGTTACTAATGACGTTTTGAACTGTGTTGTCATCACGATATCGCGTACGAAAAGAGAAATTTTGATTTATTTCTTAATATTATAAACAGAATACGTTGAAAAAATGGTTCTCAGGTGTCTTTTGTTTGTGGGAGATTGGACTATTTGAATCTTGATTCGACTTTACCCTGGTATGGTCTACTCTTAATTCTAAGTAACAGTGGCCTAGATTCGGCGATTTTTAGAATTTCACTTTCCAGATTTCCTTCTGAAATTGAGAGGAGGAACGTCAATTCTGAATTTAGCTGACCCTATTTACTTAACTCTGAATCTGTTTCAATGTTCGGAATATTGAATGAATTCGTGAAAAAGAGTTCATTCACTTGTGATTTTATTGCCATTTTTCAATACCGTCACTTGGGGTGCCTTGATACATTTTTGAAATTCAATAGACCAGTCATAGATGCATAGAACACCTGGTGTAACGACTCCCTACTAAAAATCGTGACCAAAATTTGTAGATCAAAACGGCATCCTAGATTTCAGATTTTGGACTAGTTCCGGAATAAATCCGCAATATTTATCGGTCGTGGCGCTACTGCGGCAACGACAAAAAACGCGACCCCTTTCGGGAGAAATGAAAAGCTGCACAAAATATCACGTTTTCGATCGACAAGAAAGTCTTAAACAAAATCTAATCAGTGCCAACACCAGGTATTTCTATGCATCTATGACCAGTCCAACGATCTGTCACGATCAGCTGTTTAAGTGACTGCTGAGAGCAAACAAACAACAAACCGATTGTTTACTGTGTGTTTTTCACGCAATTGCTTCATTTTTGTCATATAAAAGCATGCTACTATTTTGTTGTGTAGTTAATTGGGGAAGTAGAAGACGTCTTGGCATTGTGAAATTCTATAAAATTTCTATTTGTTATTTGTTTGCTCCCAGCAGCCATCTTGAAAAGGTGATCAGCTGTTTTGTTGGACTGGTCTATTGCTTGTAGATTTGGTAAGGATAGACACAGGAAGTTCATAAGCCTGGCAATAGTTTAGTCTCGATCTCTAGTTTATTTAGCCAAAATGCCAAATTGTTATGAGTTTCAGTTGAGGTATAATTAAACAAAATGTTGGTGTATCAAATCACCCCGTAGGTTGGGGTGATTTGATACACGTATTTATTTCTTGGAAAATATCATCTTACAAGCTTCAAAAAGTGACAATTGTTTTTTCTCAAAGTTGAATTTGAGAAAAAAACATTAAAAGCTTCCCTTTATGCAGTAACAAAATAAGAATTTTCCTCTGAAACATCAGAAGGAAATTTGAAAAAATGCTTCAACAATAAAAATATAACTATAAAACATCAAAAGGAAATTTGAAAAGTCCTCTTCTTTGTTTTTGTGGCATAGGTAATCGCTACTTCACTACGAATGAGTAGATAAAACTTGTTGTCTTTACTATAAGGCCACGTAAATGTATCTTTCGAAACTTGGTAAGGTCTCAAAAATGAAACATCGACTGCCTTGTTGTATTTCCTTGGCATTTTGCATGTGTATCAGGTCACCCCAGCCTGGAACCAACTTTGTTATTTTATTTGCAAAATTTATGATTAATTTTTTTTTACTTCGAAACTTTGGAATATTGCTAACAGAGATATAAGCCTACTTACCACCAAATTTCATGAAAAACAAACTTATACAACCGTAGCTACAGGTCAAAGTTTACGGACCACCAGAAATACTACTTTTTTTGTTTTGGTTCAAACCGACATTGAAGCCCGTGTTTTAGCATTGTGACACCAAGAAAGGTAGGGATTACGCACATATAGTTGCAAGTCATAATCAAGACAAACGCACTGTAAAAAAGGATGGCTTGTATTTCAGACATATCAAGAAAGGGAAATGCCTCAAATCGTATCAAAACACCCCCACGTTTCAAGTCACCCCAATTGACCGGTACCAATAACACCACGCCACTGGACCTTTCAAAGTTAGATTCTGCCAATGTTGCCACGGCAGTATCTAATGATATCTTTTGCTATCTTCTTTCCACTCATTGAAAAATGACCAAATTTTGGCTTCACCAATTCCCTTTCAGTTTGAATTTCTGGATTTGGTTCAATTGAATTTCTGGATTTGGTTCAATTTAATTGTTTTTTTCTGTTCATTGGTATAATTGGTGTAATATCTCAAATTATGTACACGTGAATATAGCAGTAGACTTCAAATGCCTAGTCCGTTGTATTCCTTATTTACAATAAATAAATAAATGAGAATTCCTTCTATGATACTCGAGTCGAAGAATTTTCCGCTTCGCTTTATCAGCGTGCGTTGGGCATACAGTTCCGTATATTGGAAAATGATGCACTAAAATTTCATATGACTTCAAAAGATCTCGCAAGAACGTCTGCAATATCATATCTTCATCTCCTAAGGATAGCTCACAATATCGAATTTTCATTCTGGCAAGTTTATCGATATTATCCATTGTTGAAGGTATATGGACTGATATGGTAAGAATTGTCTTTGAATTTATTATGATACTAGCTGGCCCGGCGAACTTTGTACCGCCTGAATTATACTTAAAAGTTGTATAAACTTAACATTGCTTGTTTTCAAGCAGGAAAAAAATTAGGCAAAATTAAAGTTCAAAATATACAAAATTTTAATAATTTTGTAATTCACATGGAAAGAATTCTCTTTATTTAAGCGGTAACTAATTGTTGAACTTGAACATATAACTTTTTGTTTTTAATTGCTGCACAGTTCTCTTTTTGCAGTACCTAATGTGACTGTGAATAGCAGGAGTATAATCCATATGATACCTTTCCTCTCATATGAATCAAAATGTCAAGAAGATGAACAAAAATTATTCCTTTAATGAACTATCGACTATTAACACAGCCCGTCGACCAGAATTAAAAAATCAGTCATTTGTTAATAGCTCAACCTGAAGTGGCAAAAACAAAACTTTTCTTATATTCTCAAAATCTAATCAGTGGTCACACCATTATTTTAGACATCTTAGCTATGCTGCTAAGCTCAAAATAATGGGTAAACATCTCAGTTGGTGGAGCAGCGCGATTCTCATTATTCCATGGATATGAGCTGTCAATCTCTCTTCAATTTGTTCAATTTAGTTGACGATATCAAGCTCGTTAGAAGACAAATCGAGATGTTAAAATGTCGATAGTACGATCGACACGGCAAAATTATCAACACTGTGAATTATGTTCAACTCATATTCAAATTTATTGATAGTCATTCGACCAGATCAGATTAGGCAACCCATGAAACATTATTATATATTATAAGTGAAAGCCCGATGAGCAAACGTTTCAAAATTATTGACGCTTACAATACTGTCTCTGTGCGAACAGAAACACGAATATAATATGTCAATTACTAATTATGGGCAATTTTGGATTCAGTTATTTCCGCAAATATATCTATTACCCAAACAGAAATTCGAAAAGCATTTCAAAAATAAAGAATAAACATCAAGATGGCCAACTCACGTTTGAAACTGATCGTCAAAATCAGATACTTGATCTTTCGGTAAAAATTCACTGTTCCACCATCTTGAGATAAGTTTACCCGCTTTTTGATCTGGCAATAGACTATAGACTTCCATGTTACCATGAGTTCTATGCGAATCACATATCGCCATCTAACAGCGGTAATATCAACCTACGACTACGTACAGTGACCTGTCTATTCACTGTACGACTACGCATCAACGGTAGCGACACCTAGTGGCCTTATTAAAAAGAAGGAAAAGCATTTCCTGCGTAAGTAAAACTTTCATCAATTTTTTCGAAGTTTTATTGTATTTTATAATAACCAGACCGAAGACGATTCCATAAATGAAGTTTCATAACAAACAGTCCATCCGATCTCTTGTTATAAATGGTGTAACCAACATCTTTCTTTTATATATATAGATTGATCATTCTCAGCTGAAATATCAAGAATTCAACGGAATTAATTTTTCGACAATACTGTCAAAAAAAATTTACAGCACCTGACAAAGAATCCTAGATAGGTATGTTAAGGTCGCCGTTCAAAGCGAGTAGGAAAACGTATCCGATAGAGGCGCAACCGTGCATTTTTTGGAATATCTCCATAGAACTCACATTATCACTATGAGTTCTATGAATATCTCTCTACAGGGTCTTTCACGAGGAACCTCACCCATATTTATACGGGAAACTACTGAACGTATTTTCATGAAATTCAGCACTTATAAGTATTTCACGATGCTGATGAAATCTAAAATATTTTCAAGGCATGAGCACCTCCGGTTTTTCCGGAAATGACGTCAACTTCCGTTTTTCAAATTAAAACACCATTTTTTTATTGCAGAAATAGATTCATTAGAAAATTTCAAGTTATTTTGATGTAACATTTTTCAGTTTTGGTTGGAAAATTCTCTCTGAGCGGGAAAATTCGAATAAGAAAAACCGAAAATAGAGCTCCGCTGAAACAAGAATAACTTCGAGGTTTTTGGATGGAAAATTTTCATTTTTGGGATTTCTCAAGATGTGAGATTGATGTAGGCACTTTAAAAATCGAAATCGCGATTCATGATACAGGGGGTGAAAAACTCGCTTTCAAAGTTAGGGATGACAAAATCGTGAAAAATCAATTTTTTCAAATTAGAACCCCATTTTTTTATGGCAGATATTGAATCTACGTTAAAAAATAATGTGAGTGTATACATCACACCCTTGCCCTAAAGTGGATATTTTCTGAGTTATTCAAAAAAAACTGTTTTTCGTCTTGAATTTTCAGCTATTTCTTTTCCCTTCACGCCAAAAAGATGAAATTTTCAGGAACTGATACTTAAACCATGTTTCAGATTTTACTACCCTGATATGCAAGAGAAAAAAGTTACAGGTTGTTCCTAAATAGATGGCGAATTTGGATTCGAATTTGTATCGGAAACCTCTTTATTTCAACTAATCGGCCATCGGTTTTCTCTCCACTGATAAATAAATAATTCCTTATGAACCATATGCAAAAACTTACCATGTTTTACATTCTTTTTTTTAATGATAGATATCATTAATTACATCTGCCAAATTCCTCTTTGTTCAGTAGCATTTTGTGTTTACTATTAATTTGGTGATAATTCGTATTAAGTTATAAAATCGATCACTATGCCTAATTTTAGCAATGAAGATTATTTAAATCTCATTCTACTTCATGGAGAATGTAATAAAGTTGTAGATAGAACGATTCGACTGTTCATTGAGAGGTTTCCTGACCGACCCAGACCAACGAGAGATACCATCAACAGAACCATGACAAACTTGAGAAATGTCGGATCTTTCGTTAAGAAAACTATACACAAGAAGGGGTGAAAAATCTGCAGCATGGTTCAAATAACAGTTCTTGAAAATTTCATCTTTTTGGCGTGAAGGGAAAAGAAATAGCTGAAAATTCAAGACGAAAAACAGTTTTTTGTGAATAACTCAGAAAATATCCATTTTAGGGCAAGGGTGTGATGCATACACTCACATTATTTTTTAACGTAGATTCAATATCTGCCATAAAAAAATGGGGTTCTAATTTGAAAAAATTGATTTTTCACGATTTTGTCATCCCTAACTTTGAAAGCGATTTTTTCACCCCCTGTATCATTAATCGCGATTTCGATTTCTAAAGTGGATACATCAATCTTACATCTTGAAAAATCCCAAAAATGAAAATTTTCCATCCAAAAATCTCGAAGTTATTCTTGTTTCAGCGGAGCTCTATTTTCGATTTTTTTTTCGAATTTTCCCGCTCAGAGAGAATTTTCCAACCAAAACTGAAAAATGTTACATCAAAATATCTTGAAATTTTCTAAGGAATCTATTTCTGCAATAAAAAAATGGTATTCTAATTTGAAAAACGGAAGTTGACGTCATTTCCGGAAAAACCGGAGGTGCTCATGCCTTGAAAATATTTTAGATTTCATCAGCATCGTGAAATACTTATAAGTGCTGAATTTCATGAAAATACGTTCAGTAGTTTCCCGTATAAATATGGGTGAGGTTCCTCGTGAAAGACCCTGTATAATTATGAATGAAATGTACAATGGCGCTCTCTATCCGAAAATCGCTGAACTATGAAATCAATGAATATGTGGGTAAAGCAGGAATTTATTCCCGCCATATAATTGAATTTGGCGATTCTCTGCCAATTCCGTATTTCAAGTTGTTAATCTGAACATTAATGATGTGTAGATTCACTTTTAATCGGAAGTTGAACCATTTTCATAGATCTTCCGTTTGAAATAAAACAGAAGCATGAGTTGGCTCATTTTCTTCTATTTTTGAAAGAAAAAATGAACTTTCGAAATGAAATCGATTCAAATTATTTCATTAAGAATCCCAATCCTGAGTTTACCCACAAAATTTCAGTTCTCAAAGTGAAACCATTTTCAAATGAAACTTGAAATAAAAATACACTACTTTGAACGCCCACCTTAAAGCAAAAATATTGGGAATATTTTGTCAATAGCTCGTTAACATTTTATATGCAGACTGACCCATTTCAAAATATCCACCTAAATAACTCCCTGGGAAGAGCCCTGATCAAAAAATGTTTCAAATGAAAGTTTCTTAGTTTTTAGGCGGACGAATGCCGACGTTTAAAATCTGACCTTGGAGTTTGATTTTAAGGTCATTTCAAGGTCGGGTAGATTTTTTTAATAGGAAATAACTTTTTTGTTGCAGACTATTAATTTTTGAGAGAGACTAAAATATTTTGTCTGTTTTATTTTTCCATTAAAAGAATTTCTCTGGAGATATGAACTGTTTCATGCTTAAGGGGAAGTGGTACAGGTTCGAGCTCGCGAGGTCCCTTCAAAAATTGGGCTTTTTATTTCCATGATATCTCAGTTCGTATGCGACGTATACCAACAATTTTTTTTTATATTAAAGCTCAATCATTTCTTTATGAAGTGTTTCCTTCGCTTTTCCGTTTTTCTCCGTATATTAGGAAAAAACCTGGTGAGCTGTAATTTCATAAGAATCTGGACAAACGATTTTATTTCCATCATATCTTTGTCAATTTTTGGGATAAATGTATGAAATGCGAAATAGTATATTGCAGGATGTATATTAATTAGTTTTTTGTTTATTGCTCCCCTGAATTTTTAAATGAATGATAAAGTAGAAACTAAATTGATTATATTTTCAACCATGTTTTTTCCTAATATACGAAGAAAAACGGAAAAGCGAGTAATACACATCCTGCAAAATATTATTTCGCATGTATACTGAAAATTTCATTCATTTATCCCGAAAATTGACGGAGATACCATGGAAATAAAATCGTTTGTCCAGATTTTCATGGAATTACAGCTCACCAGGTTTTTTCCAAGTATACGAACAAAAACGGAAGAGCGAGTAATACGCATTCTAGAGAAATGATTAAGCTTTAATTTAAAAAATAATGTTCGTCTACGCCGCATACGAACTGAGATATCATGAAAATATAAGGCCCAATTTTTGAAGGGATCTCCCAAGCTCGGACCTGTACCACTTCCCCTTAATATGGTCATATGGTTCGGAGTTATTTCTCGTAAAATCATTCAGTTTTGTATTGCGTATGAAGAACATATTCCAAAAATAAAATTTGGTTTGCTTTCTGATTTTTTACCAGTAGTTGCTAGTAGTATTCTTCTACGTAAAAATGCGTACCCTAACCCTACCTTCAACCCTCTTCGAAAGACAGGTACAACTCCCAATTTTTCGAATAGGAAGTATAGGCTTGCGATACATCGTTTGAAAGGTCGCGTCATTCTCTTTTCAGAAATGCTATCTTTTCCATGTTTGAAAAAAATTTTCCAAAATTGAAATAGAAAAAATAATAAAAAAGTTATACTTCCTATTTGAAAATTGGGGGTTGCACATATTTTTCGAAAGGGTTGAAGGTTAGGTTCGTATGTTTAGGAAAAAGAATTACAATTTAAAATTGGATTTGGACGTGTTGCGGGATTTTCCATTTCATCAGTTTAAACTTCAATTGATCTTACGACACTAAATGTTTTTCCAGGACAACTCGATTTGCGTTTCAAAGAACTGGAATCGAAGCTTCTGAAAGAACTTCAAAGCATTAGAAAAATATTGATTCAATCAGATGGAGGAAAAATATTTGATACCGGCAATCCATATCCAACTGATGATGTTTCTCCTGAATATTCATCCAGCACACATTCCACCAAAGCTCTAAATGAAGAGGAAGATTCTGAAGAAGCCTTACCCATTTTTTCTTCTTTCAAAACTACGAGGTACAACTATCACAACGAAGTTGATGAAGAACCAGTTTTCTTTCCAGAGCAATCGAATGCCCAAAAAGACGAAGAAATGTTTTCTTTCGATAATAAAAAATTGGAAATTCAATCAGATTGGATCAAACCAGAAATTAGGATGGCCCAATTGAATAATACCATAAAGAAAGGAACGAAAAATATATATTATTATTTTTGGAAAGTGGAGAATTTCAACAAACTGATAACAAGGAGTGATGTGTATGTTGCAAGTCCAGCCTTTGTGGTTCTAGGTACGTTTGGGTATATAACATCTTTTTAACGTATTTATAGTCCTTTCAAGTTAAATCATTTTGGCTAACCTAACCCAAAGAAATAAAAAAGTTTTTAAAATAACCAACCTGACCACCTAGGTGCCATTCGAAATAAGACTCAGAATAATGGCTTCTTTGCGTATAAGAGCAATTTTTATTTTTTATACAGGATGAAACTTTGACTTGTACGGGTATTTCTCTGTAAACTGGGCAACTCATTGTCTCAGGCTAATATTATTTAAAAAAATGCAGATCATATTTATTTCGTAGATAATATCATAAAATAATAATCTTATCTACCTCTGCTCAGTGTTCAATATTCAATGAAATAAACTTTATTGTATTGAAAACGATGTTGAAGAACTTGAAAAACAGTCCCCTGTCGTGTCACTGAAGCAGGTAAGTCACTTCATACTAAATTAATTAAGACAATAACTATGGGAACCAATCAAATTGTTTGAATGTTCGAACAGCATTATTTCATGGTCAAAAAGGTCCGTTAATTTTTTATAATTATTATTCCATTATACTAAAAAGGTAAATTAAAGTATGTCTCCACATTTTGTGAACAGTTCCCCTGTCTATATTTCAAATTACGCGTCAAGCACTGTAAAGGTTAAACAGCGCCATGGCTTTTTTTTCAAAGTTGACATGGTTGCTGTCATTACTTCCCAGACGCCATTTCATTTATTGCTGCACGAGCGTCTTTTCATGGAAGTCACGTCGTTACCTGACAGGTAACAGTCCTCTGGTAAGGATTATTTTCATTTCTTTTCTAGTAATATATTCTTACATTACAAATTTTTTATATCGTTGTAATAGATGAATATTTATTTTGTACAGCGAAATAACATGAGATCATTACATATTGTGCTATCTTTCAATGAAGTAAAATTAAACAGTCCCCTGACCTGTTGGGAGACAGGGGACTGTTTCCGTATCCAAGGAACTGCCTTCATATTATGTTTATCATTGTTTTAGATATACGTGTACTTTGAGTATGATACTGATATCTCCTAGGTCTCCCGAGGAGACCCCTCAAAAGCTTGTAGCTTGTGCGAGTTAGGAGAATCAGTTGTGTTCTATGTAGGCCTTCTTACCGTGTCCTTGCGCCACCTTAGGCACATCACCGAGAATAGAAAAATTCTTTCCTAGCCTCGGGATTGAACTCGGGACTTTCGGGGTCCTAGTCAATCACCTTAACCACTAGGCTAGGGTTCCAAGGAAGAAAAAACCCTCTTAGGAAGATATTTTGAAAAGGAAAAGAGGAAATGAGCAGAAGAGAGATGAGTAATGAAAATAGAAAAAGAAAAGGAAAGAGCTTAGAGAGAAAGAACGTATTAAATACCTTAAGAAAAAAGAAAAGGGAACTAGGAAGCTTGTTGAGAATATGACCCCACGAGAACACCGGGAAGCTAAGAAGAAGTGGAAAGAACATTGCACCAAGTATCGCAATAAAAAAAGTATAAGCGAATATTACTAACTCGTACATGAGAGAGAATGGTCCAGATTCTGATTTAACTAATTCATTTCAAATGCCAAAACCTGAAGTTGCTGAAATAATTCGAAAAAGATATTCTAGAGAGAAGATGCTAAGATATAGGATAAAGAAAAAAAAACATGATAAAATTAGAGTCTTGAAGATGAAAATAATGAAGTACAAAAAACGCTTCTCGTGATTAAAGAAGAAAGCAAATACTTAATTCCTAAACTGTGATTTTTTATGAAAATTGAAATAGAATAATTTTGGTACAGAATTTTTCATTTGAATAAACAGTCCCCTGACATGGACACAGTCCCCTGTATCGACCATTTCAGAATATTGTTAAAATTTTCTAAAGTAATGGAAATATTTTTGGTTCATCTCTCGTTCATTAATAAAAATGTAAATATATATTTATTGAATAAGGTTTATTGAATATATAAGCAAAAAAGTCGTCTAGACATCTTTTTTAGACGAGTTGCCCAGTTCACAGAGAAATACCCGTACATATATTCCAACCGTAGATTCCTCTCATCAAACGAACCATTTTTTCAAAGTTCGATTTCATTCGAAAGATATAGGGTGTCAAAAATCCATGAAAAAAACACTTTCCTTTTCCTATCTTCGGAACCGTTATTTTAAAAGAACTGGATTTTGGTTGAGTGTTCACTCTATTTATGGTGCATATTCCTCAATCAAAACTTATTCAATATTTCTCCTGGTATAAAAGTAACAACGTAGCCGACTCATAAATCCACGCAAAATTACCATAAAACCGTTTGAAAAAGAAAAACTTTTCATATTTTCGAAAGAATCAATCATTTTAGGAAATAAAATTATCCGTATGGTTTTTAATGAAACGCGTCGTTTTCGAGTTATTCCTGATAGTATGATTCGATAATCACGAATCTCGAGATTAATCTGGATGCTTCCCTGGATCTTAAATACAACCGAATCGCTGAAAAATTCATCGCACTACAAGTTAACAATGTTGTCAAAACTTTTATCACCTTTGTCCAGACTGAAATTTGAATGATGAAAAAACATTTCATTTTGAAATTAATGAAAAATAAAATGATACTTAGCACTCAATCGAAGAAGGAACTTATTTTGATGGGAGAAATATGGCCTTTTAATTGCAGATGAAATCTGAGCAAACTAAGTGTTTTTGTTAAGAAATATCGTATTTTTAACACTTCAACTTATTCAAATAAGGTTAGTACTTGAGTATTCCCTATATGTATCAACTCAATTTCAATCGAGATGTATGAACTTTGTTGTCTTTACAGAATTCTATCAGGCATGTATTTGGCCCAATTTTTTTCCAATACTACATCTTTTTAACAGATCCGAATTCGGAAAATGGTCTCAAGAATCTACAGTTGAAATGTATTCACAAGTCACCCTGCATGTAATAATTTAGTTTCAGTTTCGATTTTTTTGTCTGGCTCTGTGAGTTTTCCGCAGTGTTGAAATTTGAATTGGGTACCAAAAAATACCTAGATGTGACAAGAAACCGATATTTTATAGAGCTTACACCTAACCCACAACGTCAACAAAATATTAAATCATTAAATTATTGATGTAAAGATAAAAGATCATTAATGATGATTAAAATTTATATAGTGACTGCCTGCATTAATGTTCGAATAACGGAATTTTTTATGTAGGTTGAGCTTTCCAAAAATAAAGAAATCAAATCAATGAAAGTAGCTTCGTTCAATATTTGTTCAGTTCCAATTTTCGCAACATTAGCGACACATTCGCAAAAGTCTTGGCCCCCCCTAGGTTTCTCAAGACATAATCAATATTCTGGAAATGAGATGAATATTTTTTCTTCTATTTCAACTGCAATATAGAGAGAAAAAGATAATTTATTGTCTGACTTATTACATCAGGCAAAGAGCCATCGACCTAGGGTCCTTCAGCTAACTGCAATATATTTGTTAGAAAATCTTTGTTTGTTACTCTTTGCTTTATGCCTTTATGCTGGATGAGACAAAAAAAGAAACATGAAAAAAAAATCCAAAATTTTCGATTATTATATATAATTTGGACGAATCCTACCCTGCCTATGATTCATAATACTAAAGGAAAATAAATATCCTACAGATTTCTTTAAATGAACAACTAACAATATGAACCGACAGATTATAGTTCCTTTAGTAGCTACTATGTGCCGCTACTTTACGGCCAAAAATTGTTGCATCAATTCGTTCAATGGCATTGGTCCTCAATGGTAATATTAATATTTCAGGTCACGATATTTTCATCCAAATATTTCCTAATCAGCCGAGGAAGAATTTTGTGACGATAAAAATGAGAGGCAACAAGAGCTTCGTGAAAAATCACAAATTTTCAATTCTACGAAGGACAACAACTGGTGAAAATATTAATAGCTCTCTTTTAGGATTCGATTTGAGCAGCAACAACGTCTTTCCTGTACCTTTGAAATCCATAAGAAATTATGAATGTCTGAAAGAAGACAATATTATTATTGAATTGAATATTTTTTTGTGACCTAGTAATAAAGAAAAATAAAAAAAATGTCTGTGATTTTGCCTTATATCCAAGGAACAATTTTTTGTGAAAATTTTTTTTTTGACAAATCATTTTGTCGCATATTTATAATTTTGGGTGTGTTTATTTGTATATTATTATTAAATCTTGTGTTTTCAAATTGGACTCCAATCAGTTTATGAATGATTCGAATGTTCTCGTCCTGATTAACGACTTGTTGAACAAAATATATGCAATATTCATAATGGTGTGCTCTACTCGAAGGTTACAATGCATTCTAAAAACAAAGCTGTCATTTTCAAATAATATTCAAAATAAAAACGGTGAAAACAAAATAAATCCAACAAGCATAACCAATATTCTTCAATCAGCTGATTCCAAACTTCAAACTGCAGTTCGAACTATTCCGCTACCTGCTTTCAAACCGCTTCAAATTATTTTGAACCATTTGGTGCGTGACGTCACCAGTTCGACGGAAAACACGAATATTTCAAAACGGACGAAATAGTTTTAAAATATTGTCACGCGAAAATTCGGCTTTGGTTTTGGTATATTGGAATATTCAATGAATATGCGTATGGGAATCACTCAGCGTCAGCGATATTCGAAGAATATTCCGTATATTCCAAGAATATTCTGAAACAATTGTTTCAGATTATCACAAAATGCTATGTCAACCTCTTTGAAGAAAGAGAATGATTAGTACGCCCTTCAATATAATTGTCAGCTTATTCTGTAAACAAATCCATTCTCCCTTCACTTATACGGGGAGACAGAGTTTTAATCTGTGCTCTTGCATCATACAACAAGAATTTTATGGTGCCCCGTTCAACATGTCCTCTGCTAATACTGAGATTAGGAGCGGGAAATCAATCTGTTAGTTGAATGATCACAAACCAACGTTTGAGACGGGTCGATTTCTGATATTAAGGAAAGTAAGTGTTCTATGGTGAAATTCATAGATATTTTTACTTTGTTATCCGAAAAATCAACAAGCTGGCAACGTCCTCTCAAAAGCTCTGTGAAATATTCATAGAAGAGTATTGTTTTGAATACAAAATAGGTTGATATAAGCGACTGAAATTGGGATCGCCGCGCTATACCGGCGAGAATTAGAACTACTCTATATGGGCATTTCCAAAAAGGAATGTCTTTTGAGAAAAGTGAACAAAACCAGTGTCCATGCGTTAGTCCATACGTTAAATCGTTTACGATAGGGGGCGTACTGCTTTCTTGATTTCGTCTATAGCATCAGTAATCACAAATTGAAAGCAAATCCTTTCTTTATAAGATATTTTTGGGATATCGGGGAACATAAGAACAAATTATGAGCGTTTTACAAACCAATCTTCAGGAAAATATGAGGAAAAAGGTACTGGGCGGAATTCGTCCAAACTGAATATTGCGGAAACAATTAGGCGCAAAATACTGCGGAAACAAGTGTACGCCAATAAAAGCGTTTTCTTTCCGCGATCATCTAATATCTACTTAATTCATTAATTATCCTCTAATTAGAGAAAATTTGGCGCATTTCGACATAAAGTGGAGTAGGCCTACTGGGGGATACCACGCCAACCACTACCTACAGGGTGATCCTTAACTGCTGTTTCGATTTTGAGTCGTTGAATTAGATCCGGTAGGTGGCGATGAGTTAAGGCTGGAGATCCATGGAAGACTAGGACTTTTACCTCTATGGTCTGGATATATTTTGATTAAAATTTGTGAACGCTTGTTTGGGTCCATGGGTAAATAAGGCTGCAATTTTTAAATTTTTGACGAAAATATACCCCACGAGCCGATAACGTTGATATTGGATGAAATTGTATATTTAAAAAATATTTTAATCTCAAAAAGGGTAATATAAATGAAACATCTCTCAAAACATAAAATAATTTAATAAAATCAAAAACAATAACTTATTATTAAATTGGACATATTAATTCCCTTACAAAATATTATGGAATTTGACTGATGTTACATAACTTACATACAACAATTGATAGGACAAAATTAAACAAGCTCTTTAAAAGACAGCTGATATGCACCTACTACATACAACATCCGAATTAACAAAAAAGTTCAACAGCAGAAAACTGCCAATATCAATTTCCAAACAAAGCAAATGAAGAAATGAAGTTTCTGGACGAAAAAGTTAGAAGAACATTCAGAAGTGATACTAGCCTTCATCTTTCTGTTACTTCCAGAGCATTCCTCGATTTTCACAGCCAAGAATCCTGGTATGCTCTTCTAACTTAATGTTTTATAATTGGTGCATATCAAGGGAAGTGCTCTTGCTCAATTTTTACAAAGATTTTCCAATCTAATATTGTTAACAAACACACAATATTGGTCAGTTATTAGATGAAAATTTTTCAACCACTAATTAAAAGTTTACAGGATATTCCATCGAAAGGAAAAGAGAACACTTTTTACTCTTCCGTTCATATAATTCCAAATACAACCGGTTAAAATGAAAATCATATGTTCACAAAACTTCAAGCGCCTATATATAATTCATATAAACATCCCACTTTATAAGATGAAAAAGAGAAATAGGCAAAAAAGAAAGCCAAATCCATTCGATATTAGCAGGCAATTTCCAATTTAATCTCCCTTATTTTTATTTCTCATTCTCTCACCAGCAGTCCAAAAAGAATGATTAATATTTTAGTATCATGTATAGAAAAACATTTATAAACACAAATATGTGCTAGGACTACCAAATGCTTGAAAAAAATTGAAATATGGTGATCTTTTTCTCTATTGGTTTATAAGTAAGTGTTTTCAATCCCGTTTATTGTCAAAAGAAGTTAAATTCCTAGAAGTTACGTGTTCTGGAAAACTTAAGAAATGCGCGAAAATTTATCGACAAAAAATTCACTATTCCACTGAAAATTAGTTTATGTTCAGTAATAATAATTACAGATGGGCTGAAAATGATCAGTGATATATCCCCATTCGACTGAGAAAATTTCCACCCAAAACATTGTGATAATACATTTATGAATTCTCATACATTCTACCCAAGGAAAATGTTGGTAGCAAAAAACTTATAAACATTACCTAATTCATTTAAAAACTGGTAAATTTATTCCTTGGATTTCTTTAATATTCCGATTAAGTTTGCCACACTGCATGGAACTAGAAAGCAATATTTAAATTTACTCATTCAAGATTAGAAAATCAGTTCTTATAAGGGATAAGTAAAATTTGTGATAACAAATTTCAAGAATTCGTTGGAAATTGTGGGGCACTTTTTGAAATAGAACTAACAAAATATTTTTACCGTCATTTTGCTTTTTGGGAAATATTCTCGAGCACATTATCTTTAATACCTTCCGAGCAAAATTATGCACAAAATATTTTGATAGTTTATGATCGATTAAATTCATAGTTTTTTATCTTTCATTTTGGCTTTATTCGTGAATGTCAATTTTTACCATTCCTGCAATTTATTGAGTAGTCCTAGCAACACAAAAATTTAAAAATCACATACTCCATTGATTCATTTACGTTTTCTTCAATGACAGCTCTGAAAAAGACTGCATGTATTAAAAAGTATTTACCTTATACCAGGTGTCCTCAAATATCGTACTTACTATTGGAAGTTCATCAATTTCATACTCATCATTCATATGGTAAGTTTATCATCAATAATTCCACTATGTTCAACATATCACCATCGACTAGTTGAATACACACATCACTTTGTTCATAGAAAAATCACAAACAAGAGTTTGCTTACGAATTGAATTTTGAGAAAGAACACTTACGATGTACACCTATTAGATCGGATTTTATGATAGAAAGAGTCTGCTAACGGATTTAGAAAAAAAAGGTCCCACTAATATCAATAAAAATATATTAATGTCTTACATCAAAACAAATGAAATACAAAAAATGCAATTTTCTCACATTCATTTTTGTAAACAAATTCATAATAGGAAAAGACAACATCAAATGATTTGGCTCAGCCAACTACATTCTCGACTATGATACTCCAAAAATCGGCCAGAGTCAAATTTTTTCAAGGTCAATATCTAGAAAATCTCCAGTGAAGATAATCGCCAATATATACAAAAGAAAAACAATCAAAAATATTGTCACCACTCATAGTACGTTCATGCCAAAAGAATCGAATTATATTCGAACTCATAAGAAAGTTTAATAAAAGTGGAAAACGAAACAAGTGTACAAAAATATTCCTATTGTACTAAAAAGCAGAATAAAGAAACAATAATTTGAGAGAGAAATCTGCAAGAAATAGAAGGAATTCCATCGATTTTTTACTAATCAGATTAGGAAAAAATTGAGTTCAACTAATCCATGCAAATTTAGAGTTAACAACATAGGGAATTCTTCAAAATTTTTGGCAAAATTATGATGTCCAATTTAAATCACTAGAGAAACGAAAAACAAAACCAAAAAAATAGAAGCTAAAACGAAATTCGTCAACTGAAAATATATTGAATTATTATAGCATCACAATATATAATTTAATTCAGATCTCAACTGGGCCTTAGTTTTGATTTTTCTCGTTTACTTTTTCTAGATAAAGCCTGAGTGACTCAAGGACACCTGGTATAAACCGAAGAGAAGTTTTAGTTCTTACAGTCTACGTATTTCTACATTAATTTAATATATTATATATAACAATACTATTTATATAATGAACCATAGTCAGAATGCTTTTTTGCACTGTTTAAAAACACTTTGGCTTCAATCCATATTCGGACACATTTCTCATTTTTCCCTAGTAAAATGGCACTAGATTTTTATCCCATCGCAGCCGCTAAAGCTAAGCGCACATTTCTGGACACAAAAGGATTTTTATCAACAGTAAATTACAGTAACATCACAAATTCGAAGATCCATCACAAAAATACAAATCTCTGGTTTTGTGTTCTAAACCAAATTGTACTCGCGCAGATTCGATTGCAGTATGGTATCTTTCACTGCCGCAAATACAAATTTGATGTTTTCCGTATCTGAAAGACATCAAAAGTTTATTAGAAATAGGTCAGGGAAGGTGAATAAAGGAATGCTTATTGGAAGAGGAAATTATTGTGGCTCAAGCAAATTCGAAAACAAATAAAGCAACATAGGTTCCTCATGAAATGTATTGAGAGAGATGTAAAACCACTGTTAAAATTATCACTTGGTTGCATGACCTAGGGCGGGTTTTAACTCAGTAGGTTAACCTCTGGTTTCCGTTGACCATTGGATAACATTGATTTGGGTTGTTGCATGCAGAAATCTTGAATTGACTTAACCTTACTTGGCAGGTTAACCATTGGTTTCAAGACCAACTGGTTAACCAACTGATTTACAACCCACCCTTAGTCGTATACATGACGAGTCATAAATGAAGAATGATATGTAACAGCAAACAGGTCAAGTTAGATATAAATAAATGATCGATACATTCAATTAAAGGAATAATATACTAACATATTTGATTACTAGTCCAGAAAAAGCCTTTCTGGACGTGTAATGAACGATATTTTTCATTACACCTCTCTGAAAACAATCTAGCGATATTTGTTCTTCGGCAGAAAGCATATTTCGATATTGTGAAACAATAATTATTTAAAACACCGACATCTACTGTCATCGCGCAATCGTTGCTTTGTGTCTCAGCATAGATGTCTCAGCGCACCGTAAAACGTTTTACGGTGCGGCCGCACGGAAAAAGGGTCAATTTCGATGTTCTGAATCGACATGTTATGATAGGGTTTTCAGAGCGGTGTAATAAAAAAATATTTTCTGTTTCTTGCTGTGATGGAAGCAATAAGAACCAAATCTGCACACATACTATTATTGAAATAAATCAAGTGTAGACTAAATCTTTTTCAATACATTTTTTCTCTTATAACGTATGGTCCTAAAGTTTTGGGAAAAATTTCAAAAGCATATAACTCTGATCTTATATTTTTATCGAATGATTCAACAATTTAACTTAACTATCCTTATTATAAATCAAAATTCAAGTAACAGACAAGGGACCATTATTTTCGATTTGCCCAATTATTCCCCTGACACGTTGCTTCTCAATCAGACCAGGTGAAATTTTTCCCAAAACTTTCGGACCATACGTTAGTTAATTTCAGTGGCATTGTTAGTGGCAAATAAATAAAAAATTAATACTTGAATATGATAAGTTGAAAAGGTAGTCATGCAAACTACACACTTGCAATAAGTTATTCAGGAATTCTCCTTTTTTCTACCCGATATACATGGTGGCCCACCTTGAAGATCCTGTATATTTTTGGATGCCCTGATGACTTGTTTAGATTAATTTCAGGGACAGTACTGTGAAAACCGCATAAAATTCTGAGCAGTAGTTTTTGTGTGTTGCGCGAACGACTTCAAATAGACAAAAAATCTAAAAATGGCTGTTTTGCCTTCTAAACTACTCATATAAGAACTAATCACATACGGTTTTTTTTGCGAATCATATCTCTGATACAAACGTCGGACAGTCTTTCATATATATTTTTTTTAATAGATTCCTCTCATACAATAAAACATTTCCTCCTCAAATGATTTGTCAATTGAATCATATGATTCATATTATACCAACCATAGATGCATAGAAATACCTGGTGTTGGCACTGATTAGATTTTGTTTAAGACTTTCTTGTCGATCGAAAACGTGATATTTTGTGCAGATTTTCATTTCTCCCGAAAGGGGTCGCGTTTTTTGTCGTTGCCGCAGTAGCGCCACGACCGATAAATATTGCGGATTTATTCCGGAACTAGTCCAAAATCTGAAATCTAGGATGCCGTTTTGATCTACAAATTTTGGTCACGATTTTTAGTAGGGAGTCGTTACACCAGGTGTTCTATGCATCTATTACCAACCTTAGTGTTTGACGTCCTGTCTATTTTCAATACTGCTTATTGGCAACTGCGTCAAGCAGGAGAAATTTCTATGTGTTATTTTTTATGTTCATAAACTACGGACTGGAGGTCAGAATGCATTCTTAAGGGAGGAATATTGCTTTTGTTGCTCGTTTCTTCAACATTTTTATTACAAAAGGTTATTACAGGATTAATTTCAAAAAGTTATTTTAAATCGAGAACTAACACATTTCAGTTATTTCAACTCATACCAAAAAATATTATCCAGGCACGTATTCACCCAAATATTTTTTCTTAAATGGCTACACCTTCTTAGAAGAGCCCAATTCGGAAAAATGGTTTCTCATGACCTCAATATTCAGCGAAAAAAATTGTAAAAGGCAAAAACTCACCCTGAATAAGGAGATAAAACACCTAATACCTAGTATAGATAGTTTTTGAGGGTTTTCACTAAGAACATATTTCTACGAAATGGCAGTTAACGTATTGAATTCGTTGGCAAATCAAAATATACAAAAATCTTCATCAAACACCGTCTAAAGCCGCATGGTTGCTACCGGTTTTTAGCTGAATAACTAACCAGAATTTCGAAGACAAGTTCTACCAACGATATGTGTATCAGTGCAAAGAATCAGGAATGATGGTAGAATTAGTAAATATTTACTATGAATTCCACTAAAAATATATATCTAAAAACATACAGGACATTCCAAATAAAAAAGAATGTGTCATTTCACTCTCGATCGTTCGAAGGGCTGTCCCCATGAACTTTTGTTTCATACATAGGATTCTAGATTTCCATACATGGATAGAGGAGTTCCTGGTGGGACACCATGTAAGTAACTTGTACAGGAATAAATGTTAAAGGAACGAAGCGATCAAAAAAGATTTTCATTGATTAATCTTAAAGGCTCCATCAGAACAATGCCTTACTACACGAATAGATCTACAATCAACCAATGGATTTGTCCCTCAATGTTTGGTTTTTGACTTGTTGATAGTCTTTTCATATTAATGGAAAATATTTCAACATAACGAGAGATGTTTTATCCACTAATAAAAAGTGGAAAAGAAAACAATGTTTTTTTTTCTGTTTTGATCGATCAGGACGAGTCCATCGACTGAACTAATAAAATACAAAAGAATGTATCGTGTATCACCTGAAATTTCAACATTCACATGCAAAATCGGCGTTCATGCCAAGTTGAACTCCTTCAAAGCTGTTTGCATAATGGTGTCTTTGACAGCACAAAATACAAGTTTAATATTTTCAGTATCTGTTAATGTCCATTAAACCCATATTCCAGTTAGAAAAGCATGCAAAAACAATCATATTATTCGGCAAAAAAACAGACCAAAATCCTTTTGGGAACAAAAGAAGGAAAAATATACACAAGCTCCTCAATACTGCTACAACCTTTGATCGGTTCTGTACTTCATTTTTTTCCTCCAAAGAAAACATATTTTCTTGTGTACCGACAAATCTTTGCGTGCGCACTTTCAAATGCAAAAGATCAGAGAATTTGCTTATTGTATATTATTTCACTATCTCTAGGGTAAAGTATCAACTTTCAATTTTAAAATTTCCAAATTTCAACTTTTTGAAATGAACTGCAAATGACGAGCTGGAAGGATTAAATAGATCACCTGTAGAATTGGATCAGCTTCACTTCATAGATCTAAATCTAGTAGTATTGGAGAATTTCCAACAAGTTACAATAACAGATTGTGAGATAGAGTGTGAATTTTCCTTGTTCCTAAAAGGCTTAAGAAAACGGAGAAACACATGCTAAGCAACATCAATAAGCTCGTGCTCAAAACCTAAAATCTATAGATACCTGTGGCACAAGTAAAATGCGAGTATATAATTTTTTCGGTGTCAGGGTTGAGGTCTACAAACATCCTGAGAATGAACTCCCTAGCTGCGATTGCATCTCTTTGTGCACCTTAATTGACAAAATACAAGCCATTACATAAAGTATTAGGGTCTTACTCAATACTGTGAAACAAAAAATAAATACGGAGATTTCAACATGTTATGTTGCTCCCCCTATATAAAATTAAATAGGAAATCCAAAGAGAAATCGATATATGTATGCTATTTATCATAAGATTGCCACGACGTCATTATTCCTATCAAACACAAATTCACCAGCAAATCGCCTTGAAACGTTCACAGAATCAAATAATTTCCACTGCTTGTAGTGCCTTTTACGATTTTCCGATGTGCCTGCGAATTGTTGTTTCTATTTTTGATTCATCGAGGCAACCCCCTTTGTGTTTACAGTTGAATACAGGGAGTTTAACAGGAGGTAGAACTCATTAAAATGAACCAATTCAACACAAATCACCGGCATGAAACTTTCAAGATGCCGAAGTTGTCATCTATTGACATCGAAGTCTTTTCCGTGAAATCAATATTACGGATTTGATCATTTCGTGAAAAGGGATGTTGATACATGTTACAAATTCATATAAATTGAGGTTTTCCACATTGAAGGTAGTTTTTGAAATACTAAAACAATATTTTAGTGATCTAATTACTCTCATTAAATTAAATAAAATCGATTTAAAATGTGTAATCTATTACCGTTTATCACGTGACTGCAAACACGAATGAGAATACGTGACGTCACTGTTCTGTAGACAAGCTAACCTATAACCTTACTGTCATCACGAGCACGAACTTACGAAGAACAGAAGAGAGTAAAACGTATGACCAGCGAACTATTTCACGATTATTTGATATTACGCAAACGATTCGTTCGCAAGAAATCACACAAGATCAGTTCGCTTTGACAGACGGCGAAGTCTGTTTACCGTATAGTGACGTCATCATAATCACTTCATTTCAGCGGGAATTTTGAAAACTATTTTTATTTACGCATTTTTTATTGGTATTTGCTATATTTTTTCCATGAAAATATTTTTTTCGTGTTTGTATAGGGCTTATCTACAAATTAAAATAATTTCCAAAAAATAGTCAACATCCCTATTGCACCTCGAGCGCTGTCAAGTTCACGTATACTGCGACTGAAGCGCGTTCATAGTTCTATACTATACTAAACTGGTTCTATACTATACTAAACTGGTAGAATCTATATAATTGATGCATTTTTTCAACTGTTTTTTATGGTTTATTCTTTCGAGATCTACCTCCTGTTGAAAAAAAGGATCGAAATATGTTTTCATCTTTCAGTATTGTTCCTTAAACTGTCTATGAATGTTTGTGAATGGTTTCGACAATCTGGCAACCATGTGAGTAATCTGTTATTGGCGTCATGACACAGCTATGATAATAGTATATTCTAAAACTAGTTGCAGAATGGGCTCCTATTCCAATTCGAACGCATGAGTATTGGAATTGCATTCTGCAACGAGTATTAGACGATATTTTCTCTATTTCAGTCAAATTTTGTGAAATTCAATGAAAAATTCAAATTATAGGTCCTAGTGACTTTCATATTGTATCTCGGCAGTCGGTGTGAATGTTAGGAAATACGAAAATTGACATTTCCAAATTGACGTCTGCTGGAATTTGATAGGATCGGAAGTCATTGTTGACAACCACATAACGAAAAATGTAACTGAAAACGATGCTGTTATGAATTCATTACAGCACTGTTTTTAGTACTGTAATGAACTGATTACGATACTGAAATAGAGAAATGGATTATATTTGTAATTTCCATCAATCATTGGAGCAGAACTTCATTTATATCTTTCAGAGCTCCTTAATTTGAAACATCGAAGGGTCTTGGATAAAATTATATGGTTTTTCAGAGCTTTGGTTCAATTATTGTGATTTATTTCAGGTATCTCATAAAGAGCATAACACATGTACCTACAAATATTATCATGAAAAATTGGTATCCATAAGAGCATTTGACTCTCATCAACCTAATAAAAAACTGATAAGCTAATCTCTGAAAAAACATGAATAATCGAATTGGATTAAGGTAACTTCTAACGGTCTTCTAGCGATAAATTCAAGAGTATTTTGCACTGCTTCACTAAAATACAAAAAACTAGCAGACTACATTGAATTGAACCTGTAGCTGTTGTGAAATGGGAGTAGCAACTCCTTTCTGGATCCGGATTCTCTTTCAAATAATTTTTCAGAATATATTCTCTGGCAGATATATGATCTTGTTTTGGCCCTTAACATTAGAATATCAAGTCAAAATTCCTTCAGATATCAATTAGGTTATGTTGTGCAGAAACTTACCATCATATTCAGGAAAATAATCTACTAAATGCGAATACATAATTTTTTCTTCGAGTAAATCCTTTTTATTTAAAAATAATATGACTGATGAGTGTTGAAACCATGGGTAAGTAATAATAGTTTTAAATAAAGCTTTAGATTCCTCCATACGATTCTGCAAAAAATACGAATATATTAACGCTTCATCTTTATCAATTCATTTATCACTCACCTCGTTTTCTGATTCAAAAAGAATCTGATCGTATTCACTTAATGCTACTAGAAAGATGATGGATGTTACGTTCTCAAAGCAATGAATCCATTTTCTTCTTTCTGATCTTTGTCCTCCTACATCTACCATCCTGTCAATCGAAAAAAACATTAGTTATATTGATATTAATGATCCTCCTTTTCTTCATATTATACATATTTTCATTTGTTCACTTTGCATATTGTGCAGACTGAAAACAGATTATGTCTTTTTTCATTTGAAATATATCAAATGATTGAACTAAAGCAAAGATGAGAATGTATAACTACTCTAAAATAATCTTGTCGACAACTACCAAAAGCAAAGTCAACTATTGCATTCAATCATTAAAGCTTTAGAATTACATAACAACAATAAAAGCAAAATAAACACAGAGATTCCACAACCACAAAGAATATTTAAAGCATGCATAAAAATATGTTTGGAACTTATCATTATTTCTCCACAAGCTAACCTTACAATACAGAAAGATACCGCAGGGATGATTACTATTATAATTCATTTCAAATAAACTTTCTGATTATCCTTAGGAGCAAAAATGACTCTCAGCAGCGTTTAGACCTGAATTTATAGTAATTAAAAAATCTTGAAATTAGGAATTTGAGATGTTGTGCCAAAAAAACTCTTCAAAACAAGTTCCACAGCGATAGGTCCTGAAGTGGGTGGTACAAGGTAAAAGTGTCTACACTGTTATGAGTAGCGACAACTCATTATTTCATGAAGAGTCACACTAAGTTCTCGGAAGACTGTTTATCCTGATATGCGTTATTTTGTGATTCGTCTTCAGTACAATCTACTGAGATATATCGAAATATCTAAAAAACATGTAGAACTTATACCGATTTGGGCTAAACATGAATAGATCGAACTTCTGAGTGTCCTGTGCAAGAAACTTGGAAATATGTATGTGAAAATTGAGTTGTCATCGATGCTTATTTTGATAAAAGTGTTTCTTATTTGTATCCTATTTTCTTTGTATAGTGCGAATAATTTTGGCTTGGTCATAGTACTCATAGTACAGGAACTGTTCATATTTGTGAGGATCAAGACATTTGCATTTTTTCTAGCATTTCCGAATTCTTTAGACTTCATTTTTTATCAATATGAATTTATGGCCTACTCTCTCTCCTGGGAAATTTTTCTTTTTTAACACTTGTGCCCCTCAATTTCATATCAATTATTAACGTGAATTATTTCTTCCAAGAGCTTTATATAGTTCATTGATTTGTATTCAATGTTTCTTTTCAATTCCTTCAATAATAAATCGAGTTAATTCTAACTCTTCATAAATGTACCATTATACAGGGTGAGTCTTTGACTTGTACATATATTTTAACTGTACATTCCTCTCATCAAACGAAACACTTTTTTCCTATACCATTTTTCAAAATTCGGTTTGGTTTGGGACATACAGAGTGTCGAAAATCCATGAAAAAAACACTTTTCTGTTTATATCTTCGGAACCGTTATTTCGAATGAACCGAATTTTAGTTGAGTTTTTACTCTATTCATGGTGCATATTCCTCAATCGAAACCTATTCAATATCTCTACTAGTATAAAAGTTACAGGGTAATCGACTCATATCAATACACGCTAAAACGCCATAAAACCACTTTAAAAAGATAAACGGTTCATATTTTCGAAAGAATCAATCATTTAGGAAACTAAAAGTATTCCTATTTTTTTTCAATAAAACGCGTCGTTTTCGAGTTATTTCTAATTTTACCCGGAGAAATTTGACGAAAAAATCATTAATTTCAAGAATAATCTGAATGCGTCTCTGAATTAAATATCATCGAATATTATTCTTCTCTGGTCTTTAAACGAGTTTACAATGTTGTCACAATATTTATCAACTTTGTCGAGATATTTTAATAATAAAATCCCACAAATGTGGGAGATAAAATTGAACACCAAGGAGGATTTAATACGCACAGTTTCTATTGAAAATTCATAGTTACCGGTCCATATTGAAGTTAAATGTCGATGAAATACAAAATTCGGATATGAATGATGAATCTCGATACAAACTACTTATTAAATTGAAATTGATGAAAAATAATACGATACCTGATAATCTGTGGCGATGTTTCTATCTAAACAACATTCTCTTGGAATTTTATAAACTCGACACGGTTGAAATTATATTAATTCACTTCACATAATAATCACATTTAGAACAATAAGTCACTGAATGTATTCTGATTATTCAGAACTTCACATAATGTTCACAATTTGTTCAGAGACTCTGGTTTGTTATTGTTTAACATTGGCCTACAGATAACCAAACTTCGGTTTTCGCTCTACGCATGCGTGGTACAATTTGGCGGCAAAGTCGATTTATGATGGAAACGGCAGGATTCATAGATATTTATACCACGGCCATCTAAAGACAGAAGGCCGTGTTTATACCACGGTACACAAATGTATCGTGATTTATACTATGCTTCGTAAAAAATCCTTAACCTCAATGAAAATATCAGCAAGCTGACAACATCTTCTTGAAATTTCTGTGGAAAATTTCACAGAATCGATACAAATTAGATTAGGTTAGGTTGTTTAATAATAAATCTGAATGAAAAGTATCTCTTCATGATATTGTTTGGGAATTTCGAGTAAAATATGAACAAGTTATTAGTGTTTACAAACTAATCTGCAGAAAAATCGAAGAAGGAATTTATTTTGGTGGAACAAATGTGGCTTTTTAGTTGCAGATATAATCCGATGAAACTAACTGTTTTTGTTGAAATTATCGTGTTTGCAACATTTTTATTCCAATAAGGTTAGTACTTGACTACTTGAGTATTCCATAAATTGGGCCTAAATGTATAAACTCAATTTCTATCGAGTTTTTTTTTTCACAGAGCCGAATTCGGAAAAATGGAAAATGAAAAAAAGGTTTTTTTGGCCTCAAGAATCTTCAGTTAAAAATATATGTACAAGACTCGCCCTGTATAATACAATATACAGGGTGCATTTCAAGGTGAGTCTTTTCTTTTGACAGGTGATAGAACTCTTCAAAATAAGTCATTTTACCGAAAATTTCTTAAATGAAATGTTCAATTCAAAAGAATTATAAAAAATTTTGTGGCAATACATCTCAAATTTCGAGCAGGAATTTTAATTTTTCCATCACTTCGACGCCAGAACCTATCTCTTCCATACTAATCGTACCAATCGTTAGTGGCAAGCTACCACTATACACAAGAAACTTGTTGCGGAATCAATTTTCATCATATGCCACTGCTTTTCATCAAATAGATACTTGGTAAGATCGCTAATGATAAATAACACCTAATATTTCATACAGTACCTAAAAATAATGGAGTCGAGATCAAATGGATACTCCAGGATTCCTGTAGTGGGCGCCCTAGCCCTCAGGATATCCTGTTCGGTGGGCAGGTAATCTGGTGACTCAATACGTTCCAGGTCACTAAGGTAACTGCAATCAACACACAGACATGCAAAACATGCAGAAAAAAAAACGGAAAAAAATAATAGCAGAAATGAGTGCCTGGGCTTCGTTCCGTGTCCATGGTGCGCTTGGGCGTTGTTTCTTCACGTGAAAAAACAATTTGCTGGGAGGAGTTGTGCGTCATAGATATCTGTGCTGTGCCTTGTGCACAATAAGCTACCAAATAGTGTTGTGGTCTTGACCACAGAATTCTTGGATTGTTTTTTTTTCGATGAGATGTACTTATCTAGGAGCATAGATAACTGGAGGAAAGGCTTCCTACGCTCGACAGATCATTTTGGACTGCCAATGACGGCGGAGGTTGAAGTTTCGTCAAACGCCCGCTAGTGTAGCGCTGTGATCGTTAGGGCTCTACAGTTGCGAATAATGTAATAGGGCTGTCATTGTTATTGATACATTAATGCTTCTCTTTGATTGCCTCAAACCCTTTTCTTCTTTTGAATAGTCACACTGTTCAATATTTTTACCAGGAGTATAGATACTAGTTATTTATAGGTTTTTACGACCAAAGTTATTAAATCATAATACATTTGGTTGTTGACTGCTGAAAGGACTAAAGGATGTCGAAACAAATTGTATTGAATTCGAAT